>OX637802.1:0-1200000 GCA_951802425.1 Clavaria fumosa | reverse complement strand
GGCTTGGTGAATTATCAGGGTATCATTACTGATGATTCTTGTAGCTCTTCATGGCATGCTGGAGGCCGTTACGGAAGAACGCGACGCTGCCCATGCTCGTGGGCGGCGCGTCCTTGAAACGGTATACTTCGGTTTTGACGACTTGTGGAGAAGAATCGAGAAGTCACAAGAAAAGTTGAAGTTGTATAGCTGGGTGATGGCGGAGCAATTCCATCTGCGAAACGAGATCGCGAGGTTCCCGCGAGTGGACGGGGAGGGACGATTGATTGAGGAAGAGGAGGGAAGACAGGCGGAGGAGAGGAGTCCCAGTGTGGAGGAGGTAGACGAGGCGAAAGGGTCGCGAAAAGGGAAGGAGAAAGCTCGTGACTAGTAAATAAAAATTTTCTTGTTGTATTTTTATTGCGTATATATGAATTGCTGTGAAATCCGAAGTGAGAAAGTGAAGAAAAAACGAGAAAGAGGCGAGGAAAATTATTGAGTTGCGCGAGTTGCGCGAGGTTTTTCCGGGTAGGTAGCGTGGAAGTCCTTGAGGAGTTCCTTCAAGCCGGAAAGTGATTCTATTGGTTCCCAGGTGTCGTCCTTGGGTCCGTAACCTTCCCATCGTACGAGGTAAAGCACTTTCCTACCCCTCCTTCGAGAATCTAGTATGTCGGCGACTTCATAATGTTGTTTGCCGTCGACCTCGATAGGGGGCGGGGGTTGCTGTTGCCGCTGGGGGAAAGCGTCGTCGTAGACCCTTTCGAGTAACAAAACATGGAAAACGTCATGAATTTCTTGCATCGATTTCGGTAACTGGAGACGATATGCGTGAGTCAAAACTTTCGCGAGTATGGGGAAAGGTCCAGCTCGTTTCGAGTCCAATTTCTTCATCAGTCTCTTCGTCTTCACATTCCGCAAGTCTAACCACACCTTCGTTCCTTCTTTCCAGTCTGGTGTAACCTCTCTCTTCCTGTCCGCAAAGTGCGAGTAGGCCTCGTTCACGACCTTGAGTTGATCTCGTAAGTGCTGATGGAGTGTCTTGAGATCGGTCACGACCACGTGGGCTTCATGTGCGGGTATCCCTTCGAGGGAAATCGTGAGTCTTGGGTGGTATCTCTTGTTCGCGAAGAATGGGGAGACACCAGTCGCGCTATGAGGGGTGTTATTGTATACAAACTCGGCGAGTGGGAGTTGGTAATTCCAGTCGTCTTGCTGGTAGTTCGTATATATTCGGATATATTGCTCTAGAACCTGGTTGACTCGTTCTGTTTGTCCGTCGGTCTCGGGGTGGTAAGCTGTGGAGAGATTTGAAGTAATATCCAAAGCTTGGCATAACGAAGACCAAAACTTAGAAACAAATAATCTTCCTCTATCCGACACTATATCCACGGGTAGCCCATGCTTTGAAAAGACGTGGGTGACGAAATGCTGGGCTAATTCTTTTGCGGTGTCAGTAGTATTGGTAGAGATAAAAATCGCTTGTTTCGTAAGTCGACAGACAATGACGAGGATCGAGTCAAAGGTCGCGGAGAGGGGGAGGGCTTCAATATGGTCCATCGAAATCGAAGACCAAGGTTGCTCGCCTATGGGCAAGGGCTTGAGGAGTCCATAGGGTTTGTGCCGGACGGGTTTTGCCCTTGCGCAGGTGTGACAACCACGAACGTAGATGGTTACGTCCTTTCGGAGTCCTGGCCAGAAAAACAACCTATTTATTAGTTGGGTTGTCTTCCTTATACCTGGATGTCCTTGTAGTTTATGGTTGTGGTTGGAGCATAGGATATCGAATCGGAGAGAGTTGTGGTCAGGGACGTATATTTTGCCATTTCGAAGTAATAGTGAACTGTCGGGCGAGAGCGAGAATGCTTTGTCGCGACCTTGTGAAGCGCCCCTTGATTTCTTGGAGAAGTAGGAGTCGTGAGGGGCATGTCGAATTCGCGAAATCAGGGCTTCTTCGTTGAGGATGATGGCTGCTCGAAGTAATTCCGGTGGTATCGCGACCTTATTGTTTTGTGCATTGGTCACGGGTTGGTCAGATTTCTTCGGGTAGACGTCGGGTCGTCGTGTGAGGGCATCTGGCTTCGCACCTAGCTTTCCTGCTCGATAATGAATTACATAGTCAAAACTGGAAAGGTACTCTGCCCAGTGGGCTTGTCGACAGCTGAGTTGCTTCGTGGTGGTGAAATAACGAAAGTTATTGTGGTCTGAAAAGACCTGAATTTGGTATCGCATGCCTTCGAGGTACGCTCTCCATTGCTTGAACGCATCGTGTATCGCGAGGAGCTCTTTGTCGTAAATGTCGTAGTTGAGCTCTGCAGCGATCATTGTACGTGCGTGGAAAGCGATGGGACGTAGCTCGTTAGTCGCGGGATCGGTTTGAGAGAGAATGGCCGCTATCACGTAGTCGGAAGCGTCACATTCGAGGGTAATGGGGTGATCGGGGTCATAATGCCGGAGGACGGGAGCTTCGGTAAAGGCTTGTTTGAGGATATTGAAGACTTCTTGGCATCGTGGGCTCCACTTCCAAGGCGTATCCTTGCGGAGGAGTCGCGTAAGTGGAATAACGATGCTGGAATAGTTATCTATGAATCTTCGATAGAAATTAGCAAAGCCTAAAAAGCTCTGAAGGTCGCGGATCTTCATGGGTATGGGCCAACTTAGAATGGCCTGTATTTTTGAAGGATCCATGGCAATTCCGTCGGGGGACACTATAACTCCAAGGTATTCGACCGTCGTGGTGTGGAAATCACACTTCTCGGGTCGCGCGTGTAAGTCTGCCTTGCGTAGATGTCGTAGGACCTCTCGGACGTGGTCGCGATGCTGTTCGAGGTTGTCCGAGTAGATTAAGATGTCGTCGAGGTAGACTACTACATTGACGTCGACCAGATCGTGAAAGATATCGTTCATAAGGTGCTGAAAGGTTGCGGGTGCGTTCGTGAGTCCAAACGGCATGACAAGATATTTGAACGCGCCGTAGCGAGTGCGGAACGCAGTTTTCCACTCGTCTCCTTCAGCTATCCTCATGTTGTTATACCCAACACGGAGGTCGATCTTCGAGTAGATTTTGGCCAAGCGCAATTGGTCGACAAGGGTCTCAATTCGAGGAATGGGGTAGCGATTTTTGCGGGTGATTTTGTTGAGACCTTGATAGTCGACGCAGAGGCGAAGGTTTCCATCTTTCTTCTTCGCAAAGAGTACCGGTGCACCTGCGGGGGATTTCGACGGCCGAATGAAGCCTTTGTCCAACATGTCGTCCAAATAATCTTTCAACGTTTTTAACTCCACTTCTGACATGTTGTACAGCTTCCCATGAGGAGGTGTTTCGCCTTCCTCAAGTTCAATTCGGTGGTCGTAGTCGCGGTGCAGAGGTAATTCCCGGGCTAGATCTTCAGAAAAGACGTCCAGGAAGTCGTGATACTCGTGCGGGACTGTTTCTTCAGGTTTCAGAGGGGGTTGAGTGGTCACGGAACTCGCGAGTATGGATTCGTCGTTGTAGGGGTTGCTCGCGGGTTGGAAGTATAGGAGACCTATAAATTCTCCTTGTTGTTCCAATCGACGAAGCATGGTGGCCTTGACCAATTGAACTCGCGTGGGTTTAGAGGGTTTCAGTGTCGAGTTCGCGAGGTCAGGGGAAGGTTTACTCAGGGGTTTCGTGTCCAGAAGAGTGAGAGGGATAGTCGCGGAGCGGGCTGTCTGTCCGAAACTAAAAGTGAGGTTGGTCCAATCGATCCTAGGGTTCCAGATTCGCAACCAATCGAGCCCTAGAACCACAGGAGTGAGAGGATGAGTTTTAGTGACGAGGAACTTAATGGATTGGATAGTATCGTCGGGGAATTTCGTATTAGCGTGGACGTAGTGGGTTATATTGGAGCTGGAGGAACTTCCGTCGAAGTATTGAAGCGGTAGAGGTTGCGGAAGTGGCATTAGGAGGTTTGGACGGGAGTTCGCAAGGGTGAAATCGATGAAATTCATTGATGCGCCGCAATCAACGAGGGTATTTAAGGGAATCGAGCTGAAATCTGGTATTTGTGTCTTTATGAGGAAGGATTGGGAAGACTGGGAAGCAATGGGAGTATTAGAAAGGTCGCGAGGAATTTGAGGGGAAGAGGAACTAGTCGCGGCCCGCGCGAGTATGGGGGTCGGATCGTCGTGACTCAGAGTTCCCCCGGAAGCTCCTGAGTCGCTTCCTCGTTTAACCCTTCGTGCGGGTCATCCACATCCTCTTCTACCTCTTCCTCAACTTCGTACTCTTCCTGGATCTCTTCCTCTCCTTCCTCTAGTGTGAAGACAGCTCGTCCGGCTAATCGTCGATCGGGGCATGCAACGCTGTAATGTCCCGGTTTTCCACATCTCAAACAAAGATTTCCCTGACAACGACATTCTCGTTCCTCATCGCTGAGGGGGACATAGGGCGGATTCGGATTCGGATTCGGCTGATGGGGCGGATTAGCAGGTCGCGGCGAAGTTGTGGGATTCCCTGCGGCTGGTCGGGGTGTTGTAGGATTATTGCCAGCGGCTGGATAAGGTCGCAATGTCATCTGGTAGTTGCGATTTCCGCCTTGTTGAGCCAAGGGGCGATTTCCACCTTGTTGAACAGGGGGACGGGGAGCAGGAGGGTTAGCGCGGAATTGAGTTCGGCGAGTCTCACTCTCATATTCCCAGTGTCTCTGGTCAATCTGCATGGCTAAATCGCGAAGTTCCTGATACGTCGTAGGTCGCGGAATGACTTTCATGGCCTCTTTAATACGCGTGGACATCGAGCGGTAGAGCTCTGATTGCAAGGCGGCCGAATTCCAGTTGGATTCGAAAGTGAAGGACTCAAAACGGATGATGTGGTTCGAAAACCGTTCGTTTTCGCCCATCTGCAACAAGCAAAGGTTCTGGTCGGCTTCAATCTGCGTGTTGACCACTCCAAACATCCCTCCAAACTTGGGGATGAATCCTTCCCAGGAATGTAGAGCCGGGTGTTTGGCATTGAATTGAAGGAGGGAGGTGTAGTGGCTCTGCGCGGTGTCCGTGAGGTAAGAGGCGGCGAAAGTAACCCTCTCGTGATCTCCTTGGAAGGTTACGGGCTTGGTGAAGAAAGTCATTAGGCATTCCGTGACGAAAGGTTTCCACTTGCGTCGGTCACGACCATTGAACGGTTCGGGACGTCTGGTGTTGAGCTTGGATTCTCGAGCGAAGGCGTCTCGGGCTGATGGTCCTTCGGAGGGAGGGGCCTGGTAATAGTAGTGGTGATGGTGGGTTCCAGGTGCCTCATCTCGAAGTGCGGCGGCGGGGTGTGGGGGCATAGGGGGGACCAGAGGGACCTGCAGAGCTTCAGTCTGTGACGGAGGGCGAGATGCTGGTCGCATCTCCATCTGGGGTACTGGTCGCGCTTCCGGTTGTGGAATGTGGAAGGGCTCGACCGGAATCTCGAGGCGAGGGGCAGGTTGAAGCATTGCTTCGGTCCCTATAGGGTCGTGAGGGAACGCCCTACTCGGAGTAGTGGCTGGCTGCGTCCACGTAGGCCAGCTACTGCGAGGGGCGGTGTACCTTGGGATCCTGGAGACAATGGCTGGTCGCTCATCAGGCGTGGCAGGATTCGCGAAATTCTGAAGAGATTGAGCCGCGACCTGGAAAAGCGGGGCCATATCCCGGGGTCCTCTGGTGGGTTGAACCTGTCTTGGAGGTCGCGAGGGGGTATCCAGGTCGGGAGGAGTCGGAACTCTGTGGTCGGTAGTCCCTGGATACTGACGCTGACTCTCGTATAACCGGTTCTGTGGGTTAGCTCGGAATCCGTCTCGATAGTAGTGCCGGAGATCGACTTGTTGGTGACCTATGCTGGAAACTCGCTAAGACCAATCAACTGTTGAGCACAGTCGAGAATGCTCGGTCCCGGAAGGTCGCGAAGACGTCTGAGGAGATGTAAGAGCGAGGAAAGACAAGTATAGAGGAGGAAGACGTCGTTGGGAAGGTCGTAAAGTCGGTAAACTAAGTGTAAAGGAGGTAATTGATGAGGAGGGGGGAAATGGGTGACGCTGAGAGGGTCGTGAAGTCGACCGACAAAGCGTGAAGAAAGGAATAGATGAGGTGGGAGAAAGTGACAACGCTGAGAAGGTCGCGAGGTCGACCGACGAAGCGTAGAGAAGGAAAAAAGACGAGGTGAAAGAAATAGAGAATGCTGGAAGGGTCACGGTGGTTGCGACGGTGTTGAGAATGTGTCGGTGAAGGCGATGACTTTGCCAACCGACGGGTGAACCTGTAGGGTTCCAAGATCAGTACCAAGACGATTAATAGAGAATACTTAGATCATGCAAGTTGTAGGAGCGCAGAGGGTGAGTTAGGACAGAGTAGAGTGTGTCTTGGCAATCTTGTGGTCACCAAGAGAGACAAGACCTATCAATCGCGATGGTTCCAAGCTCAAAGGGCATACTAGCCTCAAGCTTAAACCAATGTGCGTCAATATCAAGTCTGGAGTACCATAAGTACATGCAAGACCTTATATATGTACGTAGAGAGAGTATAATGAAAAAGGGAAAGTACAGAGGTCGCCAGGCGACAAGACTATGGTAGTACGGGGTATGTTTAGTCGTAAAGTGACTAGGCGCGTGTTCTACTAAGGTCGCGAGGGGTTAGGTATGCATAGGTAAGGTCGCGAAGATGACCTGTCACGGGTCGCGACCTAGTTAAATAAGTATATACGTTGCTATAACTACGGAGGGATTCTCGGATCATAAGTAACGTAATTATAGACGACTGAGGAGAAGAAGGGATGCATATTTGAAGTGTTCATACAGCTGACCGTTGGTGGCGCGTTTGAGTGTTAAGGTCGCGAGGTCATAAGAGCGATCATGTGGGTGACGCTAGTGACGCAGGTGACCTATGGGCGGGTAGTCACGTGGGTAACGCTGGTAACGCAAGTAACGGTCGTAACACTGGTAACGTATTGGCGCTGATAGTGGTAGCGCTGGGGGTGCGGCGCAGCAAGTCACGTGCTGGTGGAAGTAGATGCGTATCGGTGTGTCGCGCATAGGATTGGTGGGTCCGGGTGAAGTATGCGCATAGGATGAAGTACTAGGAAGCGTCGCGAGTACAGCATGGTGGTCGCGAGTGTTGTGTGAGCACGGGGGAGGTTGGAGAGGCTTCCGGAAGGAGACAGTGGGTCCCGGAAGTGTGTAGAGGGACTCGTGAGGTTGTAGAGGGTTGTCGGGAAGCTCGTGGATGTGGGTGAAGTCAGCTTGGGCAAGGAAAAATGAATGGGTCCTGACACAAGGCAACAAGTCCTCAACAAGTCAATCCACAAGACACATGTACAAGTACTGATGCCCAGAGTGTGATCTTCATGACACAGTGCAGTGCAGCATGCCTGCCATCCACTCTCATGTACTTGTGCTGCCTGTGATGGGTAACGACAAAGAGAAGACAAAATGGACATCTGAACTCTTCTACCATGACTTGTAATTTCCTTCACCTCCTTATTTTATTTTATTTTATTTGTTCTATGGCAATAATGATGTTCTGATTCAGTTACAAGTCAAATGAGGGAAATGGAGTACCTCTACAGGCCTATGGAAGGTCTATCATGTTACATAAGCCTATGGAAGGCAAAGATCATGTTACATAAGCCTATGGAAGGCTAATGAATGTCATGGAAGCCTATGGAAGGCTAAAGAATGTTATGGAAGCCTATAGAACATCATTCAAAGACAGTCATGGAAGGTTATGGAAGGTCTTGGAACATTATGGAACATTCTAGAATTTGAAGGAAGCTCATGGAATGTCATGGAAAGCTATGGAATGCTATGGAAACTCAAAGAAAGTTATGGAAGTATATGGAAGGTTCTAGAAGAAGAACAGTAGAACATTGTAGAATGTTCTAGAACTTGATGGAACTCAAGGAAAGTTATGGAAGTTTATAGAAGGTTCTAGAAGGTCAGGGAAGGCTAATGGAAGCTTATGTAAACCTTATGGAATGTCAAGGAAGTCACATGGACATGTTATGGAACATTACTGGAATGTAATGGACATTACTCAGCAGGATGATTTGTCATACATTACACAGCAGGATGATTTGTCATTTGATTATTCATCTCAACTATAGCTTATTCAGCATTTATATTGTGATTACTCAGCTCATGTATTCTGCTTACTAAGACTCTTTTGTTGATTAGTAATCTTCTCATTACTAATGGTCTGATGACTTAGCTAGTTACTTTATTTACTATAGTTTTCCCATGTGCTGACTAAGTCAGTCATGTGAAAGTCATGTGAAAGTCATGTGATCACTAGTATATAAAGCCAGCTCACTGGTCATTTGCAACATGATCCATCTTAACCCTTAACCACCATCATCTCAGCCTGAGTCCAGTAATTGTATAGGGTACTCTAATATCAGACTCAGTCTCATGCTCACACAACTTAATGTAAGGTCAGTGATGACAATACTAACATAAGGGGAAAAGGGTACAAGTATGGAAAGGATGTAGTATATATAGCAAGAGCCCTGGGAGTTGCCAGCATTCCAACACTCAGACCCCTTGCATCATGTGATGCGCCAGAGGCTTGGGTCACGTGACACACAATTACCTAATCTGTGCGCCATACCAGTCACATGACCTTCCCGCGATCTTCCCGCAACTCTTTCCCAATCCTTTGCTGACTTCTCTTGCCTGCTTATGTAAGCGATCCTGACATCACCCCCCTCTTAAGGCTGGGCATCTTGACCTGCCAACTTTGCCTTGTCCGGGTGTTGCTGGAAGAAGTCTCAGAGCAACAGCATAACATTAGTGAGGTTGCGACGAGGTTCCCAAGTGTTCTCCTCCACTGGGTATCCCAACCACTTCACCAAATACTTCACTCCCTGTCCAACCTTCTTGACATCAAGAATTGCCTCCACATCATACTCCAAGTGGTCGTCATCAATCATGGGGGGTGGGGGTGGAGGCAAGTTCTGGGAAGGGAAAGAGGGGGCAACATACGGAGTGAGTAGCAGCTTGTTGAAAACCCAGTGAATGCACCATGCTCGAGGGAGCTTGAGCCGGTACACTGCTGGTCCAACCTTTTCTTCAATGGTGAAGGGTCCAGCACACTTGTTGTCAAGCTTCTTGGAGGGTCGATCCATTTTCAGGTTCCGAGTGTCCAGCCAGACTAAGTCCCCCTTTGAGTATTCATGACTCAGGCACTTTCCCTTATTGTAGCTGGCCTTCATGGCATCTGCTGCCTTCCCCATTGCTTCCCTGGCTGCTCTTCAGGATTCCGTGAGCTTGGCCATCCATTCATCCACTGCAGGTTCACCTCAGAAGGTGGCCGGATACTGCCATTCCAAGGGTGCCGGCCATACTCCAGATAGAAAGGCGTGAATCCAGTGGCCAAGTGCTCATGGTTATTGAGTGCAAACTCTGCTGTAGACAGCCACTCCGCCCAATCATCCTGCAGATGGTCAACATAGGCCCAGAGATACACTTCAACCTCCTGGTTGACTCATTCCGTCTGTCCATCTGTTTGTGGGTGGAAGGCTGTACTCGGGTTTGCCTTAACCCCAATCATCCCATAGAACTCCCTCATGAATCTGGACACAAATTGGGTTCCCCGGTCACTCACAACTTTCTGTACAACTAAACATACCCCACACTACTATAGTTCTGTCACCTGGTGACCTCTGTACTTTTCCTCTTTCATTATACTCTTCTGTACACATGTATATAAGTCTCACATGTACTTCTCATACTGTAGACTTGATATTGATGCACTTTTGGTTTAAGCTTGAGGCCACAATGCCCTTTGAGCTTGGAACCATCACAATTGATAGGTCTTGTCTCTCTTGGTGACCTCAAGATTGCCAAGACACCTCTGCTCTATTCTAACTTGTCCTCCATGCTCGTATAAACTTGCACACTTAAGTATTCTCTTCTATTCGTCTTGGTACTGATTCTTCGAACCCCATAGGTTCTCCCATCAGTTGGCAAAGTCATTGCCTTCACCAACTTATCTCTCAACACCATCACAACTACTCACAACCTTCTCAACAACATCTCTTTCATTTATTTCTCTTTCTACGCTTCATCAGTTGACCTCGCGACCTTCTCAGCGGCATCTCTTCTCTCCCAACTTGTCTTTTTCCTCTTTACACTTTGTCTACCAACTTTGCAACCTTCCCAACGATGTCTTCCTTCTCCCTACTTGTCTATTTCTGTTCTTACACTCTTTCAGACATCCTCGTGACCTTCCGGGACTGAGCATTCTCAACTGTGCTCAACAGTTGATTGGTCTTAGCAAGTTTCCAGGATCGGTCACCAACAAGTTGACCTTTGGTACTATTTACAAGACAGGACAGGCCCTAACATAATATCAAGTCTCCCCCTCGCCCCACCACTCAACACCCGGAACACCATATTATGTCCACCAGTCACACTCCCCCCCAACCCATTACTCATCACTTTCAGACCCACACAGGCAGCTGTGCGATTACTCCAATGGCCTTGGAGACCACCTGCGAGCTGCCCACTACTGTTCAGGAGCGACCGGCATCTGTCATTCAATCACAACCCGAAGAAACCGCCCAAATCACTCCTAGCCACACTTCGTCCCCATGTGAAGAAGCCAAGTCCCTTGTGGAACAGCTTGGCTACCTGCACTTTGATCATCCCCGCCTCTGTACTTACCAGATTTTAAAGAACACTTGCCACCAGTATGAAACAGGCACCCTCGATGAAGAGCTAGTGTATCTCATAGAGACCACAAACCTCTATGAGGCTTTGGTATGATTGATGGATGGATTCCATGCAGATCAGCAGAACTGATTATATGAGAGTCAGTGTCAGTATCCAGGAACTACTGACCACAGAGTTCTGACTCCTCCTGACCTGGATACTCCCTTGTGACCTTCGAGACAGGTTCAGCCTGCTAGAGGACCCTGAGATATGGCCCCGCTTTTCCAGGTAGTGGCTCAATCTCTGCAGAATTTCATGAATCCTGCTGCACCCAACAAGCAACCCGCCATTATTTCCAGGATCCCTAGGTACACCACCCCTCGCAGCAGCTGGCTGACTTGGACACAACCAACTGCTACCCCAAGTAGGGCACTTCCCCGTGACCCTGTAGGGACCGAAGCAACTCTTCAGCCTGCCCCCCACCTTGAGATACCGGTCGAACCCTTCCATATTTCTCAACTGGAAGCATGACCAGTACCTCCGATGGAGACACAACCAGCATCTCATGCCCCATCTCAGGCTGAAGCTCCACAGGTCCCTCTGGTCCACCCTATGCCTCTACACATCACCACTGTACTTCAAGATGAGGCCCCTGGTACCCACCATCACCATTACTATTACCAGGCCCCTCCCATCAAAGTACCATCGACTTGAGATGCCCTTGCCCGAGAATTCAAACTCGAGAGCAGATGTCCCGGGCCCTTCAATGGTTGCGACCAGCCCAGATGGAAACCCTTCATCATGGAATGCCTCATGACCTTTTCTTCACAAAGCCCATAACCTTCCAGGGAGACCACGAGAAGGTTACTTTTGTGGCCTCTTACTTCACAGACACTGCACAGAGCCACTACACCTCCCTCCTTCAATTCAATCCTGAGCACCCAGCCTTACACTTGTGGGAAGGATTCATTTGTGAGTTTGGAGGGATGTTTGGAGTGGTAAACATGCAGATTGAAGCAGACCAGAACCTCTGTAGGTTACAGATGGGCAAAAACGAGCAGTTCTCGAACCATATTATCCACTTCGAGTCATTTGCCTTCGAGTCTAACTGGAATTCAGCTGCTCTACAATCAGAATTATATCGCTCAATGTCCACGCATATCAAGGAGGCTATGAAAGTCATCCTGCGACCCACAATGTACCAGGAACTACGAGATTTGGCTATGCAGATTGACCAGAGACACTGGGAATACGAAAGCGAGACCTGCCGGACTCAATTCCGTACCAACCCACCAGCCCCTTGTCCTCCTGCCCAACCTGGCAGAAACCCCAACCTCTCACCAATGTCATGACCTTATTCCCCTGCTGGTAACAACCTTATGACGCCTAACCCAGCCGCAGGAATGCCCGCGACCCCCTTGCAACCTTTTAGTCTGCCTCCCCAACTGAATCCGAATCTGTTGTATGTTCCACTTAGCGAAGAAGAGCAAGAACAATGCCATCAGGGAAACCTGTGTTTGAGATGTGGAAAACCAGGCCATTTCAGCACTGCATGCCCTGACCAACAAGTAACAGGATGATCTGTCTTCACCTTGGAGGAAGGAGAAGAAGACTCCAAAGAAACTTACAAGGTCGTGAAAGAGGTCGAAGAGAATATGGACAACCTACATGAAGAGTTCAATGAGGAAGCAACTCACGAGTTTCTGGGGGAACTCTGAGTCGCAACGAATCAACCCCCATACTCGCACAGGCTGCAATTCATTCCTTTTCCTCTCAAGTTCCTTGCCTCTCCTTTTTCTTCACTCGTTTTCACATTTCAGATTCACAACCATATATACACAAGAAAAATATCACAAGAAAAAGACTATCTACTGGTCGCAAGCCCTTTCCTTCCCCTTCCGCGACCCTTCGACCACCTTTCCCCCCCCTATATCCATCCCTTCCACTTCCTCCTTCCCTTCCTCCTCATCTTTCAACAACTGTCCAGTCTGATCAACTTGCGGGAACCCCATTAATTCAGCCCATAATCGATCTTGTTCTTTTTCCACCCACTTTGTCACCAATGACAACTCCACCCCACTCAACAGCTTACAAAGTAGCTCTTCATAACCAAAGAACATGACTTCCAAGCTGCGATGCCCCCATGCACAGAACTCGCTGACCCATCTGCACAATGCCCGTGAAACCTCGTCCATCCCTGATAAATCGTTGAATATCAACTTATTTTAATTCCTCGATTGGCCACTCATGTTCTTTCTGTCCTCGTGACCCTTCTAAAGCGATCCTCATCTCCTGCGACTCTCCCCACGCCTCCTCCAACATTACCAATGATTCTGAAGGTGAAAATCAATATATTTCGACCATCACAACCAATAAACTTACCCTTGTAATCTCCTTGCGACTTCTCCAACTCACATCACACCTCTTCCAACTTGCATCATGTCCCCTGGAGATTGACCTCTTGTTCTAAAAAGAAAAAGGAGAAATAAGTGTAAGTATGCAGAAGAGACAAATAAAACTCACCTTGCCATTCTCCATGGAGAGCCTCGAAATCTCTCTCCACCTCCTCCTTCCATGCCGTCAACTCTGCAACCTTCACATGCACTCCCCTAGATGTGGATGCTTTCGTTGAGTCCACATGCACTTCCTCAACCTCTCTGCCCTTCTCTACAGACTCGTGACTTTAGTAAAGTTGCGGAATACTAGGAAATATTGAAAACTTACCTTTTCCACCCCTTTGTGCCTGTCTGCCCCTCACTACCTCCAAATCTCAGCATGCCTCCTTCAACTTCACCTCTTGTTCTGGTTGGTGCAAAATTTAATCTGCAATGCAATAATACAAAAAGCAATCACTTACTTTGCCACTCCCCTCGGAGGATTTCAAAATTCATCTCCATCTCCTCCAATTCACGCCTCACCGCTGCCAACTCCACCTCCAACTCCGTCTCCCTCATGGACTTCAGCACCCACCCTGTCTTCTGTGTGGGCTCTGCGACTTGTTGCCAGAGTGTTGCGAGCTCTCTCTTGAGATTGCCTCTTGGGACTAAAGTCTCTGTGACCTTTTCTCCCTCCTCTACCAACCCCCTCAATGACAATGACCTTGCAACTCACCTTCTCAATGTCAACGGACCCAGCGTTGGTGATCGCAACCTTGCCCTCATTCGTTTCCCCCATCCTGCCCTTGTCAGAGTCTCCGGGATCGGTATCATGGGGTATTTCGGCCCCACTCAACTCACGACCACTGGCGTACTTTTTGCCGCTGTCACCGACCCTTCCACGCACCTCAGCGCCTCATCAACCTGCACGTCATCCCACCCATACTTGTTCTTGATGCGCCACTGACAAAAGTCCTGGACCCATGAACATTTCCCGTGGTCCTCTGTGCACTGATGATATTTGCCAGCAGCACTGCACTCGTACTGCCAACCCTTCACAACACAATTGTTGCAGTCCTATGGCTCAATGATCAGAAAAAGAAGTGGAAATGAGAACTAATATTACACACCTCTTGCTCCCTCTTGTTCCACTCCTTGTTAACCCAATCTTCTTCCACGACCTCAGGAACTCCATGGGCGATGGATCAGTCTCGCCTGTGACGTTGTCCCCCATCCTGCTGGGGCCCACGATGTCCTCCACTGCCCCACTTGAGCCCATGATGTCGCCCGCTGTCTCGCTCATGCTTGTGACATTGCCTCGCACCTTCTTGTGACCCGGGGCTTTGGCTCGAAGAAGCGCATGTTGCACCTGTTCAGCCTTTTGACAGGCTAGTGTGTCTTCCAAAATCCCCAGGTTGATGCCTGGTTCCGTTTCGTTGTAGATGTGCATTTCGTGCGTGACCTTGTTTTCATCTTTCTCAGTTTTGGGTTCGTGTTGTTTGATGAAGGCAGAGACCATGATGGTTGGACAAGAAAATTTTCAGGTGTTGTGACCTGATCAACAAACATCATGCTGACTAATTGTCACATGATCTCCACTCTCACAGGGCTCAAGGCTTGAAGGAGGGGTAATGTCAGGACTCTTCAAGGCCTGACTACCTTTTGCAGGTACATATGAAGTGTTGTCCTTCCTCAAAGGCGATCCAGTGCTGCCTTTGTGCTTGTCTATGATCTGCCATGGACTATCTATTGCTGAGTCTAATACAAGGGGATCCTTAGCTGACCATCTGAGTAGCCCATCCATTTTGGCTGGAACATAGTCTGCACCATTACACTGTTGAAACAACTGAAGAATTGCACTTCTTGTACTACCCTGAATTTGTTCAGGAAGCCTTTCTTCATACAGTCATCCACCGGTCCTTGCACCAGTGAATTTTTCAGGCAAGTGTCACGAAATGTGTATTCTAGTTTAATAAAATCGGGTAATACCTATCAAATTAGTACCCTCTAAGCCACATGACTGCCCATTTTAGTCTAAATCAGATTGAAATTGGCTAATATCGGGGCCAATCTCTGAAAAAACTTGTTATCAGTAGTAATATTAGTCCTTGAACCAGACGTCATGTCACGCATGCCGCATCATGCTGCATGCACCAGTGAGTGACAGTGAGTCAGTGTGATGTGACATGATAACAGCCACTTTGCAAGAGATGGTCTCTCCCTCTCTGTAGAAGTGTTTCCTTAGTCTAAATTGCAGTAGACCATGTAGAGTACTATCACAGTTCAATGTATGATTTTTTTCAAAACTTATTATGAGGCCAAGAATGCAAATTTACAAAAATTATGCAATAAATTCAATCTCATTTGAGATCCAAGCATGCAACTGGCAAATCCAATTTTACCTGTATGTACAAGACTATGTAGGCCAAGCTAGTACCATTTTTGAGGTCATAGGTTTGTTGTATGAGTGTTTAAAAAAATTTGTTTCAAGGACCGGTGCTGGTTCAAGGACCGGTGGATGACTGTACCTGAGTCTGGTAATCTCATCAAGAAGTTCTAGTTCTCTAAATTCCTGTCTGAGATAGCCAGAGCAACCTTTTGTAATCACTCTGGGGTCAAACCCTTGTATGATTATGGTACCTCCTGCACTAGCACTGCGAGACAATGCAGTGTAATATGCCATATGATTGCTGCAACTGTTCAGATGGACAACATTGTATGGTCTGGTCTTTCCCTGAGAAGCATGGGCAGTCATTGCAAAGTTTGGAAGTGCCCAGACTTGTTGTCTCTCAATAGATGCTCTCAAGTCACTTGGAAAAGTGCATTGAATGGTTTTCTTGCTTTTTACAATTGGAACCACATTTTCAGGTAATCCAGAGATGTTGACAGTCAAAGGGGGATTATCTAGCTTGATAAATAGAGTGTCAAGCACTTGCTTGCCATGTGGACCCACTGTTGATTGCCAACCAGCTACAAATCCTTCCTGGCCCTTTGTGATGCAAAGTTCAGTTGCATCATTATTTCTAATCATTATAGGCATGCCTATGCAAAAAGATAACTTGCCTGGAAAATGCTCAGTTGCTCCAGGGCGGACTTTCCAGATTTCCAGCTGATCATCAAAGTTAATGTCATTGGATGTATGTCTGAGTCTAGAAGATGACTTTGCCTTTCCTTTACTCCTGTTGACTTGATCAGAATCTTGAGCCCATCTATCAATGGAGTAAATGTTGGTGAGCTTTTGGCCTGTTTCATCTGCAAATCTTTGACATCCAAGCTGATTAATCATGTCTTTCTGGGTATGAATTCCACATATTATTGCCACATTCCTGAAGTACTTTGATGATACTTTGGGCTGCCCAGGCTGTATTCCAGCAATCCTTGATCTCAAAAATTTAATGTCTTCAGGTGTACAGGCACCATATCTCATATTAACCAATGCAGTTCTTAATGCCTTATCTTCTGGAGTCTGTGTCTTTTGTCTCATGTTCTCTCTCAAGATGACAACTGTAGTTACTTGATGCCACAAAGCCTTTCCAATTGCAGATTCCTGAAGATGTGGTCTTAATCCAGAGTCAGGTTGTGTTCCTACACCACCACTATATAGAGATGCACCACCAACAGGAGGTAGCTGAGCAAAATCACCTGAGAATATCATGTTAGTCCACCAAATGGCAAGTGAGAGACAACCATGGCCTTGGCAAGCTGGGAGCTAATTTTAAACATATCATGGCAGGACAGCATTGAAAGTTCATCCAAAAATATATAGTCAACACCTTCAACCCTTCCTCTGAGCTGAGAAATAGTTACACTTGCATTTTTTGCACTTGTGTTGCCTGATCTTATTCCAAGAAATGAATGATATGTTGAGCCACCAAAAAGAGCTGCAGCAGTTCCAGTAGGTGCAAGTACAACAAATCTATGAGACTCATTTCTGTGCTTGAAAAATGACATGAGTGCCTTAATGACTTGAGATTTTCCTGTGCCTCCCATACCACCCAGATACATATTCAACTGCTCACATTGAGGGGTTGAAGCATGATTGGCAATGATTCTGAATGCTCTTTCTTGCTCAGCATTTTTTAAATTGAAATTTGATCAATGAACATTTGTGAAGAGTTGGACTTGGCCTTGAAGTTTTTGGTCAGGTAAGACTGGTCTACAATTCTGACATCATTGGCATTAGGATCTGTATATTCAGAAAGTCCTTTTTGGTCACTTAAGCTGTGATGCTTGCTTCTGTCTTCAAGGACCTTCTGTCTCTGTTCCTGCACTGCTGTCTTCCAAGCATGGCTTGATTGTACAACTTCAGGTTGGATTGGGTCAACACAAATTTCACATGGTCCATCTGGGTGTTAGGGCCTGTCCCGTCTTGTAAATAGTACTGAAGGTCAACTTGTTGGTGACTGATCCTGGAAACTCACTAAGACCAATTAACTGTTGAGCACAGTTGAGAATGCTCAGTCCCAGAAGGTTGTGAGGACATCTGAAAGAGTGTAAGAACAGAAATAGACAAGTAGGGAGAAGGAAGACGTTGCTGGGAAGGTCATGAAGTTGGTAGACAAAGTGTAAAGAGGAAAAAGACAAGTTGGGAGAGAAGAGATGCCACTGAGAGGTCGCAAGGTCAACCGACGAAGTGTAGAAAGAGAAATAGATGAAGTGGGAGAAAGAGATGTTGTTGAGAAGGTCGCAAGTAGTTGCAACAGTGTTGAGAGATAAGTCGGTGAAGGCAATGACTTTGCCAACCAATGGGAGAACCTACGGGGTTCGAAGAATCAGTACCAAGATGAATAGAAGAGAATACTTAAGTGTGCAAGTTTATATGAGCACGGAGGACAAGTTAGAATAGAGCAGAGGTGTCTTGGCGATCTTGAGGTCACCAAGAGAGACAAGACTTATCAATTGTGATGGTTCCAAGCTCAAAGGGCATCATGGCCTCAAGCTTAAACCAAAAGTGTGTCAATATCAAGTCTACAGTCTGAGAAGTACATGCGAGACTTATATACATGTATACAGAAGAGTATAATGAAAGAGGAAAAGTACAGAGGTCACCAGGTGACAGAACTATAGTAGTGCGGGGTATGTTTAGTTGTATAGTAACTAGGCGTGTGCTCTACTAAGGTCACGAGGGGTTAGGAACACATAGGTAAGGTCACGAGCATGACCAGTCACGGGTCGTGACCTGGTTAAATAATCATATACATAACTATAACTACAGGGGGATTCTCGGATCATACGTAATGTAGTTATAGACAACTGAGGAGAGGAAGGGGAACATAATTTGAAGGGTATATGCAGCTGACCGTTGGTGGTGCGTTTGAGTGTTAAGGTCATGAGGTCATAGGAGCAGTCACATGGGTGATGGTAGTGACACAGGTGACCTTGGGCGGGAGGTCACATGGGTAATGCTGGTAATGCGGGTAACAGCTGTAATGCTGGTAACATATTAGTGCTGGTAGTGGTAGCACCAGGGGTGCCGCATGGCAAGTCATGTGCTGGCTGAAGGAGATGCGCAACAGCATGTTGCGTGTCGAGGTGGTGGGTCTGGGCAAAGTATACATGTAGGTGAGGTGAAGAGAGGTGTTGTGAGTATGGTATAGTGGTCATGAGTGTCATGTGAATGCGGGGGAGGTCGGGGAGGCTTCCAGAAGAGGATGGCGGGTTCCGGAAGTATGTATAGGAGCTCGCGAGGTTGTAGAGGGTTGTCGGGAGGTTCGTAGGTGGTAGAGTCAGCTTGGGCAAGGGAAAAATGAATGAGACAACAAATGCATGCTTTTGATGATGATGATGATGATGATGATGATTCAACTTC
This sequence comes from Clavaria fumosa, assembly GCA_951802425.1. Taxonomy (NCBI): domain Eukaryota; kingdom Fungi; phylum Basidiomycota; class Agaricomycetes; order Agaricales; family Clavariaceae; genus Clavaria; species Clavaria fumosa. The sequence goes on along the minus strand of OX637802.1, from coordinate 1,181,209 downwards.
TAAAAAGCAAAAGATATCTGCATCATCATCTGCTATAAATAATATTGAAGGGCCAACTGGGCTTGTTTGGGATGGAGATAACTATAGCTGTGCATATGACTCACTCCTTGTGATTTTATATCATATTTGGACCAAGGATCCTAAAGCCTGGTCAAGACACTTTAGAAACTTTGGAAATCACTACCTTACTGCTCTGGATAGAGGATTCAAACAGCATCTGGAGGGTTCAGTGTCTCTTGAAAAAGTCAGGGATGATATTAGATTTGCACTTCATTCTGCAGATCCAATAGCTTATCCCACAGGCCCCAGAGGTGCAAGTGTAGGGAACAATTTGGTACCATGATGGAAGGACAACTGGAGCACTATGTGAACCAGATGGAAATGTTGGATTGATGTCAAATGGGCAGCTGAGGTCTTGCAGAGGAAGAGCACTGGTTATGGCAGTGTATGCACAGGATTGAGTTGGAATTTTTGGGAAGATACATTGTTCTGATGGTTTCTGAAGGCCTCTAAAATATGCAATTATCAAAAGAATGAAAAAGAAATGAAAAAGGAAATGTATAAAAGAACTCGTTCATGCCACACTTGTGATGACCCACTCCCCCAAGTACAACAAGGAGTTCTTGGCCATGATTCAGGCACTTCACGAGTGGCAGGCATACCTCATTGGAGCAGATGAGACAATTGAGATCTGGACAGACCATGTGAACCTCCAGTACTTCCAGAAGCCCCAGAAGTTGAAACCAAGGCAGGTCCATTGGGTCGGAGAGCTCCAGTGCTTTGACTTTGAGATTAAGTACTGCACTGGGAAGTCAAACATGAAAGCTGATGCACTCTCACAGAGGCCAGACTATGGAGAGATGGTGGAGGAGGATGTGCCAGTACAGGTCTTCCCAGAGGCTGAGATCCAGACATCATTCACATCAGAGATGGAGTTGCTACTCCAGAAAAACAGCGTGGTACATGTGCAGAAGCCGGAGGAGCTTGACAATGAGTGGACAAGAGATCAGATGGGACTCTGGTGGAAGGCGGAAATCACATGGGTGCCCACAGAGGCACATGAGGCAGTGCTCACCTTTGAGCATGACCTCCCCATTGCTGGGCACCCTGGTCCACAGAAGCTGAGGGTGGCACTGTTGAGGTCCTACTGGTGGGTGGGCATGGTGAAGGATTCTAATCGGTATGCAGGTGGATGTGAGACATGCCAATGAGTGAAGCCCAACCATACCAGGCGTGCTGCCCCACTCCATCCGCACCCTGTCCCTGAGGGCCCCTGGGCAGTTATTTCTTGGGACATTTTTGGGCCTTTCCCCCTCTCATGTGGTCACAATGCGATCCTTGTCATTGTCGACAAGTTCATGAAACGAACTCTCATCAAGGTGATTGGCCTTGACCTCACAGGACTTGGTGCTGCTTGGATCCTTTGAGACTGGGTCTTCTGTGATCATGGAGTCCCATAGTAACTAGGTGCATGCTCTACTAAGGTTGCGAGGGGTTAGGAACACATAGGTAAGGTCATGAGCATGATGTCAGGACCCATTCATTTTTCCTGCCCAAGCCGACTTCACCCACATCCACGAGCTTCCCGACGACCCTCTACAACCTTGCGAGTCCCTCTACACACTTCCGGGACCTGCTGTCTCCTTCCGGAAGCCTCTCCAACCTCCCCCACACTCACATGACACTCGCGACCACCATGCTGTACTCACGACGCTTCCTACTACTTCACCCTATGCGCATACTTCACCCGGACCCACCAATTCTACGCGCGACACACCGATATGTGTCTACTTCCACCAGCACGTGACTTGCCGCGCGGCACCCCCAGCGCTACCACTACCAGCGCCAATACGTTACCAGCGTTACGACCATTACTTGCGTTACCAGCGTTACCCACATGACTACCCACCCATAGGTCACCTGCGTCACTAGCATCACCCACGTGATCGCTCTTATGATCTCGCAACCTTAACACTCAAACGCGCCACCAATGGTCAGCTGTATGAACACTTCAAATATGTGTCCCTTCTTCTCCTCAGTCGTCCATAATTACGTTACTTATGATCCGAGAATCCCTCCGTAGTTATAGCAACGTATATACTTATTTAACTAGGTTGTGACCCGTGACAGGTCATCTTCGCGACCTTACCTATGCATACCTAACCCCTCGCGACCTTAGTAGAACATGCGCCTAGTCACTTTACGACTAAACATACCCCGTACTACTATAGTCTTGTTGCCTGGCGACCTCTGTACTTTCCCTTTTTCGTTATACTCTCTGTACATACGTATATAAGGTCTCGCATGTACTTATGGTACTCTAGACTTGATATTGACGCACATTGGTTTAAGCTTGAGGCTAGTATGCCCTTTGAGCTTGGAACCACCGTGATTGATAGGTCTTGTCTCTCTTGGTGACCACAAGATTGCCAAGACACACTCTACTCTGTTCTAACTCACCCTCTGCACTCCTACAACTCGCGCGATCTAAGTATTCTCTATTATTCATCTTGGTACTGATCTTGGAACCCTACAGGTTCACCTGTTGGTTGGCAAAGTCATCGCCTTCACCAACACATTTCTCAACACCATCGCAACCACCGCGATCCTTCCAACATTCTCTATTTCTTTCACCTCGTCTTTTTCCTTCTCTACGCTTCGTCGGTCGACCTCGCGACCTTCTCAGCGTTATCAATTTCTCCCACCTCATCTATTCCTTTCTTCACATTTCATCGGTCGACTTCGCAACCCTCTCATCATCACCCATTTCCCCCCTCCTCGTCAATTTCCTCCTTTACGCTTCGTGACCTTCCCAACGACGTCTTCCTCCTCTATACTTGTCTTTCTTCACTCTTACATCTTCTCAGACGTCTTCACGACCTTCCAGGACCAAGCATTCTCGACTGTGCTCAACAGTTGATTGGTCTTAGCGAGTTTCCAGCATAGGTCACCAACAAGTCGATCTCCGGCACTACTATCAAGATGGGACAGGCCCTAACACATGACCAGTCACGGGTCACGACCTGGTTAAATAATCATATACATAACTATAACTATGGGGGGATTCTCGGATCATACATAACATAGTTATAGATGACTGAGGAGAGGAAGGGAAACATAATTTGAAGGGTATATGCAGCTGACCATTGGTGGCATGTTTGAGTGTTAAGGTCGCAAGGTCATAGGAGTGGTCACATGGGTGATGGTAGTGACACAGGTGACCTTGGGTGGGAGGTCATGTGGGTAACACTGGTAATGCAGGTAACGGCCATAATGCTGGTAATGTATTAGTGCTGGTAGTGGTAGCACCAGGGGTGCTGCATGGCAAGTCACATGCCAGCTGAAGGAGATGTGCAACAGTGTGTCGCGCATTGAGGTGGTGGGTCCAGGCAAAGTATACATGTAGGTGAGGTGAAGAGAGGTGTCACGAGTATGGTACAGTGGTCATGAGTGCCAATCCATGTTGTCCAGGTGTTGTGTACTTATTGATACCATAGTCTTCATCATTATCACCCTCACCATTCCCAAAGTCATCACCACAGTTACTTTCATCAATATTTTCAACAGCAGTGGTGGTCAACCATGATGAGAAAATGCCTCCCAACTCTGTGCCCTTCTTTAACTGAGTGGAAAAGTCATCTCTGGCATCATTGCACTCATATCTGATATTGAAATTGTCCATGAGTTTGAGTTGATGTGTAGTGAAGCTATGATTTGTAAATGTCTCATCCCATGTGTCAATTTCATTTTTCAAATCTTTGCCACTTCTCCAAGGCTTAAACAAAGTCAACATGGTAATGCAGTAGTACTCTCTGTCCCCAAAGTCCCTTCTTGGCAGTGATCCACCCACAAAGTTAGGAACAGTGACATCCTTTCTGGAGTTGTATTGAATGACATGTGTTTCATAAAGTGGATGCTCCCTAAGAAATTGTTGACCTGGGTTAGTCTCTACAACATGATCACTGTGGAAATGATTGTTATCAAAATCAAAATCAGAGACAGAGACATCACTGGTAGAGTCATCATAGTCACAGTCACTTTGTGGTTCTGACAGTGTCAGCTTTTGCATCAAGGCTGTTTCCACTTGAGCACCATTTTCAGCATCAGAATCACTGACCTTTAGGCTTTACCTGTTTAAATTTAAATGGTCTCTTGATTTTTTTAGCCATTTGTGTCCATTCATAAAGTATTTTGTCACTGTGCACCTCTGGTCTATATATGTAGTCATGTACTGATGAATAGCCCACATATGTTGTTTGGTCTTTACTTTTGTGCACTAGCACTTTATCTGATTGGTCCACATCCATGTCTTCAGCTGATTTCCAGGCCTTCATGACCTCTTTGACATAATTTTTCCAAAATAAAGGGACAAAGTTGTGACTGGTATAGTGGTCAGGATTCCCAAGTAGATATAGTGAAGACATTGGTCCACCAATTTCCATCTTTGCTGTCAGACTATTGATAATTTGAATGACCAGTTTTCTTGCCTTCTCTTTGCAACCAATTGAACCTCCCAGCATCACAGAATTTTGCTTGAATACACTTTGGATTGTATCAAATATGCTGTATGTTTTCAGGCCAGGCTTGGTTACATAATCTGATACATATGCTATTACAGCCTTGATTGCTGTTCCAGAGAGGAGACTAGTGACATCTGTGTTGCATCTGAGCAGATATGTAACAACTGGTGTCAAAGTATTGATCCATGGTTCACCCTTTTTAATATTCAATGCTCCAGTCTTAGGGTCAACCTCTGTCTGCTCAAACACTTCCCTGGGAAATCTGGCTTTACAGTTTCCTTGTTTATTGGTGCAGGTAGGTTTGTCCTTTTTATTTGACTTCTCTCCAGTTGTTTGATTTCTTCTACAGTTGTGAACATTTGATTTAAAGATGATATCATCTACTGTATACTTAAATTGGGACCACCAGTCTTTAAGGTCACTGATTGCTCACAGTTATCACCAGGAGTCTTACACAGAGGAGGAGGAGCCTCAGGAATCGTCTGCACAGGGTCTTTATAGTTTCTGTCACACTTATTAGACTCAATCTGAGCCTCAACTTCTTCCATGCTTCCTGTCAAAAATTCACCAACATGCACACTTTCAAGATACTCAACCAATTTTCTCTGAAAGTCTGAGTTAGGATCCATAATTTTTTCTCTGATCTCCTGTGGTGACAGAGAAGCTCTAATCCACAAAAGTAAATGCAAATGTAATGTAAGTCTACCTTGTTGCTCAACTGTGCCAAAGCCACCTGTTTCACCATAAATGCCAGGATGATCTGTGCCAACACCAAGTACATGCTTGATAAACATTTCACACATCAAATGGAAGAACCTGGCTCCAGCTACTGGATTCTGAGCTATCAACCTGTATCTCTCACCATAATCTCTCAAGTCAGGACTAAATGTTTCTTCTTTGTCAGCAAAGTACAATGATATTGGATGCCTATTGTCTGCTGGTGCAAATGTGATAAACCATGAAGGTGCACCCAAGAATGAAGTCAGTGCCCAAATCTCATTGTGCATGTACTTTTTGCTGGTAATTGATCCATTAACACATCCACCAGCATGGTCCAAATCTTGAATCAGCTGGAAGCAGTTTTTCTCTTCATCTGTTTCAGGCATGAATTTTTCACCATCTTCCATCTTCTTTATGAGTCTGTCAAGTGTAGGCAAGTCAACTTCCATAAGCCATTTAGAAATATCTTCAAACTTTGATTTCTCTGCAAGAAGATAACCACCAGTTGTGCCTTGCTTTATTTGTTCATGGTTGAAAGCAATCAAAGGAAAATATGGGTCCTTCTGGAATCTTTTGTCATGATACAGGAGCAAATGTCTTTTGTGTGCAATATCTGATATATGACCTTCTTGTAATGCATTTCCAATCCCACCAAGCCCATATGGAAACAGCCAAGGCATCATTTGAGGAAATAGCTGTGGATTTCCATAAATAGACTCTGGTTGTTCTTTATGTCCAATTGCAAGTATACCTTTGTTGCTAGTCAAATGCCTGAGTGCAATGGCTTTCAAAGCCTTGGCTGTTTTGTTACCATACTCTTCTCCTGTAAGTCCATGAACAACAAATGGGCATTTACCTGTTTCAGTACCATCCTCCAATTCATTGTCATAAGTGGCTGTTGCTTCAGGAGCTTTGTTTGTAAATGACTCACGATACTCAATCACAACTGGAGGTCCATTATCAGGATATTTGTCAAGATTTCTCAGAGAAATTTCTAGGTCATAATAGTCAGGATGATTGAGTTTAAGCCACTCTAAGGCAGATCTCACTTTGTCCTTCCTGACTAAAAGTGGAGTCCTTTCCAAATCTGCTTTAGTTGGTTGACAAGGTCCTGTATAGATAAATGCCAAGACTTCATCCAATTCCTCCATTGGTGGTGGTAAAACATCATATACCTTTGGTATGGGATTAGCAAAGGAAATTGCATTTGCTTTCATTTTATGCATACCAGAAGAGACCTTGATAATACAATGATTATGATGAACATGAGAGACCATGAGCCACTCTGTGAATGACAAGTCTGCTAATTCCTTTGGAACTTTGCCTATCCATTTGCCATTGGCCAGTGCCATTTTAGGTATTTTTCCTTTAACAAGTGATGCATGGCATGTTTTGCAAATTTTGTCAAGACCTTCCTCTAATATAGGACCTTGTATACCCTGGATTGCATCACTGGAGGTTAAACATGTAACTCTTGGCTGTGTCAAGATAGTTAAGTCCAGCTTCAGTTTTGAAAGGTTCAGCAAGTTTATGCACATGGTGAGTCTTCCACAAACTGCACATCCAGATTCAGAAAAGTTACTGGGGAACATCTGTTCACAAGCACCAGATATAATCTTGTACTGTAGTTCAGATGTTGGAATAGAAGGAGGAAATGTAGGCAATCTTTTTGAATTTTTATATATTCATGAACAGCTTCCAAGTTGGACAATCTGTACCTTTCTGCATTCTTGCTCTGGTACCTTTTAACAGATAGCACATCCTCTGTATTCCTGAATGCCTCATTTTTGAATGACAGTATATTCCATGGCAGTCTGTTATCTTTCTGAGCTCAGATTTGGTCAATTTGGTTACCATCAAGTGAATAGGAATTTTACATAATACAGTATCCTTAGTCATGTGGATACTATTCAGTTTGGAAATCAGAATGTGGTCCTTAAATCTGTAAGCAGAACTGATTGTATGAGTGCCTTCTTCTGTCAAATATGATTCAAGTTCTTGGTAGGTGAAATCAGACATTCCTCCACCAATGTAACAAAAGTTATACTTGTTGTGAAATGACAAGCCAGACTGTGAAAAATGCATTGTAGATAGCTTACAGAGAGGCTTAGAGCCCTTTTTTTGTGTCATGTAAAATTCAATGAGCAATTTGTGAACAAGATAGAGAAAATCATGTTTCCTGAACAGACTTCTTTGCAACAACAGTTTGATCAACTGAGACTTTCTGGAGACATGATAGTACCAAAATAAGTCAAATTTGACTGAGCTTCCTAGACCACTGTGGCTATATAACATTTTTCTTGGTTTGTTGTCCTCATAAGCAGGACAGTGTGCCCTTAAACCCTGGGGTGCAGATGCAGGGCAAAGATTATAACACACCCTATGGAATGCATCAATCAGATGATGGCATGCATTCCAGAAATAACCTAAACAAAACAGAGTAAAATCCTGATCTGAAACTAATGTAGAAACTGCACCTTTTTGTCCTTCAGGACCCATATCTTTTGTGCTCACATCAAAAGGAGAACAAGTTTCTGTCAGAATATTATGTGTCAGAAATGTGAGACAGAGGGAGATAACACAATAGACACACCTTCAGCCTGAGCCCTGGAGTCTCTCAAACCCTCAACAGATATGTTTGGGCCAAGAGAACAGGTATTTTCTGCTCAAAAAGGCCAAAAAAGCGCCCAATTGCAGAGACAAAAAGTGGTCAAAAAGAGGGAATCAAAGGGAATGACACAAATACATACCTTCAACCAGGACCCAGGAGTCTCTCATGTAGGATTTTGAGGGGAAGTGAGCCGATTGCTTGGCATACCAGTAACGATGCTTTACATATGCTTACTCATGTGTACTTGTATTTACTGCCATTGCGTATATAAAGCTGGGCCATCGATAAGGTGATTCCTTATCAAGTTGGACCAGCCTTAGTTCCCGGTCATCACCTAGTCCCTAGACCTGAGCTCTTAGTGACTATGACACTTTGTGCCCCACTAATTCTAACACAACTTGATATATCCGCAATGATATAAAACTTCACCACCTGTCGCTATGGCCAAAACCACTGATGAGCTATGTAGCGACCTAAAGAACGAGTTAGCACACCCATCCATCAAAATGGATTCCCAGATTGCCTGAACCCTTATTCAATGGATTGTCCAACTCTTCAATCTTTGCCTCGCTTTCCTACATAGTGTCCACAAGGAAATATTTGTGCATATCAAAGACCTCGAAGACTTTAAAGCCTCGACCACCCCTGATACTAGACTGACTGCCACTGCCACCTTAGCTGCAACCCGAGCCCCTACTACCCATCATTGCACCAAGTCCCATGCCCGAGGCCACCTCGACACCGGTTGCCTCACCCAAGACCCCGCTGCGATGAGAAAAAGAGTAGCAATGAACCAGAAGAAGAAGAGGGCCACGCACGCAATGGTTGCCATGACCCCATCTCCCTATCCTTTCATCCCCACTCCCATTTCCCACCACAACTACCATGCTACAACCGACCCTCAAGCCTTCGCTGCTGTCGCTGCCGATGCCGAGGAGCTCCGTTGTCGCTGCCAACAATCATCTCACGATAAGCGTAGAGTCCGTCGCTCTGCTATCCCTGCCACCTTGTAGACTCCGCTAGGACTCAGGGGAAGTGTAGGATTTTGAGGGGAAGCGAGCTGATTGCTTGGCATACCAGTAACGATGCTTTACATATGCTTACTCATGTGTACTCATATTTACTGCCATTGTGTATATAAAGCTGGGCCATTGATAAGGCAATTCCTTATTGAGTTGGACCAGCCTTAGTTCCCAGTCATCACCTAGTCCCTAGACCTGAGCTCTTAGCAACTACAGCACTTTGTGCCCCACTAATTCTAACATCTCAAACCCTCAACAGATGTGTTTGGGCCAAGGGAACAAGGATTTTCTGCTCAAAAAGGCCAAAACAAGTGCCCAATTGCAAAGACAAAAAGAGGTCAAAAAGAGGGAATCAAAGGGAATGATACAAATACATACCTTGAACCAGGACCCAAGAGTCTCTCATACTCTCAACAGATGTCTTCACACCAGCTAAACCCATCCCAAGAGTGTACAGAGCACCATTATCAGGCCCACAGATCCAAGGCTGACACAGATCAGTTAGCAGGTGTAATGGATAGAAGAGGATCAAAACCTGTATAGGAGCAGTCTTGGGTAGTGTTGAAACAAGAGGAGATGTTGACAGTAGCAGGAGAGACAAGATAGTCAGAGATAGCATGGTGGTTGAAGATCAAAAGATGAGAAAGGCAGAGTGGAGCACAGCCGCTTTCAGGTCACTTTTTTTTTGTGTTGGCCATAACTCATTCATTTCTTGATCAAATTGCATGTGGTTTGTGGCATTCAATTCACGGTAAAAAACGCTTTAGAATGATGTATAATACGCCTGGTATCTCTGAGATTAAAAATACCATGTTTTCATGGTATGGAAGTGTTAAAACTACTATATCTCACTCATTTCTTCATGAAATCACAAGTGGTTTACAGTGTTGGATTCAGCATAAAATAAGCTTCAGAATCATGTATAATATGCATGCTAATTGTGAGATAAAAAATACTATGGATTGGCAGTCCTGCAAAGTGGAGCACAGCCGCTTTGAGGTCTTTTTTTTCTTTTTTTTCTTTTTTTTCTTTTTGGCCATAGCTCACTCATTTCTTGACTAAATTACATGTGGTTTGTTGCATTCGATTGCGCGCGAAAAACACTCTGGAATGATGTGTAATATGATTGGTATCTCTGAGGTAAAAAAAAAAAATACCATGATTTGGCAGTAGGGAGGTGTTAAAACCATTATACCTCACCCATTTCTTCATGAAATCACAAATGGTTTCTGGCATTGGATTCAGCATGAAATATGCTTCAGAGTTATATATAATATGCCTGCTAACTCTGAGAGAGATAAAAACTTCCATGGTTTGCACTGTGCTGACATAATAGTTTCTCACAATTTAAAGTGGTCATTGCTCAATCAACTGGGCTTGTAAAATCATGAAAATATTACAGTATAGAGCTGTTACTAGCAGCTACATGCACTCTAAATATTTAAGGAATGTGACCAGATTTGAGTCAGAACTACTTTAGATGGCAATTTAGGTTCCCACACTTAAATGATGACAGAGTTAATGAAGCAAGCTGGTCTGAAAGAGTGAATCTTCCATAACTAGAGCATCTGATGAGTTGAGATAATTTTAGAACCATTTAACAATGTGGGCAAGCTTACCAGAATATTTTCACAATTTTTAATATTTTCTATGAATATCTAAAAATGATTCTCTTTATTACACTAAAATATTATTTCTGGAAGAACTAGTGGGATTCAATAAAAACCCGGTATTTATAAAAATGCTATCATGATGGGCTACCTTCATGAATATTTTCAAGATTTTTACAATTAAATTGAATTCAGAAGATTTTTTGCAAGAATTTCTCATTTTTCAGACATTGTTTCCTAAATTGTGAGTGAATGTATGGACATATCAATGCAGTTTTGAGATATATCATGTATCTCATTGTATCCTACATTGTCTAATATTTTCAAAATTTTAGCTAATAAACTGAAAAAGTTTTCTCTATATGCATTCAAAAAAGATGAATGAATCAATGAATGAAAGATGTGCCCTTTTCTGGGGTTGATAAGAATTCTGGGGTTGATAAGAATGAGTCTTGATAAATCAAGACCTCATAATGTGCCCTTTTCTGGGGTTGATAAGAACAAATTCTTGATAAATCAAGAACTCATAACACATTGTAGTTCTTCTCAGCTGCAGTGAGGGCCTTGGAGATATAGTCAACAACTCTCCAGGTTCCATCTGTCTGCTGCTGCAAGAGCACTCCACCAGTCACCAGGTTACTTGCATCTGTCTCCACCTTCCATCTCCCTTTGTCCTGAGGCAGAGCCAAGACCGGGGCTGATACTAGTGCCAGGTGAAGATCTCAGAAGGCTGCTTCCTCCTCCTCCTCCCATCTCCATGGAACCTTCCCTGTCAACTGGAAGAGTGGCTTTGCCTGGGCAGAAAGGTTCAGGATGTGCCGACGGAGGTAGTTCAGCATCCTGTTGAATCTTTGCACCTCTTTCACATTCCTCAGTCTGGGCCAGTTACAGATCACCATGCCTTTAGCCAGGTCATGCTCCAGATGGTTGTGGGAGATCTTCATCCCCAGGAAGAAGATCTCACTCTTCTCGAACTTGCACTTGCTGAGTCTGAGACACAGCCCATTCTCTCCAAACTTCCTCAAGACCTGATCCATCCAATACCAGTGTGTGGCCAAATCCTCTGCAAACACTATAACATCATCAACATAGGCTTGGACATGCCCTCCCACAATCTCTTCCCTCAACACATGGTTCATGAAGCGCTGGAAGGTCACAGGCACATTCTGCAGCCCAAACCACATAACTGCTGGTTCGAAGAGTCCATGAGGTGTTAGGAAAGCACAGCGGTGCTGATGTTCTGGCCAGACCTGCATCGATGGGAAACCTCCCTTCACATCAATCTTGGAATAGATGGTTGCCCCCTTTAACACATCCACAGTATCTTGGATGAGGGGGAGGGGGTACTTGTCTTTGATTAGATGTGAGTTCAGCCTAGAGTAGTCAATAATTGGCCACAGCTTGTCCTTCTTGCATTTGAAGAAGAAGGGGCTTGCGTATGGGGATTTTGAAGGTTGGATTTGTCCAGAGGCCAGCTGCTCATCCACCCAGTGATTCATCTCCACCATCTCTTCTTGCATTAGAGAGTATAGCTTAGAGGAGAGGTGTCCAGGGTCCATTTTAAACTCGATTTTAATATCAAAGTCTGGACAGGAGTGGGGAAGCTCATCCCACTTTGCTTCACTAAAAACCAAAGGGTAGTGGCTGGGCCAATCAGGGGCATGTTAGGGCCTGTCCCATCTTGTAAATAGTACTGAAGGTCAACTTATTGGTGACCAATCCTGGAAACTCACTAAGACCAATCAACTGTTGAGCACAGTCAAGAATGCTCAGTCCCAGAAGGTTGCGAGGACTTCTGAAAGAGTGTAAGAATGGAAATAGACAAGTAGGGAGAAGGAAGGCGTTGCTGGGAAGGTCACAAAGTTGGTAGACAAAGTGTAAAGAGGAAAAAGATGAGTTGGGAGAGAAAAGATGCTGCTGAGAAGGTTGCAAGGTTGACTGATGAAGTGTAGAAAGAGAAATAGACGAAGTGGGAGAAAGAGACAATGTTGAGAGAGTCATGGGTAGTCACGATGGTGTCGAGAGATGTGTCAGTGAAGGCAATGACTTTGCCAACTGATGAGAGAACCTATGGGGTTTGAAGAATCAGTACCAAGACAAAGGAAAGGAAATACTTAGAGCGCACAAGTTGTATGAGCACAGAGGACGAGTTTAGAAAGAAGCAGAGTGGTCTTGGTATTGTCAAGGTCACCAAGTGAGACAAGACCTATCAATCGTGGTGGTTCCAAGCTCAAAGGGTGTAATAGCCTCAAGCTTAAACCAATGTGCATCAATATCAAGTCTACAGTATGAGAAGTACATGCAAGACTTATATATGTGCATACAGAAGAGTATAACAAAAGAGGAAAAGTACAGAGGTCACCAGGCAACAGAACTATAATAGTGCAGGGTATGTTTAGTCATATAGTAACTATGCTCATGCTCTACTAAGGTCGTGAGGGGTTAAAACAGCATAGGTAAGGTCATGAGCATGACCAGTCACAGGTTGCAACCTGGTTAAATAAGTATATACGTAACTATAACTACAGGGGGATTCTCGGATCATATGTAATGTAGTTATAGGTGACTGAGGAGAAGAGGGGAAGCATAATTTGAAGGGTATATGCAGCTGACTGTTGGTGGTGCATTTGAGTGTTAAGGTCATGAGGTCATAAGAGCAGTCATGTGGGTGATGTTAGTGATGCAGGTGACTTTGGGTGGGAGGTCACGTGGGTAATGCTGGTAATGCGGGTAACGGCCATAACACTGGTAATGTATTGGCGCTGGTAGTGGTAGCGCCAGGGGTGCTGCATGGCAAGTCATGTGCCAGCTGAAAAGGATGTGCAATGATGTGTTGAGCATTGAGATGATGGATTTGGACAAAGTGTACGCATGGGTGAAGTGTAGGGAGGTGTCGCAAGTATGGTATGGTGGTTGTGAGTGTCATGTGAACGTGGGGGAGGTCGGGGAGGCTTCTGGAAGAGGATAGTGGGTTCCAGAAGTGTGTAGAGGAGCTTGGGAGGTTCGCAGGTGTTGGTAAAGTTGGCTTGGGCAAGGGAAAAATGAATGGGTCCTGACTGGGCAGGGCCAGAGTTGGGAAAACAGGTGTCTGGAATACTCGCAGATGCGAGGGTACTTGTCTTCAGAGGTGTGGTGGCTCACAGGGATGGGGAACACTGTGGGGGGCAGCAGGTAAGCTTCACTTCAGCTTTCACCCAGTCAATCTCCAGGTTATGTTGCTTTAACCAGTCATGCCCAAGGATCACCATGTGGGACTGGGTCTTCCCTAGCAGGAAGTGGATCTGCTCCTGGTGGTCACCAACTATGACAAGCAGGTCCATCCCATACTGGATTTTACCATCTCTGTTCTGTGTTCCATCCACATTATACATGGTGATTGGGTTCAGCAAGAGAGATGGTTCCAGTCCCACTTTTTTTGCCCACTCCAAGTCCATAAAGCAGTTGGTGCAGCCTGAGTTGACAAGGGCTTTCATAGTTGCCCATTTGCCAGTGCTGAGAGCTTCCAGGTGCACCTGGATGGAGAGCTCTCAGGGCATACATGATAGGGTGTCCTTCAGCACCTCTGCAAGGCGCTTTGTTGGCTCCACTTTCCTGCTAGTCCCCATTTCCCTTTTTGGTATTTCACTTTTAGCAGTTTCCGTTCCTGCTTTGTCCTTCATCTCAGCCCCAATCCAGGTGTGTCTCCACTGCAAGATAGTCTATTTTGGGATACTAGCTGCAGATACAGGGACAGGAGGGGGGCTGGGATATCTACTCCCAAGGCTCCAGTTTGGACTTACTGGGCCTCATCTCCAAAATCCTGCTCCTCAACAGGAGCCTTCCTCTCTCTCTCAAGCAACTGCACCTGGTCTTGGAGCAGTGCAATCTCATTCTCATAGTCTTTGGCATTCTGTGCTTGGCTTTCCATGGCGTGGAGCTGTGGCCTCCAGATCTGCGGGCATGTGTCTGGGAGCAGGCACTCTCTCACCATGTGGCCGGCTTGACCACATCAGAAACAAGTGTGTACTACTCCAGGGGCATGGGTGTGATCCACCATCATGGCATTGCCAGCCACAGCAGGGCATGGCATGATGGGAGGAGCAGGGGTGCAGGCCAATGGCTGGGCCAAGTAGGGGTGAGGGGCCGGGGCAAAATGGGTTTGGAGGGGGAGGGGTTGGTTGGCAGTGGGCGGGGTAGGGCATGCAGAGTTCTGCTGGGCAATAATGCCATCAAACTGTCGCTGCTGGGCATCCAGCCTCTCAGTGATTGCCTTCCACCCTCTGTAGTCTCCTGGCATCGGAGAGACACCATAGATCCTCTCCACCAATCTCCTGCTGAGGTTCAGCTCCAGCCAGTGGACAAGGATGTCCAAGTCAGCCTCCTCATTCATCTCTGCTCTTCGGAACATCATTTCAAACTTTGCAAAGAACTTGGGTGCCATCATGACACCCTGTTTCAAGCTTGCGATGTCTGTGAGGGTGGTCACACAGTCATTTGGGTTGTCAAATGCTTGCTTCATCTCCTCCATGAATTCTGCCCAGGTTCCAGCCTTGTCATTACCTAGGATTTCTTCTCCCTTCATATTTGCCCACTCTGTGGCAAACCCATCTCCAGCAATTTTGCTGAGGGTGTAGAGGACCTTTGCCAGGTCTGTGGCATAGATTGTCGGATTCGCCATAAACTGGAGGTGAAGCAAACAGAGGAATGTGTGGAAGTTCTTTTTCTGCCCATCAAAGGGGGCAACAGATAGGTCTAGTGTAAGACTTTGGTTGAATGAGACCAGATATCCTCAGTCACAAGTGCATTAGAACCCTGTTTATAGCAGTAGTTATGCAGTTGTAGTGACAGTAGTAGGATAAGTGTGGCTGATTAGCTAAGTGTCCAGGGAAGTCCCTTCACCCCTAGGGTGGACCCTTACATCTAGCCTCATTGGTTGGGCTGCAGGCAGGGCAACATGGTCAGCCATCACAGGCCCTGGTGGTGGTGATGGGGTTTCAGGGATGTCAGTAACAGGGGAATCAGGGGGGAGCAGGGCTCAACCCAGTCTCGGTCTCAGGCACTGTAAATAAAGTTCTGGGCCTTGGGCACTCAGGATTTCTTCAATTTCTTAGCAGTCCTGTCCTCTCAGGCTGCTCCTCTAAGTACTTATGTACCTATAGAACTCTTATTCTATGAAACTATTGCTAGCGTGGGGTCCGAAAGGTGTCCCAGGTGGTCGCTCCACAACTCTTAATGAGTTGCTCATGTGCCCTTCTGACAATGGTCACAGAGCAAGGGCCCTGTCCACTGGACCAGGAAACTGCTAGAAGACTATGTAGAGGGCCTTTCCTTGCCCTGTACACTACACAATTCACTGGGAGGAGTCTGGTGGCTGTGCTCCAGTTTGGGTCATGTGTATCTATACACAGTAAAAATTTCATGTGGTTCTGTTGCACACCGCAGGCAGGGTAAAGAGATAGAGGATGAGGGGGATAAGCTGTGACAGAGTGTGACAGTTTGAGATAGGGGTCCAGGCTAGCCAGGTTAGGACACAGGGCTAGGGTGGACAGGTGGGATGTTAGTATTGTATCAGACTCAGTCTCATGCTCACACAACTTAACATAAGGTCAGTGATGACGATACTAACATACAGTAAGGGGAAAAGGGTACAAGTATGGAAAGGACATAGAGAGCCCTGGGAGTTGCTGGTGTTCCCACGCTCGGACCCTTGTGTCATGTGACACATGATTATCTAATCTGTGCGCCAGACCGGTCATGTGACCTTCCCACGATCTTCCCACAACTCTTTCCTGATCCTTTGCTGACTTCTCTCGCCTGCTTATGTAAGTGATCCTGACATCTAAGCACATTACTAATACAACTACAGTCATCCATGACCATTTGGGCTGGCCAAATTTTATCTGGCCTTGGGATGGATATTTGTGGTTTTGGTACTAATTCTTTTTTGACATTTTAACAATTGGACCCTAGAGCTTGAGTTTCAATGCATTCTTAGTCCAATCGGGAGGGGAATGGGTTATATCGAGCTGAATATCTACAAAAAGGTCTTATCGGACAATTATGGCCATTTGGGCTGTGACCAAATCACGCCAATAAAGCTCCGCCGGCACTTGCCGATTACTGACCACCCTCGTTGTCATCGTCATCACCCTCATTGTCGTTGTCATCGTTGTCGTCATCATCATCATCACCTCTCTTTGGCCTCTGTGGCAACTTCTCCAGCTTGAAATCTTGCTTCCACTTTGGTTGTGCCCAGCCTGGCTGTCGCTTTCCTGCTTTTGCGGCTGCTTTTTCTGCCACCCACTCCAGTGTTGCCTTGTCAAATTCTTGCCTCTTTTCCCTATTCCTATCCCTGATTGCATCGCAGTCACGCTTCCATGCTGCCAAAGCCGCAACATGGCTTTCCTTCTGACCCCTTCTCTGGTGCGCAGCCATTTCCTCTTTTTCCCGCTTCTGCTCATCTTCCACACAGAGTGCAAAGAAGTCGTTGCCCAAGAAGAACTTGGCCTTGCCGTCGCCCATCATCCTCTTCTTTCCCCTCTTTCCCTTCTTTTCCTCTACTGCCTGTAGTTGCGATTGGACCCTGTTCATGTAGATGTTCGCCAAGACGACACCTGCTTGCATCCCAACCATCGCTTCCTTTCGTGCTGTCCATCAATGCCTCTCGGAGTTCTTTCTCGTGTATCATCTGGGCTGGTCTTTCAAGCAGCTCCACATATCGTTGCCTTGATGGTGAGATTGTACTTGGGGTGAATGCTGGTGGTACTGATGTTGACATAATAGGTGATGATGATGTGAGAAATGAAGCGGAGGTTGAAGCGAGGCCATTGACAGCCGAATGGATGAAGAATGGCAATGGGGCTGTAGCTGGTGGTGCCTCGTTAAATGAGGATCCAGGTGTGCTCGTGCCAGGTCCAGGTGTGCTCGTGCCGCCTTCTTGTGATCTTGATGATGCCATTCGCTGATAGTCAACATAGTCAAGGACCATCTCAGACATGACTGCGATAGAGCTGTCCTGGTGGATAGGAACTGTTGTCCGCATCGAGCTCATCAAACTCGGAGCCATCTTGTCTGTGGCCACAACATCTGGGTTCAATGGGATGACACCTGTCGTACGAAATGTGGCCTTGATATTATCAGCGGTAAGTGTCTTCTTGTGTGCTTCAGCATACACAGCCAAGAAGTTGGTTTTGTCAACAGTGTGCCCTCGCCATTCCCATTCGTCGCGTGCATGAGACCAATTTTGCTTCAGTGGTGTGAAGATGACCACATCGAGGCCTTGGTATATGTGCGTACTATGTGATGGATAGCCAATCACCTCTATTCGGTGTGTTCTTGCATAGTCAAGGAAGCTGCGTGTGTAATGAGAATTGTGTCCATCTACCAACAGTAAGCGGCGTTGGCCTTGAGCCTTGGCTCTTGTTTCTTTGTCAAAGGTCTCAATCCATGCTCTGCCAATCTCTCCTGTGATGTAACCTTTCTTTGAGTATCCCAAACTTCCCCTAAAGTGAGCAGGGTCATAATGTCTGACATATTAGTGTGCTCACGATGCGTTCATGGGATTGCTTTGCCTCCAACTGGCCTGGAAACCCTCGCCTTTGAAGAGGACAGCTGGAGCTGTTGATGAGCCATCACCACAAATGGTGACAACCACAGTAATCAGCTCTCTGTCCCCGCTCCAAACTTGATGCTGGCTTTTCTTCCCCTTGGCACCGAATACTTGTTCCTTTTGCCCAACACCCTTTTGGAAGCCTGATTCATCAACACCATAGATTAACTCTGTCGGTATCATGTCATCTCCTTCTCCCTTAATAATGTCTGCTAGCATATTGAAATAATGTTCTTTTGTGTTCGGGTTCACTGCCCTTGCCCTCGACCGATCCAGTCCTTTTGACCAGTAGGTGCCTATTTTGTCCCTGTGATCTGAAATGAAGCATGTTGTCCAGTCCTTTCCAATGCCACTCTGCGGGAATTTGTTACCATGACGTGCACAGGCAATCTTGTCAACATGTTCCTTGGTTCGGCAATGGGATAAGGGGAAGCCGCACTCCGCATTTAGTATGATGTCGTGTATGACAGCTTCTATTTCAGCACTATTGAGCCATCCCTGTGCCTCATGTGCTTCTTTATGGCTTCGTCCTCCTTTGACATGTCGATCTAATGTGGATGATGATAGCTTTATGGTGCTGTTTGTCTGCTGAAGATACTCAGCTTCTGCTTGCTTGCAGATTTTTTCCTGGGATAGCGGATTTGATGACTGTTGCTTGTCCCAGTAGATTTCAACAGCCCTCTGCATCCATGTTTCCTTGAGCTCTGCTACTTCTCTCCTTTTTTCTCTTGTTGATTTGGCTCGGCCCACCATCCGAGGGTTTTCCACCAGAGATGAGATGAGTGCAGAGAAAATGAGTGGAAGTGACCAAATGTGGTAATATGTGACGTGACCATGCTGATTAGATTAAACGGGCTTGTCTCTGGATGAACAGGCATCCTGCTGCAACAGCTTCCCATGCAACCTCAGAAACAGGTCATTTCAACTAACATAATGAGTATCATTGAGATTTATGACAACTTGCATCATAAAATTCCCATGGCACTGCAAATGGCAGAAGTTAGATTTCATTATTTGGTGTCTCCTGCAGTGATTAGAATCTAAGGATTGATGTACACACCCATATTCCATGGGCTCTTGGCTAGAGGCAGCCAAGACACACTGAATTGAGCTGACATGAAGTCCAAGACCAAATGCTGCCTCAGAAGCTCAAAATTCTAATTTAGCCCAAATGGTCATGATGGCCCAAATGGTCATGATGGCCCAAATGGTCATGATGGCCCAAATGGTCATGGATGACTGTACTCAGTCATCAATCAGTTGTATAGGATACTCAAGAGCAGTATTAATACAGCTAAAGTCTATTGATTTGGATACTCAGTGTAATATTAACTCAAAGCCCTACAGCCTCAACAATGCACACACTCAAAGACTATAGGAGTCTATCCTTAGTCCTCATCACAACACATCCTCAAAGACTATAGGAGTCTATCCATAGTCCTCATCTGACCCTAACAAAGAGAACAACAGGGGAAAATTTGAGCTAAAGACTGTTCCAAGGACCCCTGGAAGTTTGGTACAAGAATACTTCTAATCAAATATGACCTTAGTAGAACATGCGCACAGTTACTTTATGACTGGACCTACCCAGTACTACTATAGTCTTGTTGCTTGGCAACCTCTGTACTTTTCCTTCTTTGTCATACCTTCTGTATGCACATATATAAAGTCTCACATGTACTTCTGGTACTCCAGACTTGATATTGACACACATTGGTTTAAGCTTGAGGCTACTATGCCCTTTGAGCTTGGAACCACTGCAATTGATAGGTCTTGTCTCACTTGGTGACCTCAACAATACCAAGACACATCTTGCTTTCTTCTAACTTGTCCTCTGCGCTTGTACAAACTCACACACTTAAGTATTTTCCCTTACTCATCTTGGTACTGATTCTTCGAACCCTGCAGGTTCTCCTCATCAGTTGGCAAAGTCATCGCCTTCACCAATACATCTCTTGACACCATCGTGACCACTCACGACCTTCTCAACAACACCTCTTTCTCCCAATTCATCTATTTCTCTTTCTATGCTGCATCTGTTGACTCCATGACCTTCTCAACAACATTATTCCTCTCTCAACTTGTCCTTTTCTCTTTTTACACCTTGTCAAATGCTTTTGTGACCTTCTGGGACCAAGCATTCTTGACTATGCTCAACAGTTGACTGGTCTTAGCGAGTTTCCAGGATTGGTCACCAACAAGTCAACCTTCAGTACTACTTACAAGATGGGAGAGGCCCTAACAGCAGTCTGCAAGGTTATGGAGGGGTGTCAGGAGGCTCGTAGGTGCTGGTAGAGTTGAATTGGATAGGGAAAAATGGGTGGATCCTGACACATCCCTCATCTCAAAAATGAAGTCAAACCCAGACATTCTGCCTGACAACAAACCTGAATTCCTGAACTTCTGTAACTCTGAAATATGGGACACCCAGGACTCAGTAGGGGTGTTGTTTCAATATGTTCACCAAAGTCCCACCCAAACCCTGAAGTCCCATTCCAGACTTTCTGGAATCCCAAACCCAAACTCCAAACTCCAACCAGACTTCACCCTAATCTTCCAACCACCCAACATGCATGTAACACCATGCATGAACCATGTGTTGGTGCATTATTGGTATTGCCAGGTATATTACCCACAGTTGCAACATGAGTTTGGACTATTACTTGACCAAGTTCAGATCTGAGACCTTGAGTTGACTAACTGTGACTAGGGCAGAGCATGGGTATACCCACAGGTATCCAAGGCTCTACCCATACCTGTACCTGCACAGTACCTGCACCCATGACCCATGCAGGTTTACCCATCATTTTGAGCCCAAGAACATTCAAATTGGACCAGAATTGAGAGAGAGATGATCAAAACAATGAATTCATTGTATCTCAGTCAATTCTGATCCAATTTGGATGTTTTTGGGCTTGTTTTGAAGCTGATGGGTAAGGAAATCCAGACCCATACCCATACCCACATGTACCCATACCCATGACCCATGCAGGTTACAAAAACCCATGCTCTTCCCTAACTGTGACTTCCAGTTGACTATTGGATGACTGACTTGACTAATCATTTTTACAGAGTGTGAAGTGTGAGATCATTCATTCATTCATGCTGTAAAATTGTTCCTTTTTGGGTGTAGTGTTCTGAAACAAACATTAGTGATCAATGGCCCATTATGGATATACAAGTATGGCTCTGGCCTGTTGTCAACAACATATAGTCACTCGGAAGAGCATAGCCGTACTGTGCCATCAACTATATTCTACAAGGTCTAGGTTCAGCATAGGTCATTGCAGCAGAACCCCGATGAAGGATGTAGTAAAATGTTTCTTGCACCGACAGCTGGCCTGAAGCATCAGTACGTCAACACCCCACGAAGCCTGATTCGCTGATGCACGGGGTGTCATCAAATGCAATATTCCAAATATGCTGAAACAGCCAACCCGTCAAACTGCTGTGTCTGGTCCCCATGTTTAGGTTCAAAGACACTGCTCTGAGGGTTTGCGGCATTAGCTTTAGCAACTTGCATGACAGAATACAATGTCTTTACCCTCATCTATGCTCTCCCCGTTCTGCAATCTCTGCACGAGATGATCAATTTTGGCCTTGTGTATCCGATGGTGTTCCTGCCAGCCTTTCCAAGGATGATGAGGATACTGTTGACAAGGAGTAGGTACATTGAGATACACCCAAGATAAAGAAGGCCCCGAAGATGGGGTGAGAAAACTTCTGCAACGCACTTGCCGTCCAAATGCCTGAAACACCTTATCCGACGTACCCTCAGGCTCGGCACTAAAGTACCGCGCAAGCAGCACGTCATCGTCGCGGCTGTACCGCATCTTCTTCTCGGGCGGCTTGGGGATCGGCTCGTCGTTCTCGCTGTGGTGCAGCTCATGTTTGTGTCGTCGCCAGTACTTCACCCATGATGCGCGTGAATGATGGGGAGCCTGTAAGGTTGAGAGGTGGAAATCGGATGCACAGGTCAGAGAAAGCACCATTCTCCCCAAAGCAAGACGGGCAAATGCCAATGGTATGAACATGACCATCTAGACTCACTCTAGCGGCGACATCCTTCCAAAAAGTGGCCATGTCCAACCTTCCCTTCGATCTGCGTGGTTGAGGAAAGAAAGGATAAAAATCAATTTCTATGACATCCGAGTCCTACTGCGGACGACAGAGGGCAGAGAAAGCATGCGCACTTGCGATACTCCATGAACTTAACCAAAAATGCCACGTCGTCCTGGGTAAACGCGACACCTTTCCCCGTCGTACTCCTGAACAGCGCCCTTGGGGGCGTAGGCGACCGGTCCCGACCGGAGACACCTCCGCTTGGCGGGGCCACTCCCGCAGACAAGTGCCTTGTCGTATCCGCTGCGGGAGCGGCCGCAGGGTCCAGCCCCGCTTCGAGCTCAGGGCCGAAAACATCCCGATCGTGGTCTTCGTCGTCCTCATCGTGTTCATTGTCGTTACCATGGGCATCGCCCTCGCCATCAGCAGAACCAGCGCGTTGCGTCGCGATGGAGTAGCCCCCGAGGCGGATCTGGTGCTTGTTGCAGTATCGACGCCAGGAATAAAATCTACAGCATGAACGCGATCACTTGATTTAAATTTCCTGATATCCAATAGGGGGAACCCATACGTATGGTGGGGAGCCTTTGGACAGTGCATCAGCTAAAAAAACGTTGCGAGAGCGAAGGGAGCCAATCACCTTGATCGCGATTCTCTCGCATATCTCCCGCAAACTATACAACCATAACCATAAAAATCATAAGCTCGTTTAGCGGGGTGTTTTTCTTTTTTGACACACCTAAGGACAACGCCCTGTTCCTGGCAGTAATCAATGTACTTTTTGAGGTACTCGACATCGTCCGCCGTAAACAGGTTGCCGCCGTACGTGCTCTTGATCACACGCGTGGGCGGCGTGGGCGAGCGCGCCGGCGTGTGACGCGCGTTCACGACGAGCGTCGATGCAGGCACGCCAGGCGTGCCCTATAGCAACAAAAAGAGTCAGCGGATGAAGCGCTGGAGAAGCGAGAGTGGACTCGCCTTCAGCTCAGGGAGACCTGCGGGGGCACCGTAACTCAAGGTAGTCGTGCGCGTCCGTCTGCGGCCGCGGGGTTTGTCCGCTGCTGCCGCCGCCGCTGTTGCCGTCGCCGCTGCCGCCGCCACCGCCGCTGTTGCCGTTGCCGTCGCCGCCACCACGTCGTCCGCTGGGGCAGTGGCCATGCCGACCGGACTCGACGTACTGGGGTCAGTCATGAATGCAGCGGAGGGTTCATACGCTTGGTTGTACTTTATGGAGCGCGAAACCACACGACACGTCAGCCAAGTGGCGCATTTCACAGAGGAATGGTAGGCCCTTTACCGTAGGATCGTAATAATCCGCTGGCACTCCAACCCACTCGTCTCGCGCGTACCGATAGTCATATTCGGATGGCGGCGCGTCGGACGGGCCCATTAGCGCGTCAGCCGACGCAGCCTCAGGCGCAGCATGATGGTGCGGGTGCGCCTCGTGGAGGTGCTGATGAGGGTGCGGGTGCTGATGATGTTGTGCATGATGCTGCTGATGGTGCTGATGATGTGGATGATGCTGCTGGTGATGCTGGTGTTGGTGTTGGTGATGATGATGCTGGTGCTGCTGGTGCTGCTGGTGTTGGTGGTGGTGATACGCGCTCTCCCAGTCCGATTCGTCACGGAACGGCGGCGGCACGTCGGCAGTTGCAGCGCGCGGGAGGAGGTGCGTCTGCTGTGGCGCGATCTCGTTTGCAGCCTGCCACGTCTGCGGCGGCGCAGCGGTCGGGGTGTGAAGCACCTGCGGGACACCCGCCGCGGCGACAGCCACGAGCGCGGGCCCGAACACGGCGTACGGATACGCGTCGACCACCCCGGTCACGGCTGCCGTGGTCACCGCCGCCGTAGTGGTGACGGCGCCAGCGCTGGTGGCAGCGGTGGCGGTGGGCGGTAACGCTGGCACGGTGGACGGTGAGCTGGTGAGCATCGTCTGCAAGGGTTGGATCGCGTGTGGGGTGGGGATGCTCGTGCTCGTGCTCGTGTCGGTGGTGCTAGGGGTGATTGTTCGGGCTTGCGCCGAAAGCCGAGAGAGCCGTCGCGTGGAAGAGGAGGGTGGCGCGACAATGGGCAGTGAATCCTGCGGGCCGAGGCTGTGAATGAAAAGTTCAATAAGAAATGACGGAAAGGAAGGGAGTGAACAAACGTCTCTTGGCCGGTGACTCTGCAGCCCGCCCAGTTGTGCTGGAAGGTCTGGAGCTCGTTCTTGGCGAAACACAGGTGGACCCAGCGTGCGTCGAGGACGATCTTCCTGCTCTTCATCCCGGCGTACTGACGGTACAAGTTCTGGCCGGACTCTTTGTGCGGGTCGACTGGTTACGAAGTGGTCGCTCAGCATGCTAGAGTCTAAGATGGAACACAGAGCGCAAGGGCAGCACCAACGCACCTAGTATGTACGCTACGGAGCTGTAACTGGGGGACACCGTGCCGCCGTGTTTCTAGAAGGAACGCGTCAGCACCAACATTTACAAGAGAATGCGAGACGACGCGTGAGGCGCACCACGATCAAGTCAGCGAGGAGGTCTTTGTCCGCGACGTCCTTCTCGATGTAGATGGCAAGAGGGGCACCCATCATGGGGTCGATGAAGAGGCCCGGGTTGGCTGCGGTGCCACCGACGCCATTGCCGCTGCTGCTGCCGTTGCCGCTGGTAGAGGATGAAGGGACGGGGGCATGGTGGTGAAGGTGCGCGTGAGAGTGGGCAAGGGGGAGAACGCGCTGGGCAGCAACGGTCATGGGGTCCTTGCGGGTGTGAGCAGGTGGTCGGGGGTATCGCAGCTTTGGCTGAGAGCAATGTTACATCGGAGATAGTATCGGAGTTTATAGTGCACTTCGGAGGTTCAATAAAGAGCAGTCGGAGATTGAAATTTGAGGACTCAAATTGCCACAAGGGCGCATCGGGTGCCCTGTTGGTGAGGGTCGGTGAAGGTCGGTGTGGGTCGGTGTGCATTGGCATGCGTTCGCATGGTCCGCTCTCATGATCCGACGGCCTCTGCGCTTTACTGTGCTTGGGCGTTGCCTCATTCGTTCCTAGTTGCCGCCGGCCAACAACCAATGTGATTTCGTAGGCCTGGATGATTTACACATTCTGGTTGTGCTCGGCCGCGCCCGTCGGCGACTGACCTATATTATCTTGGGGCAGGCGCAGAGTGGGTCCAGTGGAGTAACAAAGACAGATGTCCCCGCCGCTCGTGCTCGCAATTCCGTCCAGTATTTTTCTGTATCGTATGTACAAGTAGGCTGGCTGAGTTATTTTTTTTTGGAGATCAGTTTCAAATTGGGCTGCGGGGAAGGTCCGTGGGTTTTACTTGGCTAAAATGGCGAACGTTGCTGCTGTAATGCAATATAGATAGACACTGCATCGACACCTGATGATACACACCGTGCGGCTGCGTACAGCACTCACAGCCCCACGTGAAAAAGAGCGATACAAGTTCTTGTACGGTCTGAAAAGAGTGCGCTTCTTTGACATGAGCAGTCATGAATTCTGTCAGGATAAAGTCTAGCCTAGCGTAGCAATGCTTTGTGGCATTAGAAAGAAGGCTAAGCTTAGCCATGAACTGTAAATGTCATTGCTTGATTGCTAGCGAGTAATCTGTTTCAGTAGTGCAACCAAGTGTTAGAGATGTGATTACCGATGGCGTCCACATGTTTAGATGTTTGAGCAGCATGCTGCTGAGCCTGTTCTCGGTCCTTGTTATTGACCCTATCACCAATAGCAAAAAGCAAAGCAGAAAAAAAAAGACAGAAAATTTTCTTTACAGTAACAGTAGAATCGCTATGTGGATGGCCAATGCCACCAAGTAAAAAAAATTAATAAACGTCTATCGGAGTTTGTAACATTATAACTCCGGTAACCGTGTCTCTCTCTCTCAACTCACAAACTCCGATCCCTCTTTACCAGAATATTATTATTATTATTCGTCGCTTAGTCCCCTTCAAATCCTCACACGCTCAAGCCCAACCCCTTCTTCTCTCCCCTCTCACCCTCCTCCCCGTCCAACCACACCTCTCTCTCTCTCTCTTTCTCTTCATCACCCTCGTCATCGTCGTCGTCGTCGCACTCGTCGTCGTCAACGTCGTTCAATAATGGCCACCGTCGCAAGTCGCAAAAAATCTATGATCTCTTCAACAGGTCTCCAAATCGACACCCCCGTCGTTAACAACACCCTCCTCAACAAGGCCGCCTCACAATCCACCTCCCTCTACCAGCAATGCTCCTCTCTCCGCTCGCGTCTCCTGCGCATCCCAGATTTCTCCGCTTTCTTCAAACTTGCCGCCACCCCCGACTCGCGGCAATCCACAGACCCCGTCACACAGCTTTGGGATCTCTTCTCCCTCGGCATTCCCCTCTGCTACATCTTCAACCTCCTGCCGCCACCCGCCACCCAAATTGCTATCGACACAAACCCCGCAGAGTTTGACACCCGCGACCTCCGCGCAAAGAAGCGGGCCATCGCCCTCTTCGCCATGCAGATAAGCCAGGTCTCGCGGTGCGAGCCTTTTACTGTTACAGACCTCTGGGATCGCAACTCTACCGACGGTCTCGTAAAGGTGTGTATTTTTCCGTTTTTCCCGGCGCCACATCTCTGAGCCACCACCCAGGTCATCAACACCGTCACCACCATCGTCGACCAACTCCCAGAAGACCTCTTCGAGGCCGCTCCCCCTTCGCCCCCGTCCCTCTCCACGCACGAGTCCACCGACTCTCTGGGAGAATCGCTGGCCTCCGCGCCCGCCAACGCTCAAGAGGTTGCCCGCAATAATATTATCCGCGAGATCGTCGAGACAGAGCGCAAATACGTGCAGGATCTGGAAGTCATGCAGGTCCGTCCTCTCAATTGATCCATCTCCTTTCCCAAACTCATTTGGCTGCCTTAGAAATACTCCACTGCCTTATCGCAAGGCAACATTTTAGCGCAGGACGAGATACATTTCCTATTCCCCAACCTCAACAAGCTGCTCAATTTTCAACGCAAATTCTTAATCCGGTTAGAAAGTACGGCGGAGTTGCCGTGGCAAGAACAACGTTGGGGGCTGCATTTCATCGAAAGTGTACGCCGTTTGTCTCTCCCCTTCCCATGCTCCGTGGCTTGCTTTCTGACTTCGCCTTCCGGGGCATTTGTTTTTATCGTTTTTTCCCTCTGCATTCTTCCTGCCAACGGGGATTACCACAACAAAAAGGAAGACGAGTTTGTTGTTTACGAGCCATACTGCGCCAATTATACCAACGCCGCGGACCTTATGCTTAGGAACGAACAAAATCTTATGGTTAGTGACTCTTCCCCGAAAGCTTCTCCCCCATGACACCACCGCGTCCTTGTTCCTCTGCGAACGTCTCGTTCTGCGTTCCTTCCGTTGTATTTGTTCCGGTTTTATCCGTCCTAACATCAACACGTACAAACAGACACTCAATGGTCTCATCAATGCCAAATCCGAGTTACCAGCGTTCCTCATCAAACCGGTGCAGCGTATCTGCAAGTATCCGCTACTCCTTGACGTGAGTTGCGGCAACGCCACGCTGATGCCTTGGTGATGCGATACTTATTTTTATTTTGGTAACAGTCGCTGATCAAAGCATCAAATCCAATCGAGTACCCGCATTATGACGAGCTCAAGGACGGATCTTCGGCCGCGAAACGGATCACGGACAAGATCAACGAGGCACAGCGGCGCGTCGAGAATGAGCAGACCGCGAGGGAGCTCGAGGGACGCATCGAGGACTGGAAGGGACACCACATGGCGAACTTTGGCGAGCTCATCCTCGACGACGTCTTCTTCGTGCGCAAGTCGGGCGTCGACCGCGAGTACTACGTGTTCCTCTTCGAGAAGATCATACTCTGCTGCAAGGAGGCGCCGCTCAACAACAAGAAGAACGGCAAGAGCGGCTCCATATTAAAGAAGCCTCCCTCCGTCGCGCCCGTCGCGAATGGCCAGCCGCAGAAGAAAACCTCGCCCCTCCTGCTCAAGGGCCGCATCTTCTTGAACAACGTGACCCAGGCGGTTCCCGTATCGTCCAGGAACTCGACTGGTCAGTGTTGTACATGTTACGAGGAAGGCAAAGACCGCTGACGCGCGCTTTACAGGTGGCTCCACCGTCAGCCCGTACGCACTCGAGGTGTGGTGGCGCGGGGACGACGACCTCGAGTACTTCACCCTGCGCTGCCGGACCGAGGAGCAGCTAAAGCAGTGGGAGTCACAGATCAACCGGCTCATCGCGGAGGTCGCGCAGCGCCGCAAGGTCGAGCGCGGCTTCCACAAGGCGGTCGCGCTCGCGAATAGTACGAGTCCTGCGCTTGGGCTGGGACGCCACATGTCTGCGTCGACGACGTCGCGCGTGCACCAGCACCCGCATCCGCATCACGACCGGGACTCGAACGCGACGCTGGTGACGGGGGTGTCTGTGTCTACCCCACATCAGCACCACGACCGGGACTCTACCGCCACGACGATGACGGCGGTGTCTGTGTCTGCCCAGCAGCCGCACCCGCTCTCGGCCATGTATCTGGGTCCACCACAGATCACGCCTTTGGCAGCGGCCTCGATGTCTCCCGCGACGTCCCCCGCAGGCCCCATGAGCCCTTATGGAGGTGATGACCGCTTCGAGCTGACCCCGAATACGCCGTACGCGCCCCCGCGCTCCGGGTACGCCGCTGCGTACGAGGGCTTCGAAATGGATGACGAAGAGTTCGAGGAGTACCCGCCGTCATCGGCTGCGTTCCCATCCCATCACCAGCAGCAACAGCAACAACAGCAACAGCAATCGTCGTCGTCCTCGGGGCGCATCACGCCCAGTGGGCGGCGGGGCGCCGCCACTGCGAGCATGCCCCCGGATGCGATGCACGGGCACCTCGACCGGTTGCGCGCGCAGACGGAGGACAGTAATGGCCCGGTGATGTCGCAGTGGAGGAGCAATGGTGTGTCGCTCCCGCCGATGCCGCCCCCGCCTCCTGGTGCGGGAGGCGCGCTACCGCATCGTCCATTCCCGAGGCTGGTCGCCACCGCCAGCGCGTCGAATATCTTCGATGTGGGCCACACGCGCCCGACCTCGTCACAGGCGCACCACAAATCACTCCGGACCCAGCAAAGTGGTACCACCTTGCGGTCTGGGCAACAGCAGTACCAGCATCAGCAGCATGAGACGGTCGAGCTGAGCCGGGGCAAGTCCCCGTCTGCACCATACCCTCCTTCTACGGCGATCACGAATGGGAGCGGTTCTACGACTCCGAACCGGGCTCGCAGTGCTAGCCAACCTACGGCGTACAACGGGCCCAAGCACCAGGCGCCGCCGTTGCCCAACGGCGCAGGCGGTGTGGGGGGTAGCAATGGATGGGTCAACAATGGCTCGACAACATCAATGAGTAGCCTGAGCAGCAATCCGAAGCGGGGAAGCGGCTCGAGCCAGTCGACGGCGGACAGCTCCGACTATTCGCCGAATAGCTCGTCTCCGATCACGCCGTTTGGGTCAAGCGAGTCGTCGCTGACGATGGGCGTGCGGCCTGTGCGATCACAGCAAGGCGTGTCGTTTGAGGGCGGAGTCAGCGCCGCCGCTGTTACTACTACCGCTCATAAGCCATCTACTGCGGCTGCAGCACCGGCGTCTATGTCGTTGCAGTCGTTGGGTCCGACAATCAAGGTCAAGGTGCACTACCACGACGACATCTTCGTGATCCAGGTGCCACGAGTGACCGAGTACGAGGACCTCGTGGACAAGGTGGGCAAGAAGATCCGGTTGTGTGAGCCGCGGCGCGAAGAGGGTCCGTTGCGTGTCAAGTACAGAGACGAAGACGGGGATATGGTGTCGGTGGGATCGACCGAGGACGTGCAATTGGCGTTTGAAACGTTGAAGCCCGGCGGGTTAGTCACGCTCTACGTGACCTGAACGTGTAAATTCAGTGCCCTCCTCTCCGTTCTGTCCCGCCCTCCCGCCTCGAGGTACCGCTTTTCATCTTCGCCGCACTTTCACCATCACTAGTCGTTGTTCGCAAACTGTCGCTCGCTGCTCAAACAAACGATATTTTATTTTCCCTCCCCCACCTCCTTTTGCTTGCATCTCGGGACACTACTTTTCTTTGCATAAAGCCTAAATGTTGTCTGCACCTCGTTATCTCCTATGTACCATACTATGTTTTCCCACCACTACCACCTTCTCCAGTGTTTTTGGGCACCCGGCCTTCTTTTAACACCCTCCCGCCACCTACCTCTCCCTTTTTACGATGCGCGACGTTCCCAAATGTCTTTTCTTTCGGGTATTCCATGACCTCAATCTCTTTATACTCAAAGGGTTGCAACTAAACACTATATCCTTTTCCACTCTTCTCCCCGTTTCAAATTGGTGTTTCCCTTTTTTTCAATCCTTCACCTTTTGGGATTAGGGTCGAATCGAACGGCGCTGATATGGAGGGAGATTGGAGAGACGGAGAGGATTATGCGGATTTTTAAACGATGTTGTTTGACCATTGTAATCTTATTAGACACTGCAATTGAGTTTTCCTTCTTCGCTCGATCCATTTTTCCATCCTTCGATCACATTGTTGTTGAGTGAAATGCTTTTTAGACACGTGTGAAGCCCGAGACCTACGGGAATTGACTCGTGATGCTTGAATGAAAAACAAAGATCAGTTGATTGCTCTGACGTCGCCCTGTATGCGTTCACCGATCTCAATCCAACAGTCCTTGTCAAAAAAAAACTGGTTGATGATCGATTGTCATTGCGTGATTGTATACATGGTGCAATTATCGTCTGATAACAACAAAAACTTAGACTATGCCTTTGCCCTCCATTTAACATCGCCAAGCTCAATCCTACTACATTACTCCGGGACTGATACTATCGAAAGGCTACAAAGCATCTGGGGAAATATCTCCCAGCGTGTTCAATTCAGCTGCGCTCCTTGAGCCCCAATCGTCTCCGAACTCTGATTGAGAATCGACGTGGGAATCGATAGTTTCCTGTTCAAGCAAATGGTGATGAAGAACAACAAAGGGCAGAACAAAAGTTTGCAAACGCACATCGAAGTAGTGAGCAACGAGGCTTCGAGGAGCTGTAAAACGCAAGGCCACGATTAGCACAATTAAAAGAACTTTGACAGTCCCCCTATGGTGAAGAATGACACTGACTCCGTGGCGTTCTTGGTAGACGGCACGTCACCCCGCTCTGTAAGATGTGATATGCGACAAGACCCGACCTATAAAGAGCAGTGAGGACGATCGTGCGGTCCCTGAGCGGCGCTTAGAACCGACCATCCAGTCTGATGTGATGCCCCCAGCCCACGCCCGTTATCTGCGTGAAAGAACTACACACACAATCGTGAACGTGAGAGAACCCCTGACCAAATGGCACTAACCTCGTAGAAATGGACGTAATCCCGGAAATGCGGATCCTTATCCAGCTTCGGATTTCCGCCGTTCGTCGCTCGCTTGCCCTCCAAGTCGCGTCCAAAGATGTGTATGATTCGATGTTGGATCTCGTCTGCTACCTCGACTAGATTCATGTAATCGCCGCTACCCGTCGGACATTCAACCTGGCATGCAAAATTGAATGATGTCCCGATCTTCATCGCATCAGTCCTACCTGGAGGTCATCACCGTAGTATTGGTAGAACCGTTGCAGACTCTCAATCAGAAGGAAGTTGGTCGCAAGCCCTGTGACAGCAATGACCGCATGGATGAATGTTGCACGGTGTTGGAAACGAGAATGGGCTTACAGATCGGCCCTCGCCAGTTGGAATTCCCACCAAACATACCCGAAAGAGAATCTCCTGGCCAATATGGACACTCGTAACGCTCACCCTTCACATCCATTCCCCAAGGAGACTCCTTGTGGGCTTTCGACAGGCTAGCCATAAGGTTGTTACTAGTTAAAATCAGACATACAGCCGAATCTTACTCACGATCTAATGCCGTGTTCGCCGAAAAATTCGTTCTCGTCAAGCATTTTCTCAAGGATTCGCACGAGGCGCTCTCGGCTGGCCAACGCTAGCAGCCTTCGTTCGCCCTTCCCGCCAGCTGCCAGTCACACACTTATGAGTTCAAATGAATAACATCACAAAAAAGGCAACGCGACTTTACCTTTCATGTTCGCCATGTTCCTAGCGGACACCTCTGGCCGATGGTCGATGAACCACTCCATTCGTTTCTTGAACCCGGGAAGGCGGTT
Organism: Clavaria fumosa; assembly: GCA_951802425.1. Classification (NCBI taxonomy): domain Eukaryota; kingdom Fungi; phylum Basidiomycota; class Agaricomycetes; order Agaricales; family Clavariaceae; genus Clavaria; species Clavaria fumosa. Next base: position 1,148,919 of record OX637802.1, on the reverse strand, counting down.
GATGGTAGTTGGTTCTAACACAAGCGTAGCGTACAGAGGTATTAGTCCAACAAGGCTTCTGATGGGTAGTTGCATCGAGTTCCCAGGGCCGAATTGTATGGCGTCATAGTACATGCCATCTTCCTCGTTCCACAGGCTGTGCTCGTCATCACCGGCTCGATAGGTCATGGCGTCGGCAATGAAAATGAAATGCTAAGCGCGTCGCGCAGCAAAACAAGCGTGTCACCGATTGAAAAAGAATAAGTGAAACAGTGCCCGAACCTCAAAGAACTTGGAAGCGATGTCTTCGTAGACAGGATTGTGCTTCGCCAGCTCGAGCGCCATGTTCAACCTGAGGAGCAGAACCCGTCAAAGGCCAACCATGATTCCGGACGCAGGCTCACATATTCAAGCAGTAGAATGCCATCCAAGCGGTACCGTCAGCCTGACGCAGAGTTCCGCCTGTTGGTAAGGGCTCTGACCTATTGAATGCACCGATGTTGTCGAGTCCGAGGAAGCCACCTTCAAATACGTTGTTACCGCCTTGGTCTTTGCGATTAACCCACCTAGAGGGGAATTGCGTACGAATTCAGATGGGAGGTTGGTTAAGGCGTACCATGTGAAATTTAACAACAATTTTTGAAAGACGCGCTCCAAGAAGTTGAGATCTTCTCTACCTGTCATTTTACGCTCGATCTTGAATACTCGAAAGGTGGCCCTATTGGATTGTGCACAAGTGAGTCCCGAAGGCCCATTTCAAACCAGCAGGAATAACAGACCATGCATGTACGGGCGGATTGACATCGCCAAAGTTCCATTCATACGCTGGAATCTGGCCGTCCGGCTTCATGTACCACTCCCGAGTGAGAAGGTCCAGCTGCTTTTTAGCAAAGTTTGGGTCAACCACCGCAAGGGGGATGCAGTGAAAAGCCGTATCCCAGGCGGCAAAAAAAGGGTATTCCCACCTGGCAGGCCATCAATAGTTAGCCTGCACAAAGCATAAAACCATGATAGACTCACTTATCCGGCATGGACAGAATATCGGCAACATGCAAGTGACGCCATTCCTGTATGCACATATCTTGAGTCAACGATGCCTCAGAGAGCTACGAACATCTCACTTACCTTGTTCCTGATGTATTTACGTCCAGGGGGCGGCGGAGGCTGGTTTGGGTCACCCTGAATCCATTCCTGCTGGATGAATTGATAATACTGCTTCGTCCACAACATCCCGCCCAAAGCTTGCCTCATGATCTGCTTGAGATCGTCGGTAATCGGGGCGCGTACGAGGGAATTGTAAAACTCGTCTGCTTCCTCTCGGCGCTCCTCCAGCGTATCGTCAAACAGGCCCTCATCAAGCACGGTGGGATCCTTCGAAATGCTATGGGGGGTCAACTTCATGCGCACCACGGCGCACCCACCGCCACCAGGGACGTCAGAGAAGACATAATGCGCCGCAGCCTTGGTTCCGGTTTTGGCAGGGTTGATGAAGTCGGGAGTGGGAGGGAATGGCGTACGTGGACCTTGTCTGGGATCGTCTGAATTGTCCGTAGCCAAACTCGGAGGCTGCGAATGTGTCTGAGAGTCGAAGAACGTCTGCTGAACGAGTGGTGTCTCTTTCTCGGAAAGAGGTCTATGGGAGGGGATGATGTGGTCGTGAAACGCGTCCTTGACGTAGAGAGTGACATTTGGACCGCCGTAGAGTCGAGAAAAATTTGTGTTGTTTTCGGTGAAGAGAAGCTCGGGAACCACGTCCTCTCCGTCTAGCGCACCTTCTAAGTCGGCAGAGGGACCAACAGGGGGAGGAGATTGCATGCAATATAGATGGGTCTTTCCCAGTGTATGATGTCGCGCGCTGATTCGAGTGACACCTTCTGTAACAGACTCCACCAGGGAGGGTAGCAGGGGCGGATCAACCACCCATGACCAAGTGTTACGGAACCAAAGCTGGGGAATTACGTGGAGGGTCGCGGGATCGGGTCCGCGGTTATATGCTGTGATGCGGATATACATGCTATCTGGACTGTCTTTCGCGTACTGGGTGGAATCAGCTGAGAAGATAGAATGTGGGTGCATATAGGCCCACCTCTACGAACACATCCCAGTATCGATCCTCATCGAAGGCATTGGTATCTAAAATCTCAAATTCCGAAACTTCTCTCGTTCTGCGCTGATTCTCTTCTAGGAGCTCCTCGTACGGAAAGCGACGTTGAGGGTATTTGTAAAGGAACTTCATGTATGAATGAGTGGGGGTCGAGTCCAGATAATAATACAACTCCTTGACGTCTTCGCCATGATTCCCTTGATGTCCAGTGAGACCAAAAAGACGCTCCTTCAGAATGGGATCGACGCCGTTCCAGAGCGAGAGGGCGAAGCAAAGATGCTGGTGATTGTCTGAGATCCCAGCAATGCCATCCTCGCCCCATCTATATGCGCGTGATCTAGCGTGTTCGTGAGGGAAATGGCCCCAGGCATCACCATTTTCCGAATAGTCCTCACGGACGGTGGCCTGGCCAAATTGTCAGCGAAAAGACAAATTTTGGAAGAAGAAAAATCTATGAAACACGCACCCACTGTCTATCACTAACGTAGGGTCCCCATTTCTTCCAATGCTTTCGTTTTGCGCGGTCCTCGTCAAGACGATGCATCTCGGCGCCGCGATACTGGCTGCCCAGTTTGTCTTGCAGCGCCACCCGAAAACTCTTTGGCTTTATCGCGCCGGGCGATGCCAAAGGACCAGATCCATTCTGCTTCGTCTTTGGCGGTGCCTTCTGCGGCGTAGGTGTGGCGGGTTTAGGTATCTGGATCGTCAACCCCGGGTCTGGTCGATAGTCTGCTGCAGAGTCTGGACGAGACCCTGGGGGGGATGGCGTGGACACGCCGCCTCTGAAGAGAATATCCTGGACTTTTCTGACAGCTTCAGGCGCCATGGTCGCAAATCAATGGCAGTTCAGCGTCGAGGGTTGAACGTTGACCGAGCGACAGATCGACAAGGGGACCGCGAGCTACACAGCTGATTGTTAAACTTAAACGACACTCGCCATGCTTTGACCGCGCCACACACGCACTGAGCATGACATCATCGCAAGTGTCACACGACTCATATCGATGCGATGCAAAATATATATATAATTATTGTGTGGAAATTACCACTGAACTCGTATGTACCGCCTGATAACCGTCGCGTAAGTTGGACCTTTAATAATTACGTGGATGCAATGAGTGATGGAGAACGAAAAAAGGGGGAACTGGAGATTAAAGGGTGGTGGTGTCGTGTGAATTGCAGAAGCTCTTCCAACTGGTCGCCTCATGGAGAGCGCACGGCGTCGCGATAACCTTCCGCATGGACAGCTGCCTCAAGCACGCTCTGTGTCCAATCTTCTTCTCGATCCTCAAAGCTCAGTCGATGATAAGACGAAGCGAAAGAAGCCGTTGACGGGTTCGCATGATGACGCATGTGCACCGGATTTGGTCTGATAGGAGGCGCTCCTGGCGTCGGTGTAGACGCAGACACATCAAACTGGTTGGTGGTCGGCGTCTTCATAGCTGACATGGACAGCGACAGCGTCGACGCCGCCGCTTTACTGCCAGACTTGAGCACCCTAAGATCCTTCGCGGCAGACTCCTCAGTTTCACCGCCCTCAACAGCGAGGCCCAAGCCAGAGGAACCGATGTCGAGGTCTAGTGTCGGTGGTAAGATCGATACCATCGATTCTGGCGCAGTGACGGTCTCCAAAGCAGATATCGGTGTCGATGTGGAAGTCTCAGATCGAGTCCGGTTCTGCAAATAAGGAGACCAAGGGACAACGGGGGAGTCAAGGGACGGGCTAGCGGACGCTGGCGAGCGTTTGGAGAAGAAATTCAACGAGGGTTTCTTTCGTTTAGAGCGGAAAGACTGGCCCGATACGGGCCCTGCCGAATTGGGGCTCGGATCGGGTATTCGGAGGGCAGGAATCGATATACGTCGAGAGATAGAAGACGAAGCGAATATGCTCCGGGTTGTAGGTGGGGGAGGGGCCTCAGGCACTTCAGGAGCCCTCACGGTATGCATAGTAGGTCGCGATTCCGGTGGCAATAGCAGAGATCCTGGCTCCGCCATTGCAAGGATTGAGAGAGATGGCGATTGATTTACGGCATTATCCTTCTGAGAAATGGATAGATCCACAAACGAATTATTCTGAGGCGAGGTCAAAGGGGTCGGCAAAGAATCAGCGGATGAGGAGATAGAGGTATTATCCGTGCATGTGAAGCAACTTCTGGATGCGGGCGACGCCGCCGACTGCATGCCGGGGAGTGATAAAAACGAGTCATCGTCTTCCAGGGACTTGTTGTCCGCGGAACGAGACGCAGGGGAAGTGCTCAAGGATTGTTGTGCTTGTTTCGGCGCAGGAATATCCGGAATATCCGGAGGTAAGAGATCCTCTGCATCGAGGTATAGAGTAGCTACAGGTTCCCGCGGCCTCGCGAAAGGCCGTTTGGGCAAAACGTGCTTTTCCTGCAAGTCTTCTTCGCCTGGCATACTCTTGTCGTCAGCTGCGATGGGAGCGTTCTTAGAATTTGGCTCGGCGGGAGTAGCAGGTTGGGTGCCAGCCGATTGAGCGTCTTCGGCTCGCTTCCAGAGGGATTCACTTTCGCATAGAACCCGAAGCAGTTGAGGGGACATTTGCAAACTCGGGCAGAAGACCAATAGCAAATTGCTCAGAGGCATCTTGGTTTCCTGACTGCGCTTCGCTGTTGCGCGAATGAGCTCCGCCACAGTACACATCAATTCGCGGTGCTCTTGCGGTAACCGAGCGAGGAGCGACGCAAGAGCGGCGAGGAGCTCTTCAGAAGCGCGCATAGTGGATAGCTTAGGTAAGGCGAGAGTCGACAACGACGGCGGCTTGCGAATAGCTGGCAATGTGTCTTTAGGAGGAAGTCGAGGCCTTGTTGGCAACGAGGATCCAAATTGACCCTTCTGGGGTCGCGAACTGTTGATATGCTCAGGCTGACATTCTTTAGAGACAGCAGCCTCGAACAGTGGCATGAGTGAAGTAGTCAGAATAGGTTCTGGAACTGTGCAGCAAAATCGTGAGCACTGAATCACACATGACAGGCCATGGAGGTCCACTCACGCTCGCGCAAGTATGCTTTGAAGACGGAAGCAACGGCGTGAGGATCAATGTCACCAGGGGAACATTCAGACATATCATAATCAGCACCTGGGGGTCATGAAAGGATCAGCAAAATGGGTGGGCAGCTTCATCATGAACCACATACCACTATCAAAGGCAGAGCGCAATTTGACCACATGCGCGGAACGACCGGGTACTCTACACACGGATGTAAATGACATGGCTAAATTAAAATACAGCAGATACGCACCGGAACAGACCTTCCTCCTGTACTCCCCACAATAGGATATGTTGCGCAGATCTGACCACCAAAGCAGGCAGCTTTCTAAGTTCCAAATCTCTGATCTCCGGTTTGGTGGACAACGCGCTCCTCTGGCGGACGACGGCCGTCTCCCAAGCACATGACCGAAGGTTTTTGCCAAAAACGAGCCCCGTAGGTCGTATTGGCCAGCGCAGACACTTACCGAGCGTCGGACCCGTGGTCGTTGAAGAGGAATCTGATTCGGGGAACGTCGAAGAGCTTTGCGACCCAAAGCTCCCAGTAGACGATGCGTTGGGCGTCCTCCGAACCTTGCACTTGGCGTTGCTACTCGCATCTGCGGAGGGCTTGGTCTCAGTCCCAAAGAAAGAGTCATCCGAGTGCGGATCGAGATGGGAAATGGCATCTTGCGACGGCGACGACAAATGCCCGGATTGACTTGAGATCAAGCCGCGCCCAGTCAGGGCTCGCCCCATCCTCTCTACCGCACGCCTCGCTAATCCGGCAGCAGGTGCAAAGCTGCCCGTGATGCTGATAGCGGTCTGCCTGAAACCGAGGCCGCTGATTGACGTTGATTGCAGACGAGAACGCGGAGAAGGGGGAGGCATGGGGCAGGACGTCGAGGTCGGTGACACTGTATTCTGTGTCGTCGCGGTCCATGCGGCCAAACGTCCCCTGACGTTATCCTTAGGGTCTTGAATGGAAGTAGCAACGATGACACCACCCGCCGCGCTCCGTGTGAGGGTAGGAGTGTCTTTAGGAGTCGAGATCTGTGGGGAATCTAATACATTTTTTGGCGAAAGAGCCGGCGGCCTCACGCTGACATCCTTCTCCGACGCTGAGCTTGCAGGACCGGTGCTGGAAAGAGATCCACTGACATTAAGAGACACTGAGTGACGGTGCTTAGACCGAAGGGACGAAGGGGGTGAAGTTTGCTGACTAGGCGGGTTTTTTGTCGGAATAACAATAAGTTCATCAAGAACACCTTCCTCCTCAGCCATGGCAAACTCGACATCTGTGACAAGCGCGCTGAGACGCCGAGGAGAAACGATAGTGTGAGAAGAATGAAATGATTCCGCCATGGACACTGGCCGTGAGCTTCGTGCACCCGAAGCCGCTCGGATGGTATGATGGCTGATAGTCGAATCACTCTTGCGCCAACCCTCCTTCTGTTCCGCTCCTTGTCTCTCAAGAACCTTTTCCTGGGCAAAGGCGAGAGGTGCTCTAGGTTGATCTCGCTGAACATCATTCGAGCGCATGTCTTCGGCAGCGGATGTGATACTGGACGGAGTTGGAGGAGCCGCCCGCTGTCGGCTCTGAGGCTCCGGGTGAAGAATTAACTGGTTCTCTCTCTCAAACCGTGCAATTAGTAAGGGAGATTTTGGTGGGGGTGGGGGCGGGGGCAGGCTAGAAGGAGCATCATCAGCTTTGCCTTCGGGCTCCTGTGGGTTGAGGGAGCTTGCGCTCAACGGAGGTGGGGCAAATGATGCATGTGTCGGAGTCTCTGGCTCCTCGACGCTGCTGAGCTGAGATGAAAGTGTCAGTGCGGAGGGGACGTCATCCGACTGTTTCTTCCGGCCGCCGAAGACGCGCTTAAAGTGATAACCGGCGGAGAATGAGCCAGCCCCTTTAGTCGTAGCCTTTGGCGAGTCAGAGGGCGGCAACGGTGGCAACGGCAACTCTGCAGATGCTGACGTTGGTGTTGCAGATGCTGGTGAAGCCAGTCTGCTATGGGGCTGGCCCATGATGTGGGCGAGAGAAGAAGAGCGAGGCGTAGGCGAGGTCAGCCGTAGCCGTGGTGGAAGTTGATCAGGTGAAATAAGTCCAGACATGTTTGGCTTGGACAGAGGCGCCGGCGTGGCAGGGGCTGCGGACGGATGCAACGAGGAGAGGAGCGAGGTGGAAGACTTGGAGCCGCGTAGGGTAGTGTAAGGATCTGGAATGTTGACAGATTGGGGTACCATATGGTGACGCATGATGGTAGCCATTAACCTGTGGAACACGGAACGATTGTTCGCTGATAGTCTGGTGATTACTTTAACAGGGCTTGTGCTGCTGGCCTGAAACAGATTTGAGAACGAAGAAAGGGGGTGAAAGGGAACGTAAAACGAGAAACGCGGCTGCAGCAAGGTGGGGGATACTGCGACACTCACCGTTTAAATGTTCAGCAAAATGGTTGGGAAACAGATGAAGAAAAGCTGACGGCATTCAGTCGTCGTGAGTGTGTGGTCTTGCCTAGTGGTCGTTGTCGACGACGGCAAGGGACAGGACCCACTGTACTGTATTGTTGGTGGGATAATAAGGAAGAAATGAGTGATATACGCCACTATGTCCAACGCAGGACAACCGCGGGCATGCTTTGACGCATGTGGCTTATGGCCAGGCAACCAACAATGGACGTGGCCATGTTCGTCCCGCCCTTGTCCCTACTAAAATTTCCTTAGCACTCGTTACCTCGGTTGTTCCGACCGCAGACAGGTTCCTCTCACACATGCTAAAAAACAAGTTTCCACGGTATGCCTCATGCAGGGGTGAGAGCCCGCGAACCAAGGGGTTGGCCAGACATGGGAAGAATTTGATCCAATAGTCGGTACCAAGTCGGTTAAGCATCTCTACATATTAGCAGACCCTGAGATAGATAATCTAAAAATCGTCGGCTAAAGGGGCTCTGTGCTACATACGCGTCTCCGTCCAAGTTGTGATAATGAGAGATATTTGTATAGATCCTCGAGGTCATTTTGAAATTAGGAAGTCCTTCACCAGTTCATACGTGAAGAACGACGTGGCAATCGACGGGGCCACCTTCACTATGAAGGCGAACGCGTGTCAGCGTCCTCATCGCGTGGGATTGTCTGAACTCACGAAGGTTCGGCCATAGGCCTCGATACAGTCCTCGAGGACCTTCTGTGCGGAGTATACCCCGCAAGGCGTCTAACGGGCCATTGTATCTCGTTTCTAGTATTCCAGCTTTCATGCCGGAGACTTGCATTTTGCGCCGCAGCACATCGAACGGATATGTCAGGGTCTGTGAGATGGAACCTGACTCCCCATTTGGGTCGTCAGCGAGACATGCCAGCGACACGCGCACGAGAAAGACCGACCAGCCAATGCCCCACAAGTCAACTTCCTTGGTATGGAGGTCTTTCCAGGTGGCGTGATCAAACTACGCAGCGCCTCATAAGCGGCAAAGTTGATCCCCACATATGGCGCAACGCCCATGCTGGTCGTCATCATACCGCGGTAAAGCGCACGGATGCCACCTTCTTCTCTGACTACTTTCAGAGTCATCCCCCACACTGTGAGTTCAGACGGCGTATAAGCCCTAGGCGACAACGTTACGGCGGACGAGGTATGATAAGCTGAGGCGAGCGTTGGCGCTGGTGTAGACGACGAGGGTTGTGGAGTGACAACGGGTATCGACGCCGTCGCTATCGAGAGTCGAGAACGAACGAGATCTAGAGGGTATGTTGAACCTTGATCGACACGGTGCAAGGTCAACAAACACCCAAGTCCAACCTCAGATATCGATCGCGACTCACAAACAGAGGTGACGCCCGCGAGGGCACCGCTAGCCAGACGTTTAGGTGTATCTAGCTCTTTAGTGCCGTGCCTAGTAAACCACTGCAATCACATCGGATGAGGATGGAATGACATCAGAATCGACACGGGATGACCTTGCCTTCTTCAACTGTTCGTACGTCGTAAATTGCACCGCGCTATACGGTATGATCCTGAGACAATTAATGCCGTTTCCTCGCAGAAGACCACGGAAACCTTCTTCCTTCCACATCCTGACGAGGCTGCGATAGACACCCCTGTATTGCTGGTTCGAGCCCCGCGGTTGGACTTGTCTGTGACGATGACGAGAAAAGTCAATCGGGTTGCGATCAAAGAAAGAGATATGGCGGTTTACTGAATGATCTTCAGCCTCTCTAGAGGACTCACGATTGTCCGCGACGTAGCGCCGGCACAACCCCCCGCTATGAAATAGGAAGATATGTCCGGACTGAGCAGTGGGGCTGACGGTGGGCGTTCAGTCGTCTGAACTGGATCCTTTGAGGCTTGTTCAGCGGTCATGGTAAAAGACGAGATTGGTGGAACTGCATAAGAGTGACGGCTAAGAAAGAGTGTGTTGTCGTCTAGTCTGTCTGGACTGCTGCAAGGACCGGTACTGCCTTGATGATCGAGCGTTGAAAAAAAAATTGAGCGTATTATGTAATTGTTATGTTCAATGCTGTGCCCATCCAATTTATGCATACTTCTTGCATTGGATTTGGGATTTGGGTCAATCCCGACTTTGACACACGATGGTCACTGCCAATTGAAAGAATTTTGGATGCTATGGGTGATGACAGCTCAAAGCTTCAAACCACAGACCCCTGGATTATTTTGCTTGGCATCAGCATAGACCTTGCCAGCTGGAATTACATTGGGGCAAGCAGGAACCTGCTTTCATTTTTAGCTTTTCAAGCATCTACTTGCTCAGAATAGAAGTCCAGTAGCTTCATCAGTTAATGCCACTACACTTCTCTTACTTACAATACAGTATCTGCCTCTATTTCTCCATTTGTAACATTGGTTCCCACCACACTCCTCTGCATCAAGAAGGTTCTTGTTGGAGGCAGTCCGTCCGCCCTTTCTCTCTGTCGGGACCTCCTGAATCGTTAGGGGGACACATAGCCACGTTGAGCACGGGTACAATACAGCATCTCTATTTCACGTGTGGTTCTCGCACTACAACCACGAGGGTCCACTGCAGCACCGCACTTGCTATCTCTGTCACGGCAGTTCGAAACGAACCACTGCCTAGGCAACAAACAGCACAACACCTAGTTAAGCAACGGTCATCTGGGCTCCAACCCCAATGTGTAAGTTACACAGAGGGCTTGAGCAGTAGCAGCCATATATATACAACGAATTGATGGTATCAGCTATGATAAAAGTTCATGTGCCTGCCAATGATTCTAGCATCTGAGTGACAGCAAATTCCCATAAGCGACAAGTACTCACATGGTCGTGCAATTTAAGGAAGCAATATAATAACTTAAATATAGTAGCCAGGACCAGGTCCTTGAGCCGTGGAAATGTATGGTTGCGTTGCCTGATTATAATCCGGCGGCGATTCATCTGGCGGCGGTCCAGGTGCGAGCACGTCCCTTGAAGTGGCCTGCTCCGCGGGCGTGGCACTTCTTGCGTGTGGAATAGCTTGGTTGGGTAAGGGTGAACGGTTTTTGCGCGATCGAGGCGGCGGTGGCGTGTCCCCACGGATAGCCGGCCCAGTCGCTGTAGATGGCTGGGCAGCGATCCGATTCTGAAGATGGTAGAGGGGTAAGGGTCCACGTCGCAGGGCAGGAGGGGTAACTTACATTGCTAGTCTCTTCCCAAGGGAAGGGGAGCTGTGAATCCGGCGGCTGCGAGCTGAGAAATGAGGTCGAGGCGTTGGAAATCTGCAGCGGGATAGGAAGCGGATCGATGAGCTGGCTCGATTCTTTCGTGTCGTCGATCCTTCGTCGCAACCGACGCCGGCGCCAGAGCAAGACAGATGTAATGATGGCACCCAACACAGCTACAGTTATCACAGCGGCGATACTCCCAAGCGCAGCTGCGCCTAAGCTGCATGATAAGACGAATGAGGGAAATCTAGTTAAGCAGAATAGGAAGCTACGAACGCTGGTTTGTTATTATTTGTCTGCGTGACGGAATTTTGCGCGTCACTAAATATAAGTATGACACAAAGATCCACAGAGTCAGATGGAAGAAACGCACGTCGTTGGCACAGAGGGCACTGTGAACACTGTAGCAAAATCTATCGCCAGAGCTTGGCCGGGTCGAAAGGGCTGGTTGACAACCTTGAGAACATGCTGACCAGGGCCGAGGTTATTGGCGTGGTACAACATTGTCATTGGAGACTGCGCATCCTTGGTCGCATTGTATGAAAACGGCGGGGAACCATCGATTTGAACGCTGTAAGGGGCCATTTGTGGGCCGATGGCACCAAAGAGCGAGACGGCATCTCCCTATACATTCTGTTAGGAACTGTGAAAATATCATTTGAATGGGAACGCACACGAAACGTGAAAGTCACAGACGCTCCATCGAAGAAGGTGATACTACATAAACGATGAGTGAAGGAAGCATCCAAGAGGATGCCTTGCTCACTGTCCGGTTTGTCCTTGAAAAACGCTGACATCCGCAGGATTGGTGCTCCATCGTTCAGGAGGAGAATATACAAATGCGGGACTGGGGTCATCCACCATAGTTTGCGTGATGGCTTCCGAAGGGAGGCCAATCGACGATTCCCAGACAATGTAATCGATGTCGAAGAAATGCAGATCAGGGACAACGACATAATTTGTAATTGCCATGGTATGAGCGGCCTGCGGTAAATTCGTGGCATTGTATAAGACGGTTTGGAAGAGCTCTGGGTTGTTTTTGCCATTGTAGGTCGTTATCTGGTTGTCAAAAGTGATGTTGTACAATCCATGATTTCCCCGCTTGGCACCATATAACCTTTGAGGAGTTCCACGTGAAGCTCTGGAAAATGTGGGAGCGAATGGAGCTTACCAGACTCCAGTACCGTTGAAACGGAACGAGGCCGAAGATGAGTTCGTCTCTGCTACCGTGAACGTCCCTTTATCATATCTGCACAAGGGTGTAAGTTCAGTTCTGTGTGTGAGGACGCTCTCACTTCTGCCAAAATGGGTCGGAGGCAACATCCCCTTCTCTCCAAGTACCAGGCACATACTGGATGAGCGGCGATGTATTGTCGAGAGTCACATTGTACTTTGGCATCGTTGACCAGGGCGGTCAAAGTAGGAAGGGCCAAGGAGCGCTCGCAGAGCGGGTTGCAAAAAAGCAACAGAAAAGAAGTGGGAAACGACGTCTAAACGACCAACGGCCGGCCGGCCATGTATGTAAACACCACTGACATTGCCTCGTGCGATAAAAGGGTCATGGTGACCAACACAGGTTCCTTGGCAAAGTTGATGGATTTGGCGTGATGGCGGTGGGCTGGACAGTCACGTGCTAATGAATATCTACCGCGCAGTAAAATTCCCATCAGGAACACAGCAACCGCCGTTCTACCATCGTAGATCCAATCTCACGAGCTGGCTTGGCCTTCATGGGAACCTGATTAAAAAATTACGTTTGCAGACTATTGGCAACAAGTTTTTTGCTCACCACGTCCTCGACCGTAGCCACGGCCCCGACCGCGGCCGTCGTTCCGCCAATCCGCGCTGTTTTGAGGGCGGTACCCTACGACATATTGTTAGTTCTACCTTAGGTTAAGTCATTACCGATCATCACCACGGGTGCCTGGGAGCAGTTTCAAACAACGCCCAAAATTCAGCGCCGGGCCACTTACCCCTATCACCACCGGTAAAACCTGAAGTTATCGGTTAATATGGCGCAGTTCTTCTGATTTAAAGGAAGAGTTCACCATCTGAAAACGTAGGTCAGCCAAGTCAAGCACAGCGCGGAGGTTTCGTTCACCTTTACGGAAACCACCCCTCCCACGAAAACCGCGATCGCTAAAGCCACGCTCTCCCCCTCTCCTTCCGCGCCCTACGCCACGGGGTTTGTTGAATCTAGCCTCTTGGAATCCCTCCTCACCTTGGGCGAGTGAGCCGTTACCATCTCCATTACCTGCAGTCTCTGCATGATCTTCGGTAGACGCTGCAACGTCGGGGATCGAGAAGCCCAGCTGGGAGTCATTCATTGAGGGGAACCCGCTTTCGTCATCTGCCCAGTCAAGAGTTTGTTTGACCGTAACAGGTTGCGAGACCTGATAAACATGTGTGCGAGCCAGACTTAGATCTACATGACCGCGCTTCATTTCTAAATCACTCGCCTCTCCCGGCGACGCAACTGGAGCGTCTGTAGTAGTCCCGTCATTTAGGGAAATGTTGACCATGGAGTCTCCGAGGTCTGTGGTTGCGGGCACTTTTCCTTGATTAAGACCCTCTACGCGGTCCCACTCAGTGCTATCCTCAAGAGCAGTCAGCTCAATTTCGCTAGCCGTGGTGAAATTGAGGCCTGCGGAGGAGTGGGGCCCTGAGAGCACGTCGGTCTGGGGAGCATTACTTCCATGATCGCTGACCGAAGAGCTCATGTAGTCCTTGACCTCCTCATCGATGTGGACGGGTACTGGAGTAAGAGCACGTGGGTTGAGGAACGACTCAACAATTTCCGAAAGACGCGCATCTGGGGTGCATATCATGCTTAGTGTTCGCGAGACGTAGTAAAGACTTACAAGGAACACCGTTGACGTCGCCTTGACCGGACAGAATATCACTTATTGTGGCCTCTTTCTCCACACTCTCTTCTCCGAGGAGAACTTCAGCCACTGCGAAAATCGCCGATCCTTCAGCTTCGTCAAGGCTAAGGGAAATAACATCGTGGTGGCCTTGAGAAAGTAGAGGTCTCAGGCGGAGCAGGGTCAACATATTCGACATTCCGACTTGGTTCGATTGCTATATAAGATGTGAGTGTCTTAATTAAACTGAGTGTTGAAATAGAAGTACCTGATTCTCAGCAACAGCAGCGGCTAACCTATTCTTTTCAGCTCTTTCAGACTCTGCCTGCTTCAGAGACAGCGCATGAGTTTGGTCAAGCTCGTAGGTCTGAAGAAGGCGGCTTCATCACCATCCAGGACATGAAGACAGAGAAGCCAAGCGCAAACCTCGGCAATTTTCTTGATTTCTCCAAGTTCTTTTTGGACCATCTCAAGCGCTGGAAGCGTTTTGAGCGAGCGTTTCTGGTCATCGTTGAGCTTTTCAACATCCGCAGTAGCATAGCCAGATATCCTATTCTAAACGAAGAAATATTGTCAATATGTATTCGCCAAAGCGGAATTGCGCCAGAGTTACGATTTTTTTGGTGACTGCCTTCAGGCGTTTATTGATAAGCTCCGCAATGCTATGAGCTGCCTTGGGCTCGTCCTCAGGAATTTGGGAGCTCTCTCGTTGGACTTGTCCTGCTGCCACGTCCTTGGAGCCCAGTAGATCAGAATCCTCGGCGAGGGCTGTTGTGGAGTCATCAAGGCCCGATTCGAGGGGCTCTTTCGTCTTAGCTTTAGTGCGCTTTTTCTTGACAGGTTGGATTTTGGAGGGGGGCGGCGCGCCTGGAACGTATTTTTGCGTCAATTCAGCCATGTCTGAGATGGATGGTCAGAGGTGAGGTGGTGGTCAATGCGTAAACGCGCAAGTCCCTTCACAGAAAAAAAGAAGGATCGAAATATTTCTAAGTTCCCACACACCGGATTGACAGCAACCACAACGGGTCCCGCCTGCCAGACTGCCATTGGCGGCTAACCGACGTTGCTCTCCCGACTTCCCCCTCCTCCTCGTTCTCACCAGATTGCGCATCATGAACGGCTTCTGCACCAGCAAACCCACCGACAAGTCTCAGGCAACAACAACTCATTGTGAACTCGTTCCTCATATTGACTTGTGCTTTCAAGACGCCAATCTGGCAATCTTAGCTGGCAATACCTACTTTCTGGTCCATGAGGGCGTACTGCGCCGCCATTCTGAGATACTCGGCCGTCTCGTTGAAGTGCTCGATCGCTCCAAATGCCTAGAGGGGCGTCCGCTCTTGACTCTCGAAGGCGCTCCTCATCTGACGGCTTGCCTCTTGCAATCCCTCTATGATGGGATGTGTGTTGAACTTTGATTTCACTTTACTGTGCATCAAGCTCATCTAAGAAATTGAACAGCCCACCATTGCTCTCTGACGGGACGGATTTTGCCGTAATTTCTGGCCTTCTGCGACTGCTAACGAAGTATAAAGTGCACCGTCTGCGATCTGACCTGCTACGCGCTCTGACACGCCAATGGCCCACCAAGCTCCCCCAGTGGGAAGCCAGAGAAGCTGGTTCTATTTCAGCCTTCGGTTTGTACGGGTATCGTGAGCCCAGGCCCCATCCGATGTGGGTCATGCTTTCTACATTGCGCTCCGTTGCCCTCAAAATACAACCAAAACAGTCTGATTATCCAGTTGGCCCACGATATCGATGCGCCAGAGTTACTCCCATCCGCGTTTTATGATCTCTCTCGTTCGCCACCCAGTCAAGTTCTCGCTGGCTACGTCGGTGCACTGAGCCGCCATTCCCTCTCAGATGACGACCTCTTGAACTTACTCCGCGGAAGAGAGTATTCTTTGCGCTTTCTGTCCGTCTTCGTCGCCAATGAGCTTGAAGGGCGCGAACCCTCTGAATGGTGCCAATACCGGGACGAGGCCGACCCGAATGCCCGGCGCACCTGTCAAGTCGTATTCGAAGCCATCACTGCCGAACTGCTGCGAGATGTCAACGGTGTGATGTGCAATCGCACCTCTGACCCGTTGTACGCCATCCTCAAGGCAGAACTAATGCAGTCACGCCCCGACATTTCCGCCGGGGACAGCAAGGCTGTGCGCAGGGCCTGTGAGGTGTGTCGGGCTGAGTTTGGTGCCGTCGTAGATGCAGTAAGGGAGGAGTTTTGGCAGAAGTTACCGATCTGGTTCGGGGTTCACGTGGAGCAGTGGGCATGACCTCTGTTCCTCTTTCCTTTATATAGTATATTTTGGGTATCTGGGTCATCATGCGCATACTGCAAGGAATTTATTCGCATCTACATAGCTGATCACATGATCGCGACGCGTTCCTGGACCCACGCTGGAATCGTGTGGACAAGAATGGTCAACGACGACCCGCCCAATGACAACCTCTTGTTGTTGAACTTAGACGAAGGACTACACTGTGATGATATCCTCCATGGCCTGGACGACGAGGACGACTCGTTCGCAGATAACGAGGGAGACGCGCAGTCAGAATATGATATTACACCCATCATTACCAATCCTTACCGGTAGGTTCTTATCAATTTCTCACAACAAGCGGTGCCCTCAGTATTCTTTAGCGAAGAGGCAATCAGGCAAATCGAGAACATCATCCTGTCATTCCTTGTCCAACTCAACGGAGTGCGCGATGTACGCCTTGACAAACCCAAAACAGGTAACTTAAAGCGGGCGCATTCTGAAAGAAAACGCGTCCCAGAAAAGATTAAGTTGCAGCTTGTGAATCGCGACAAAGTACACTCAGATGGGCAAGCTACCTGTCTCCGAGTCCATCGCTTTATGTCAACAATTATACAGGTCCATTGCACTTCGCACATTTTCCATGCCTAAAAGTGCGACACAAGGCAACGTTCGAAGTTTTGGTGCGTCAGTGCAGTTACTTGATGATTTAAGGCTCAGTGAAACACGCAGCCCAGCTGTTTAAAGTGCTCGACATTGTGCACAAGGCTCTGATAAATGATATCCCTGTCACCAAACGGTATGTGTTGCTGGCCCTGAGCGACCTAAGCACTCATGGGCAGAACAGGGATATATACTACCAAGATGTTCGACTTTTTGGCTCTCAAAGAGTGGTAGATCGAGTGAAGTGTCTTTGTGCACTCAACTTGACATGACGGTCCACTTAACCCATTGACTAGTTGGTGGACGATCTCGCTGCAACCTTTAACCTCGGCCGTGCCGATCTCAACGTGGTAGGGTCTTTCCGAGTTTGTGTTCGCCGGCTGCATTGAGCACCCGGGTATCACACTTCAGCGCGCCGCATCCAAAGGCCTCGTTCTTGGTTCGGCCCTTGTGATCCATCTTCTCGAAGGAGAAAGCGTTCAAGCGAACGACGCCGAAGTAATTTCCGACATCGATGAGCCATTCAGCATTCTCACATCTTCGATCGCAGGGTATCCTGATTCCTGCGGGAGAGGTCATAAGAGAACTAGCTCTCACCGCAGATATCAACTGGGTGTTGATTGTGGAGAAAGAGGTAGGCTCAACTGATCGCCGAAAAGGTGCTGACGCTTCAATCGATGGGGAATTGCCATAAAAGGCTATATTCCAGACATTGTGTAGGCTGAGGTTAACCTCCCATGAGGCTCTTCCGGGTCGAGGCCTCGCTATAACCGTATGGCTCATCTACAAACCCTTGTCAATCTGACGAGATAAACACAGGGCAAAGGATACCCAGATGTTGCAACGCGAGAATTTGTGAAATCTCTGGACCAGAATTTGCCTGCATCGTGATCACGCTCTCTCCTGTTTCGCAAGAGAAAACCTCACTGATAATCCGATCCAGGGTTCCAATTCTTGCCTTGGTGGATGCCGATCCTTATGGGTTGGACATATTGTCTGTTTACAAACGTGGGAGCCGCGCGATGCGCCACGAAAACGACAAACTAGCAGCAGAGAGGGTAGAATGGCTTGGGGTGTGGACAAGTGAATTAGCAGAGTGCGTCAACGCTCTACTCCACTTCGTGGCAGCGTTCATCTCGATCGATTTCATCTCGTGCAGAATGGGAATTGACAGTAAGGGTATGATCCCGCTGACGGAGTGTGACAAGAAGAAGGTGCGTCTATCAATGCCGTGGGACTGGAAGCTCTTCCTTTCTGTATCTGCATCATTCGCATATATAGGCATCTGCGATGCTCAAGCGCGACGGCATTCCGGCGCAGTGGAAGTATGTGCGTCTACCTGCCTCATGTTAACCCCCTGACAGAGCTTGCGAGGCGCATACAGAAATGAACTCATGCACATGATGCACTGCAGAATGAAAGCGGAGATCGAGATCATCTATTCCCTTGACACGGATACACTCATAAGAGACGAGGCCGAACCGGAAGACGATCAACGCCAAACCAGCGATTCGCAGGACAGAGCCCGGAAGACCACATCTTTACGAAGCCGCGCTGATACGACGCACCCTCTGTTGATATACCTCTCCCGCAAGATCACTCATTTTGTGCACGCTTATTCCGCCATGTCCTGACTGTCTCGCCCAACAACACGGAGGCCTTATCGCTAACTTCTGGGCTTGCTTTGATGCCGAATTCTGCCTCAAAGGAAACCAAGTTTGATAGTGAATCATTCCGCTCCGTACGAATGTGATTGCGAAGACATGTCTAGGATGTAGGACTGGCGGATACAGTTTGCTACGTCCCGTAAACAAGAAATGTGATGATGCAGGTACTTTTCTGAGATTGCCCATTAATTGAATGTCATTATCCCGATGAAGCGTATGCGGGAGGTGAATGTGAAGGGACCTCGCTGTGAACGTGCGGCATATGTTCCACCCTGTGCTGATACCCGGCCTATGTGTGTTTGATTTGAATGCATGGGGTGTCGACGGTAGTAGAGGAACATGCGCCACACTCTTGATCGTCATGGTTCGGCATGTGAATGGTGACGGGGGCTCGCGAATCGGGCTCGTTAGAAAGTTGGTGTCGCGGGGTGGATTGGCAGTTGGGAATGGCGAGAGAGTGGGAGGTTTCGGCGGACTGAGAGGGAGGGCGTATTTCTGGGGATGAGAATATTGGCAATGGAGTGGAATGAGAAGGCTCCAGTCGCCTCAGAGTGATGTTCCGGCCGCTCTTTTCTGGCCGTGTTGACACAACATCTTCCCTTCCTGATTGCGAGCCATATTGTCGCCAACAGAAGAATGTCAGTAATAAGAGCGTCAGCGACACAAATGCTTTATTGATTTGTTAGGGAGCATTTCTGGAAAGGGAGAATAAACGTACCGGTGGCGAGCACGATGCCAACGGTAGCGCCCTTGCCAACTCCCGAGGCAGGAGACATTCTGCTCTGATTTGTGCATTGATCATTCGGACGACCATCAGAACTATTCTGGCCAGTTCCATCAAGCGAGCCAATAGCTGGACTACTTGAGAAACGTTGAATTGTTGAAAAGACCCTGTAGATGTGTAATCCTTACTTGGAATCACAAAGATTAGCGCCTGAAAGCAAGGGCTGGACTATAAGAACGGCGAGAACGGTTGCGGCAGTCATAGCGAAGCCCCAGAACGGTGGACGAGGAAGAGAGTTGCACCATAGGGCGAGATGAAGAAGCATTGAAGAAGACCGTGGAAGCCGAATAAGAGCTTCTCGTGTGAGATCCAGAGAAAATGCTGTTGGAATGGCGCCAAATGCGGATGATCCAGTGATCGAGTGGAGCCTCGAATACTGTGTGTCAAAACCGCGCCATGTAACATGGAGCTTTGAGTGGCCGTGGCGCGCTTCTAGCTTCTTCGACCTCAATTCGGTTCATGAGATTTCGATTAGATCTTACAAATTCCGTAACTATCACCGCTCCGACCTCACCCTGGGCTTGCGACGCCTAACTCGCTAAGCAAACGTAGCCATAAAAGCCGCCAGTTTTCGGTCGTTGCTCACCGCTCCTCGCTCAGGTAAGTCCATCCAGAGACAAAGAGGATTGCTAGCAATGTGGCCTTGCAACGGAAAATAAATTTTCCCATTGGAACTCCAGTTGAGCCGCAAAGTCGCTGACTAGTTTCGCGCCAGTCGAGTCATGCTGCGCAACAGCGTCAAGGACAGCGGCGGTTAGCTTTTTGACAGATCCAAGTCGTACATTCACACCAAGTGGAGCGATTACATAAAGGCGTACAATGTCATTACCTAATGAACGCGTTCACGTGATAAGCACGTGATCGTGTGGGCTAACCCCAGCGAAGCCACCGTGTCTGCTTTGTTTGTTTGCTGTTTGTGTAAAGGGCAAATTATCCCCGCTGCAATTCCCACCCCGACCTCTTCTCCACCTACCATCATCAAGCCTTAGCCAGTCGTCGACCTCGTTGTGCTTCCCATGCCGCCTCGCTCGACGCGTAACCCAGTACTCGGGAAACGCCCTCACCAGGCGGACAAATGCCCATCATCATCGTCATCGCAAAGGTCGTTGCAATTGCCGACGCCTACTCCTACCCCGAAGCGCCCAAGAACGTCCATCTGTGAATTCGACAATGATGATAACAAAGAGAATGTTCCTCCATATCGCATTGAGCCCGTCAATGCCCCGCCCAGTCCCCCTCTACGAACGCGGAGACGAGTCAGCGCTGAGCTAGCGACCCCGACTCGACCCAGAATTCGTACGTCCGCTTACCACAATTGCTGTGTTCACTTCTAACTCCTTCCTACAGGCACTCGGAGGCATTCGTCTCTCCCAAATGTTCCGCTAACGCCTGAAACACCAAGCAGGTCTAGTAGTCTCCGATTCTCATCAACACCGCCACAAAGCCCCCCGACACCACTGGTCCCCATACATGTGCGGGCGCGCGCTTTGCTCCGCGCCACTTGCGATGGACAGCTCGAAATCGCAGGTCGGGATGAGGAACGCAAAGTTATACGTGAATTCGCTACTTCATTCGCGAGCAAGAACTCTCCTTCAACTTTGTACATCTCCGGTTCCCCCGGCTCAGGGAAGACGGCCCTTGTGAATTCTGTCCTTGATACCCTTGACGAGTCAGGCGTCAGGGTTATCGCCGTAAATTGCATGGCACTAAACACTGTTGATGCACTTTGGGAACGTCTGCTCGAAGAAGTCAGCGCTGGCGCAAAGAAACAGCGTGCGAAGTCCACTTCAGTCAAAGAAGGACTGGACCGCGCATTGTCTGATTATAAAACGAAATGGTCAGCTCCCGCATTATGTTTGCTTTCTCTTCTCTTCTAATTTGTTTATGGCAGCATCCTTGTTTTGGACGAGTTGGATCATATAGCCAAATCTTCGTCCTCTCTAGTTTCCTTATTGTCGTTCCCCAAGGCTACTTCCCGGATGCTTCGGGTGATTGGCATTGCCAACACTCACACCCTCGCTGCTCCGTGCGATGATGGCAACAAGCTGTGTCTCAAAACGTTGCATTTTGCCCCATATACTTCTGCTCAGCTCTTCTCCATTTTACAATCGCGGCTCAAACCCTTTTTCGAAGGCGAACGCAAGGATGAGGCCGCCAAGTTTTTGCCCTCAACCAGCTCGACGCTATTGGCTAAGAAAATAGCCAGTATGACTGGCGACGTGAGAGCATTGCTTGAAGTTCTTCGTGGAGCGATCGACAAAGCCGTAGACGCTGTCAAGTCGTCCGATCCGGCTTGCAATCCACTAGATACCCCTGCGCCTATTGTGACGCCTGCGCATGTCCTTGCTGCGCTCAAGGCATATGCGCCCGCCTCTACTACCGCCAAGTCCAGCTCAACTTGCAGCAACAGTGAGACGGTGATCAAGGTCAAGAATCTTGGTCTCCAAGCGCGTCTCGTCCTCCTTGTGGTCTTCTTAGCAGCTCGTCGTTTCGAGTCCGGCCTCCCATTGACATTCTCAGCTTCGCTGACGAAATCTCCCACCAAGCGCACTCCCAGCCCTGGCGCCACGCGCTCTGCTTCAACCTCGAGGATGGACGTCTCGCAGCTCCACGCATTCTACACGTCTGCGTTGGGCCGCGCCGAAAACGGTATATTTACTCCTGTCGGGCGAAGCGAGTTCGCCGACCTGTTGGGAATGTTGGAAGGCGTAGGCTTGATCTCGATGTCGGGCTCCTCTGTGCCTACTTCACCCGTCAAAGGCGGCAAGCGCAACCTCGCTAGGACGACGTCCTTCGGGTCCAGCAAGATGCAGGGGCAGGGGCAGGAGGTGAACATCATTGAGGATCTCAGGGTTGAGGAGGCGTTGCGGGGCCTCGGCATAGGTCCCGATTGCGAGCCGTCCGACGTCAAGGAGGAGGAAGTCAAGGCCGTCTGGGAGAGGGAATTGGCTAGGCTGGGTAGAGAAGTAAAAGGGCTGGGCTCGAAAGATAAATCCTCCGATGGCGCTGACTTGTTCGGAGGCGCCATTGAAGACTGACGACCCAACTACGACCATCATCAGATCTGATGGAACGATACTAGCGATGATTACGATGCTCTGCGCCCTGCCCCGACGCTCGCCCTCATAACGACACTTCATGGTCTCGATTCGATGATGACACTTCATGACACTGATTCGATATCCCGATCCTTTTGTCTGACACTTCGCTTTTGACTTTTTATATCTCACATTTATGGCCTACTCCACGACTTCCATATGTGCTCTACCATACGACGACAAGTGCCTGTTGTAGTACGAACTAGCCGAACCGGTGTCAATGAGATGACTCGATTCCAAACCACGCTGGCGCGTTCTGGGCAAGAAGTTGACCGACACTCGATCTACCGTAGCATTTGTTCTCCTGCTCTCCCTTCCCAGCCGGCCCACCAATTTCCTGTGTCGAGGCGTAAGAGAAGGTGACGCAAGCTAGTAACGCCTCCAGGGGCTGCGCGAGTCCCATCTTTGCTGACCGAGGAGCATTCTGTTTGCTCGACAGCAACGCCATCCTTCTCTACTAATCTGTCAAGACTTCTTACCTGTGCATTATGTCAGTGAGGTACAGAGCACGCCTGTAAGGATTAAGACTTGCCAATGTCTGCACCTTCGACCGAAAGGCGTAAAAGAGGGTTTCAAGCTGCAACATTGCATTTTCTTGCTTCATTGGCCGAAGATGTAGTTTACCAACGAGGATGCAAAAGTCGAGGATAGTCACCAAAGCTTCCCGAAGGACATCCCCAGTTGCGCGCTGACCGCTTTTCAGGAGACAGGCATGAAGTATGTCATCCATTACCGCGGAATGATGCTCGGCCAGAGAGTAGACATCACCAAACGGCAAGCCACGGTCACCAACGGAAGATGAATCTGCGAGCGGGGATAGGCGCGCCAGGAATGCATCAAAGTTGGCACAAATGGCGGTATCGAAGACATATTCCGACAGGGCTTGCACAAAGCTACTTGCAATGAACCGGAAATGCAAAATTCGCACATGGGCCGAAGATGATATTAATAACACGGGGGTTGTCGGCGACCGTGTTACCCGGAAGACGGTGCGCACCGCGTGGTCCACTGTGCATCACGAATTAACGTGGGATACGACAAGCAATAAATATAACACACGCACCGCGCACCAGTCTAAGCAGAAACGTAAATATCCGCTGATACTTGGAAACAATATCGGATGTGATCAAGACAGTCAAGGGTGCCGGAACCTTATAGTTCATATACAAGAAGTCCAAAGCCCTGACAAAATTGTTAGCGAGAGAGAAACAGCGCATTTCAGGACGCACTCTATGCCTAAGTAGTGCAAAGATGAGTGGCTGCTGTGACGTATCAAGTGATATACACTCACAAAGCGGATCTTGCCACTGATCTCGACCTGGACCGACGGGCAGATCACGGATAGCAAAGCCAAGCCTAGATTCCGCTTCCTCCAGTACGCGTCGGCTGCCAAGCGGAACATGCTCATCTCCCGAGGAAAGATCGCTGGCGACCCGCTCCAGAGAATCAACAATGACGGACCTGAGATTAAAACTCAGATCCGCACCACCCGGAGGCCAGTTGTCGTGTTCCATCAGCGAAGGCGCTAGTCCTACCGGCCACGAAACACTCTCAGAACTCGTACTCGAAACAACCCCTGGCTTTTGCTTTCGTTTTAGGAGGGATCTGAAGCCAGGATTTGTCACATCTCGATCCGGCGAGTCAGAAAACAAAGCAGACGAGAGCTTGGCTTTGAAAGAAGACGACGAGAGAAGGAGATACGACCGGAGGAGCGTTAAATGTGTGTGAAGATTAAGCGGCGAGGTAGGGGACAGAAAAACCTCAAGGAGCGATGCGGAGAGCGTGGTAAGATGGCGGATGAGGGGGGAGAAAACAAGGTAGGTAAGTAGGGAAAGTGTTGGCATTGATGACGGTAGTTCATCCGGGAATGCCGCCAAGAAGCGCTGCAATTGCGACGCGGCGGCAGGCGGGTGCTGGTCAGCAAGCATACTAGAGCTCATATGCGAGCCGGGCTCAAGGTCAAAGATGCCGAACTGATGCCTGAGGTCTTGCTCCTGAGAATTCTCAGGCTTGGGTGAGATGGCATCAGCAGATTTAGCTACTTCAGCGTCTTGCGACAAAGTAGAATTCCGGTCACGGAGCCAAGCAGCCTCAACGGCGTCTTCTGTCCAAAACCAATGTATATGCTGGTGTTCTTCCATATTAGTGAAAAGAGGGTGATCCGGCCATGCAGAGCGCAGTAATCTTAATGATTTTCTGGCGGTGGGTAGAGCAACGGCTAGATCTTGCGGCAAAAAGCTCGGGTAACGTTCATCTTCCGCTCGGAAGTCGATGTCATCCTCGTCCTCGCCGTCTTCCTCCCCCTCTTCCTCGTCATCTTCAAAGGATGTCTGTTTGCTGATACGCTTGCCTCTGGGTTGAGAGAACGGACTCCGAGGACCATAGCCAACAGAGATGCAAAGGCGTCGTATGTAATCTCGGGACGCCGTTGTTAAGAGATACGCAAATATCCCGACTACGGGAGCAGTGGCTTGCCTCTCGATGTGCAAATGTAAATGCTCGTAGATACGAGAAAGCAACGGTGCAGATGCCGTGTTTAACCGTGCATAGTCAGCAGGGGATTTATCTAGACCCTAGGTGATGTATCAGTAGAGACTGGGTTGGGGTTGGTGAATAATCGCACACGGTGGCAGAACATAGCCAGTGCAGTGAGCACGTCTTCAAATTCGGCATGACGAGCACAAATTGAGGCTAAGAGGAGAGGACCCTGGGAAGCTTTGGCGAGAGGCGGCGGGGCAAAAGCCAGGTCATCTCGCAACTGAGAGAGAATACTTGCTAATGCGTGGGCTACAGCGTGGACTGCAGGCCCGTCGCGAATGCACCTAATGACTACTATGAGAGGGGTGCCATAACAAATCTAAAAACGTCAGATCACCTTGATCGAAGAGAGGAGATGAACAACTCAAGGCGTCGCATCAACGTGCCGATTGCGAGAAACCTTCCTGTAATACTGCCCTGAAGAATTGGAGTAGACTTTATTATGATTAGGAGGACCTTACCTTTCGCTGATAATTTCGTCCTGTCCATCCACCACGATGCGATCGGTTCCTGAGAACTGGGCGACGAATCGTTCAAGTCGAGAATTCCAGATATATAGTTGCGAGGACATCCCAAGAGTCGCCATCTTGAGACATTGGAACAGCTCATCCGGCGTGACGTATTTGAGCTCAATCCCGGGATTTCGAAGTTGGGGGTTGATTCTGTCGGTCAACCAGAGTTAAGATCTAATTATCGCAGTAACAGGAGACAGACAGGTTTCGGGCGGCGGCAAACACTGTGACGGCCTGTTCGGACAAAAATGGAGACGCCGTTTGCCGTGGCATTGAGGGCCGTAGCGCATCCCAGGTGAGAACATGAACCTGATGTTCCATGACTTGGGAACAATGCGCAGATCTGACGTAGGACGATGTGGGCGGCCTTACCTTGTAATGACTACTAGACTTGGCTGCCTCATCCCAAAGTCCTCCTTCATCTTGATGCTCTGTATCTGTGATAGGTAGATGCTCTTGTTGATTGGTAGGAACTTCGGGCAAAACAAGCAGCGGCGTCGAGGAGAGTGATTCCATTATAGGATTCTGAGGTCTATCGGTAAGTGACGGTATGCGAAACTGAGCGGGAAGCCCAGCCAGTTTCCGATGCGAATGAGCATCGTCGTATTCCAGCGAAGGCAATTTAGGGTCAAAAATGAGGAAATTGGACATAGTGCCAGTGGTTGACCAGTTAACAGTCGATTTGGGCGCGATTTGATCACGAGACTACAAATGATCACGTGAAACCAGCAGACCACTCTCACCGCCTTACATTTAACTGGATCACAATCATGGATAACAATGAAATAGGCAGAAAGGTGTAAAATGTGTGCCATGTTTTATCCTACTTCACTCTTTGCTAAGAATCCAAGACATGGGAAGGACATCTTCAACGCGAGTGTGACATTTGCACGTGGCCCTGTCACGCGTCTGTGTTTGCTGCATTGTTAACACGCCGTTTCCTCGGCAGTTGCGCTCAGCCTGTGGGGTGACATTTCTTGGTTCCAACCTTCCAGTCCTTATTGTCCTCAGGCGACCTACCTATTGCGCTGCTCTTCATGGCTACTCTCACCCGTAGACCCATGGTTGCCCGTCCGATTCCTCAGACATTGTACGGTCTGACGGTTTCCCCGCTCAAGACCATGACACGCAAAGTCTCTGCGGGGAAGCGTCCTCACTCACCAGATCCCAATGCCGAGTCCAACGTCTCACAATCCAAGCTCAAGCGAGCAAAACCAGTCGACCCAGCTGCAGCTGAGGCGGAGAGGGCAACCAAAGAGCAACGGAAAGCGGAGAGAGAAAGCCTAAGAGCAGAGTTCCGGGAGAAGTACACTAGAGCGTTCCCGTCGTTTGTTTTCTACTTCGACATCGATAATCTGGATCAAGCCACAGTGGAGAGTCTCGATCGTCTCGAGGCCGCGATTGCTCAGCTGGGCGGGGTATGTCGCATCCGAATGTCATCGAGCTTCTTCACTAATGTGAATGTGATAACATTCTGCAGTGTGTCGAGGACTTCTTTTCTCGTAGAGTGACTCATCTCGTCACCAATCACACCGTTCCACCCGAGGACGATGACAAAGAGAACAACGTGAAAGCCACGCATCCGCTGAAACAGGCGACCGCCAGAAGGAATGCGGTAATCATCAATGCGCGGTGAGTTTAGAGGCGCTTCGCTCAGAATTGGGCTCATTCGAGGCACCATAATGGTAGCTCTGCGGATGTGACGTCCGCCTTCGACTTGGTAAAGAAAGCAACCTATTTCGGAATGAAAATATGGAACGCCTTGAAAATAGCGAGCGTGCTCCAATGTTGTCTTGGTTCATCTTTTGTCCTCGCCCATGGATCACGGCCGAACCCCATTCCCGCAGCCATACCTCCAAACCCTCTTCAACGCTCTCTGACGCAGCTCCTCGAATCGGAACGCCTCCAGGGCGCCACCACGGAGCGTGACCCAACACAGAAGCGGCACGACTTCCATTACTTCTCTCCTCGTTCCTACTTTGTTCTCATAGAGGATATGCGTGGCGAGCTGGCCACCATCGCCGCGTTCGAGTACTCTTCTAAGGGTGCGCCGACCTGGCCCGTGCTCCACTGCCACCCCCACGCCCGCGGCCCATTCATCGAGTTTGACGAGAAGGAGGAGAAGAGGTGGGAAAAGATGGTGAAATACGAGCAAGCCAAAGAGCTGGAAAAGGAACAGCGTGCCGCACAAAGACGGCAGCATCGGGAAACAGAGAAACGGCTTCGAGCTCAGCCTCTCGCCACGGCCGCCGCCTCAACCCTTGTTGGCAAACCGCGCGACTTGCGACGGACGGTATCCCTGGCCAACCTCCAGCCGTCCGCGAGCCACGAAGGCGGCGGGCGCGTCGGCCGGTTCCATGCACCGCAGTATGATCCCATCAACGCGTCCGGCTATCTCGCGTCGGGCGCCGTCGCAGAGTACACTGCAGCGTCCGGGAACAGCACTGGCATCGCCTCGACGACAGGGACGACGTCGACTACCAGTCTCACGAACATGATGCGGAACCTACCTCCAACCCTCCGCGGGATGTTTGAGAGCCACGTCGTCACTTCCAGGAAAGTGGCAACGGGGCCCTGTCAGGACAAGGAACAAAAACCGAGCGTGATGGGCCCTCCAGATGCGAT
This sequence comes from Clavaria fumosa, assembly GCA_951802425.1. NCBI lineage: Eukaryota > Fungi > Basidiomycota > Agaricomycetes > Agaricales > Clavariaceae > Clavaria > Clavaria fumosa. The sequence continues at coordinate 1,121,162 of OX637802.1, read as the reverse complement.
CCCAGATCGGCGGATCATCCCGCTGAGGAAGAGCAAGAGCACAAACACGCTGAAGTTGAGGCGCGAAGAAGGAAGCAAACCTGGGTACTGTGAACCATGTCGAGAGGATTTTGAGGAATACAAGGAGGTGAGAAAGCGGCTTCCCTTGACACGAATACAAGCTCTCTTATTGACTTTTTGGCTCCCTCTACCCCCCAGCATATACGAAGTCACAAACACCGTAAGTTTGCGACGTGCCAGGGCAACTTCCTGAAGCTGGATGCCGTCCTCTCTCACGTCAAACGCCGCACGGCTCAACGGCCGAAAGATATGTTAGGCCCAACGGCCGCGTGATGAAGATTAGATAATTGTTGGCATAAGGGAAGGATTCCTTACCCCAGGCTCCCTTTCCGTTTCTCTTGTATATGAATCCCATCAGCATCAACATGTGCATTGAATCAATGGGCTGGGCTCGCCCGTATCATTCCGAGATTCGCCTGTTTTGTTCAAAATTGCAAATATGTGCAGCAGCAACAAGTTGCAAGTGTAGAAAGACAAATGACTTTTGCAATGACAATAATGTCGGAATGAATAATATAGAGTAGCTGACATGAAAACGACGTTAGACGTGAGCTCGAGGGTTCTTTGTGATGTAGATCGAGTCTCCTGATGCGTTGATGCCAATCGAGACAAGGAAAAGGTTCCTGTTACCAACGTGAAGGGGAGGACGCCGTTGCCTTGTGCAGACATCCCAGCCAAACTTGCTTTGTTGGGCAGCCCAACTTGGGCTGACGTTGACACAAGGCCAGAAATACTACCAATGCACTGGGCAAGCCCTCCAACCGTGGCTCTCCCGGAGGCCAGGTAGGATATCCATCTAAACTGTACACTCGCGAGGTGGGTCCCCACACGTTCATTCCTGTTACCATGCGCTGCTCGTACACTGGCAGCCATTCTTACCAAGCACACAGGCATTCAAAGATCATCTCTCTCACATCACACTATCTAGTATCTCCATGATCCACATGAAGCAGATTGAGACAGATAAGATTGTCCCATGCAAGAAGCAACCTAACACACTTGTGTACCTTTTAAAGATTGATTCCATCAAGTGACCCCTTCCATCACCACTTTGACTTCCTCTTCAACTTGGTACTTCATTTTGGTGAGAGGAAGTGTTCGTTACTGTAAGTTGTACTAATGTATACTTAGTGCTGGAAGATCTTGCCAATTCTTCAATAACTCTTCTCTCAAAACTTGTTTCAAAATGGAGTCTGGCAATGGCAAACTGTTGGTACTGTACTGCGGAGTATGAAAAGTTGTGACTTTTCCAATACCCAATACCGTACTCCGTTCACTGTAACCAGTACTCTTGCAAAATGCTCCCAAATGTGCCCTCTTCCCCTACAGATTCTGATTCCACACTCGTCGATTCGGATAGCAATCCTACACAACCCCCGCTCAACATCAGCCTAAAACCCGAGGGCCATCTACTCGCGCTTGTCTGGACGCACGACATTCCCTCGACGCCCGCGCCCCTCCCGTGTTGGACATACGTCTCCCACGGACTCGCAGCCGTCGGCCAAACCGAAATCGTTTTCACTCTCCTACGCGATCCCGCCGCTGCGCGCGACGCCTTCCCGCCCGCGCCACTGCGCTGGTTCGAGATGCTCTACACGCTCGCACGCAGCGGGCAGACCGCCAACACCGAGTATGCGCGCACTCAGTTTACAGCGTCCGACTTCCTCGGGCGCGCCGACTTCGCGATGGTCGTGTACACCCGCCCGCAGCCGCTCGGTTCTCTCCCGCCCGTCGCGCTCCCCGCGCGCAACGAGTACCTGCAAGCGGTCGTGCTGACCGCGCCCGAGGCGGCCGTCGCCGCGCGCTACGGCATTCTGCGCGCGCTCGCGCACCTCGGGCGCGCCGCGCGGTACTTCCCGTATCCGCCGTGGATCGACACGGCGCGCGCGAGCGCCGTCGGCCCCGACGACCTGGACACGTCGGTGCTCGGCGGGTGCCCGGCGGTGCCTTTGAGCGGCGCGCAGGCGGCGAAGGAGGGCGCGGACGTGACGCTGTACCTGCTTACCCGCGCGGCGCAGAGCCTGCCCGAGGCGCTGGATGCGCTGGCGCAGGCGCAGCCCGCGACCCCGTTCGCGCTGCTCCTGGACCTCTGCTACGGCGCCGACTCGTGTCTCGTGTGGAAGAATGGCCAGGACCGGCCGTCGGCTATCGGCGGGACTACGAGCGACCGCACGAGTCTGTGTTTCCTCGTGGTTTGCCCCGCACAGGCGCAGACCTCGCTGAAGATGGTCGAAGACGGCTACGTCCGTGCGTCACCCGCCCCCTCCTTTTCTTTGAGGTGCTCCTTCATCTGACAGATGCAAACAGTGTTCCTGACCGACGCCGACTGGGAAACCACGCGCGCCGCGCTAGTCACTTGCGCCCCGCTAGCTGTGCCGACCAGCATGGGCCCCACATTCCGCGTCGAGCCGATGCGTGACACCTTTTTCAACCCCGTCGACGGGCAGACGTACGCCGCACCGGACGGGAGGGTGTGGCGGACGTACCGCCCCCAGGGCCCCGCGGCAGCGCGCCCCCGCACGACGGCGCACCCGCACCTCGCGCTCGAGCGCGTGGTGCTGCTCACCGAGCCCGCCCCCGGCACGTGCGACGTCCCCGCGCTTACGGCGTACATGGGCGCCGTGCAGGCGCGGCTCGCGGCGTGTGTGCCGCAGACGGCGCCGGACGGGGCGGGCCGCGCGGGCGTGGTGCAGATTGACCTCGTGGAGGGCGCCGTCGCGGAGGTGGTGATCCGCGTCACGCCCGCGGTTGATGGGCTGGATGTGCCGGCGCTGCAGACGGCGGTGCGCGACGTGCCCGCGCCGGCGGGGGTCCCGTCCATTCGCTTCCAGCTTGTGTTGGGTCTCTGGGGCGGGGTGCCGGACGCGGGGATGCGCGGGGAGGGCGTTGCAGCCTGAGCCTAGGCTGCTGCATGACGCATAGTCGAGGGGGTGGCAATAATTCAGCGTTCTGCCTCAGAGTACAACACTGTTTTGTCTTTGCTGCCCTCCTCAAAACTACCCTGCTACGATAAAGAGTCCCACACCATGCCATCACCCATAACTCGGAAATGCTCAGCGCTAAATCTTTCTGCTACTCCCCCTCAGACTTGGTATGGGTGGCCGTCCATACGACACCGCCTTTGCTAGCACTCATGCTCAACATTCTCTCATGCTCAATCACATCTCGTCACAACATTCACACAGAACGACTATATCCATATTGGTGCCAGTAAGGGGCGAGCCAGCGCGGGCGTGCCCCCCTACTATTCATTCTCGTTACCATCTACCGACATCAACACCACAACGCCCAGCAGCGCCGGAGAAACCACCGCCGACGCGTCGTCGGCAGATCGCGCGAGGAGGCGTGTGTATGGGCCAAGCAGCACAGGGTGGGGAGGTCGCACGATGGCGGCACGCCCCCGGGGAAGGCGAAGAGGGAGGGGTCCACGTCGAGCAGCTCGTCGCCGTCTTGGGACGGCGTAAGCCCACGTCGAGAAGAGAAGAGGAGGGTCCAAGGCCGAGGCTGAGTACGAATACGAGGTCCGTGCGACACCGACGCGCGAGGGACGAAGCAACGCTTTTTACTGGTCGCCCCCTCGCGGGGAGCCGATCCGACCCGACGTTGACGCGCGGGGATCGCAACGGGGCGTGTGTGCATGTGTGCATGTGTGTGTGTGTCGTCGCCATCCTAGCAAAGGGGAATTCAGATCCGACGTTGACGCGCGGGGATTGCGACGACATCCACCGGTGGTGGGTGGGTGATGATCTCCCTTCACGAGACGCGGAGTCAATGCAGAGCGGCGTCGTCTGTGCCGAGGTTTCCGCGTACCCACTCAGGCAAGCAGTAACGGCTGGCCAGACTGCTACATGTACAAATTGAGAGACATAGTCTGTGCTGCGGGTTAAGAAGAACGGAGGGACAGGTTTCGTTTTAAGTACAAGACATGTACTGTATCACCATTTTGGAATCACTAGGGTAGCACAGCAAGACAAGGCAAGGCAAGGCTATTATTTCCATACACGGGAGACGTCCATATTATTCCGTTCCGTACCACAGGCACGGCGTCTCTCCGGGTAGCGTGGTGGCGACGGTCGCTACAGTCCGTTTCGCCACCCCGTTCCGCGCGCCGCATGCGACATCGCCCCGGGTGGCGACTGTCACCATGACGAAGCCCCCAGGGCTCGGGCGCCGCAATTCGTGGTCGACTGGCGACCAAGATACGTGCACCCGCGGCATACGGGCCCGCAGCGCCGCCCGCAGGCCATTTACAGGGATAGAGATTCTTATTTCGGGTTCATACAGGGCTGGATTAGGCGAGCGCCGCGTGTTGGAGTGCACGTGTACAGCCATTGATGAAGAGGGGGTAGGCACACGGTCGTGAGAAGATATGAGTAGGTTTAGGGGTGTTTGTAAAGAAAGGACTGAAGTTGAAAGCCAGAAGGAGAGACGATACTTGGGACAGGATAGCGATGGTGATGGGGATGGGTGAAAGTGCAGTGCAGTGCTACAGGATGACAACCTTAAACTGTATGTATGGTTCTTCCACGGGGTTAAACATACCGTGTGCTCTGTTCTTTGTCATGCAACCCGAATCTGAATGGTCAATCTCAAGTACAGCGTTTGAACTATATCGTATATATATAAGGTTAGTCGTAAAAATGTACAAACGGCCGCATTATCGACTCAGCCGCTCTCACACATCAAATGGGTGGTGTGTTAGCGATCATTCACGCGGATAGTCCCCGCCCCCTTTTGTCATGCGACACACCAACACCGGGATAACGTAGCTGCGAGAAACGCACACTCGTTGTAGAACGTGCATTTCAATAGACCCTGAGATTAGTCGACTCTTGCGTCTATCTCTCCCCTGAGCTGTAGTACGGACCATCGGCCCTTTGTTAGTGATGAGACACGCTTCAACTGGGTGATCTGCAGCATTTTGATACGATCTTACTCTGCTAATGTAATGTAGTACTGCTCTACTCTGCTCTGACTTGTGAGACATTTGATGAATGTGTGTACTACGTAATCATAACCCTATCATAAATATATACAAATACCATCACGGCTATTCCCGAGTGAGTGAACAACTGAACTGAACTGTGATGTACACGTACAACTAACAACAAGTCTTTGGTTTCCACTTCGTTTTCGTTCGTGTACAGCGAGTAGATAAGCAAGCGCTCATTCACACTACAAGCGCTGAAAACGACAACAGCGCGTCTATCAATCAGCGTCTCTTTTCATCACACCAGAGTGTCACAGAGTCAACAAAAACCCTTTTAGTATTCCATTCGTTTGCAGTGACAGAACAGCAACACAGTTTCAGTACACTTCCACGCACCCACCACGCACTGCAATTCATAACCTCTCCATCCCTTCCATACATCTTCACAGCTTCTAAAACTCGGACAGACTCTCGCACAGATACACCCCCATCAAGTAACTAATTCAATTAACTCCCCCTCACCCTGAATTGGGGTAGCCGCACCCGTCTTTTCTACATTCCCATTCCTGGACTGTCACTTCGTCACTGTCACACAACGTTCATTGACCCACCCCAGCCTACGCCCAACCACACACGCCCAATCTCTCCCCTCCCTCCCCTCTCATCTCTCTTCCTCCTGCCCCCTCCCTCCTCGCACTCACCCACATCTACCCCAGCGGGCGTTTCTTGTCCTTCTCAGTCCCAATTTCGCGCATCTCACACCCTCATCTTCACCCACACTCGGCCCCAATCCCTTCGCCCTGCCCCAAATTTGCCCTTTTTCTCCCCGGAAATCACCCTTTTCAATCGCAACTCGGCCAGCGCCGCCTTCTCCCACCCATCAAAAGTTGATCCTGTCAATCTACCCGTCCTCCTTTGTCTGACACCACTCGTCCTTCTTCTCTTCCAGGCACCCTCCCGTGCCCCCCCGCCTCTAAGTGACACCCGTAACGGCCCCCCCCACTTCGACCCCCAACGCCCACCAAAAAAAAATCTCCCATCCCCGCAGACCCCAATCCCGAATGTCTAACGCCAGGGCCGCCTCAGACTCGGACTCGGTCGGTGACCCCACCGATGACGGCCAGCTGACCATCCGCATTCCGAATCCGAAAGTTTACATGGCGCGTCAGTCCCAGTGGAAGGGCAGGCGCGGGAAGCCGAGGTGCGATCACTGTCGCCTCAATAATCTCAAGGTCAGGTCCTGTTCTGCTTCTCTGTCGTTCCTCGACACTTGCCCCCCACCCCCCCGATCGCCAACTGTCACTAACTCGTGATTCTCGTTGCTACCTCCAGTGCGACAGAGTATTACCTACGTGCAACCACTGCTCCTGGGCCACCGGCCGCGAGTGCAGATACACTCCGCTGCCCACCCCCGCCCATCGCGGGATACCTCGATGCGACCGCTGTCGTCTCAAAAACCTCAAGGTAAGCACCTCCACCCGTTGCACACGAATCAATCACCGACCCGGCCTGCCTCGGCGCGGGGGGACCCACCCACACATACACGCACATACACACAGTGCGACCGGAACCTCCCTGTGTGCAACTTCTGCACCGAGGACAAGCACGCCTCGTGCAACTACACGCCGAAGAAGCGGCACAAGGTCCCGCTCGAGCAGCAGGGCGCCGCGGGCGAGCGGCACATGACCACGTACGGGAACAAGGCGGCGTCGTTCCTTGTCTCGGGCATGTCCGTCGTCGAGGACCTCACCACCCGCCCGGGCGCCAACGGCGACGCCGCAGCGGCGGCGGCGGCGGCAGCAGCAGCCATGGAGGGTCACAGCTTCTACGGCCATAACATCGCGAGCACGGCTGCCCTCCCCGCGCCCTCGCGACTCGACCCGCCATTCCCCATGGTGCCGTCCTCCTCCTCCCCGCCGGGGCCGCTGTCCTCCGCCGGGCACGAGCTGCCGCGCCCGCCGCTCTCGGGGCGGTACACGCCCGACCTTCACAGCCGTATGTGGCCGCCGCGCACGCCACAGCAACTACACCAACACCAGCAGGATCAGCAGCACCATCAGCAGCACCAGCACCAGCACCAGCACCACCATCAGCAGCTGCGCAGCGGTGGCGCGTCGACGATCTCAGGTGGGGCGCCGCCGAAGCCGATCCCGGGGAGTCTCTCGTTCATCTCGCACTCGTTCCCGTCTGCGACGCCCTCGCACACGGGGAGCATCCACACGATGACGACGACGTTCGCGGACGGGACGCACCACGGCAGCCCCAACAGCAGCGGCAGCGGGTGCGGCGCAGGCGGGCGTGGCGGCGGCAGTGGCAGCAGCAGCAACACCAGCGTCGTGGAGCCGTGGACTCACCCGTCGTTCGCGCCGCTCCCAGGCGCGGTGGTGCAGCGCCTCGCAGCGGTGGAGGGGACGGAGATGCCGGGGCGCGCGGCGTTCGGGGACGCGCTGCGCCGGTTCGTGACGGAGCTCATGCCGGAGCTGCGCGAGACGGCCGTGTTTTACCCGGAGGTGTATGCGCGAGTGTGGCGGTACCTCGTTGCGCGTGGCGGGCCTGCCGCTGCTGCTTCCACCGCCAATGCTAGTGCTGGTGACGAGGAGGGGAAGGCGGCGGCGGCGGCGGAGGGAGGCGCGGCACAGGAGTACCTCTCGGAGCGTCTGCGCGCCTGGCTGTCGTACCAGCACGTGCGCGTGGGCTCGGCCACGTCGTTCCTGCTGCTGCTCCCGCGCGACCGCTTCTACGAGCTGGACTCGGCGCTGGAGCAGCGCTGCCTGGCGGACTTTGTGGCGAAGGTGGACGGCACTGCGGCCGCACCCGCGCCCGTGCCCGTGCCCGCACCGCCGCCCCCTCCTGGGGGAGGTGGCGGGGACAAGATGGACGTGGGGGTGTTGGCGGGGACGGGGACGACGACTTCCTCTGTGTTCTCGACCCCCGGGGCGTCCTCGCCGGCATCGTCGGCTCTGCCGCTGCCGCCGCTGCCACCATCAAGGGTGCAGCCGGCGGAGGTGTACCAGTGCATCCCCGTGTACACGCAGATCTACGACGTGCTCGTGTATGCCCACCGCCAGCACGTGCCGTCGGGGCTCATGCTGTCCGAGCTTCGGCGGATCGGGATCGTGAGTTGTTTTTTTCTTTTTCCTTTCAACACTTTTTGTTTTGCCACGTTGTGTCTGACCGGGGGTTTTTTTTTCTTTCTTTCTTAGGCGACAATTACGTGGCCGATGGCGGAGATGTTTGTGCGTATGTGTCCGCTGTGCAGCATGCACGTCAAGCCGCTGGCGCTGTCGCCTGTGCCGTCGCCGTCTGTGGGCGGTGCTAGCAGTAGTCGGTCTTTGGAGGGCGGCGGCGGCGTCGTCTCGAGCGCGTTTCGTGGTTTGGGTGGAGGAGGGAAGCGGTGATGGGATGGGTGTTTGGTTTCTTTTCTTTTTTTTTCTCCTTTGAGGGACGAACCGAGGAGGGGGAAACGACGGTGGATATTGTGCTTGATTCTTTTTTTTTCTTCTCTCCTATTTTGTTCGGTTCCTTTCTTTTTCTCCTTCTTCCCCTTGCGGTATGGTTCTCTCGGGCGGATGAAAAAAAGAACGACGTATGTATCTAGTTTGTGATCTGTCTTGTGCTCTACTACTACTACTACCTACCATTACGACTGCCTTACCACTGCCACTGCCTACCACTGCCATTGCCACTGCCACTCCCTCGGAAACGATGTCATTCCCCCCCTCCTACAGGTGGTTTGTGCAGCTGTCATTCTATTTTTTTTTGTTCGTACATAGAGGTCAAATCGCGGCTGGGTGTACATGGGGGTCTAGTTTTGCTCTCCCTCGTCGAGCGGAGGAGCGGCAGGTGTGACGTCGTCGTGCAGCGGTTGGTTGATGCTCTACTGTACTACCTAGCCTTTTTTCGTCCGTCCGCGTCCGCCAAATGGGGCTGTACAGTACGTGTCGGCCTCTTCCCCCCTCGTCGAGAGCGCGGCTGCCGTGACGTTGACGTCGACGCGCAACGGCGCTCCGATGCATCAACAGAGGGAAAAAAAAACTTTCCCCGCATGCGGTTGCGGGGGGAAACAAAGGACTGGCCGCGCGGCCAGACCGGGATCTGATATCCGGGGGCCCATCATACTCATAGATGACGTTGGGGGGGCGCAGACGCGTCATCGTCCCCACCCCGCCGGTGCCAATCGCAATCGCAAAGGCAGGGCAACACCCGGCGCAGCTCATCAGTGATTGGCGATGGGTCGGTATCTCTCATTCTTCGTAAGCTAAGGGGTGAGTGGGGGGGGGTCGGGCCGGTGATGCCGCCGCTCCCCTCCCACAGTACAGGATACAGTATAAGCGCGGTACACGCCCGCTCTCCGTCCCCTGCTTTCAGGGGACCTCTCCTTTTGTGAGGGGTGACGCAAAAGAAAAGGCAAGATGGGGGGGGGGGGGGTTCATGCCACTGTGTCCGCCCGATGCAGACGGGCACACCAGCATCCCGACAGCTTATCGAATCGCGCACACGCTGCGCCCCGAACGCTGAAGCGCACGACGTACAGACCCCGCCTTCGCCTGAAGGAAATGGGGACGAGGCGGGAACGGGCGTCGAGCGGCGAGCGCTGCGGGGACCCAGATCCGCAGCCGCGAGAAAACCACCCGCCAGATGGGGAAGCGCCGCTTGGTCCGCCCGCGGACAGGGGGGGGGGTCTATACCAAAATGACGGCCAACAGCAGGGCCATCAGGATCACGATGAGCACGCCGATGCACCATCCCGACTTGGTATCTACACGCGGTGTGTGTGTCAGCCCAGGGGCGTTTCGAACCCGATGATGTGGCAGGAGCTGTCATCGACAGCGCGCTCACCCTCCGTATCTCGGATAAACTTCTTCATCTTAGTCATGGCGGTCGCAATTTTGCCGTCTGCACGGACAGTTCCCTCCTCCAAGTCCTCCAGCATCCTCGAAAGCGGAAGAGTAGCGCGTCAGCATATGCAGTAAAAGAGAAAAGAACAAGGGTGATAGTGGATGGAGACACGTACTCGTTATGTTCAATGACTTCCCTCCCAATCAGACCAGCATGCTGTGCCAGCGTATTCAACGTGCCAGAGATGGAGTCCAGCGCATTGTCTTGTTCCTTGATCAACATCTGCCCTCGCGCGGCAAGGTCAGCGTCCAGTTGCCGCCCTTACTGTCGGCGAGGGGAATGCGGACAGCTACTCGCCTCCTGCTCTGCCATCGCCCATGCTGCCTGGTGGTCTTCCTCTGCAGGATCCTGGGGCGGCCCTAGGGTAGATGTCCTCTTGAGGTCGGACGCCGAGGGGACGCCAGGCCCGTGCAGCTCCGTGCGCATACTCTGCTCTTACATGATGCTTCGGTATCAGAATCAAGGCCGAAACTGGAGACTGGAAAGGGAGGCGGGAAAACAGACCGAGAGCTCGTCCCGGACACGTCTGACGTAGCGTCTCCGCTCGATCACCTCTTGCGCATCGATGCCAAAGAAGCGCGAGTCTCGGCTTTCGACGACTCTGTGAATAAAGGAACCGTATGATTATTATGTGTGTATAGCGAATGAAAGTGGTGACAAAAAAATTGCATTGAGGTCCTCAGCGGAACGCCAAGAAAGAAAAAGTGACAGAGACGGGCAAGCAAATCATGCCTCCCAGCTCCTTTAGAATAGTGATAGAATGACGGTACGAACCTAACGCTCTCCTCAAGGTCTTCTAAGTCAGCCTCCAGCGTCGTCAGCGTCGCTTTTAGCTGTCCAAATTCCCCATTAAGCACCTAGTCAAAAGAAGCGCAAGAGCACACCCAAAGCGCACCTCGTTCCGCGCCCAGACGAGCTCCTCGCTTTCTCTTTCCTTGCCTTTTCCGCTCCCGTTGGAGGATCCTGCTGCCATGTTCCGTATGCGGACATAGGATGACAGAAGCGTCGATGCTGACTGCAGTGTGGCCTGAATTTCGGATTGCAAAAGGTGATATGGATCTGTGGTCATGGCTGGCTGGGTGAATGTCTAGGAGGGGCGGTGTATGTTGGTCTAGACAACTTGCCGACTCCGAGCAGCAAAGCGTTGTTCTACGTCACGTGGACTACGTGGCGAGTAAACACGTGACACGACATTTGCTTCGACACCGCCACATCGTGGTTTGAAAGGATGACATAGACGAGGTGTTCCAGCGACGAGGCGTTGCAAGATTTCCGCAGACTGTTGGAAAGAGCTCTGTGTTTCTCTATCGTCCCGTCCTCAAGTCAAGTGTTCTTACCGCAATCAATTACCTTGGGCTTTATCACTCAAGAAGCTGGCTCTGCAACCGACCATTATTCAGAAGTCGCTTGTCCGATATACTCACTGCCATGGGCGGTGGGCTGTCTCTCTTTTATGACCGTCAATTGCAATTTGGACGCTACTCCTGCTACTTTAACCCATGGACGACCACCTCTTCCCACGCGCCTATAAACCACTTCATGCGTTTTGCAGACAGTAGAAAGGCGAACCTTGATCTGCTGTGCAATGTCTAGGGTTTGATGGTCGGAGAATAAATCCTCAGGTCTCATCACCGCAACCGACACGTCAGATCGTTGACCGCTCCGTTATTTATCAGCGATCCTGGCCTTGCGTAATCCCACATCTGGCAATGTCAGGGCGATACAGAAGGGCAAAATTTATGGGCTGAAATGACCAAAAGCCACTCATCGTTCCGCAAGATGCGATGCTGAATATTCTCTGCGAAGCCAGTCGCATGTCTCATTCTGAAGATCTGGTCCTCATACCTTCGCAGATGAATATTAGAGGTAGCTTGATGGTGAGGCATAACGGGCGCTCATCTTCTATACAAACCTACAAAGCCTCAGTATGATATTATTGGCGCCTTCCGGTTCGAAGTGCTTTCAAAATAGAAAATGTGGCTATTTTGATATGCCAAGACCGAACACTACGAATTACAATCCCATTAAATATTCCGATGTCCCATTTCAATGGGCTTTTGGGTAATTCTCGGTTTAATGAAGAAAGAATAGCTTGTTCAAGAGCACAAGCGGAAACTTGCAAACGCAAGATCATAATCCGCGAATTCGTAATTGATTTTGTCAGTTCTCCTGTAGCTTTTGCCAACGGTGGCACCGACATTTTCACTTGGCGACCAAGAGCCAAGTGGCGGAAGGTTAACCAGCGCTTTCCTGAATGCTTTTTGCGCGGTCTCTATGGCGGACTCGCCCTCACCCTCTTCAGAATTAGCGTTGTCTTCTTTAGAGATAAACAGAGTGAGCGTAAGTCTGCCAGGTCGAAATATGTTGACCACGCGACGAATAAGAGTCGTGAGGTCAGGGATCGCGTTCGGGGAGCAGGAGGACCTGGTAGGGAGTGGGACGTTGCACTCGAAGCTGGCATACGACCAGCCTTCTTCCGGCGTCACGTGAATCGTATAGTATCCTTCGCCGCGCGTACCATTACCTGCCGTCGCCATGGTGTCGCACCTGATGATCGCGTTCGACGAATAGCCGCACGGCGTGAAGGAGTAGGCGTCGAGCGTCGTCAGCGGCGCGGGGAATATATCCGCGATCCCGAGGACTGCAGACGAGGCGAGGCCGGCGTCCCTGGGGCAGTAGCCGTGCGCGTTGGGATCCGGAGACGAGAAGAATGGCGCACGCGCATCGGCGGAGAGGTCAGACATGAGGATCTCGATCGTGTAGTCCGGTGGGGGCACGTCGCGTTTCCCGTTGTGACCATCGCGTTCTCGGCGACGCTCGGACGACTGTTGACTGGATAAGACGCGCGCTGGGCGGCTCTGCGCCGCGCCTGTGATGTAGAGCAGCCAATGGTCCGCGTTCACGTTGCCAACGGTGTACGCCGCACCGTCGGAAAAGATACCGTCGAGGTACTCGATTTCGTTCTTCCATTCGCGGTGTGGCCCGCCCTGACGTTCAGGAAACATGAAACTTCTACGAGAGTAGAAACAGCGGTGGGCGGAGGGGAAGCCTGCCTCGTCACGCGCTATTTCGAGGATGCGCGGGACGCCAAGGAGGTTGAGAGTAGTACCACAAGTCTTGAGAATAAGACGATGTGGAGCTATTAAAAGGGACGATTCACTGACAGAATCAGTAAGCGACTCCAGAGAGACGCGGTCCTACCAACCTCAATAGATACGCATCTATGTCGTCGCCCTCGATAACGCTGAGGATTTTGCATTTGACGGTGTCCAGCATGCCCTGCCATACGCTCCTGCGGACCTTTCTGAGGCCTAACTTGCCATCCTGGGCTGATCCTACATCAGCCTGAGAAGGCGCAAACCATATTTCGAGGAGCTTTTCCGCGCCCTCGAAAGGGCAGACGGGTTCGACTACCTTATCCTGCACCATCGATGGGAGATCGGAAAAAAAGGGTAGCAAGCAACAGCATACGCTTCAAGACGGGGTGGGGGTACTAAAATGTTAGATGCGAGCAGCGTGTCTGCGCTGCGTGATCACTTCAAGGGTCAGCCGTTCCGCCTCCTCTGAGGCTCGGCACCAAGCCGCGCCGCGCCGCGCAATGCCACCGATTTTGGTGAAGTCCAGCGCACTGTGTCACACGACGGCGACGACCAGAGCTACAACGAGCAACGATGGTTCGGCGTCTCCTGCCGATGCCTCGCTTGCCTCTGCGCGCGCTCTTTCCCAGAATTACATCGCCCATTCTTCCACTTACATCTCGACTACGCACTTTTTCACCAGACACGTCGCGACTACCAAATTTTCGTCAGCTCCGCTACTTTCCTGCCCGTTTTCTCTCCTCGTCTGCCCCGTCTCCCCACTCTCCACCTCCGTCTCCCCGCTCTCCACAGTCACCCGAACCACTCCCACCATCGACAGACACCCCCACCCTCTCCCAGCGCTTGAAACATCTCATCAAGACGTATGGCTGGTATGCCCTCGGCGTGTACTTGCTGCTGATGGCGGCCGACTTCAGCGTCGCCTTCGCAGGTGTCTATCTGCTCGGTGCAGACCAGGTATCGCAGATGACGGAGGTGGCCAAAGGCTGGCTTAGCAGCCTTATAAATCGGCGCCCGCCTGAGCCCGGACGTGACGAGATGGACCAAAAACCGGGAGACGTGGGTGGCCACCAAGGGCTGTATGCCATGCTTGTGTTGGCGTATGCGATCCACAAGACCCTGTTCCTCCCGCTTAGGGTAGGCTTGACCGCTGCCTTGACGCCCCGTCTGGTCGGGTGGCTTGCGAAACGCGGATGGGCCGGCGGGGCGGGGACCAGGAGGGCAGCGTTAGAGGTGAGGGAGAGGATGAAGAGAGGGCCACGTAGGACGTGAAGCCCTCTAGACGCAGCCATCCGTCAACGGCGCAAGAAAAATGATTCAATTTATTGCACAACTGCAAACCGATATCATACAACACAATTCCTCCGACTACTTTGTTCCTATCGTACACTTGAAATTTTCGTACTGACGCGATACGAGAAAGAAAAAAGTTGGATTCCAAAGTGAGCCACGAGCATGGCGGTTTCCAGGCTTTCATTGGGCCGCGATTCGTCTGAGGCAGAATCTAGGCGGACTGCGCTTCTTCTGGGCTGGTAGGAGAAGTAGGAGAATGCGTGTCGGTGGAGTGGGATTCATCTGCAGAGATGGGAGACAGCATGTCGCTCTGAGATCCATCTGCAGAGGTGGGGGAAGGCAAGATGCCCCGCTTGATGAGGGACTCAGGATCGGGTCTCTTCTTTAACAGTTTGTTGAGTTCGTCCTACCGCAACACCATAAATATATCAGATAACGACCATCAACAGCAGGAACCAAATGACCTCCCGCAGCCGCTGTGCCAATTTCAAGGCCTTGGAATGCATGCTCGGATCCACGCTGTGGGATCCGGGAGGCGCTTTGAGAATGCCTACTCCCAGATCTTGGGCTTCAGGCCTCTTCTTCAGGAGAACCTCCAAAAGATGTGCGGCTTCGTCCAAAGAGGGTTTGCGAACGGGTGGAGGTGGAATAGCTTGTCTTTTCTTCTCGGCAGCTTCATCCGAGGAGGCTTTGCGTAAAGGCGCAGCAGGAGTGGCCTCGGCTGCAAATATATTTGAGGTGAGATTCCGTATTGGTTGGAACAGAACG
Organism: Clavaria fumosa; assembly: GCA_951802425.1. Taxonomy (NCBI): domain Eukaryota; kingdom Fungi; phylum Basidiomycota; class Agaricomycetes; order Agaricales; family Clavariaceae; genus Clavaria; species Clavaria fumosa. Next base: position 1,106,114 of record OX637802.1, on the reverse strand, counting down.
CAGACACCTTACACATTGCTTTTCGAGGATGGGGGATGGGGGCAAAGAATCAAGCGCTGATGGCGCGCAGCAACTGAATTGTCACGTGTCGTCGGGAGCTGTGGCGACGCCCGCCGTTATCCACGCTGGCATTCACAAATTCTTTAAGCGACATTCACCATCTAATCGCAGGGACTGGCGCAATTCAGGCTCACATGAAACGACGATCTCAGCGTCAACTTGGAGCCCTAGCGAATGCCCATGTTTGATGGTGCGGTCATTTGACATACAGTATGCAATGCAATCGGACAACCTCTCGCTCCCGCCATATAGAACCCTCCTGCTTCCACGAGCCACAGACTCAAGGAGCCGCTCTTCTCGTTCGACGTGCTTGTTCTTGAATTTGGCGTCGTCGTATGGCAGTCTGGGCCTCTTCGACGTAGCCTCGGACACGTCGCACCTCTTCGACGACATGCGCGTCCATCGTACTGAGAAGCTCGAGGACAGAACTCACGTCGGCACTGGTGAGCGGCCTTGTGGGCTGTGCGGGGCTCTTCCTGGCGGGTCTGTGGAACGAAATCGAGGAGACGCATGACGACACCGAGGACATGGTAGACACGCAGTTGGCGGGCATCTTGTCCTTCGAATTGGGCGGCGCGGCGTTGTAAGATGGTTTCTCGTTGATGCGTGCCACAGTGGCAGGGACCGTGTAGCAGGGGGTCTCTGCGACGATTGAGAGGAGCGGGGAGCTCGGGAGCCGGAGAGAGATGTAGGGGGTTTGGGCGTCGTTAGGGTTTGCTGGGTTTGCTGTGGGCATGGGCTGCGTTCAGGTGGAGGCTGATGCAGAAAATAATGGTTGGATAAGAAGGTCGGTCAAGGTTGAAACAAGTAAGCTTATTCCATGTTTCACACTTCGAAACTCAAACTCGGTGCTGCGACAAAGCGAAGCGAAATTACTGAAGCACGATGGAATGAGACAGACGGATGGCTTACTTCCTCGATTGATCCGGCCAACGAAGCCTTTATGTACCCGTGCCACTCGATATTTAATCATGGAGACGAGAATTTGGATTGCTGGTGCAGTGACCATGTTATTGATGCTGCGTTGCGGTTTCTTTCTTGAATGGCCTATGCTCGGGCCACAATACAGTACATAATTATGCAGCTCTCTAAGAGAAGGATTTCAATCCTATAATTCATTGCCTTTGAGCGGCAGAGCAACCAGGAAAAATAAACAAATAAAATGGAACTCTAGGAATAATTGACTCTAGTGTCTTGGCTTCTCATACCTGTCTGAGACCATTCCAAACATTTGCTAACCATGTAGGTGTGTAACAGCAGATGTAACAGCAAATGTAGGTGTGTAATAGCCCATGCAGAGTGTGTAACAGCAAACTTGCTGCACAGTCGGCTTATGTAAGTTGAACTCAAGCTCACCACCATCCAATGTTAGTGACGAGAGCGGTACTCTCGGCACGTCTTGGATTGCCCACACACATTGCCCGCCGACGTCGCTGGTATTCCGCAGATGCTCAGCACGACGACCATCATGGAGAGCTGGACTCAACGGAGTACCCAAAAGAAGGTTCTCAGCTTCGTATACTGCCCTTGATCTAACGTTTATTCAACGGTCATTGCACACAGGCCTCTCGAGCACGTTCTGGGGGGCTAGCATTGCCGTGACTTTACTTGCTGTTGGATTCTGGAAGTTTGCGCCTGCTCCTGGGGAGGATGCGTATCTTACCCGCTGGATCGCAATGTACGGCACGCCGGTACAGGAATGGACCAGAATCAACATTCACAATGTTTTACTGGCACAAGAAGCATCAGAAGGGCTGAAGCTGGTGACGGATGCCCGACTACCGCCAATGTATCGGTATCGATTCCCCCAGTACGCCGCTTCCCTTCCGTTCCGTCGATGGGGTACTGATTTTGCGCAGACGGTTTGACAATTTCTCTGCGTATAATGTACCTGTCGGTGGAGTTGTCGATGTGTCAGATATAGTGGTCAAAGGGCCCAAAGAGCAACTCTGAGACGTGTATAGTCTTTGCCCATGCCAATGCCACAATGGTCTACTCTAAGGACACCCGTCTGTGCACCGGCTGATCCCGGACCGTATTTCGTGTGAATATATTTCTTAATTTAGAATGATTCCTAAGCGAACAATGTTAGGCCATAAATTTTTTATTTTTATTTTCTGCACCGTTTCAAATTCACAGCCGAACAAAACGCAGCTGCACGACGACCAGCGGCCTTCGAACGTTGGAGACGACATCGACGCCGTTCTAGTCTGTCGCATACACCCAGCGAACAATACCTCATTACTCTTCCTTCTCCTCGTTCGTCGGTCGTCCGTCGAGCAGTCACTCTAATACCCTCGTTTGATCTCACAGTGTCATGCAAATACCTCCGTTCGTCTTGGGCAAATGACTGTCAATCTCTACTTCTGGTTCTTTTTCTCCCTCATATCACCCCATGTCGTCTCTGCCGCACTCCCCCAAATCGACTTTGACCGCATGGGCAAGGTCGGTTTGGCAGGTGCGTTCGCAGGCATAAGTCTCTTCAACCCAAACGCGCCCACTTTCGATCCTGCTACTTCTACCCTTCTTGTCCGAGACCCCACAGGGAGTCTTTCGCGTATTGGGTCAACAAACCCAGGTGGAATCATAATAGCGGGTTGCGCCCTGCGCGACCTATATTATCTTGGAGGCTCTTTCACATCCGTCAATGGTGTTCAGGCCAACAATATTATCTCCTACTCTCCGTCATCTGGAACCTTTACTCCCCTTGGCACCGGCGGGCCTAACGGTCAGATAAACGCCGTGTTCTGCGACGCAAAAGCGAACAATGTCTGGGTTGGAGGCCATTTCACCTCACCTGGCGCTTCAGTCGCCATCTGGAACGTCGGAGCGTCTTCCTGGTCCAGTCCTCCTTTCGGTGGGTTATCTGGAGCCTCTGCCCAGGTGAACTCCATCACCACCAACCCAGCCTCGTCCAGCCTCTTCTTTGCTGGTTCGTTCGTAAGCGCCTTTGCGGGTGACGGCTCTCCCGCCATCGTCAATTCCAACAATCCCAACCTCCCACCTTCCTCTGGCGCGACTGCTTTCACGTCCTCGCTCGTTCCTATCCCGCTACAGTCAGCGGAGGTCTCTGGATCACCCTCGTCTCTTGATCCGCGGTTCGGCAACATCTTAGTCACACTGTGTCCCTCGGGCCCTGACGGCCCGGGGAATTCTTGGTTGGCCCAAGCCCCGACTACCGCAGTCATCACGGCACGCACATTCGCGTTCATGAGCGCCAGCGGCATACGTCTCGGGAATACATTCCAGAGCGGATTCGGTACTACGGTGTTCAGGTGCGTCCTTTGCGGCCTCTATTCATACCCTTCGGTCGAAGCTGACGGTCTCCCTATGTCTAGCGTGACGTCTATCCCTGACAATACGGTTCGGAGCATGCACTACGTCGACCCAACAACTGGCCAAACCACGACATGCACAGACTGTCCCCTTCTCCTCAATCCCGCCATCCCATACCAAGACTATCTTTTCGAAAATGTCATAGACCTTACGGGCGTGCAAGTCAAACTTTCCGGTTTCCAGCCCTCTGGACCCGGTCTCCACCTCTTCCAGCTGCTGTCGTCGGGCGCATTCGCGTCCGCGTTGGACAGGAACAACCCCAAATCATGTTTCGCATCCAACCCATCAAACACCACTCGGACATCCGATTGGATCGAAAAGTTGGCCAATACGAACATCGCAGGGACCACGCAGGAGGTGTTAGTGGCGACGTTCCCTGTCACTACGGCCCCCAACGATGCACCGAGCTTCGAATGGATTCCTTATATCTCCGCTTCTGGACAATACGACATCAACCTGCTTACACCGGGGTGCACTAACTTCCAAGACTGCGGCGAGCGGACGTCGGTTAAGGTCACCGTCTTCCCGGGTGATGGCCTGCAACCTTGGGTGACGACCGTCTCCCAACAAAACAAAGACGACTCTGTCGAACTCATATACAGGGGGCCAGTCCTCCCATCCACGTCCAACTCTGTGACCACAATCACCGTGAAGCTCGCAGACCAACCGGCTGGGTCAGGCGAGGGAGGCAAATATACCATCGTGGCGGATAGAGTGCAACTGGTGTTGACGGCTTCCAGTTCGGGCAGCTCTGCGACGCCCAGTGTCGGGGCTAACGGAGCCAATGCTGGAGCCATGAACGGGTTTGGATTCTTCGAATGGCCACTGAATCCCGCGCAGGCTACGTTTGACGCTACCAAGACGGTGCCAAAGTCGAGCGTAACTTCCCTCGACACGATAGGTATTGATTTATATCAACAACTGGGCCAGCTGGTCGTGTCGCCGGACGTCCTCATTCACGCGGTGGCGCACCACCCTTCCGGCGCCGTCTTTGTTGGAGGACAATTCAAACTGTCTAGTGGCATGGCCCACATCGTTGTGTTCAAGAACGGGAACCTTGTGGCACTGGCGGGTAACGGCTTGAACGGACCTGTCAACTCGCTCCTGCTCTACAGGGACGAATTATACGTTGGCGGCTCCTTTACGGACACGAGCGGAGCCACGAGCCAGGGCAAATTGAGCGGTGTCGCTATGTATGACGTGCAGAGGGACCAGTGGAACTCACTGCAGGGCGGTGTCAGCGGGAAGGTCACCAGCCTTGGACTTTCAGATAAGAAATTGCAGGTCGCGGGCAACTTCGTGGACGCAATCTCCTCGACCGGCGATGTGCTTCCCGCCAGCGGTCTCGCGGTGTGGGATATCCCCTCTGCGTCTTGGATAAACAGTGGCGGGTTCATGGTCGGAAGCCTTTCTTTCGTTGGTAACGGAACCGCACCCGCCAAGTCGGCAGGACAGTCCCAGATCCTCGCGGGAAGTATTTCTGCGTCGCTGCCGTGGGGAGCAAACGGGCTCGTTACGTTACAGAATGGCAGAGACGGGCCGAATGTTGTCCCCCTCGCGGCGGGTCTTGACCGCAATGTCGTCCCAAAGGATGCTCCCCCTGCTCGCAGGGAAGACATTCCTGGCGGGTCCACCGGCTGGGAGCCATTGGTGGATCTGTTCAGCCGACAAGCCTCCGCCAATCCCATCCCGCCTTTACCTGACTCTCCGCCATCTCCAGCGCCTGCTGTTCTGGCTGGCACGTTCTGGACAAACTCCACGTCGTCCGAAGAGGTCGTCATCATTGGGGGCAGCTTCTCGTTCCCGTCTGAGTCAGGCCGGGCGCAGGCCGTCGCCATCTACGACATGAAAACGGCCAAGCTCGCGCCGCTGCTGGGCGCTCAGCTGAACGGCGTCGTGCGTACGCTTCTGGTCTTGCGCGACATGCTGTACGTCGGAGGCCAGTTCACGATGGACGGCACAGACGCTGTGAATGGGATCGCAATCTATGACCTCGTGCGGCAGCAATGGACCAGCTTGGACCTTAAGCCTCTCGGGAATAAGTCGGGATCGTCATCGTCGTCGACACCTGTCGTGGTCGTGCGTTCCATCACAACGTCGCTCTCAAAGCCCAATGCTATCATTGTGGCGGGCTCGTTCACGCAAGCAGGAGACCTTCCGTGCCAGGCGATATGTTCTCTGGATACAGGAACTGTACAATGGACTACTCTGGGCAATGGTATACTGGGCGAAGTCACAACTGTCGCGTATGCTGGTGTAGGTTTCCTCCTTTCTCAGGGTCCAGATATCTTCACAACTGACACCACTTCCCACACAGGGCAAGCAGGAAGTGTTGGTAGCATCTGGCTCTATGACGCTGCCTGATAATACGGTCGCTACCAATGTCCTCAAATACACGCTCTCAAACAGCACGTGGTCGGCCATCGGCTCGGGCGGGGATCTTCCTGGCCCTGTCACTGCTCTCGAAGTCAATAGCGGGAACGAGAACAGTATCTTCGCTGCTGGCAAGTGAGTCACGTTTTATTTGGTCTGCTTACCCTTTTCTTTCTGATGGTGTTTGGGAAGAACGAATGATGGGGTGTCGACTTTCTTGTCTTTCTGGAATGGGCGTTCTTGGAATAAACAGGGTGAAACTTTATCATCTGGCTGTCTGAGATCTGCTCTGATTATTTTCCTTAGCCTCCACATTACAAGGCTCTTCAAGTGTCTCCCAATTGATCATGGTCCCTGTGCAAAACCAGCACTCTTCAAATGGCGTGATCGAGCCTGACAGGGTCCTCATGATATCTGGCTCCCTCGCAGATTCCGGTTTTGGCGTCGCCTCTTCTGCTCTTTTCGATGGACAGAACCTCATGCCTTTTATCACTGCTCTTTCAGCGACAGGAGCACCAGCGTCTATCGCCAGCCTCTTCCACTCGTTCACCACCTTCAGCTTCAACCGCCGTCGTAAGTCCTTTTTACCTTGGCCGTGGGTATTTGCTTAGCTTAGCTTTTCTCTTTTCTTTTCTCTTTCTCCGTTGTCTAGGCTTCCTGGCTACGGGTATTGTGATCCTGATCTCAATTGCCATCGCTGCTGGCGTGGTTTTCTTCCTGGCGCTTATCGGCATCCTGTGGACACTATTCGCCAAGAGAGATAACAAGGTGAATGTGACAGAAACCGACGAGGACGATGACGATTCGACTCGCATGCGGCCATCGTCACTCCTCGAGCACATTAACGCAGCGACAAGGACAACCATCCTTAGTGGACCTCAAATATCTCACGAAGAAAAAGATGCTGGTCGTGTTCCAGTGCCTCACGGTGCCGAGTCTTTAGAACGGGATTCAGGCAATACGACGACACGGGGAGGGACGTCTGAAGCTGTCACTGCGCGGGGAGGCCTCTCAGATGGTGGCGAAAATGGCAGACCATCCTTGGGACGATATTCTTTTGAGAGACCCGAAGACCCGTCAATTACCCTCAACAGCCGTCCAGCAAGTCGTGGTGGGAGATGAAATAAAATTTGTGTGCGTCATGTGAAAGATGAGCCTCGCCCAACTCGCTCATTGTTCTTTAGCATGTACTTCCTTCGCTTAATGCCGAGGATCTGCGGATGAGGTCGTGCGGGAGCGGTCCTGGCAACTTATTTATTTCTGAGGATGGGCATTTTTTCCTTTTTTTATTTCACAAGCATTCTTCGATCACCCGTTCTCTCCTTCATAGCATACCCCTAAGTCGTCTGCTTGATATTGGACAGCTCTTGTGCAGGACCCACCTTTGGTGTCCATACCCTTACTGCAATTTCGCTAGTGTTGTCCAAGGTCCGTTCGTTTTGATAGAAAGATACATAAGTAATGTAGGACCTCGGCCTAAATTCGAATGACTAATGTGAAAATAATCGACAAATGGCTGAGCGTGCTTACAAGAAGAGACCAGTATTGAGCTCTGAGTCCAGTTTTGTCACTTGAAATACGCTCATTATCAATCAAGTTCCACATGAGGAAGGGCATGCAAACCTGCAGTACTGGACTCGGAGTTAGTACGCGTACAAGAAGAAAGGGTGGAGACTGACGAGGATCTCGGTAATGTTTCTGGTGATTCCCAATGAGCCCAATTTTCGTTTTAAAGTCCTCTAGGCGTCTGCGCTCCCGGAACTCCCGCATAGGGCGTTGAGCTTCCCTAGCCTCACCGGGATTTCTGGCCTTGACCACCTCCATGCCTCTTCCAAAGGCGCCGAAACCGCCTCTTCTGGGCACAAGCGCCGAATTTTTGTCCGCTAGCAGACGCCGCACGAGGGCAACACCGGACGGCGTAGCAGGGCCGTCAGCCGGGCGGAGACGGCGGGTCGCTTGCTGAGTCCGCGGCTGAGTCAGGCGCGTACTCCGATGCCCCACGCGAGTTCCCGAAGGCAACACCAATTCCAGACGAGTGTCATCGTACGCGATCGGATCGGCATCGGGGAGGCTCTCGGCCTCTGACTCAGCGTCCGAATCGTCTTCTGAGTCTTCTTTAGCATCGATCACCTCATCGACGGGCGCATCGCCATCTTCCATGTCCTCCCATCCGTCATCCGAAGGATCTTCGTCGTTGCTCCGTTTGTTAGCGTCTGCATCCGGGTAAGAGCTGCTGAAATCATAGTAGTCTGAGATCTCTAGACGGTCCTTCTCGGTGTCATATGCGATTTTGCAGTGACTCTTGTCTATCATGTGTTTCCGGACGGCGTGGAGATCTCTGAAATCTTTGCTTTTTTCGTTGCAATATAAACAAAAGTTGCCGACCGCAATCTTCTCTCCCAGATAGGAAATTAAGCCCGTGATGTCTACCAGAAAGTCGGCGTCTGGGACGAAGAAAGAGTGCGCTGCGGACATATGCGTAAGATTGTCGGCAAATTCGGCAGATGTGTGAGGGCAGAAGAGGCAATCGCATGGTGATAGCCGGGAACGTGCAGCGGCAATCTTCTGGTCTATTGTATCCGACAGCTCTTCTTCGGAGCCGACGTCGCCATCGCCGTGAATAGTCGCAAGACCCGAAGCTGCGGCCGAAGTGGGCTTAGCTACTTGGTCTGTCGTTCGCTTGGCCGCGACCGTTAAATCAGCAACGGCAGGGCGAGTTGGCACTTTAGGACGGGCTACGGCTTGAATCTCGTTATCTTTGTGTTTCTTGGAATTGATGTGTGAGCGGTAAGCATTCTCCGTTGTGTAAAACTTGCTTAGTATGGGGCAGGATTGTAAGCTTAATTTATCAAAAATAACTAACGGAGAAAGGCCCATACCTGCAAACTGCGCAACTCTTTCCCTTGGGTGACGACATCACGGCAGTTTCTGCTTTCCTTTCGACCACCTTCTGGCTAAACATTGCAAGACTGATAGGTGGCAATGAAGCGACACGCCGCTTCATGTTGTATTTGTGGTGGTCTGAGCGGTAATGCTCGCCTGCGAAACGACAATTGGCTCGATGGTATTAGGATATACGGCTAGACGTCGGGCTTACGTTGTTCGTTGGGGGTATTGAACGCGATGGCGCATGATAGGCACGTAAAAAGATGCGTTGTTTCCATTGCTGATGAGGGGGTTGAAACTACGCTGTTTTTTTAAAAAAGAGATCTTGCAAAGATGATGTGCGGGCGGCACTCCGGGAGCCGGAGGCCGACGGTGGCTGACTGGTGTAGTCACGTGTTAGTGTCCAAATTTGGACCCGTTGATCGGAGCCATGATTGATTCCTTCTTCGGCGGTGCTGCTCATATGGAGAGGCATGGACAATCCCGAGCACACCACAGCGCCGTGTGCTGCTTTGTGTTTCGTAAGCGATTGATAATCCTTTGAAATGCGCCTTTTTTTCGGTGCCGTTGCATTGGGTCTACAAGCCCGACACGGCCCGTAACTCGTATGAACATGCCGTAACTCTCATGAATATGCAAGGTGCCTTGTGGCGTCCAGAGATATTTTTAAATTCTGGATTTCAGAACATGTGCAGAATCTACCTAATTATAATTGTACATAGGATGAGGGTAGTACAGGAAAAACGATTGGACTGGAATGTGACATGCAATAACAAATATTGAAAAGTGAGGAAAATGAAACAAGGAACGTGGCAGTGATATCTTAGTGATCTATTCTGCACAACCGAAATAAGCAGTCTGAAAGGTTCAGCGGGGTGAAGTAACCTCCGATGATGGCGCATAGTCTGAGTCCTCGTACTGTGGTGGCCCGGCCACGTTCAGCTCCCAGGCGAGCCGTCGCTGTTCCTCTTGCAGCATCTGGACTTCTCGCCTGAGCACCTCCATCTGTCGACGTAGCGCGGAAGCTATATCGTCTGCAGAGGGTGGAAGGGGTCCGGTTATTGGCGCCCACGGCGCCCCGCCAATTTGTAGCCGCTGTTGTTGTTGTAGATGCGCCGCCTGCAGCTCGGCCACGTGTCGTTCCCGCTCGCGTATCTCTCTTAAGAGCTCTTCTCGTCGGCGTGCTGCCTTTTCGGAAAGCGGGAATACGCCCGCGACGTTCTGCAGCACTGTGGGCGGCGGTGCAATCTCGTGGCGGTGTTGTATGTTGGACGGTGTGAGGGAGCACGGCGCTGGAGGCGTCGACGGCGTTGGAGGCAGAGGCCGTGATGGGGGCCGTGGCCGTGATGGTAACAATGGCTGTAATGGTGGCGGAAGATGGGGAGAAGGAGGCGGTGGGAAAGGTTCTATTGCGTTCTCCAGATGGCGATCGTCAAATGGGTCTTTCGGTTTGTGGCGTCGCGGCCCGAAGACGGCCAAGAAAACGGAGACGAGGATGATGAGGAGTACGAGGCCGATGCCGCCGAGCACGCCACCGAGGATAGCAGGCAGGTTAGAATTCGGTTTTGAGGGTGAGCGGGAGTTAGACGTGATGCCCGTGGGAGCCAAAGATGGAGACGGTGGGGACGGTGGGGCCGACGTCGAATCTGCTGACACAACACTGGGGGAGCGTGAGCCTACTTTACTCGTGTGTGTGCCAGAAGAAAAAAATCGGACCCGACTTACGTGTACATGGCATAGTCGAATAGGACTAGCGAGTTGACATCCCCTGATGTTGCCATCGAGAGGGTGTGCCGTCCATTCGGAAGGGAAGTGTTCACGTATACCGGGACGTCGTATTCAAAATCTGTGGTGTTTTTGGGAACATGTACGTATGAGCCCACGATGTGGCCATCCTGTACGGAAGATTAGGACATTTTAGAAAAAGCGACCACTCAATATGAGAGAGGCGACATACCATCAAAAAGGTGACATTTGTGGTTGTATCGGCGCCCAAGACTTGGTTGGCGAGTATACAATGAACGAACACGGCGATGCCTACATGGGAGAGCTTCAGCACGGCCGTTGCAGCAAAAAGCTGCAGGGGAAAACACACACCGTCGAACGTAAGGGTGATGACGCTAGGTTGAGAATCGCCTATCAGGTGTGTGGAGTCGTGCCACGACCCCCGGTAAGCGTGCTTGGCGTCCGGCCTGGCGAGACACGTCTGGCACGTCGGTCCATAATCCCATTGGCTGGTGGACGAGTAGCTCGGTAACACTCCAGTCACCTTTACGTGGTGGCACATTCAGGGGATTAGCATTACGACTTAGATAGTGATACAGGCACAAACTTACTTCGTCACCATAATAATCGTCGATGGTTCTGTTGGAGGCAGAGAGGGCATGCACGATGGTGCAGCAATGGAAAAGGAGAACGAGTGGGAGGCCAGCTGCGAGAAACATTCGATGGCGGTTGATGGAGAAGGACAGCGTAAGCTAGGGATTGGTGATGCCCGCCTCTGGACTCACAGGTTGCGTCGACGGGCCTATATATTTAGAGGGTTGTAACAAAAATAAAGTCTGGAGCACTGGGTCTAAGGTTCATGAAAACCCACCCTACGGCGGTGCTGTGCAGATGGAGCGGTGATGTGCATGGTTGCGCTTCTTTCTGTAAAGTGTCGTTGCAGGGTCCCGCTTCAATCTTGGGAAAATAACGGCCCCTCGGAACGGTAGCAGTAAGCTCAGGGCTGTTCCTTGGACTTGGTAGAGGCTACCTGATTTTGCCCTTTTACAGTAATGAGCAAATGGCTGTGGGAGTTACGACGCTGAGCCAGTTGGTCATCGCCATCCGCGAGGTTCAATCAACGTGGGTTCCTCCGAGCACAGCTTGGTTTCCCCGCTACAGCACGGATTCTCACTGACACATGGCCGATTCAACGAGATACCAGACTGATCTCTCTTCTCCCTTTTCAGGTGGCAGATCAGCCGTCCGGTGTCGTAATAACAGGACGTGAAGAATTCATCAGCTCCTGACTCGAGCCAGACCGCAATGTGCTGCTTAGAAGACTTTTGATTGATGGAAGGAGCAGACCATCGTGCAATGAACCAGGCTAAATTTGATGGTCCAATTTGCAATTTGCGGTGTGTCATCGCAAGTGTCCTCGGCCTTCGTAACGCGTAACGCAGCAAGCAGACATATGCTCATTCAATGATACGGAAGTCCTACCCACTGATAATATGTCGCCCTGGGAGATAATGTAGCGTAACTTTTCTACAAAGGAAAAGAGAGCCAAGCAACGGTAGGCACAAAACCAGCCTCAAAGGGCGGCGGCCAGGTGCGGTGACGAAAGAGATGTACAGACTCATTTTACTTCAAGCCCGAACCTCTCCGCGCGTTTTCGCCGCCTCTCCATCTCTTCGGGACCGGCGTCGCCGTAGGGACTTTTTCTTTTATTAGCGGTAGGAGCGGCGGCGACGCGAGTGGGAGAGGGCGTGGGGAGACCAAAACGCCGCACGCGGGCGTCGCGCTTCTCTAACTCCTATACCACACAAGCCCGTCAGCATCAATGAGACAGCATAGAAGGGGCAAGAAAATTCAGGGTTAGGAAACCCCATTTGCTTACGTCGGCGTCGACGCTTACCGCCGGCGCTGGCTTTCTCCCTTTCGACGTCGGTGTTGCCGAAGACGCAACGACGGGGATGCCGAACCGAGCAGCGCGCTTTTTCCGCTTCTCAAGTTCTTCGTCATCAGCGGCAGCCTCTTTGTCATCAGCGGCAGTATTTTCGGCGCCCACTTTTGACGCAATCGTCGTCGCTGATTCGCTGGCTTTATTTTTTGTGGCGGGGATCTGCGTCGTTTCTTGAGCCTTGGGAGGAGGGGCGGGCTTTGTGGGAGAGACCTACAAAAGAATTTTAATTTTAATTTTATTAAAAAAATGAGCCCTGATATCAAAAAATAGAAAAGTAATATGTAGCGCACCTGCGCCTTAGCTACAGGGGCCTTAATGATGGGCGAGGTTTTCGGGACGGACACCGAAGTAGGTTGAGTGTGTGAAGTTATCACCTCCGTTGGTAGCTCATCTGTATTCCAATCAACGCTACAAATTTAGGACACGTGAATCAATGTCCACGAAATACGACCGAGGGCAACAAAATATTTACTCGTCCGGTGGTGCCAACTGAAAATATCACAAGATAGAAGTGAGATGCGCACAAAAGGAGATATGAAGTTGAGGTAGCGGCGCCGTGGAGAATTGAGTACGTACGAGGTCGTCATTAGGGGTTGGTTTCGTTGTCGTGTGAATGGATTCGTACACCTGGACAGCCTTGGGGCTTGCTAGGATACGTGCGATGAGATCTTGCTTGTTGGCCCTGGCTGGAGCGTTCAGGGATGCCTTTGTGAGGATATCCTTGAGCTCGATAACCTTGAGCAGTTTGAGCTTGGCGTCCATCGTAATTGTTGACGTTGACGCGACCGAACGATGGAATTATTGGAAAACAAGAGGGTGGCAAAAAGTCACGAGAGTGACAAGGTCATGTGATAGTAAAAAAGTCATGCGATCATGTGATGATCCCATATTGGCGGCCCTCTGACGGCTGCCCCTGGTGAGAGCAGCATCAATGTGGAACGGACCAATCATGGACGGCGACGATGCCTTTACCAACGCTTATCAGCTAACGACGACCACCAACTATCACAACAACCACAACCACGACAATAACAACAACAACAACAACGGCGCTCATTTATCCGCCAATAGCAATATTCCTTTACACCCTCATCTGCACTATTTTTACCCCCAACCGTCCGTTGACTACGACCACATTTCTACTCCTGGTCCTTCATCGCACAGGCACACCCAACCCCAAAATGTATTTCTTGGTCATACTCAAAATGCCGTCGTCGGTCCCGGCTCCCGAACAGAACCCATTCCCATCGACCCAACTGTGACCCAAGTCAATCGCGTTCAACCCGACGCGCCCAATGACGAGGAACCACTTTACGTCAACGCCAAACAATACGCGCGGATTCTCAAGCGCCGAATCGCCAGAGCCAGACTAGAAGAGGTACATCGTTTGTCAAGGCAGCGAAAGGTTCCGCCGTCTCACATCCGCGCGTTTTGTACGACTTTCTCACAACCTTTCGAGATAGCCGTATCTGCATGAGTCCCGTCACCAACATGCCATGCGACGCCCCCGAGGTCCTGGAGGACGTTTCCTCACGGCCGAAGAAATCGCCGCGCGGAAAGAAACAGATCAGGTCACATCCCCAAAAGACGTGGAAGACGCAGACATAGGCAAAGACAAGGACAAGGACCCAGAGGCGACCTCTTCATCGACTCCTCCTCAACCACCCCCACCATTGTCTATCCAGACCACGGTAATGACGATTCCCCAGTTGGTGAATGGTGACGCACAAACCCTTGACGCCGACGATCATGAGGCGCCGAGCGGCCCGCATCGAATGCCGGCGCGCTTGAGACAGCCGCCTCCACACATTGTTCCTGCCTCGTTGTCACCCGCTTCTGCCTCGCCTATACACACCTCTCCCACATATCCCTCGACGATGTCGCCCCCCCCGTCGACACCCTCTGCTCAGTCGCCGTCGTCCCTCTCGATCAAGAGCCGCGATGACGGATTCAGCGCAGCGCGCGTCTAACCTCGCTGAAGAATTATATCCAGCTGGAATTGACTTTTTCTACCATAAACCCAGAATGGTTTGACATTACAGGAAAATTACTCCACACTGTATGTGATGGCCGCTGGGATAGCTGCAGGAACGGGCAACCAGCATTTCCCTACCCTTTTTTCCTTGTATAAAAATAACTCAGCGGCTCGGCTCAGTGCCCTTCGGGCAGTGAATACCATGATCATCGCCTCCATGGGCATGTTTATCACCACTGCAAACTTTGATTGATGAGTGTGGCTCTGATGGTGGCAACGAAATCTGGCGCTCAAATTTTGCCTTTTCAATAGCCGTCCTCTGATCAGCTCCAGCTTGTTGTGCGCTCGGGAACACTCGTCCGATCCGACAGCGCCAGATGCACATATGGATCTACTGAGCCCTTTCCCCAAATGGTTTGAATCTCTCCCCAGTTTTTGCGTGTAGACCTCTCACGATACAACTCATTAACCATCTCGAGACATCCCAACGGTACTCTCGGCGATATGCTGAGTCATTGCAGCTTCACAATCTTATGCTCATCTCAGATGCTGGAGTGCTAAACAGTAACATGGTGTCGGGTCCACCCGTCGTGGCTCCAATGTCGCCTTACCATCAAGCTTCTGTGATGTCGTGAGTGCCATTCCATTCTATGATCTCCGAACTGGGAAGGCTGTCATAGTCGGATTGCTGGGCGCCAGGTCCAAACTAGCAGACAACTTAGACGTATTCGCAATGGCATCGAAGGGATCATGCTCACACGATTTGGTAGTCTAGATTGGAATGGTAAATGATTAAAAGGACATAGATAGTAAGCCCGAGATGACAGATTGCGATGAAGATGATCTCCAATCGGTTGGCCACGCAATCTATTTTTCCGAATCCACAGATAAGTCAATGAAGAATTTGACAATCACTTCTATGGGAAGATCGTCACGTCTGAGCTTCCGAAGTTTCTCATTTCCGCAAAAGACGATGATAATGTCTTTCATTAGGCGATGCGCAGTTGCCATGGGGCTGGCTCGGTTTGTGGACCTAATCACCGGCGCAAGATCTCTGTGAGGGGTATCAAACCAAGCTAGAGGTTCCAAATCTACAAGGTGACCCTGGGCATATGTCTGGAAAGATGCAAAGCACACGCAGGCGTTTGGTGACCAGCTTGCCAGTGCTGACGTTATTCTTGGTGGCGCAGTTCAGGATGAGATCGCTGGTTTGGGAAACGCGGCTCGAAATATCCTTGCCAGACGGGTTTCTCTTTCTTAACGTCATCAAAATATGTCAACAAATGAGGACGGTGAAGTTGCGGAGGAAGAGACTCGGGTTTGGTGAAGGCGCCGGCATTGGGATACAACCGAAGGGCCAGCACTCCAGATGCCATTTGCTGATCACATCGTGTTCAATATGATGATGCCAACCGCAAGGGTAGAATATCGCCGCTTCTCGTGATCAGTCCGAAGAAAGTCCGTTGACTTGTTTCATAAAATGCTAAGATGCGACGAAGAGGAAGGGTATTTGTTCTGTAGGAGAATTGGAGTGGGCGACAGTGCGAACAGCTTGGTAGACGTCGCGAACTGATGCTGCGAGGCTTGACACAGCTCAGTACCCAGTGTTAAGTTAGCAGACACGCGGCTGCAAAAGCCACCGTAACTTGCATGACGAAGGACCGACATAGGAGCGAAGCCACTCGCTCAAAAGGGCAAGCCGTAGTCGAGAGAAAGGTTAATGTAGACTGTTAGACGCAGCGACGAGGGCGTTGTGAATATGGTTGGTCAATAACGATGGGCTTCAGCTGTTTCAGGCTTTCGACCCCCAAAATAAGGCGCTCTACCATGTCCTTGTATCAGACTTCCTTTAAAGTATTCGGGTCTAACGTTCAACTCGCGCGACGAGAAGATGTGAAGCCAAGGGCTGACTGCTATGCAACGCTATATTTATTTCCTTATTTGTACATATTCTAAGGTTAGGGTTAGGACGGATAAGAGTCATAAAAAAAAAAGAGGCCCGCTCAGCCAGAGTGGCCGAAGCAGGACAGGAAAATATTAAGACGGTGCATGAGCCGAAGCCCATACAAGCCGCAGGCACCCCCTGTAATGGACAAGGTCGCCGTGCTATGGAGGATCCCCATGGCCCACAAACCCAGGTATTTGAAGGAGCTTGTGCCATCAAGGTAAGTATGAAGAAAATCAGTCATCGTAGTAGGGTCGATATTTAAAGTAAATGTCATCGGTGCACGGGCCATATGTTATTTGTTTAATGTTTTTCTAATTCTCACTTTGCTCTGAAACTTACAGCATCACGTGAATGACTGCGTAGTGTCCTTTGGTAAGCTCAAGCCCTCCTCGTTCTTGACGTTTCCTTTGTCTCTCACTCATGGTGCAGGATACCAGTCGCAAAAAACTACGTTTGATACGTAAACATAACGTTCATGTGTGAGAATGCAACAGCCGCCCGATATCACTCGCGGCACGGTTTCTTGCACGCATTGAAAGCATGCCGTCGGAATTGTACATGTACATGTACAGCGCGCCGTACTCATGAATCAACTTCCATCACATCGTCATCTCCTCCGAAGGTCTGTACCAGCGGCGCCACCCCAACTGGTGTGGAATCCTTGACTGGCTCGTCTTCCTCTTTTCCCTTGTCTACCGCTTCAGAAATGGGAGGCCTGTATAAGACAAGCGCAGTGCAGGTATCCGGTGGTAGCGAGTGTAGATCAATAGGCATGATAGGGCGTGTCGATGCGGATTTGATATGCTCCATAGCAGAAGACAGAACGACATGTGCTGCAGAAGTAGACGCAGGTTCATCGTCAAAGTCGTCTAGATCCGTGATGACTATGCCTGAATTCCATTGAGATAGTAACGAGAAGGATGCTACTAGGTGATAGGGGGCACACGTACGGTCTTTTTCTGGTTCGTACCAGCTTTGCATTTTGGACCCCTCGACGATGGGCAAGAGCGGCGCGTCGAGACCAGGTAAAACACCAACTGCTTCATCGATTAGGGATAGTGGTGGACTGGGCGGAAAAGACTCGAGTTGAGATACGTGAGGCGAAACGGCGTCAAGGAGGGATGGTGTCGCGGCAGCGCGATGAGCCGAGGAATGCGCCGACGACCGTGACTGTGCACCGGGACGAGAGGAGGATCTGGACTTTGCGCGAGAAGACGACGGGTTCAAGCTGAGATGTGCTATGCTATGCTCAAGGTCGGCGTACTTGCGCCGCTTGAGCTGAGCCGCCGGCAAAGTAGGATCATTGTCGTCGGCAGGTAGGCTTCTGCGTTTTGCGTACGGATGAGAGCTAGAAATAAGCGAGGGATGCATGGTGGGGTAGACAGGGTAATAGTTCCAAGCTGTCATGGCTCAGCGCAGGGATCGGCAGGTGCAGCGACACCCGCAGGCCATTCTCTTTGTTATACGCAATTTGCAACTAAGTCGCGGCGAACTTTCTGGATAAACGTAGGAAGTCTCGTGATTAGCATTTATTGGTCACGTGAATTCTCGGCCTTTGCCGATCGTGTCCTTTCGCCTTCCTCCTCGTCCGTCGCAGAGAAAAACTTCGTCTCGCAGAGTCAGTGCTCCTCTTCCTTTCACCCTGGAAGACGAACAAACCACTTTCTTACATCTCCTTTTCGTACGCAACACTTTCAGGCTTGGATCCAACGGTCTTTGAGTTGGATTGATCAACTCAAGTTCGGCTTACGTCTTGCGCCATGTCTCTCGTATTACCAGATTCCAACCAGCAATTTCAGGTGTGCTCAGTTGCCTGTTTGTTTTAATGTATCTCATCCTCTCTCGTAGCACATTCTTCGTCTGCTTAACACAAACGTCGATGGCAAACGCAAAATAATGTACGCCCTGACCGAGATCAAGGGCGTCGGTCGTCGATACTCCAACTTGGTCTGCAAAAAAGCCGACGTCGATCTCAGCAAGCGGTATGTATTTCCACAGTCGTTTCTCTCCGTCATCTTCTTACAATACCTTTGGCGGCAGCGCTGGCGACCTTAACTCTGACGAGCTGGAACGCATCGTCAACATCATTCACAACCCCACCCAGTTCAAGATTCCCACCTGGTTCCTCAACAGACAACGAGATATAGTCGACGGCAAAAGCTCCCAAATTCTCTCAAATGGCGTGGATACAAAACTACGTGAAGATCTGGAGCGGCTCAAGAAGATACGAGCACACCGTGGCATGAGGCATGTATGGGGACTGCGGGTAAGGGGACAGCACACAAAGACAACAGGTGCGTTACGATTTTGTGGCTTCTCCTTGCTCTTCTCAAAATAAACAATATCGATAGGACGGCGTGGCAAGACTGTTGGTGTGTCGAAGAAGCGCAACTAGGGGCTTTTGCTATGGGATGGTAGATTTCCATGCAGCGCGCGAGACCTCTCACTCTACTGTCATGTTGTCACTTTGGACCTGCCAAAGCATGAAATACATTCTAACACATCTGAATACAAGACCAGTCTAGTTACGCGCAACGAACATCTGGTCAAATTGCCCCTGTGCAACCCGAAGAGCTTCTTCAACTTTGCCCACTTCAGTCCCTACTCCTTGGGCACTGTCTTCGCGTCCTCCGGCCTGTTTTCAAATGAGTTCGCATGTGAGGCTACGAAAAAAAAAAAGATTACTCGCCTTGCCTCCTAAGATATCAGCCGTCTTTGAGGCCCATACTCGTGCGTCGAGGCCTTTCTTCCTTAGCGACTCGGGGACGTAGTTGGCGTGTGCGACTTTGCCGCCCTCCGCGTCAACACTGAAGACGTACGTCGCTTTGTTCAGCTTCTTCGCCTGGGCGACGACGCTCGCAAGTATCTGGCAACGTTCATGATTAGCGATATCCATGGAGCAAAAAAGATGCCAATTCGTGCCTTGGCGTTGCCATCAACGGGCAAGACAGCAAGGAATACATTTGCCTGTGGATTTCCTTTGAAGTGCTCCTCGAGCTGTATCAGAGCCTAGCGACGTGATTGTTTACATCTTCCAGCCGCATGGAATCGAAGGGGGAGGGTCACGCACCGCTTTATTCGCGGCCGCTTCTTTTTCTCTAATTTGCTTATCGAACGCCTTCCGAATGGCGTTCGAGCGATCTCTGAGCTCAGATTTGACAATCACAGAGAAATCAGATTGCCCAAGTTCCTGCGTGACATGAATTTAGCTGAGATGTCTTTTTTTCCGACTCGACACCGGAATCCGAACCGTAGTGTATGCCTTGAGCGCGGCATCCTTGTCTTTGCCGCTCATTTGCTCGATTTGCTCCAGCCTCGTCCGGAAGGTCGCGGCAATTCGAATAGCATCTTGGGCTTCATGCCCAGTCACAGCGATGATACGCCGAATGCCCTTTGCGATCCCCGATTCTTCTGTGATCACGAATCCCTTGATATCCCCTGTTTTGGCGACGTGACTACGCGAAATGGTCAGTGCCTCGTCACGGCAATACCGACACGCGCAAATTCGACGCACGTTCCTCCGCAGAGCTCGACGCTGGTACTCCTCCACTTCGAGTTTGTGGTGTCCTTGGCGATATCTTGCACATCATATTCCAGAGAAACAACTCGGACTGGATCAGGGTACGATTCGCCAAAGACGGCTCTCAGCCCTGTGATCCTGAGCGCCTCCTGCAACTGCACCTCCCTGCTGTATACCCTGACGTTCTTCTTGATCCAGTCAACGCTCATAGACTCGATTTTGGAGAGCTCCGGGAGTGGGATTTGAGCTTTGTGCGAAAAATCGAATCTCAGTTTCGATGGAGCCACAAGGGAGCCTTTCTGATCAACGTGGTCACCAAGCACCTCACGAAGCGAAAAGTTCAGAATGTGGGTTGCGGTGTGGTTATTCCGAATTGGCCATCGCCGAAGCTAATCCATGCATGTGGTCGACTTAGTACTTGCTTGCAGACGAGGAAATGTCACTGACCTCATCGTAGGAGGAAACTACCTTATGGCCCACTTCGAGCGCACCAGACTTCAATCTACCGATGTGGAGGACGAAACCGTTGAAAACCTGAACATTGGAGACCTCAAATTCTGTGACATCGGTGTCTGCCTTGCCATCAACCACGATACTACCTGTATCATATTCTTGGCCACCAGACTCGGCGTAAAAGTTCGTACGGTCCAAGATAATGCCGAACAGCGCGTTTTCTGGTATCTCTGAGGTGGATCGGGGGAACTTCTTATCGTGATATATAGCCTTAATTTCGGCATTGATGTTGCCAAGCTCTATCGAGAAATCATCGTATGCAGGGGTTCGCGCAAAGAGGGAAATACTCACGAAATTTGGCAGAGTCATTGGTTTTTGGAATCGCGGTTTTCTCCAAAGTCGCAATATCATGGACATCTAGCTTGATCACGTCGCTTCCATACTTCTTCTGCGAAGCCTTGCTCGCCTCCTTCGACTGGACTTGTGCCTCCGAAAACTGCTGCTCGTTGACACCCAGACCAAGCTCCTCGGCCATCAAGCGCGTCAAGTCTTCGGGGAATCCGTACGTGTCGTAAAGCCTCCATACGTCTCTGCCATTCAACTCCTTGGCTCCCAAGTCTTGGGCACGTTTCGCAAACTGCTCGAACAGCTTTTCCCCGCGATCCAAGGTTCTGGAAAAAGACTCTTCTTCCTCGTCCAAAATCTCCTTGACCTCGTCTATTCTCTTGGTCAATTCCGGGAATGCAGGACTCTAGAGGAACGAGGAAGCATTTAAACAACGTAGAATTTGATGTTGAACGAGAAACGAACCATTTGTTCCACGACCACAGGCATCAGAGAAGAAAAAAAGGATCCGATAGAAACTCCTAATTTTCGCCGAGCGTATCGAGAGCCCCTACGCAGAATACGTCTGAGGACGTATCCTCTACCCACATTATTTGGGACGCCACCGTCGCTCAAAGCAAATGTCAAGGTGCGGACATGATCCACCACCACGCGGTAAGCGGTATCGATTCCATCAACGTCTTCTTCGCCAAACTTGCCTTGGTAAGGTCTGACGCCAGTCAATTCCTGGACCTTGTCGAAAAGTGGGGTAAATACGTCGGTGTCGTAATTTGAGCGCTTGTCCTGCAGCGCGGAGACTAGCCTCTCGAATCCCATACCAGTGTCGACGTGTTGGGAGGGCAGGGTCCGCAGGGAACCGTCGTCTTCTCGGTTGAACTGGATGAAGACGTTGTTCCAGACTTCCACCACGTCGGGATCGTCCTGGTTGACTCGGTCGGCCGCATTGCGGCCGCCTATTCGGTCAAAATGTATCTCACTGTAGAGAAATTGCGTTTAATCCTGCATCACATGAGCGCTGTAAACTTGACTAACCTGCATGGTCCGCAGGGCCCCGTAGCACCCATCTCTGGCAGCCCATCAGAACAGAGTCAAATGGGTAGTGAGCGGTATATCTCACCCCAAAAATTATCCTTTGCATTACCAGGGAGAATATGGTCTTCTGGAACGCCTTGGTCGAGCCAAAACTGCCGCGCCTCGGCGTCTGGCTCGAGTCCGGCTTTCGGATCACCCTCAAAATAGGTGACGTAAAGACGATCCTTGGGCAGCTTATACACTTCTGTCAGCAGTTCCCATGAATACTCAATTGCTTCTTTCTGAACATATTACAATGAACTCCAATTGTCCATGGAACACCAAGAGCACCAACTTTGAAATAATCGCCAAACGACCAATTGCCCAACATTTCGAAGAAGGTATGATGATACGAATCTTTGCCGACATCTTCTAGGTCTGGATTGCGTGTGAGAAGATGCACGTGGCTATTCGATGTACAGACGCGCCATTGTGTTTTCCACCAGCCCTTATGCATTTTTGGCTGTTGTAGACGCGCTTCAGTTTCGCCATATCTGAATGGGGATCGACCGTGCCGAGAAAGACGGCCTTGAACTGATGTGACATTGAAAAGCCAGAACAAAATAATTTCTGGAATCACGAACCTGGTTCATTCCCGCATTCGCAAAAAGCAACGTGGGATCCTCGTACGGGATAGTTGACGAGGAGTGGACAAAAGTATGGCCTTTAGAGGCGAAGTAGTCGAAGAACGACTTGCGGACTTGTGCAGCGGTCCAAGGGCCCGTGTAAGGATGGTTAGTCATTGTGCAAAACGGGCTATAAAAATGTAGTCGGGAAGGAACTTGGCTGAGCGTTGGGCACTTGATCAGAGACTTGATCACTGCTGAAATGATCATTCAGAGAAATTACTGACTCGACCTGTTCTCACATTCGCGGAGTTACAATTCGGCAATGTTCGGCAAGGAAATTTCATTCTCCGACTTCAATCCTGCTTACTCGTTGCTCTGCGCTCATCGTCGGGAACGCGCACTGCGATGAGCTTCAAACTATTCCCTCTGGTGCGCTCTCTCGTTCGCGTGCTCACTCGCCCTCCCCGTGAATCTGCTTTTGTGAACCATCATTTGTTTTCACGGGCTCTCCGCTCTCCCACTTTACCCACGTCCCATTTCGGCCTACATTTCTCCTCCTTCTGGCGCTCCTCCTCGCCTTCCTTTCTCGTTTCACACGGAACGCTGCAGCAAACCCGTCATGTTTCGCGAGGCACAGAATATCAGCCTTCGCAACGAAAACGGAAAAGAAAACATGGATTTCTCGCAAGGAAGAAATGTTTGGGAGGTCGGAAGATCCTGGCGAGGCGTAGACTGAAAGGGCGCAGATACCTTTCTCATTAACAGCATTCATTGTACGCTCATCATCCTGACATAGTTTGTAATGCTGAATTTGAATTGCCATAAAGACGCGGTTGTACGTGATGTACGTAGGCATACATGTAATGTCGTTGAAAAGTAAGCATGGGAGGGAGGTATTGTGAATGAATGTGATTTAGTGTGACTTGTTACTGTCGATGACCGATGGCGTGCCTTCGACGCCATGGTTGCAATTCATCTATCCTCCTCGGACTGGACCCGCGATGTCTGAGACCCTAATCCTACCAGCTCGAGGAGGCAAATGATTAATAACGTTACGGCTCATCCAGGTGAGTGAATGTGATACTAAGTGTACAAGCAGGTCGGATTGTAATCGCCCATTTGAAAGGCTCTGTCGATTCTGCGAGGCGAGCTGAGCTCCTCAAACAGAAGGGTGTCACAGTCTGGTTTACGGGCTTGAGTGCCAGTGGCAAGGTAACCTTTCATCTGATTTCTTTCAGGATGTGGACTGATGATGGCTTTTCTGCACAGTCAACCATAGCATGTGCGGTTGAAGAACGCCTGCTGCATCGCGGCAAATTCGCTTACCGGCTCGACGGAGATAACATTCGACTTGGACTCAACAAAGACCTCAAATTCGATGAAGTCTCTCGAAACGAAAACATACGTCGCATTGGCGAGGTTCGTCTTGAGATCCTAAGACAAATTGCATTGCATGACGTAGCAGCGACAGGTTGCGAAATTATTCGCGGACGCATCGTGCATCGTGATCACAGCGTTCATCTCGCCTTATCGAGCAGACCGAGCGCAAGCCCGTGCCCTTCATGAACAGTCCAATCTATCCTTCGTTGAAGTTTTCATCGATGTTCCTCTCCACGTCGCCGAAGGTCGCGATCCCAAAGGACTTTACAAGAAGGCAAGGGCCGGCGTCATCCAAGGTGCCGTGTCTCTCTGAAGAGCCGTGAGCTCTATCGCTCAAAAGGTTCCCAGACTTCACTGGCATCTCCGCCCCATATGAAGCGCCTGACAATCCTGAGCTCCACATCCGAACGGACGAGTGCGGTGTTGAGGAAAGCGTAAACATCATTATAGAATATCTCAGAGACAAGGGGTTCCTGTGAGTAGGATAGAAGCGACTAGCTAAGCACCACTCTGGATGGCTCGACATGATTTGTGGTATGTTCCTCCACGAACGGGTGGCCGGCACGAGCGTCCGTAGATACTTCCGCTGAATTGGAACTGTCTGGACTCTGAGTTTCTCCGAAGAGACCTTCATGCTCTTCTTCTATCGTGTCTTCATAGGAATTCTCAAGCAAGCCAACAAGTCCACCTTCAACAATAGAAAGCCACTTGCTCAGATCATCGACTGTCCGCGCCAATTCTCCATGCGTTCCTTCTCTGGAGAGCATCATTTGACTGATATCAAGAGGACGAAGGGGAGGCCCCATAGAGGAGTTTCCGCCGAAGGAGAATGAGATGTTACGCGCATGCGTAAAGTTGCGCGAATGTGACAAGCCTGTCAAGGACGCCGTGGTATGGTTCTCAGGTGGTGGTGAGCCCGCCCTCGCGTGCGTAAGTGTGGACATTGACTGTTCTGTGTCTGGAGAAAAGACAGCCGAGCCCAACGCGCTTGGCGACGGGATGAAGGGCTTGTTGGTGTATGACAGGGCTGAAGGCGAGGGAGGTAGCAGATCCGCGATGCCCAGTTGGTGCTCAGAGGTCAACGATGGTATCTGATTGTCCATCAGCTCTCAGCATCAGATGGTGTTCACGTCCCGATTCTACGTACCTTGAGAACATCTTTGAGACCGGGCATATTCATCTTAGTCTTGATGCTTCCATCGCTGCCAGTGCGGTCTCTAAGGAAGGGCCTCACAGGAGCAACCAATTTTGGCGTTGGCGTCGGAAATGATTCCATGACGGCTACCGAAGCCTGCCGAACCAAGCTTATCCGAGGACTCGGGATTGGCAAAGCATTCCCAGGGTTCTCTGGGGAAGTTGATACTGAGTTGCGGTCTCCCAACGTCGTCGCAGAACGTGTCGGTTGGGGTATTATCGTCGAAGACAATTGAGTCGAAATTGATAATGGAGAAGGGGCAGGCGAGCTTGATGGGTCCAGGGCTGGTCTTCCCGGTGACAAAGGCAGGCGAAAATAATCGATATCAGTTGCCCCATCGTCTCCGAATATCGAACGGAGAGATGAAGGTATTGGAGTGGAAACAGCCGGTTTGACAGTGGCATGTGTAAGACTTAAATCCTCCGAGCTCAATTCGCAAGCGGGACTTAACGGATCGTCATGGGGAATGCGGACTCCACCTGGCTGATGAGGCGCATGAAGGGTGTCGAATTCCCAAGAATGGATCTCACTCCCCACAGAACGCCGTAACCTATCGACAGTTTTAGTTTAGCTACTGATGGCAGATATGGAGCACGTACTGTTGTTCTTCCTCCTCCCATGGCAAGAGACCCGCAAGACTCGCGCGTGGGCCAGCACTTGATATCCAGTTCTCGTACCGAACGATGAGCTCCTTGAGCAGGGCCACAGAAACCTTTGAGACAGATTTGATCCACTTAGTCTTTGCGAGTTCTTCAGCAGGAAGGCGCTGCTCGACTAGTTAGCGCCGCAGACTAATGGGATAGAGGGTTGGCGCACTTCACTAGGAAACTCCTTGAGACAATAGGAAATAAAGTCTCGCATGTCTTTGCTTCCTTCTGCTTCTGCAAGTCTTGGCGGCTTGACCTTCGGGATAAGAGACATGACCTTGAGCTGATCCAGGATGTTGGAGTGAGGCGGACTGCCTTTGACCATCTCGTAGATCATGATACCCAGACTCCATATATCTGCCTTGTTGTCATACGCCGGGACAGGTTGCAAGAGCTCTGGAGCCATCCAGTACGGCGTACCCATTAGCGTGTTGCGTTTACTGGACGTGGTTGACAAGAGCGCAGATACTCCGAAATCACAAATCATGACCTTTCCAGCAGCCGTGATGAGGATGTTAGCGGCCTTAACATCGCGGTGGATTATAGCCGACTTATGCAGGTAGGTCAACCCGACCAATACTTCTCGGACAATTAGCACGATGTATTTCTCCTCGAGGCAAGAATCCTTTGAGGCCTTCATGAGATCACGTACACTGCCTCCCTGTGCAAATTCCATAACGATCCATACCCGCGAACCGTCCAGGTAGCAGCCAAAATATTTTGTGACATTCGGAGCATCGCGTAGTTGGCTGAGGAGCATGACTTCCCGCTGAAGGCCCGCCACCTCATCTTCTGGCGTGTCAAGATTGATGATCTTGAGAGCGACAAGGTTTCCGGTGGGTATATGTACACCTTTGTGAACGGACCCATAGCCACCCTTTCCGATTGTCTCCAGACGCCGGTAGAGCTGATGTACAGACGTCTGAGCCATGGCGCGTCAGGAGGGAAGGCTAGCCTACATGCACGTGACTCAATGCACGGGCTGCTCAGTTGAGATTGGATAAGCACACGAGTCCAAGCTCAACGCGTGCTGACCAGAGCAAGTCGGGTGCAAGGACCAGCACCGACTCCTGGTCAGCACCGTCACTCTCGCATTCGCAATAGGAACTTCGTTGCGTATTGGTCTCAATACGTTAAATCTTGTACCCTCACTGTTGAAATGGTCGAAGTTGGAATCGATGGACGGACGAGTGACTTTATGCCTGAGGGACAGCCAAGGAGACCCGGGTTTGCAAGGAATGGGGTCTTTTCGGCAGAGGACTTGCGGCTCCTAACCAATGCTGATCAGCGGCGAGTGCTTCGGAATACTGCTCGTGCTCAGAGGAGGGTGGTAGACCAAGGAGGGGAGGTTTCGGAAGATGAGCCTGATGAATTTGGGGATTTGTTGCGGCGTCAGGCAGATGCACCTGAGGCTCGTGAACCGGAGGCTGGGGTAACTTCGGACACCCTCCCTGGAACGGAAGAGGGAACGAAGGAGGACCCCCTTTTTAAGGATACAGAAGCCCAGAGGAACGTCTTCACGGCTCACGACGAGACTATCCCGGAAGAAATTCTTACCCTCGTTAAGTGCCGACGTTCTCCCCCCCTACAGTTATTCTCCCCGATCTCCTTGGAGCGAATTCGTAACAGCGTTGACTTGAAGTATGTTAAGGTAGCCACTGGTCCGGCGGCCAATGCTCGGATACTCGACCTGTCTGACTTCCCCAAAGACAATGAGTTGTCAGTTGGGGATTGGGTGATATGTTATAATGCCTTCCTAGCGTTCATGGCTGAGCACTGCGAGAAGGGAGTCCTCCGTGGCTTGCTCATGCATCACGACTCTATGCTCAAGGATCCGGAATTCTCAAGGTGGTTCCAGGCATACTTGCTGTTTGATTTACAGATACGGAATCAGTTCTTTGCAAGACCATCAATCATTGATCCAGCCTCTCCTGCATGGTACCAGGCTCTCTGCTCGGCCAAGAACTCAGCTCTACTCGGGCGGCACTCCGATTCTCTGTCACCCACCACACCGAGGAATCCACGGCATGCCCCTTATCCGCCCAGCCGAGATGGTACCTTTCGTCAAGGGGGTGGCCTTCGCGGTTCCGGCAGGCCATCCCTCTGCCTGCTCTGTGGGACCTACGGGGATCATCAGGCCTCGTCCTGTAAGTCATCGGAACCAAGCCGCCGTGAGCGTCCCTTTCTTGCCAGCTTCTCGAGTGGGAGGCTTGCCCGGATCTCAGATAACAAGCCCATCTGTGTGCGCTTCAATCTCGGGGTCTGCTCGGGGCAACAGAAAGAAGGGCACCATCTTCATATCTGTTCCCTTTGCGGGGAATCTTCCCATGGGGCACAAAAATGCCCTCGTAACTGAGCGGGAGAGAATAGTGACCACCTACATACCCAAGGAATGGGAGCGCACATTACACAACTGTGGCCTCACCTCGAAATACCCTTTCCTCTTACACGACATCACCTTCGGCTCTCCTATTGGGAACCCTCCCCCTCTCACATACACCTTCATTCCTGAAAATATGCCGTCCGCACAAAAACAGCCCCTCATCATTGAGAATTTCATTACAGAAGAATGTGCTTCTGGCCGTATGTCTGGTCCGTACTCCATGGAGGAGGCCTTTGTTTTCTTTGGGGGCCATTTTCGTACAGCCCCACTTGGTTTGGTTGAGAAGGAGCCCGGGTCTGGGACCTGGAGGATGATCCGGAACCTCTCTGCGGAGGATCATTTGGGATCGTCTACGAATGCCTGGCTGGATGCGGCTGACAACCCCATCACCTGGTACACCTGCGCTATGATGGCTGATATTGTAAGTCCTATATTCATTCATTGTTGTCACCCATGGGGCCAGTGCCCGGGTGGGAGGGCTGTCCCTTCTGGTATGGCCTATGTGGGCTTGGGGCCAGGGCCCATCTGTAAAGTGCCTGTGTCGGGGATCTGTGAAATGTGCTTGTCAGGGCATATTTGTTTTTCGCAGACAGACAGCATGGTATGGCCTATGTGGGCTTGGGGCCAGGGCCCATCTGTAAAGTGCCTGTGTCGGGGATCTGTGAAATGTGCCTGTCAGGGCATATTTGTTTTTCGCAGACAGACAGCAGTTGTTTGCTGGGAGAACCCCCCCCCCCCCCCCCCCTCTCCCCCTTGTCTCGCCCGGTGCCCAGGCGACAGGCTTGGACATGCCGCTGCTCTGCCATCGCACTACCACGCACATGTTGACCCTGTCCTCTCCCCCTTCTAGGTGGCCTCTGCCCCGCCTGGTGCCCAGGCAGCAGGCTTGGACATGATAGCTGCCTACCGCTGCTCTGCCATCGCCCCCTGTCACAAATGTTATATTCCTATTCAATGGAAGGGGAAGATTTTCCCAGACCACTGTGCTCCGTTCGGCCTGACCACCTCAGGAAACATCCAAGGCCTCCTGGCAGATGCCCTGGTAGATATTCTTCACCACCATCAGATCCCCAATGTGGTGAAGTGGGTTGACGACTTCAATATATTCCGGTTCCCCTCTCAACCCTTTGAGGATTCATTTACTTATGACTTTGACTTACCTTCCCTCTTTGCAATCACGGATCCCCTTGGCATACGCTGGCACAATGTTGAAAAGAAAGGGCATGATTTCGCCCCCATTACAGAATATGGGGGATTCGTTTGGGACCTTGACCTTAAGAGGGTTGCCATTTCAGAGCAGAAGCGCAAGAAATACCGAATGAAGGTTCTCCGTTTCGTTCAGAATGCCTCTGGCAAGACCCATGCACACGATGTCGCTTCGCTCCATGGCACCCTCCAACACCTTTGTTTCGTTTACCGCTCTGGTCGGTCATATCTTCCTTCCCTCGCCTCCTTCCTCAGTCATTTCCCAAACAAATGGGTGGCTCACCATGTCCCCCGTACGGTCATTGCGGATCTCTCATGGTGGTCTATCATGTTGGAGGAGCAGGGTGTGTATCGTTCCCTCAACCCTCGTTTGCCTTATGACCCCGGCATTTATGTTGATGCCTCTACATCCTGGGGCCTTGGGCTTGTTGCTCAGGATGGCTGGGCAGCATGGCGCTGGCAGTCTGATTGGAGGGCAGAAGGGCGAGACATTGGTTGGGCAGAGTTTATAGCGGTCGAACTTGCAGTACTCTGGGTCGTATCCCAGGATACAGCTGACAAGCAGGTCACTATCCATGGGGACAACACCGGTGTCATTGGTGCGTTACAGGGTGGGCGCTCCCGCAATATCCAACGAAATGCGTGCATCCGTCGTGTTTCCACTTATCTGGCTTCCTCCAACCTGACCTTACTCCCCACCTTTGTTCCCTCAGAGGGCAACCTGGCTGACCCAGTCTCTCGTGGCATTCTGGGACCTGTTGACCTCCGCCTACACATCACATTCCAGCTCCCAGTTGAGCTGCAGCCCTTCCTTCTCCATGTATAGGCTTGCCCTACACACGCCGGGTCCTTCCGGCGGGTCCGACCCTGTGAAGAGGACAGACCCATCCCCTTCGCCACGGCGGGGTCGAACCATCAAACCTCGGGCCCCCAATCAGCTGAACCCCTCCCCCCTCCGCCCTCTTGTCCCAGCACAGGATCGTCTTCGACTTTGGCGCACTCCCTATGGAGCCTTCGCCATCAACCACCTCTCCTCATTTGTTCCAATTGCCACTGTTGATCACTGGCTTGAAGTACTGGCGGCGTCAGTCGAACCCTCGACCCGCCGTAACTATGGTGCTGGCCTCCTTCGTTTCACTCAGTTTTGTGATCGCCACAACATTTCAGAGACCCTAAGGATGCCAGCGAGCGAGCTCCTCCTCGCCTTATTTGTTGCAGAGGAAGGTGCCGGGCGGGTATCAGGTGGCACCATTGCCTCTTGGCTTTCGGGCCTCCAGCTATGGCATGCCTTCAACAATGCAGCCTGGGCAGGCGGCCAAGTGCTCCGGCGGACCCGAACTGGTGCTGCCGCACTTGCCCCAGCCTCTTCGTCCCGCCCCCCTCGCCCTCCTGTCACCTTACTCCTACTCCGCACCCTCAAATCCGGCCTTGTTTTATCAAACACTCGGGATGCGGCCATCTGGGCTGTTGCCTGCACAGCCTGGAGGGACTGTTGCCGCCTGGGGGAACTTGTTCCACCCTCACGGGCATCCTTCAATCCCGCCCGCCATGTCACCCGTGGCTCCCCTCTTGTCCGTGGGTCCGCCAGCAATGGCCATGCATACATCCAGTTCAAGATTCCGTGGTCTAAGACCCAACACAGTAAGGGTGACTGGATCGTCTCTACTCAATCGTTCGACGATGCGGACTGCGTCGCAGCCCTCGAGCACCACTTGGCGATCAACACCTCGGCACCGCCCACAGCCCCCTTATTCTCCTTCGATTCCACTTCTGGCCATTCTGTCCTATCTCGCGATGATGTTTTGGTGCGATGCAATGCCATTTGGGCCACAGAAGGACTTGGGCCCCTGGGCGGACACAGCTTTCGCATCGGCGGGGCGACGCACATGCTTCTTTCAGGTGTCGACCCCTGGGTGGTGATGAAGCAAGGGAGGTGGTCATCCACAGCATTTTTGCTTTACTGGCGAAAGGTAGAACAGATCCTCCCCTTGTTTATAGGGGATGCTTTGGACGCTAGTAACAGCGACTCCGTTTCTATTCTACGTCGCTCGATTTCACGCCTGGCCACCATGTCGTAGTTGATCTCCCCCTACATTGTCAATCCCATGCCCTTGCCATGATGACGGAGAAGGGGGGGGGGGGGGGGGGTTGGATGCCGCCAAGTTCGGTCGCCCTGCTCCCTGTGGGCGCTGGGAGGTTGGACGTCATCCTCTTCTCGAGTCCCCACTCACAGGAGCCTGCATAGGCCGAAGGCCCAGCACCGTTCCTCCCCCCAGACTGTTTGTCACAATAACGAGATCAAGTCAGCTGCTCAGTTGAGATTGGATAAGCACACGAGTCCAAGCTCAACGCGTGCTGACCAGAGCAAGTCGGGTGCAAGGACCAGCACCGACTCCTGGTCAGCACCGTCACTCTCGCATTCGCACCCACCCACCCATCCCTTTGAGTCTCGGAATCGGGAGGTTGGACGTCATCCTCTTCTCGAGTCCCCACTCACAGGAGCCTGCATAGGCCGAAGGCCCAGCACCGTTCCTCCCCCCAGACTGTTTGTCACAATAACGAGATCAAGTCAGCTCATGTCGCAGCAGTCGCAATTTCCATAGGAAGTAAGCGACTTTTTAGGCCTCTGCCATACACTGTGATTCCGGCACTCAGCCCACAGCCTTGCTCTCTCCTATATCCCCTGTCTCATGCTTCACATGCTCGCTCTCCGCCTCACGGCCCATGCGTAACTGCGTCGCCTCAACACTACGTTTGGGTCCCTTTCGTAACTCGGGTCATGCTTTGTCTCAGTTAGAGCGCTACATCTGTGTAGCAGATGCTCCTCTCGAGACGGACTATAAAACATGCGCCCATAGCCCTTGTGCTGGCTATCACCCAGCCCACAGCACAAGGTATGCACCTCACACCCAACCTCCAGCTCCTCGAGCTAACACCGCAGCATCACTAGATACGCAACCCAGGTCTCACCAGACTGCATCCTCGCAGCGGGTTCACGCGTATCCTAGTACGTCTCCCCCCTCTCTAAGAACACTTTTTTTACTTATATACAGTTGCTATCACCTCTTCTCAGCCTCTATACTCGTCCCAACACCCTCTCTGACGTCCTCTTAGTGACCCGCCCACCTCTCCCTATATCTTATTTATGTTATATCTTATTTATATTATATCTTATTTATAAGCCCTGTACTCCGCAGCTCGTATTTCAATCCCATCTCGTTTGTAGGGTGTCCCTGGAGGGCCCCCTAGTTGCACCACAATCAGTTCAGAGCAGAGGCTCATGATAAACATTTCCGCGTGCGTCTTCCACGCACAAGGGCAATGCTCAGGTTCTTTTGTGTGATTCCACATTGCCGCCTTCCTTTCGTCCTATGTCTGTTTCACCAGCTGGTCATCACGATAGCTGTGATAATTGTTACTTCAGAAGAATGTATCAGCAGTATACGTTATATGTTGTTCTACAGTTGGTCTCGGCGGTGGTGTGGTGGGCAGCGTGTCTCCTGTTAGGGGATCAACAGGCAACGCCGCAGCCTCAATGGCAAAGTGTGGCTGGCACCAGTGCTGTGAGTACTAGTCTTGTAAACAAAGGTGTAGCTACGAACATGTGAATATAATGGAAAACGGAAAAGACGGTGTGCGGGAACCGTTAGATGATGAATGTGTTACGAACGCGCTCGGTCCGAACTACCAGTCAGAATCTTCATCATCGCCTATGAAGTCTTCTACAGGTTCCCGTCTTCCATATATGATCTCAGGTGGTTCTCCCACCGTCCCTCATAATTCATCCGAACAACATCTGGCTCTGCAAAAGGATCAAATGCCTCATCCAATCCTGACTGTTCCCTTGCCCAAGTGACCAATTCACGCTGGCTTTCGGTTGCGGGTGACCCTCGTGGCACAGAGAAGGCAGCTTTGACTCTTTCCCACCCAGGTATGCTACCACAGTCATCGAGAGGACCACAGCCTGGGCGGACATTGCGTGAGTGGTGGAAAGGATCAGTACTTCATAGACCAACCAGTAGCAGAGGTGAAAAGCGGTCGATTGGCACGAGCAAGCTTGGAACCTTTGAAAATAAGCTTATGCTCCCAGCCGTCCTAGAATTCATGTTGTGAATATTGAAAGCTAGAGGCGTGGAAGGCACAGACCCCAAAATCGTATGTGTAGATCAGAGGAAGAAATGACCCATCTCGTGTAACAAGACTTTTTAGCCGACCTTCAGGCTCGTATACATCACTGAGCAGTAGTGTCTCCTCGACTTCCTTCGGTACAACCGGTAGGTTCATCCCAGGAATCACAAAATGATCTGCTTGTTGAATTTCGCTCAAAGGTTGAATCTTCAGAACTTCATCGCGCCGAGTAAGGCGATTACGAGGGGCGTTCGAGAGCACCTCAAAGACGAACTGGTGGAGATGAGTGTGGTTCCAAGGACCCATGCCATATTGAATCGTATAATGGAGTTGCCTGAATGTGAACCATGATGGGACATCGAATATGCGGGTTATGACCGGACTCGAGGAACCGACCAAGGTCAGTTCAAATGTATATGCCTTTCTGCATGTCTGTCAGTGCCGTCATTCATTGGCGTATAAGCTACTTACTTGCCGCATGTCTGTCAGTGCCGTCATTCATTGGCGTATAAGCTACTTACTTGCCGCAATACTGTTTGTGTGGTGACCAGTCCTGCGGAAGAAGGCTTTCCTATCAGATCGGCTATGTACGGTATTAAATGAATTGTCACTCGCTTCCGTTTGACATGGTTTACTGCAGTATGTCGTCTCTGGGGAGGCACCCTTACATCTGGTGCATATGAATCTGCCTTGTCCTTCGCAGAGAAAGTTAGCGCAAGGTGTGGTCGGCGGCATGCTTTCGAGAATCAGTGATGTAGATCAGCGGTATATGACCTTGGTCTCCCACCGCCGAAACGGAGGCCAAAAAGGGGGCGAGTGCCCTGAAAAGCGAAAAGGCGCGAGCTTTGCAGGGCTCTCAACACGTAAGCAAGGTCGCCGCTGACGAAGTCCGCAACGCCGCCACTGGCATGAGAGCCAACACTAGTTTGCGGACATGTCACATTTGGCTATGGTTGTGGCGGTGTATGGTTCGGACTTGCGTGAGGCGTCCGAATACTTCTGGTTGGTCGTCGAGTTGTGTGAACATTCACCTTGGTTTAGTGGCGAGAGGGTTGAGTGCGTTCACCTTGCCTGTGGAAGGAGATCTGGTGAGCATTTCTCGCCATTGTCGTCGTCGCCATTTTTTTGTCGCCATTTTGTAAGTCACCTTGCTCTCCCCCATCTCCACGTGTCACGTGGATGCCAGACACCAACTTTCAACGTTCAACTTCCAACACAGCACGGAAGTAAATTATCTATTGATTTGTCTCAACATTCAACAGAGTTGGGGAGAAAATAAGAATTGAGGGGGGCTGGTAGGTTATTAATAGCCTGCAAAAAGATCGACTAAATGAAGGAATAAAAGTCACTCAACCGTGCGCGCGAATACCTCATCCGTAAGATTAGCCAACATGCCACCTCGCTCATTAGGCGTGCAGACCATGGAGACTCTGCAGATTCGCAAACCTCTGTGGATTCGCATAGCGATGCTGGATACGTCATAACTACCGAGTCCTCGTGGAGGCGGCGCCAGACCATCAAGCGCGGTGTCACCCGAAAGATCGAGCTCACCGAAGGCAACTTCATTGCTGAATACTCCGTCCCCACCCCAGTCTTCAATGCCATTGAGACAAAATATCGGCGGTTAAGTTGACGGAGTTCACGTTAGTCTCTGACCCCGCTCGCATTCCAGGTACTAATCCATCGTTATCCCAAATCGCAGACATATGCGCTGTACGGCCGCCACCGTCGACCCGGACGATTTTACTGAAGCCAACGGCTATTCGTTACGAGCGAAGCTTTACAATCGCCAGACGGAGGTTCTGATTGCAGTGACTTCCTATAACGAGGACAAGACGTCATACGCGCGAACTCTCCATGGCGTCATGTCGAACATCCGCGATATCTGCAAGACGAAGCAGTCCGAGCACTGGAACCGCCCAGTTGAGGAGGGCCAGCCTGACTGGCAACGGATCACTGTACCACTCATCGTTGATGGTCTGGAACATATGGATAAGAGCGTGTTGGATGTTTTGGCGGCTGTGGGAGTGTATCAAGATGGCATAATGAAGAAGCAGGTGGACGACAAAGACACTGTGGCCCATATCTTTGAGGTAAGTTTTCTAATTTGACTGTATCACATCGTAGCCCCAAATTCACCGCGCCTATAGTATACCACTCAACTGTCTATTGATGAAACGCCCGAACTCGTTCTTCCTCAAGGAGGAGAAGCCCTCAGCCTTGTCCCTGTCCAAATAATCCTCATCATCAAAGCCAAGAATCAAAAGAAGATCAATTCTCATCGATGGCTCTTTAATGCTATTGGGAGGATGCTGAAGGT
The DNA here is from genome assembly GCA_951802425.1 of Clavaria fumosa. Lineage (NCBI taxonomy): Eukaryota > Fungi > Basidiomycota > Agaricomycetes > Agaricales > Clavariaceae > Clavaria > Clavaria fumosa. The sequence continues at coordinate 1,070,649 of OX637802.1, read as the reverse complement.
CAGCCTTGTTGTAATCCGCCGTCTTAGCAATCGTTGACTCCCAGCGCAGCCAGAGATCTGTGTTTTGCTTGACGCGGCGACCAAACCGGGTCACGAGTCTATCTATTATCTATGGGAGGCTTTCCACAAGAACCCTGATCTCGGTGGCTGCTGCGGCGAAATCCATGCTCTGACAGAGGGAGGTAGGAAGCTACCCAAAACCCTTGTTGCAGCCCAGAATTTCGAGTACAAGATGTTGAATATCCTCGGTGCGTGTCTTGCTCCGATTTTTCGGTGGGACTCATCCAATGCTATCTAGACAAACCCCTGGAGAGCAGCTTTGGTTACGCATCTGTCCTACCCGGAGCTTTCTCCGCTTACAGGTATCGTGCTATACGCGGTCGACCACTGGATCAATATTTCCATGGCGACTATTCGCTGGCCGGTCGCTTGGGTCCAAAGGGTATCTACGGCATGAACATCTTTACCAAGAACATGTTCTTGGCTGAGGATCGGATCTTGTGCTTCGAATTGATCGCCAAACAAAGCGAAAGATGGATATTGACATACGTCTCGCAAAGCAAAGCCGAGACAGACGTTCCGGAAACGGCTGTCGAATTGATCGGGCAACGTCGTCGGTGGTTGAATGGGTCTTTCGCCGCCTCGGTTGTGAGTCGGCCGTTTGCATCTTATGGCGCTATCCCTCACAAGATTCTGCTAGTTCGCTCTGGTCAATTTCTACAAGCTTTACAGATCCGGTCACGGTGTGATCCGCATGTTCTTCTTCCATATACAGGCGCTCGTGCGTTGGCCTCCTCCCAGACGTTTATCGCCATTGACATAATGTCTTCAGTACAATATCTTCAACTTGCTCTTTGCCTGGTTCGCGTTGGCGAATCTATGGCTCACCTTCAGCATCCTAATCGACTTCCTGCCCGCCCTGCCTAAACCTATTCTCGTATTCGGCACTCAGGCAGCGGTGAGTGTGGTTTGGTCTGCGCCTCAGCTAATATCAGCTGGTTGAATTTTCGCCCCAGACTCATTCGATCAATCTCACCCTCAAATGGATCTATATTTCTCTCTTGGCTCTCCAGGTTCGTCTTTACTCCAGTTAAGGTTGCTGCGTGCCAATCTCCCAATAGTTTGTGCTTGCTCTCGGGAACAGACCCAAAGGAGAACGGACAGCGTATAACGTTACTCTATGGTGAGTTCAATTTGACCTTCCTGCGATTGCTACTGATGCAAGCTTTTTCGAACAGGGTATACGGTATTCTGGCTATCTACCTGTTGGTGTGTTCCATATGGTTGACTGTCGTGTCTTTCGTTGTAAGATCACCCTCAGTACATATGTCTTTATCTTGACAGCATTTATAGGGTTTGCGTGTTGGAAACACAGCTAGGCAAATCTCTGCACCGTTCACTTCTCCTGTCGGTGTTTTGATTGTAGCCATGATTTCCACGTTTGGTGCGTCACGCAGTGTAATTAAATGTATCCCAGTTGACCCCAGCTCTCTACAGACATTTACCTTACTGCTTCGGTCCTCTATGTACGGTGTCACTTGATATTTCTAGTATCTCGCCTCACCTCACCTTTGCAGCGCGATCCGTGGCACATGTTCTCTAGCTTCTTGCAGTATCTTTGCCTCGCCCCAAGCTTCACCAAGGTGCTGAATGTCTACGCGTTCTGCAATCCTGCATGACGTATGTTTAAGCTGGTCTCTGCACCCATTGAGCTGCGTTTTGATCGTGCATTGTCTAGGTTTCTTGGGGTACTAAAGGCAGCGACAAGGTGGACGCTTTACCCTCTGTCTTCTGCCAAACACCAGAGTGCCATACCTGTCGTCCTGGATACCACCCAGCTGCAGGAGGACATAGATGCAGCATTCAACGAGACAGTCACGCGTGCTCTGAGTAAAGTGCAATTTGCGGGAAGCCGACGCTGGACGACCAGGACAAAACTACCCGCACGCGTCTCGTTGCGTTCTAGGTGCTTACGAATGCCGTCCTTGTCTTTTGTATCCAGAACATGAACGGATTGCCCAATCCGAACTCCCAGCAGGAAGCACTGTTGCGCCATGAGCAGAACATTTACTTCTCCGTCATACTTTGTGCTACGCTTGGGCTGTCTGCCATTCGTTTCTTAGGGGCATGTTTAAACCGTCATTATTTTGTCCCATGACCACAACTGATCGATTTGTCGTCTCAGTCTCTGTTCTACCTCTTGCAGCGAAACATATTCTGAAGAAACCAGAGTTTTATACGCACTGTGTAACAATATCACATCACGAAACCTGCCATGTCTTTTTCGTTTCTTTTCTTTGTAACATTGCTTACGTTATTGATAACTTACAAAGAACCCGAATCCTATCATCATTATAAAATGCAAGTGCAAGGCGTGCACATCATTGAACATTGTCAGTCTCCTTACGAGTACATTCCGCCATGCTCGTGCGAATTGTCGTTGTCAGAGGGAGCCGAGAACAAGCCGCTGCGGCACATGAGACATGAATCGCGCATAAAGGTCAGGTGTGATGTGAAAACTCGGGGCAAAAAGAACGAAATAAACGGAATAGAGAAGACGTACTCCCTTCACTAATTCACCTCAAGAGAGATGCGAGGTGATGAGTGACATACAAGCTGCCTTTTTTGGATGATGGGGCTGAGGTAAGCGATACCACTAATGGTGAACATGGCGTCCCAATAAGGAATGGCGTGGAAACATGTAGCAGCGACTTTGACATGGTCCCTGACTCGAAGAAACCAAGAAACCTTAGAGACCTGTCGCTCATCATCCTACGAACCTTCTTGAAGACCGATGAGGAACTGGCTTGCCCTCAAGCAACTGCGTCGCCCAGCGTACCAGTCGCCTCTGTTGCCCATCTTACAGTTGAATCGATGGTCTCATTCAAAAAGCGCGACGTCACAAGAAAGACGTAGCGAACGTCTCGCAGCCCGTGGTCGAGAACGAGCGAAGGGCGGTAAAACGACCGTACCACGCATCTTCGGAGGCTTGACCAAGATGTATGTTTATTCTTTATTTTTTTGGGGGGAGGGATTTTATTCTGCCCAGTTCATGTTCCTTACGAGGCTCTACCCCCTCAGCTCGTCGATCCCACAGTCATCCACATTCAGTCAGACCATGCAATTCATCACCGGCATGAAGCTGCAAGAGCTGGAAAAACAAACGGTTGCCTACAATGAATACGCCATGGTCCTCGACGCGGCTAATGCGACTCAAGATCTGTCTAAGAAGGTAGACATTCTTCTCAAGGGTGTGCGCGCCTGGACTGGCTCTGGTGCAGTCGACGACACGACCGTGGTGGGCGGTAAATTTCAGCTCGCCGACCTCGAAGTCTGGCTCGCGCAGTCAAAGAAGGATGCCTCCTTCAGCCCCAAAACCCTTAAACACTGGGCGTCCATCCTGGAAACCCACATCCACCACAGCCGTGTCAAATTCGAGCATGCGAAGCTGTGTGGCAAGCTGCTCGATGAGTGGTTCTCGAGCGAAGACTGCGGGGCCGCGAAGGGATCCAAGGAGGGAGGAAAAGCCAACACCACTGAGTTCATCGAGATTGGCAGGAAGGAAATGCAAGAGCAGAAGGAGAAATTTGCGTCGATCATTTTTGAGCCCAAGGACGTCAACACTGACGCGTTGACGGCCTATTTGTCGGAACTATTTTCGGACAAGGCGGCGAGCGAGGCTCTCAAAGATCTGCGCGAGGACATCGAGGAGTTCAGCTCTTACCTAGAGTGGAAGCCCCTCACGCCCAAAGACGTGTTACAAATCATCCGCTCCCTCATCGCGTCCAATCTCATGGGAGAGGAGGAAATCGAGAGTCTCCGGCAGTTCAAGGATAGCCCGCTTGTCCTCGACGAAGTCGCGAGCGTGTTAAATATGCGTCTGGCGAATCTGTCGCAGTGGTCGTGGCCCGAGAGCGGGCTCTGTGTCGAGGCGCGCCGGCATCTCAATGGGAAATATCGCATGTTTACAAACCCGGATATCATCGATGCGCTCCTCCTGGAGTACGTTGGAGTTGGTTGGCAAAGAAAGTTCCTCGAGGTCTTCCGCGCACTGGCAGAAAACAAGAAGGCTTGGAAGCCAAGTGTTCCTCCACTCACGAAGGAGCAGCTCGACCGCCGAAACCTGTTCCTAAAAGAAACTAACTGTGTGATGAACATTGAAGAGTTCCGACGAACATGTCGCATGTCTGCGTTTTTCTTGAGAAACTTGGCACGAAATGACTATAACCCGAGTGGTGAAGAGCCCACTATGAGAGAGAAGCTGGCCACGAACGAGCATCTCCTGCATCTCCTGTCAATGGACTGCGAGCTGAACAAGCTCCTCAAGGGCCGGCACGCGATCCTCTGCACGGACCTCGAGTGGTTCGGACCCTCCCTCCCGCACGCCTCGATCCTCACTCTGCTCAAGTTCTTCGGCGTATCCGAGAAGTGGCTCGGGTTCTTCCGCACGTGGCTGCGCGCGCCGCTGCGCTTCAGCGACGACCCACTGAACGAGATCCGTGTGCGCCAGCGCGGGACGCCGATCAGCTACGCGCTCAGCAACGTGTTCGGCGAGATCGTGCTGTTCGTGATGGATCTCGCGGTAAACCAGCGCGCGGACGGCTTGTACCTGTATCGCATACACGACGACCTGTGGATGTGGGACGCGGATCCGGAGAGGTGCGCCAAGGCGTGGAGGGAGGTGCAGCGCTATGCCTCGCTGGTTGGGCTCACCTTCAACGAGGCGAAGACGGGCGCGGTGTGCGTGGGGGGGGCGCGGCCGCTCGGGCTGCCCACGGGGGCAGTCCGCTGGAACTTCCTTCTCTTTGACGCGGAGAAGGAGGCACGCTTCGTGATCGACCAGGAGATGGTGTCCACGCACATCGAGGAACTCCGCCGGCAGCTCGCGGCGACGAAGTCGGTCCTGGGGTGGGTCAACGCGTACAACCGATACATGCGGTTTTTGCTCAGGAACTGCGGCGGGACGCCCGCGGTGTATTATGGCGTGGAACGCGTGGACGAGATGATTGGCACGTTTGCGCGGATACAGAGGGAGCTGTTCCCGCGCGGCGGCGGGGCTATTGGATATTTGAGGGAGCGGCTTGCGAGCCAGTTTGGCATTGTGGATATTCCGCAGGGGTTCTTTTACTTTGCGCTCGCGAGCGGGTCGCTCGAGGTGTATGACCCGTTCATCGAGCTCTTTGCCGTGCGACCCGAAATCGAGGAGATCATGGAAGAGCAGACGCTCAAGAAGACGGAGGAGCTGGACGAGCTCGACTATCGCGAGGCGAAGGAGAAGTGGGAGACGACCGCAGATCGGTACACCCCGGGCACGCCGACCGAGTTCATGACCTTTGACGAGTATATCTTGGGACGCGAGACGAGGATGCCGAATTGGCACAAGATTTACCTTGATTTGCGCGCGATCACGACCCCCCGGGATGTGGCCCTGCCGCCCGCTGTCGAAGCGATCTTGGACAGGGACAAGAGCGCATGGCACAGACTGAGCCACTATCAGAAGTCGGTTGTTTGCATGTTTGGAGAGGAGATGGCGCAGAAATTTGGAGGGTTAGAGGCTGTAGACCCGTCTTTGATTCCCTTGGGGATGGTCCAATTGTTCAAAAATACAAGGACCAAGTGGGATCAGTAATGCCATAGTCAAAAAATTGTGAATACCTGTTCTGTAGGATTGAAATACAACACACTCCACTCTGAATGTACTCCAAGTACATTAAATGAATATAATTAGAGATATGCATAAAATAATTATAGGTGGCCATGTATTAGCTATTCAACTAGAGAGTCAATCACCTTCTAATCATGTCATGCATTGCTCTCATTACCTTATCTAGTGGTTCACTAGATAATGGTGAAGAGAGCAAATCATTTGCCTGGCATTTGGGTGAGCAATATGACCCTGAGGTACAGTGATAGTGGTAACTGGTGCAATTGAAAGTGACAATGTACTCTGTGATGTGGGAATTTTCAGGCATCTTAAGGGTGCACATTGCACTTTTTGATTTCATGTGGGGGTGAGGCTGCCAAACACCAGAAACAATTCTGCAGTGAAACTATCTCAATTGTCCAGTATTGCAGGTGGTGGCTGCTGGACAAGACAGGCCATCTACCATGGCTTCCCCAAAAACCACATAATGTACTGCAAGATGAACATCATTAACTGCACTGGGTCTTTACCCATAAATGTTGGGCTCCTTGAGCTTTGGGCTATCATTGTGTCAGGTAGTGGATATAATTGGGCCTCCACACTCTGGCAAGTTGTAGACAATACTTTTCACAAGTATTGGTACACAGGGGGATTTGCAAGTCTTGAAGAGTAAGCACAGGGTGGTGCTTCCTATAACAAGACTAATGCATAACTTCACTGATTGACTGGGGAATGGTTCTCATGTAAGACAAAAACCCAATATCATAACAGAAAGTGACAAATCTATATAAACAAGGCAGCAAAATGTGTAAGGACTGAGCAGTGGTAGGCAATGCCTAAGGTGAAGCAACAAGAGGCTAGGAGCCAGCTACAACCATAACAACAAGAATGCACAGCAGACTTGTAAACAAAGTAACAATAGGTAGGGGCAGACTGCCCTAGAGACATAGGAATAATAAGATCAACCAGTGACTATTACTGCATTCATGACCAACTTAATATTCTGAAAAGATAAATTAAAAGTTTCCATTCTTGTTCATAGACCACAAAAATAGCTGTATAAAATTTTGAGCCTTTGAAAAAGATTACTTCATTCATGCAAGGCTAAAAAAAAAGGTAGGATATACACAATGGTTGAATTTTATCAACATTTCTTCCAATTACAAATTTCCCATTCTTCATGACATACAAGGCAATTGTCAACTACTCATGTAAGCTCTCCCACTATTACTTGGGTACATGTATTGACAATTTTCACAATATATTCCTCATTTCACCACTAGGCCTGTGCTTGGCTGTAGACCCAGGGGGGAGAGTTAGAAAGTGGAGACAAATTAAGCAATACACTAAGGTAGGAATACAGGGCAGTGAATTGGAGGGATATGATGGAGTGCTGGGGTGTGGTTGCTGCCACTTGATCAATACTGGTGGCCAATATTCTGCGATATGTGACAGGAATCCAACAAAGCTTGTGGCTTGTGAGAGCAGAGGATAACCATCCATTATTGATGAGGTATGGCCATGACTCCCCATGATTTGAGTCACTGTGAATGCTCTGAGGCACTCCAATTCCTGAATCCCACACCCTCACTGTCTTGTCCCGAGACCCTGAAATTATCTTTGTGCCATCTGGAGAGAATGACACTGATCTGATGTGATCAGAATGGCCCTCAAGTATCTGCAGATGAGCACCAGAAACTGCATCCCACACTCTCACTGTCCTGTCCCAAGACCCTGAAACTATTCTTGTGCCATTTGGAGAGAATGATACTGATGTGATGGTATCAGAATGGCCCTTAAGTGTCTGCAGATGAGCACCAGTGACTGCATCCCACACTCTCACTGTCTTGTCATCAGACCCTGATACTATCCTCATGCCATCTGGAGAGAATGACACTGATCTGATCCAACTAGAATGGCCCTCAAGTGTCTGCAGATGAGCACCAGTGATTGTATCCCACACTCTCATTGTCTTGTCATCAGAATGTGACACTAACTTTGCACCATCTGGAGAGAATGACACTGATATGATGGTATGAGAATGGCCCTTAAGTGTCTGCAGATGAGCACCAGTGACTGCATCCCACACTCTCACTGTCTTGTCATCAGACCCTGACACTATCCTCATGCCATCTGGAGAGAATGACACTGATGTGATCCAATTAGAATGGCCATTCAGTGTCTGCAGATGAGCACTAGTGATTGTATCCCACACTTTCACTGTCCTGTCATCAGACCCTGACACTATCTTTGTGCCATCTGAAGAGAATGACACTGATGTGATGCAATCAGAATGGTCCTCAAGTGTCTGCAGATGAGCACCAGCAACTGCATCCCACACTCTTGCTGTCCTGTCATCAGACCCTGTAACTATTCTTGTACCATCTGGAGAGAATGACACTGATCTGATCCAATTAGAATGGCCATTCAGTGTCTGCAGATGAGCACCAGTGACTGCATCCCACATCCTCACTGTCTCATCAATAGATCCTGACACTATTCTTGTGCCATCTTCAGAGAATGACACTGATGTGACATGATTAGAATGGCCCTTCAGTGTCTGCAGATGAACACCAGTGACTGCATCCCACATTCTCACTGTCTTGTCAGCAGACCCTGAAATTATCCTTGTGCCATCTGGAGAGAATGACACTGATGTGATGCAATTAGAATGGCCCTTGAGTGTCTGCAGATGAGCACCAGTGACTGCATCCCACACTCTCACTGTCATGTCATCAGACCCTGACACTATCTTTGTGCCATCTGGAGAGTATGACACTGATGTGATGGTATGAGAATGACCCTTAAGCGTCTGCAGATGGGCACCAGTGACTGCATCCCATACTCTCACTGTCTTGTCATCAGACCCTGACACTATCCTAATGCCATCTGGAGATAATGACACTGATCTGATCCAACTAGAATGGCCCTCAAGTGTCTGCAGATGAGCACCAGTGACTGCATCCCACACTCTCACTGTCTTGTCATTAGACCCTGACACTATCCTCATGCCATCTGGAGAGAATAACACTGATCTGATCAGATTAGAATGGCCCTCAAGTGTCTGCAGATGAGCACCAGCAACTGCATCCCACACCCTCACTGTCCTGTCCCAAGACCCTGAAACTATCCTTGTACCATCTGGAGAGAATGACACTGATGTGATGAAATCAGAATGGCCCTCCATGACTTGCACACAATTACTCCATTGTTTTGGCAATGCCCCTTGTACTACCACTGCTCCTTCCATCTGCTTATGATAAGTATTGTATATTCTGGTGCCAACTGGGGTGAAAGGCAAAGCTGTAAAATACACCTGCAAGGCAGACATACTGATGGCTGGAAAGAACTCTTGGATCAATCTCACACCATCATATGAAAGTGATGAGACTATATCCATTTGGTTATTCATCTACACAGAGATGACATATAAGTTTTGCTACCCACTTAACAAAAAGATGAACTTACTGAAAGACAGGCATGCACAGATGCTAAAATTTGCAATGCATTTCTCAGATTGCCAAGAAGACTGCAGACCTCTATCCAGTGTAGCAAATGATTTGAGAAAAAATATCCCAGAAGCTGCAATACATTGCTTGAAAGCTTGCCACTGCAAACATGGATGCCCCAATATCTACATGCATACTGCAGACTGCATGAGATGTGTTTTGATATTATCTCTTGCAGATCTGGCACCTCATGGTTGAGTTTGGTAGGGTCCCTTATGCCACAAATATCCTTCTTCAGCCATTTCATCATAATCAGGCATTTCTCAGCCAGCATGGCATGCTGCTCATTAGGATTGACTCTAAACTGCTTGTCATGGCATCTGGTAGGGTCCACAATGAAGTCAAAGAATGATGGGTGGATCAATCTAATAACTCCAATGCCATCATTTGGAACTGTAATGATTGACTGCAACTGCTGAAGGTAACCATTGACATTGACATCAGATTCAAGCAGATCCTCCAATTGATCTGAAGGGAGAGGATCTTGAAGGATAGCAATAGCTCCAAGAATCAATTGCAATTTGACTCCAAGGTGTTCAGAAATATCTGGGAATGCAGTGTTGAGCACTTGGGAGTACAACTGATCCAGATGCTGCAGAGGAGAGGAGCCCACAACAGTCTTTGTGTTCAAAAGCATCTCCAATTGCCCCATGGGATCAGCAACATCAATAAACCTTGCTGCAGTGGCAGCAAATATGAACAGGCCTGAAGACATGTGGGTTAAGGCCTCAACATCCATAGGGGATGGCCAGGATCCAGGAATGTGATATTTTTGCTTAATGGCATCAAGGTGCCATGACAGATAATACTGTATATCACTTTTAATGACATCCAACCTGACTTCATGAAGAGTCAATGGTCTGGTTGTATTGTTGAGAAGTGGGTGTTGGAAAGCACCAGTGATCTGGAGAATTGGCCTACTGGTGATGAGAAATTGCAAAGGGAATAACTTGTCAATGTGTTGAGATAAAGATGCCAGAATGGTAGATGTGGAATTGTCATCCTTGCATTCATCCAGAGCATCAATCACAACTAAGCTTGGAGGGAATTTATTCTTCATAGCAAGCAATGGTTTGACAACCATCTTCTCCAACTGATAGGAGACACTGGAGTAAACAACATCAGGATTAGACCTGACAATTTCTGCAAGTCCAGCTTTGAACTCTGGACAAAACTGTCCTAATTGATAGGCAATGGTGGTGAAGACCAAACTGAGATTGCTGCAATCAGCATTATCCCTAGAGCAGAAGAAGCTTGCAGCGAGGATTCCTTTATCCTCACAGGACTTGGCAGCAGTGTAGGCAATGGTAGTCTTCCCACTCCCAGCTACACCATTGATCCAAAATATCTGCTGAAACCCCATGACACACTGATTGTCAGAGGTACCCTCCTCAGAGAGGTGTCCAACACCATGACCAATCCACTGATACAGCTCATCAAGAATCCCTTTCCGAGTGCTACCAAGACATGGGACTAGCTTATTATTGCAGCTGAAGTGAGCGGTGACTGCCCGAGGTAGATTGAGACCACCTGTATGGCCTAAAATAAGCAGAGCACTACAGCCAAATTATGAATAAACCACTACCATAGACATCAAGCCTTGACTCAATTTTGTCAATTTTCTAGATGGTTTATCACATGAGAAGCAGGACAAGGACACTAACAGAGAGGAACAAACCCGAAAGCTAGCCTCAGCTCGGGCAGCATGCTCCTAGTAATTAGTCAGTCACATCTGCACAATTGTCTCGGCTTGTGGTTATCATGAACTTACTCCAAGTGCGGACTCAATGGCAAGTGTACTTTGAACCTTGGGGTCACCGCACCTCAATCAGAGTGTCTGGAAGGTGTAGGACACCTACTTACCAGGAATTGTTGTATTGAGTCATTGACAGCAGAGATGAGGCCTGTAATCTCAAGAGCGTCACGGTCACGGGTGAGGACGCGCTTCATTCGGTTGCGGGTGATCATGTGCTGAGCCTTCTCGCCAACAGACTTCCATGATCTGCCATCCGAGACTGAGATCAGCAGAGCATTTTTTGAGGAGGATGATGACTCACTCAGACAAGCAGTTGATACGATTAGTCATTGCTGTAGGCAGGGCACCACCATTGGATGCCTCCCGAAGCATTGTATGCAAGTCTCGAACGCGGCGGGCCAGTGATTCCAAGTCATTGCTGTTCTGTGATGTTTTCTGTGCAGAAGATTAGTGAGCAATGCAGCACAAATGGCATGTTTTACGCACTTGAATAGCATCGAGGAGAACTACAAATCCCCCAATGCCTTCCTGCAGTCCCGGTACACTCAACTTCCTGGCAATCTCCTTGAGAAGTGCGAGGGCATTCTGGAGACTGATGAAGGCAAGAGACTGAGGCCTTGAAGATGAACTGAACTTCTCCAGGGTGGCGTCAATAGCTTTGCGCATGGTGGTGAAACTAGTAGTGTTAGATGTGAGTCTGCGCAGACGACTGATGCTTGATAGTAGATACAAAGCTGCGCAACGTGACCCTGACTGGGACAGCGATCAGATACGCAGCCACACCTTCGGCCCTGTTTAGTTATTTCATCTGCCGAGGAGCTAGATGATCTGGGCCAGGAAACTGCATTCCCCAGCGCTTTAAAGGACAATTTTGCACCCCTTCCAGGCCAGCTTTGTTCTGCCGTTGGTGTGTTCATTTCAAATGATACCTTGAGAAACAAGTTTTTCTCCCTTCTCACAGCCAAATGTCGGGCTGTCCGCGTGAGTTAGGACAAGATATGTCTAATGGTCTTTTATTACAAGCGTGGATACTCCAAGCGCAACGCCATATTTCAATGCTTCGATAGAGTGGCGACTATTCTGCTTTGGCAATCAGTTGATTGACGATGTCCACAGCACGGCGGAACATATTTTTATGCTGGTTCATAAAGTCATTAGCAGATCCCTCGGAGCGCATACAATGCCTTACCTCCTCAGTAGGCTGCACCTCGCTGACACCATGTCCACAGTCTGCAGGACCGTTGTTACACCACTCGAGATCCTCCGAACCCCATGCTATGGAGACGTCCATGCCGTAAATGTCCTGGATCCTGACATCACATCACTCGCAGACCACCAAGCAAGAAGGAACAAACACACCCAGGTGGCACCTCTGTGGGTATGACCTTCAAGATGCGATGCAATTCATCCAAAAGCCCATCGTCCCCCAGGGTAAGGGACTTGAGACCGGACTCAATGAGAGCTGACGTGTGGAGTGCGCCCGGGGGTTTCGCTGAAGATCTGACCTGCAGCTTGTCACTTTCCCTGGAACGAGTGATAGTATGGATTGCTGAGGGATTGGGTGGCAAAAATCCGCCGGATATACCTGTTTCCTGATGCTTAGACGATTTAGATGAACGAATACAAATTCAGTACCGTACTGAAGACGCAGAGAGAATTCACTGGGGGGCATGTCAAGTGTCGACCGACCGCAGAGGAATTCCGCTGTATTGCCTTGGTTGAACTTCCTGACCGTTAAGAGATGAGATCGATGAGACGTAACCCGAGGCGTAACCCAAACCCAAACTGAGTTCGCGCTTTTCCCTTCGATGGACTTAGCGGCTCCGAATCCCTCAACAACGTACAGCGAGTTTATCGCTGTAGTACTCTCGGGTTTTGGCAATGAGTGAGGCGAATGCATCTGCGACTCCTATCCTATCTCAAAAATTCTAGTCTCTCACCGCTCACCAATGACCTTGGCGATGAACCAGTGCCGAAAGCCTTGCTTCCCGTGGCGAATAAGCCTTTACTTCAGTACACGTTCTCTTGGCTTGAGGAGTCAGGGATAGATAGCGAGTTTGTCAGTCTAGATCGTCACATTTGTCTGACCTCAGTCGCAGGAATACTACTCATTTGTCCGCTTTCGCATCGCGGAGCCGTCTCACATTACATTCACTCCGAGCCATCCTGTTCATCCCTCAGAATTGACGTTCAACCGTACGATCAGTCTCCCGACCTGAGGGCGGGCACTTGTACTCTACTCCGACACTTCGCCTCACGCATTCAGCAAGACTTTGTCCTTCTTCCGGTCGACTTCATTCCCCCCACCACACTACCTCTCGCCATTCTGCTGAACAAATTTCGGACCGAAACTATGGCATACGGCGCCATTGCAACTACATGCTGGTTCGAATCTCACCGCCCGGATGCGGGCTTTGTGGTGAATGAGTGGGGAAATCTGCCTAGCCCGGTACCCATCGTCTGGGAGCAGGATCCGATGTCGCTATTGTACATTGATACGACGCATGATGCCGACCGCGATACGGAAGACATTTGCCTCAAAATGGGATTGTTGAACCAGTGGGTGCATGTCTCTAGGAGTTTTTTGCTCTTGACTAATCATCCCTAGACACGCGAAACTTAAATTGTCAGCGTCATTGCAAGATTCGCATGTCTACGTTTGTAAGCGATCGGTCTTGGATGTACTCCACGAGAAGCCGCATCTTGAGTCGCTCAAGGATGATTTTTTCCCTTGGCTATGCAAAATACAGTACCAACGCTCGAAGCAAGACAAATATGCTCACGGTTCGTACCATGACTTTTATAAACCACCGCCGTGGTTGACTTCGGTTTGCGTGGCAGTGCTTAGCCCTATTGTGAACTGCCTTCCACAAAGTCTTGCGCTACGGCATTCAACCTCGCGCAATTTTCGGAGCAAAGTCTCGCGAAAGCCACATTTTCCCCCACCTCAAAGCTGGCAATCTCTTACCCCTTACGACGCCTTTGGATCAGTCGCCACGTCACCAACAGACCCAGAGGATTACGAAGGCGAACTGAGAGTTGGTCTGGTCATTCACCGCGCTGCCGACGGATTCGCGATACGCGTGAATAATCTGCATGCATACATGGAGGCCAATCGCCAAGTTAGTGAAATTGCGAAATGTTGTCAACTTATTATGAATGCCCGGGGTTGTACAGTTTTTAGAGAAAGCGACATATACGCTACCAAGTCAACTAGCCACTCGCTCTTTGATCGATCCGAAGGCCGTTATTTCTGTGGATTCGATGGTCGGCGAGTTTACGAGGATTGGGGAGAAAAGTAGTATAAAAAAGAGCGTCATTGGGAGGCACTGTGTCATCGGTAAGATGGTAAAGATGACGAGGTGTGTGTTGATGGATCATTGTGTCATTGGCGACGGGTGAGACTCCGCTATCGGACCGAGATCGCACCAATGAACATGCTATCCATAGGGTCAAATTGGAAGGATGTTTGCTTGGGAAGAGCGTTAAGGTAGGCGCAAACGTCGAACTGATCCGATGCGCGTGTGAAGCGGGCTTTGAAGTAGCCGCCGGAGGTTCGTATGTTGTTCTGCCTCGGGTACTTCTGACTGTCCTTCACGCAGAGCGCTGCAAGAATGAGAAGTTAGAAGCATCAGATTGGACGACCGGGGTAGGGCAAGGTGATCTTGAGAGTGGGGAAGACGAAATGTAGAAACAGATGTGGCTATGTTCTCATAATCGCGAGAGGGATTACAAGGATGAAGCATAGAGTTGATACAAAGAAGCCCAACCCGAAGACATCGACGTTACAGAGATACCGGCCGCTGGATAAAGGACCCCACCTACATATGATACAAAACCGCAGAATCCCACCCAACGCATGAGAAACGTTACACAGAAAGTCTCCTCAGGTTCTTTCTTCAATGGACATCTTCTCTTTTACATCGCTGCTTAAACGAGCTGACGGCGGACGTCGCGGACCTGATGACTATCGGGGAGGAAGAATCCACGTCTCAGATCCACCAGATATACTTAGAGGCTACGAAAAGAAACCAACCTGTGGCGGCCCGTATTCATACATTCCTTCGCACTTTACAAGCTCGTTCCAGACTCGTTTATCCTTCATGGTGTGGCTCGTTTGGTCCCTGAGGTGATTGAATTGATGCGAGGCGTAAATGCATGCCTCGGGATCGGTTGAATCGAAGGGCGGCAGGTCCTTGTCGCCTTTGTGCATTGCCAGGAGGAATAAGACCAGAGACGACACATTAAGAATTGTCATTGGGAGCAGAAAGTAACCGGTCCTCCGCGTGGCGAACCAGCCAAATAGAGCGTATGACCCTTGACCTATGACCGGCCGGAAACAATTAGGTGGCGGGAGTGGGGATCCGATCGTTGCTTGCAAGTGATAAAGCAAGCGAATGTACATAGCCTGTCAAACGACTAAGGACAAAGGGTCTTAGGGGAAAACGCCGAAATGTGCAGACCTGATATTCTAGTACGCCTTGTGTCATGCTCTCCAGCAGTTGCAGAAATTGTGCGTCGTGCTGATATGGATCGAGATTTAGGTACTTGGCTTTGAATGTGGTGATCGATTCAGCGAATATGTTGGTCGTTTTACTTTGCGACTCGGACACGACGGCTCCGAGCCCTTTCACCGAAAGGTTGGCGAGCTCGGTGGATGACGAAAGCAACGTTGGCTTCGGTTGGCCGACAGTGAAAAGACCAGGCTGACTATGATAGGTTACGGGAAACAAGGCTGGTCGGAACTGAGAGACTGTGCAAGTGACCTTTGCAACAGCATCGGTGAAATATTTGCCTTGCCCGCGGAAGTGTACCTCGTACGAGTCTTCAGAGCTGCCTGGCGGGTTCGTCTTGCATGCCCAGAATCCCAAGAAATTATCGCTGGAAGGTGCTGAGAAGATCGCTTTCTGCGTTACATTCTGCGAGTCCAGTTCCAGCAAAATTTCCTGCTGTCCGGTTGGGCAGGTACCAGTGTATTGCCAGAAATCGGAGGACAGAACTGTGATATTGACGATACTGCTTGATGTGTATATACAACTGACTTGGCTCGACACTCCTTGAAGGTCAAGGGTATAGTTGAAAGCAGTATTTGCTGCGGCCGCATCAGTAAAAGGCGATGGCATGGATGTGTTGACGACACCACGCGGCCCGTCTGGCAGGACCCCTCGCGTTGATCCAGTGAAGGCCACACCGACTTGAGAGAGCGCGAAGCTCGTATTCGCTTCCAAATGCGACAACATCTGTTACAAGGGCGACAAAACATGAGCCTCACGAATCGATGGATGAGCGGTTACCAACATTACCACGGCCTGATTCTAGTACGTCCACTAGTTGATTCTCAACGAGGCACCTCGTAAATCTCGTACCATTCACCGGGTCCTTGTGGAAAAGAGGGATCTTAACAACATAAATTGAAAAGCAGCACGAGACTCACCAGCCAGTCACAATCGGTGGTAAGAGTATTGGAATTGAACCAATTGATGCAGGATTCGTTGGTTGAAGTAAAATCAAGCTCGGTCACCTCGAGGGAACCCTTCCGAGGAAATGCAGCTGGTGTGATGAGAGAGGTAATGCCGCTATTGTCGAACTGGAGCGTGATAAAGAAGAACGTCACTACAACGTAAAATTGCCATCTATTCCCAACCAGAAACTGAGACCAACGACCCGAAGGCCAGGTAACCCGGGTATTTTTAAGGGCATCGAAGAAGGACAAGAGAAATAGGGATGTGTCGTGGGTAGAGACCCATTTCTTCGCAAGACTCGTTACAGCTTTCGCGAAAATAAAGCAGTCCGCGGATTTGATGAGGTTACCGATGGTGGTGAAAAAGAACGTGGTATCCTTGGGATTGTTCTGCAAATATCTGGCAGTTCGTCCATGAAATGGTACGCCATCTTTTCTCCTGAGGATGCCAAAAAGGAGCCACGGCCAAAAGAGCATGAGAACTGTGAGCGACATGTACTTGATGAAAAATCTATCGTGATCTGAATCCAGTTCCGAGGCCGGGACATCGGTTTTCTTTCGTTTCAAGAACTTCGGAAGTCGTAACAAGAACTTCGGAAGTCGTAACAAGAACTTCGGAAGTCGTAACATGATAATGGAGAAGAGGTGGTTGAACCTCACTCGCCGCTATGTCGTCGGTTGTGTTCGGGAGGCACAGGAGGGAGACGCATGCGGAGGCCGTTTATAAGTGTCTTATTTCTGGAGCGCATGCTAGCGACATGCACACGCGGGTCGGACGAAGTGAGGGTGCGTGCATCCGTTATCGTTCCATCAGCCTGCATATGGAGGTCGAAGGCCGGGATAATGTGCGTATCAGGAGAACCAGGAACCCGGAGGGACAGTGTGACCTGATGGTTTATCTAAGGACGACCCTGACTCAGCGCCGAAGTGACTAACAAATATGTGAAAGTTCAATAGGGCGGTGATCATGAACGAGTGTGCGACATTGACTGTACCTGTCATTGGCAGCTAGAATGTAGCCAGTTGCCCCGCAAGTGTGTCCGCCAAAGCCGTTTCAATGGTCGGACACCGACGATCAGCGGTACGCTACTTATTGCGTGCTCCGACCCTGCAGGGTTGGCGTGAAGAGGGTCGCTGTCACTCTGCTTGAAATTGTAGGGTACTTGGTACTTGGTGATATTATGTGACAATTTACTACAGTACTATCCTTGCTTGTATAGCACCCACTGTCACGCCACTCGCTCAGAAGGCGCCTACAAAGCCAAGGAAATGGTTCGGGAAAACCTCCAAAAAAGCGCCTGTACACCGACATGCACGAAGGAAGCATGGAAGGGGCGCGTTTTCACACGAAGCAGCGTGTATTTTCTTCTTTGGGGTGCTCGCTTGTGAAATGTGCCATCACAGTACGTACGTCCGTCCGTCATCACGCGTGCGAGGAACGGGATAAGTCCACATTATCGCAATGGCCCTGCAGGTCTATTCGCTTCGGTGATTTCATTGGAAACGTTTGAATTACGCGTCCCTTTCTTGTCATAGATGCGCTTCTCCCCGCACTCTGAGCGCCGCCGGAAAATGCCTTCGCGAGAATATATGAGGACCCCTCCAGGTGGTTGACTTACCCTGGGAGTCGCTGCAGTCACCATGCGTATCCCTCTCTTGCCTACGGTCGCTCTCTGCGCTCTTGCTGTGACCGCTACAGGCCTGAGTAGCCGTAACGATGGATCTGCCTTTGTCACGATCAAGAACCAGCAGTTCCAACTTAATGGGAGGTGAAGGCAGTTGTCGTTGTTGTTGGATAATCTCACTCAGGACGGCGTTTGTCGCAGTCCTATGAAATTTTACGGGACGAATGCTTACTGGCTGCAAATGCTCTCGGATGAAGACATGGAGACGACCCTTCTCTCGATCGCCGCCGCGAATTTTACAGTTGTGCGAACCTGGGCTTTCAACGACGTGCCCCAGAAACCTTCTTCTGGAACTTACTTCCAGGTGAGACCTCCGTAATGAATTTTCGCCCGTTTACTGACCCGTATTGGCATACAGATTTTGCAAAACGGACAAGCTACCATCAACGACGGTGCGGATGGCTTGCAGCGCTTGGACAAACTGTTATCTATAGCCAACAAATTTGGGCTCAAGATTTTACTCACACTCACGAACAACTGGAATCCCGACCATCCGCAGTCTGCCTCCACATTCAGGCGCCGAGATAACAACGTTCTCCCAAGAGGCTATCTATCTAATGATTACGGTACGCTTCAATGGCTACCTTGCTTGCTTAAACCTTACGATTGTAATCTACCTCACCACAGGTGGTATTGACCTCTACGACAGAACCTTCTCTTCCAATCCCACTCACGACCTATTTTATACGCAATCCAACATTATCTCCACGTTCAAGAGCTACGTCAAACACGTTGTCTTACGTTATGCTAACGACCCGACGATCTTCGCTTGGGAGCTCGGCAATGATTTGCGATGCTCCTCTACCCTACCCGCATCTTCCAAGTGCAACCCTCAAACGATAACTTCTTGGGCAAATGACCTATGTGCGTACCCTGCCCCGATGCTGTGGCGAAACGTTGACGATCCCAACTTAGCGGGTTTCATCAAGAATCTGGATCATAACCATTTGGTGGCTCCAGGGTAATTGCATGTCCTTCGTGTTTAGACGGCATGTTTTATTCACCTCCACTTTTATGTAGAGATGGCGGCTTCTACTGTTTGGGTTGTCCGAAGCTGTTTGCGCCAAAGACTGCCAAACCGCCCAACGCGCCTAGCGGACCCACATTCGACGGCTCATTCGGTGTAGATACGGAGGACTTGATCAGCATCCCTAGTGTGGACTTTGGAACCTTGTACGTCCTTGCAGTGCACCTATGCAGCCATATCAGAATTGATTTCAATTTCTCTTCTTCTCACAGCCAATTATTCCCTGACCAAATCCAGTATCTCCCCAACAACAGGAGCACTTTTGCGATTACTGCTATATCACATGGGAGCACATGGATAACATTGCACTCGGCGACAGCTGCTACGTGAGTATTTCTGTTACTCTCTTAGCTGCTTCCATTCCATCTTTATTTCTAGACTCAAGAAACCAGAAGCCCTGACAGCTTTCGGGCTCGTGGCAGAAGATAATTTTAAGTTCTTCATCCCCTTCAATGGGTTCGCCCGCTTGCCGCCAAACGCCCCATGCGGTAAGAGAACATCGTTCACGCCTTTGCCTTCCCGAGTTCAGTCTTGCTATGTTCATTAGGCGGAGTCGATGTCTTTGCGCAAAATTATGCGCTTGTGGCCTGGACAACGCGTACGTACGATGGGTACTCCCTCTTGTAACCCAGTGCTCAGACTTTGCTTCATGGGTAGTCGCCATCAATGGCAACGTTGAGATGGTATTGGAGTATCAAGTGCGTCTGGCGATTGCCCTGCCCTTGATATCATGGACTGACATGCGATGCTTGTGCAGTGGCTGCAAGACGGTCTGCAGGACGCGACGGTTATGAAACGCGGGTTCAACACTTCGCCCAAAGACGGCCCCGATCAGTAAGCCCTCTATTTCCATCATTCTGGCAACGGATCGCTGATCTCGGGTGGGATGCGCAGCTACGTTAGCCCGTATGGCAAGCAGAATACCGCAATGCTCACGTGAAACAGAATGTTTGGATCATGATTGAACGCTCGAACCGCATCTTCATTGCGGGACAGACGATATTAAATTTGAACTGTTCAAATCGTACATTTCGTAAAGGACTTTGCTGTAGTCGGACCATTTGAACCACCGCCTGCGAGTATCATAGTAGATTAGGTTGCAGTTTCTTCGTGAAATCATCATTTGTCAATTTGTCACTACGCGTCGGCGCGTCAGTTCGCACACGTACACGTGGTGCAATTTCCTCTTTGGAAACTAGGATTGTTTGTCTCCGCAGTCTCCATATACGGTAACTTCCACCACACGAAGGCATGCGCGAGGTCTTTTTTCACCGAGTGGCATGTGTGTGCAGCATTGATACACGCCTCGGCGTCAGAATGTGATGCCCCTAATGGCTCAAATGAGGGTAGCTCTTTCGGTTGATAGTCCGCATCATGAGGACCAGATAACACGAACGACAGCAAGTGTGAAGGTAAGGTTCCTAGCTCAGCCAAGCGCCGAACTGACTCCATTTCAGAATGACAATGCGGTTCAATGTTGAATCGCGCACCCACATTGTCTCCGATGACAACTGAGCGCCAATTGTAATACAACCGAGACTGGCAGGTCCTTGTTCGACTTCCGTCAATATGACATGTGAGCGCTTGCCGGCCGGTCACCGGTCACCGACGATCCCTTTGCGCGTTGAGACCCTGCAAGGGTTGACGCGACGTGATGCAAGCGGAGGCGCCCAGCGCTCGGAGATGGTTGTCACTGAATAGCGGTACTTACAGTAATTAGCTGTTCTATGGACCGTGTTGAGTTGATTATAAATAATAAATTAGTCAACCGTGAGGAGCCTGACAAGTTGCTTTCATCATCACAAGACCGGACTGTCAGGCCTGACCGGCCTGACCTGACCATGGGCTCGGTAAGCGTGTTTACCAGCGCTTAGCAATGACATGCCAGTGCAGCAAGCAGATGCGAGAGACAGTCCTTGCGCACAATGTTCGAGATACAGTACCTCGTTGTGTCTCTTTCCTGCACCAAACCTGTCGTAGGCAAAAGCATTCCCCAATTGTTTTCACCCCAAGCCTCTAAGCTACGGGAGCCTATGTACTTCACTGGAAGGAGGAAGCAACACAAGCATATAGCGCAACGAATAGAAAAATAGAAGGATTAAAATTGGCAAATACATTACCCCCAGTTTCCCGGCTAAAGAGGCCTGCCCGTATCCTCTCGCTTTTTGGCCCTGTGTTGTTGTCGCCACCATGCGGGCTTTAATCCAGCGGACAGCGGGGGCATGCGGGTCTGATAAGTTTGATGATCCCAAAAAGATAATGCTATCCGACGGACCAAATGCCAAGCCCTATTTTGACCTCATCGCAGGCACTTCAACAGAAGGGTGGGGCACTATTACCGTGCACTTTTCCGAGACTGACTTATTAGCAGGTTCGGCTTGATCGCTATCATGTTTGGAACGTTGAGAATGTCCGTTGACGGCTGTGTCAAGAAGCACAGGAGATTGTTTGACCATAGCCGTCTCATCGGTAAATTGGCTCCTAAGCATGCGCGTACAAACGAAGGGCTAAAGGGCGCGATCGAGAGAGTTGTCATTTCAGCTGGTGAAAACGAGGATGCAATCATAGAGACTCGAGGACAGGGGCAAATCTGTGCAGAGTGTTTCCCTCTGAAAATATTCAGTCTGACCCTTGTGCTCGCAGATTTGTAGTGGCAACACACCAAAAGTTACACGCAGGCGAAGCGCACGCTAAGCTCTTCCGGATGTATAATTACCATTTTATACCATCAGCCGTGTAAAATATGAGAGGCGGGTCGTGCGACAGCTGGGGCCCGGTCATATTCAGTCGGTGGTATATTGTACATCGACGGAGGCATCACAGAGGCCAAATCTCTATGGAGCCGGACCACAGAACTGGGTAATTTCCCTTCTCAAAGTGAAGTGTTAGTTATACTGGCACAGGATGCGAAGGCACTGCACGTCCATCATTCGCTCAACTACCTATGGGTTACGTTGGTTGCCGCGAGTTTTGCAAAGCGCCCAAGAACGTCACAAGACCGAGGTGAAATTCGACGTGCTGCAAAAATATGCGCCCACCACTGGCAAGAGATACTGTACCTTCGTTCCCATCCCCACTATACCGCACTGGTATCATGGGTAAACGCGCCTATCGAGTGGGGATGCGGTGACTATACAGTATATCATTATCAGTAAAAGCAAATCGTCACAGACTCATCTTAGGAGAGTTGACACGCCAGTGGCGGCCACTGGCATGTCAACTCTTGTGGTGCCCACAGAACGACCAGTACGAGTTAGGCTCAGGTAAGTGTACCGCCACATTCAAGTTCTGTTTGCTTCGTTCCTGTCACAATAGCCCTCCTGCGGACTGGACCTGGCTTCCATCCTTTCGCTTTTACGCTGGCTGATCGAACGATACGGGTTCACGTACAGCAATGTAACTCCTATCTGAATGCGCGTGTCACAAGCAAAATGAAACAATTAAGGACATTCTCTTCGTTCTTCGCCTCCCGAACACATTCACGTAAAACAACAGCTTTCACTCGTGATAAACATCCAGTCCGTTCTGACGCCAGGCTTGTATCAGTCCTGCTGGACTTGCCACAATCTAGGGTCTTGATGTTGTTTATGGTTGACGCACGGCGGCAGCAAGGTGGAGTTACCCTCTGACGACTAGTTTGGCTCACGTTTATCGTTCCTATCATCTGGGGTAGCTGGTCCTATGGACTTTGGACTGACCTTTCTCCGACCCTTTCACACAAACTGATGGAACGATAACGGAAGGGCGTGCAACGATTTACCCTCGTTCTATCCATCCTGCATGCACATGTCGCAAGCGAGTACTCTAGAAGTAAGAGCGTTCTCGAGCTGCCTTCGCCTCCCGAATGGAACTGGGGGACACAGCTTCGATTCCCTACCGCCATGACACAGAACTGCTGGAAACGATTCGATGGATTTTCCGTCATCTACATCTTGCCCACACTCTTCATGCTCATTTGGCCGTGGCTCTTTTTCGACATCTTGAGGAGAATGGATGGTGTACCATTCCGAGGGCGAGCTGCGAGATATCTGCAGAACAATCCTAAGGAAACCACGTTCATTTTCACAGCCATCGGTGGTGTCATTAAAGCCATGTGCCTCTTCCTTTTCTCGAAAGCCGTCACAAGACTTGCTAAGAAATCTGTCCCCACCGACGACAAGCCCCTGTTTCTCATGTCGTTTTTCAACGCCCTCAAGAGTCCTGGTCTTTGCTGGCCTTGGGGCCGTTGGTGTCAATTGGGGGCCCCAAATAGATTTCTCAATTACGCCGTGGTATTCTTCTTCTTTATTGTGCTTCTGTTCGACAACAGCAGCATCGTTTCTCTCATAACGCCGGCGGTATTTTCCCGAAAGGGCTCCCTCAATGTTACCGAACTTGATTTAACTTCAACCAACGAATCCTGCATCGATTGGTTCAATTCAAATACTCTTCCTCCCAACTGCAACTGGCTAGTGAGTCTCGTGCCGCTTTTCAATTTATAACCAGTGTTGTTAAGATCCCTCTCTCCCACAAGGACCTAGTGAATGGTACGAGATTTACGACATGCCTTGTTGAGAGTCAACTGGTGGATGTGCTGGAATCAGGCCGTGCTGGTGTTGGTAATTGCTCATACATCGATTCATGAAGCTCATATTTTGTCGCCCTTGTAACAGATGTTGTTGAGTTTGGAATCGAATACGAGCTTCACGCTCTCTCAAGTCGGTGTGGCCTTCACTGGATCAATGCGAGGAGTCCTGCCAGACGGGCCGCGTGGTGTCATCAACACATCTACGCCATCGCCTTTTACTGATGCGGCCGCAGCAAATACTGCTTTCAACTATACCCTTGACCTTCAAGGAGTGACGAGCCAAGTTAGCTGTGCGTACAAACCAAGCAGTATCGTCAATATCACAGCTCTGTCCCCCGATGTGTGGCAATACACTGGTACCTGCCCAACCGGA
This sequence comes from Clavaria fumosa, assembly GCA_951802425.1. Lineage (NCBI taxonomy): Eukaryota > Fungi > Basidiomycota > Agaricomycetes > Agaricales > Clavariaceae > Clavaria > Clavaria fumosa. The sequence goes on along the minus strand of OX637802.1, from coordinate 1,046,627 downwards.
CAGCAGGAAATTTTGCTGGGACCGGACTCGCAGAAAGCGATCCTCTCAGCACCTTCCAGCGATAATTTCTTGGGATTCTGGGCATGCAAGACGAACCTGCCAGGCAGCTCTGAAGACTCGTACGAGGTACACTTCCGCGGGCAAGGCAGATTCTTCACTAATGTTATCTCAAACATCACTTGCACCGTCTCTCACTTCCGACCAGCCCTGTTTCCTGTAACCTATCATAGCCAGCGCGGTCTTTTCGTTGTCGGCCAACCGAAGCCAACGTTGCTTTCGTCATCCACCGAGCTCGCCAACCTTTCGGTGAAAGAGCTCGGATCCGTCGTGTTCGAGTTGCAAACCCCATCGACCAACATATTCGCTGAATCGATCACCACATTCAAAGCCAAGTACCTAAAACTAGAGCCGTCTTCGCGCGACACACAATTCCTGGGATTGTTGGAGAGCATGACACAGGGCATACTGGAATACGAGGTCTGCACATTCTGATTTTTCTCTCCGAGGATCTTTTGTCCATTCGTTTGGCAGGCTATGTACATCCGCTTGCTTTATCACTTGCAAGCAACGATTGGAAACCCGCTCGCGCCACCTAATTGCTTCCGGACGATCACAGGTCAAGGGTCACACGACGTGTTTGGCTGGTTCGCCACACCAAAAACTGGTGTCTTTCTGTCGCCAATTACCATCCTCAATTTCGCATCTCTGGTCCTCTTCCTCACGACACTGTGCAAAAGCGAGAAGGACCTGCTGTTCGATCCTACTAATCCCGTCGAGTGCATCTTCGTCTCAGGTCAATTAGCTAGCCTCAGAGAGGAAACGGAAGACGATGTGGATGATCCACGGGTCTGGAACAAGCATATCGAGTTCCATACGGATTTCAATTATAAGGCCGCAGCGTCACAGGTTGGTTTCTTTTCTCGGCCTCGCAGTGTCAAATCTGAGACATGGGCTCTTCTTCCACCCGATACAGCCGCGTCCAAAGCTAACTTCCGTTGATAATGATAACAGTTATAGGGGGACTCAGTGGAGTACCCGAGTCTCCGTGTGACATCTCCCCGTCGACGGCGTCGCGTGGGATTCAGTGAATTTGAGGTTCGGTGCTTGCTATAATCATTCTCTGCCCCCTTTAGCGTCGAAGGATTCGGATTGAGGTCTTCTATGTATGTCCATGTATCGTCCTGGTGATCTCTCCCGCGATCTCGTGAATACAACCATGTTATTGTGTGAAATCTAATTTCGCAAATTCATTTGACAAAGCCAGCCCTCACTTACTGGCTCGCCTTCGCAAGTCTGTGGTGGCTACTGATCCAAAGACGTCGTAAAGGGTAAGAGATTGCCAGCTACGACAAGGGACAGTGTGACTTTGCCCAGGAAGCGCGTGAAGTCGGATGCCGGCAAAGGTCTTACACAATAGGCCGTTTAAGGTTTGTTGATGATCGATCGCTTTCGGGCTTTGTGGTACACGTGACAAAGTGTGACCCCCCGCCCACGCCGCTATGATAGCGCGTGGGCGGGGGGCTACAACAACAGCCGCCGAGTGGGCGAGCGTCATCTACGCGCTGGGCAACGCATTCGCCTCGCCGATATCAATGGAGTAATCCCCACTCAGAAGAAAAGGAAAGGACGACGTCTGCACAACGCGCGACGACCATACACACCTGGAGTATCTGCTGGTGGTTCAACTTGCCCTAGTCGACGAGCTGCTTGAGCTGCTAGTGTGGCATATTCGCTGTGAGGATCTGTGCGATTTCCCTGCCTGTTTATTTTTCTGACGATCTGTTTTTTTCGTTGTTGGGACTTCTATGGGACTTTTTGGGGCTCTGGATGGGCAGCTAAGGAGTATGCGGACAACTCGCACGCGAATGCCGTGGCGCAACGGCGGCAGCAGCAACAGCAGAGCGGTACGGCTGTCTACAAAGGCCCCCCCGCCGACGGCCGCGCAGATCACCGCCGCCGACACGTCGCGCGCGTGTCCGCCGTGCTGCTTGCCGCGCAGAAGGTGAGCAACGGCGCCAGCGGGAGCGGGAGCGGCAACGGTGTCAGCGGGAGCGGGAGCGGCAACAGCGCCAGTGGGAGCGGCAACAGCGCCAGTGGGAGCGGCAACAGCGCCAGTAGGAGCGGCAACAGCGCCAGTGGGAGCGGCAACAGCGCCAGTGGGAGTGGCAACAGCGCCAGTGGGAGCGGCAACACCGTTGCCGCAGCTGGGACTCGGACTGCGTCCACTATGCGTCTCTTCCTCCCCTTTCCCTCTCAACCAAACCTGTTTAGGCCAGCACGTTGGCATTCAGGTCGCTGACGGGCCCTGCCAATCCTCAGCTCTGCCCCTGGCGTGATCAGACGCGCCATCCCAGAAGCCAAATCTCTATGGGCTGGACCACATCGGGTGCCTGATATCCATTGGTACTAGGTATCTCTCGGTGTGTTATTTGAAGGGCACTGCGTATCCGTCATCCGCTCGACTCCCTTTTTACTACATTAGTGGTCCTGCTGCAATAAGTTTCGCAAAGCGCCCAAGGACATCACAGGACCGAGATGGAATTTCACATGCTACAAAGACATGCACCCATCACTGGCAAAAGATACTTTCGCTGCTGGACGAAAAGATTGGGCTTGACAGATGGGCAGGTTACGAATGCATATCTCCATCACGAGTCCGTCAGACTGCTTGCCGCCTCGTATACTGCACCGGCAACAATCTAGTCTGAAGACGGGTTCTATGGATGGTTACGGTTATGTCTACTTCTATCGGCGCGACTTTGACCAGATTGTCATCTTGTAGTGTTCTGTTTCTGTTCAAGTTTATTCATTATCCAAGGACTAAGGCGTACAGTACGTTATGCGTGTTCCACCATCCCCGCTGCAGGAAGGTGCATCCCTGTCTCATTGATCTGATGGTTGAACGTCCGAATATCATTGGAGTGGTACCCGTCTGTTCACGGCCACCGTCTAGACTGGCGCGGCCGAGAGGGGCTTCCGTTAGCCTGCTTGGAAGTAGGCCAAGCGCACTCTACTATAAAATGTCATTTTATTCACTTTGTCTCCGATTCTCCGATGATGTTTCCAGGGTCTTTCCCTTCACATTTCATCTGAGGCTCGGCTCGACACATGATCGGGTGAAGAAATCACGGGTCATAATGTATATGGACATGTAATCGCAAACGCTTAAATCGCAGCGAGTGTTAGCCGGGTCAGCGCAGCCACTCGGCCGAAGCCTGAGAGGCGCCATTACTAGATTTACTCAAGTACGCGCGCGGTTTCGGGCCAGTGGGCTTGGCCGCTATCCAGCATGCGATTGAACTTGTGTAAACACGTTTAAACCCGAGTAATGACAATGCATAGAAAGACCTCAATCCGAATACTTTGACGCTAAGGAAGATGGAGACAGACTCTGGCAAGGACTACACCTTCCAAATCCGCCGAATCCCACCCGACGCCGTTACATGGAGACTCTTCAGGCTCTATCCTCAGCCTCCACATAACTACTATCAAAGTGAACTGGCTTTGGACGTTGCACGCCCTATCAGGGTGGAGTTTAGAGTTACCAGACGCTTCGCGAAGTCAAGAAAAGAAACCAACCTGTTGCGCAGGCCTATAACTGTACAGCTCTTGGCACTTGATATGCTCATGCCAGACCCGTGCGTCCTTCAACTGGTTCTTCGTTTCGTTTCTGAGGCCGGCGAATTGATCCGAGCCATAGACGCATGCCTCAGGATCGGTAAAATCGAAGGGTATCAGGTCCCTATCGCCCTTTTGCATAGCCATGAAGAAGAGGGCAAGAGACGCCAGATTGAGGATTGTCACTGGTAACAGAAAAATACCGGTCTTCGGCGTGGCGAACCAACCAAATAATTCATACGACCCTTGACCTGTGATCGTTTGGAAGCAATTCGGTGGCGCGGGCAAAGTTCCAGTCGTTGCTTGCAAATGATAAAGCAAACGGATATACATAGCCTGCCAAACGGATGTGGGCGAAAGACCTTAAAACAGAAAATCGAAATGCGCAGACCTCATACTCGAGTACGCCCTGTGTCATTCTCTCTAACAATCGGAGGAATTGTGTGTCGCGCTGTTTTGGATCTAGATTTAGGTATTTGGCTTTGAATGTGGTGATTGATTCGATGAATATGTTGGCCATTTTATTTTGTGACTCGACCACGACGGATCCGAGCTCTTTCACCGAAAGGTCGGCGAGCTCAGTAGACGACGAAAGCGACGTTTGCTTCTGTTCGCCGACAACGAAAAGACCGCGCTGGCTCTGATAGTCTACCGGAAACACGGCTGGTAGGAAGTCAGAGATTGTGCACATGACGTTTGAGACCATATCGGCGTAATATTTGCCGCCTCCACGGTAGTGTATCTCCCACAAGTCTCCGGAACTGCCTGTTTGTTTCGCCTTGCATGCCCAGAATCCTAAGAAATTATCGCTGGCAAGTGTTGTGAAGTTCGCTTTCTGCAACACATTCTGCGAGTCCAGTCCAAGTAAAATTTCCTGTTGTCCGTCTGGGCACGTACCAGAGTATTGCCATAGATCGGGAGACAGTTCCGTGATGGTGACGATACTGCTTGGCGTGTACATACAGCTTATTTGGCTTGCCACCCCTTGAAGATCAAGGGTATAGTTGAAAGCAGTATGTGCCACGGCCGCATCAGCAAACGGCGATGTGTTGATGGTACCACGTGGCCCATTTGGCAGGACCCCTCGCGTTGATCCAGCGAAGGTTACTCCGACCTGGGCGAGCGAGAAGCTGGCAGTTTGTTGCAAACTCGACAACATCTGTTACAAGGGCGACAAGCGTGAGTTCCGCGAGTTGGCAAATAAGGGATCACTAACATTACCACGACCTGACTCCAGCACATCCACCAGTTGATTCTCAGCGAGACACGTCGTAAATCTCATACCATTCACTGGGTCCTTGTGGGAGAGAGGGATCTTAACAACGCTGGCTATAAATTGAAAAGCGGCACGAGACTCACCACTGGCAGCCAGTCGCAATTAGGAGTAAGAGTATTTGAACTGAACCAATCGATGCAGGATTTGTCGGTTGGAGCAAAATTAAGTTCTTTCACATCGAGGGAGCCCTTCCGAAGAAATGAGGCTGGTGTTAACAGAGAGACGATGCCACTGCTCTGGAAAAGGACCACGACAAAGAAGAAGGCCACCACAACGTAAAGGCGCCATCTTTTCTTGACCACAAATTGAGACAAACGGCCGAAAGGCCAGGAAATCCTAGGACTTTTAAGAGCGTCGAAGAAGGACAAGAGAAACAGGGGCGTGTCATGAGTAGAGACCCATTTCTTAGCATAACTTGTCACGGCTTTCGAGAAAAGGAAGCCGTCCCCAGCTTTGATAAGGTTACCGACGGTGGTGAAAAAGAACGTGGTATCCTTTGGATTGTTTTGCAGAAATCCGGCAAATCGTCCTCGAATTGGTATGCCATCCTTTCTCCTGAAGATGACGAAAAGGAGCCACGGCCAAATGAGAGTGAAAAATGTGAGCGAGATGTACTTGATAAAAAATTTATCATGGTCTGGTTTCGGTGTCGAGGCTGGTGTCGAGGCTGGTGTGGCTTTCTCTCGTTTCGAGAAGTTCTTCGGGAGGCGTAACATGATGAGAAAGAGGAGGTTGAATCCTGCTATGTCCCAAGTTGCTCTACGTGGTTATGTTTGGGAGGCGAAGGAAGCAGCAGCATGAGGAAGGTGTCTTATCGTTGGAGCGCTCGCTTGTGACATGTGTATGCAGGATGGATAGAATGAGGTTTGCATCTGGTATCGTTCCATCAGCTAGCGTGAAAGGATGGAAAGTCGGAGAAAGATCGGTCCAAAATCCATAAGAGGAACAGCCACCCCAGATGATAGGAATGATACTGTGAAAACTAGTCGCCAGTCTGAGCAAGTCCACCTATCCGATCATGACGGTCAGTTATAAACAAGCGCGTGTGACTTATCCTACCCTGCGCAGCCGGAATGCAGTAACTCGCCCTGCAAGTTCGTTCACATATTGGACTTGCACATTGTGATGCGAAGGCACTGCACATCCATCATTCGCTCGACCACCTCTAGGTTATGTTGGTTGCCGCGAGTTTTGCAAAGCGCCCAAGAACGTCACAAGACCGAGGTGAAATTCGACGTGCGCTGCAAAATATGCGCCCACCACTGGCAAGAGATACCTTCGTGCCCATCCCCACTATGCAGCGCACGGGCGATTGCTGGTATCACGGCTAGCGCTGGTAAACGCGCCTATCGAGTGGGGATGCGGTGACTATACAGTATATCATTATCAGTAAAAGCAAATCATCACAGACTCATCTTAGAAGAGTTGACATGCCAGCGGCCGCCACTGGCATGTCAACTCTTGCGCCCCACAGAACGACCAGTACTACTAGTACTACGAGTTAGGCTCAGGTAAGTGTACCGCCACACTCCGGTTGCTTCGTTCCTGTCACAATAGCCCTCCTGCGGACTGGTCCTGGCTTCCATCCTTTCACTTTTACGCTGGCTGATCGAACGATACGGGTTCACGTACAGCAATGTAACTTCTATCAAGCAAAATGAAACAATTAAGGACATTCTCTTCGTTCTTCGCCTCCCGAACACATTCACGTATAAGACAGCCTTCACTCGTGATAAACATCCAGTCCGTTCTTCTGACGCCAGGCTTGTATCAGTCCTGCTAGACTTGTCACAATCTAGGGTCCTGATGTTGTTTATGATTAAAGCACGGCGGCAGCAAGGTGGAGTTGCCCTCTGACGACTAGTTTGGCTCACCTTTATCGTTCCTATCATCTGGGGTACTGATCCAAAGACGTCGTAAAGGGTAAGAGATTGCCAGCTACGACAAGGGAAAGTGTGACTTTGCCCCAGGAAGCGCGTGAAGTCGGATGCCGGCAAAGGTCTTATACAATGGACCGCCAAGCAAACCAAAGTCAACCACAGTATGGGTGGTTTACAAAAAGTCGTGATACGGTATAGTTGTCTTGCTTTGAGCGTTTGAGGTATTTGGCACAGTCAGGGCGAGAAATCATCGAGCGACAATGTGGTGTAGACCCAATCTTGCCAACATGCGCTAACAATTTACGGTAACCCAACCGGCGCCGTTGACAAATATAGTCGCACTTATGTTCGGGAATAAGCCAGGCACATTTTCCTGCAGCCCTCGCCTCGGCATCCTCATCATTCCATCATAGTCCCCTCATCTTGCTTCCCTATGCTCCGCCTTTATCGCCTCTCCTATTGAACCATCAGACTATCTTTTAAACACTCTTTATGGCTGTTATGTAGTTACTCATCATACCAGCTTAATGCATGCTGCAAAGCTGAGGTGATTACAAGTCTCGCAAGATCCAACTGCTTCCTTGTCTGTGTAATCGCAGCTGCCACTCACTCTTCAGCTTTCTTCTTTTTTTCTTCCACAAGTTCCACATTGTCAGCAGGAACGCCCTTCAGCAACCCCACCTGTCCCTCTATCATCTCGATGATATCATCGCTGACGTCGCCCTGGACGACGATCTCGTCCATGCCCTGCGCATTCTTGGTCACAGATGACCCTGTCGCGAATTTCTGAGCAAAGAATTTCGCGGCTTTCTTGAGGTCTATGCCTGTGTTCACAGTCGATGTGAGGAGTGGCATGGGTGATAGCGACCTGAAGAGATACGGACCAAAGGCATCAAGTCCGTGAATAGACGTCATATGCTTCCTTTTGTTGCGTTCAATACGCTTAATCGTTATCTGCGGAGAGGAATGAGGGGCCAGCGGTCAATAATGAATGATGGTGTACTTGTGATGCCTGGTGGAAGGATGTAAGCATACGAGCTTTGAGCTCCAAGGAAAATGATGAACAACGCACTAGTTTTTTCTTGAGGGCAGCATCAGCCTTGGCTTCCGCCTTGGCCTCCTTCTTCGCAGTCTCTTGTTCCAGCTTGAACTGCGCCTCGATACTGAGCGTTCCGAGTTTGGCCTGGAGCGCCTCTGTCGCCGCATATCAGTCCAATGATACGAGTAAGGAGGAAACCGAAGGGGCAAGGGCTCACCGGCGGAGTAGTACCGCTCATACAGATCTAGACGTTCCTTGTGCAGCCATTCCTTGCAACGTGTTAGGCTCGATCCGAACTCGCAGTACTCCGGGGGTAGGGTGCAGACTGGGGTGGTGCCGATTTATGGTGAGCGCGAATCTGGAAGGCAGAGAAAGAGCACTGACGAACCAGCGCAGTACAGAACCTGCAAAGGAGGAACGGGCTGAGGCGGCGGGGGTGCATCGGTTAGTTCAGCGGAGGGTTCGGTTGTCGACGCGCTCATCGTGCAGTACAAGCCAAAGAGCAGATCACTTCACGTGCATCAACGATTAACATCACGTGGAAATAAATTAATCACGTGATTTACAGTCACATGAAATGACGTCACGGGACAGGCAATGATGTCATTCACCGTATGACCCCCACAATATAAAAAGGAGCCTTGCAAAAGCCATTCCTTTTCTCTCACTCACTCCTTCCCATGTCTTACGCTTCAGTCGCTGCCACAAACGCTCCTCCTCTCTCTCAGCAAGTAAGTCCTTCTCAATGCATCCCACAACAGTGCTCATGCTTGTCTCATAGCCTCATCCAGATCCTCGGTTGCTCAACCTAGACACAAATGATATCCACAAAGGGGGCCCTGACAGGCGGCCCTACTCTCCGTCGGCGAACGACCCGAATCACAGAGCTCAGCGTTTACATGATATCGAGCAAGAAGGGTCCCAAATGTGGGAAACTCTGAAGGAATATGCTTTGCGTCCAAGTGTGGCTGGCGGCCTCGTCGGCTTAGGTGTGTGCACGCCCTCCACCTGAGTTGCCCATTCAGTTTGCTGACCCATTCTCTAGTGAATGTCGGACTCCTCTCTGGCATTGGTCGTGCATTCTACATCTACCCCGAATATCGCCGAAGCCCGTCCGTCGTCTCGTCCACCATTGCTGCTGCTTTATTCCTCGTGGCTGCTGAAGGGTATGTCGCTGAAGCTTGCCGCCGGACTCCGGAAGGAAAGGCCGCGGAGAAGAGAGCGAGGCAAGAAGGCTCTGCGATTTACAAGCACCTACGTGAAGTTATACTAAGGCCTGGCTATCTTGGCGGTTTACTTGGTGTTGGTTCGTGTTCAGTTACGTTTGTTCATAATTTTTATGTTGAACTTTAATTGTGCCAGTCAACCTTGGCGTCTTTGGGATTGTGGGATATTACGGTTACCAGAATTGGGACAGGTCGTGGGATCAGCGAGTGGTGACAGGGACAACTGCTGGACTCATTGCCCTTTTGGCCGGAGAAGGTTTGGCAGCTGAGCAGTATAGTAAGACCCCCGAAGGCAAAGAGGCTCAGAGGAAAGCGAAGGAGGAAGGATCCGCCGCCTACAAGCAGCTGAACAATCTGGTTTGGAGACCAGGCGTTATGGGAGGACTCGTGGGTCTGGGTACGTCATCATTCCACGACTCAACTGTTCACTACAATCATTGAATCACCAGTCAATGTCGGAGTCCTTGGCACCATAGTATACTGTGCATATCTTGATTGGGATAAACCGGAATGGGATAAACCGACCATGGCCGCTGTCGCCGCCAGTTTAGTTACCCTCTGGGCGGGCGAAGGGTACGATTCATCTATATCTCTTCAGCCGTCAACTGAATTCCCCGCAGATACATCGCAGAACGCTATTACACGACCAAGTGAGAGATGCAGCAGAAGGCAATAATCTTTTGACCGTAGAAACAGTCTTGTATCCTGCGTCTCAATCTTAACGTGCTCTTTGTAATGCATGGCCCATTTGATTTCCTAAGCCTTGCGCAAATCGTGTCCCTCTTCCACGGTTACCAGTGCCTGCAAGCGCTATTAACAAAAAGGGGATGGAGGGTGGGGAAAACGAACCGCGAGATGTTGATGTTTTCCCCCGCTCACTGCGCCCTCGACGTTCTTGTAACTGCTCGCCCCGCTTTTCCCCTTTAGCCGTCTCGCCACGATCCGCCCAACCACTGTTTCCGCCACCGAGTTTCCCATCCACCGCTTTCTCGTTCTGCTCGACCATGACAGCGACTTTATCCGCGACGAGTAGGGCAAGCTGCTGCATGTGCGACAGGTCGACGCGGTGAAAGACGACGACCGCCGCCGCCTGGTCGAGCGACGCGGACAGCTCGTCGTTCCAGATCATCTTGGAGACAACTGACGTGACCGTGCGCAGCGGCAACGAGAACGTGCGCGCGAGCAGCGCGAGCGAGAGCGTGCTGTAGTGCGGCGCGTATGTGAATAGGTATGTACGGAGTCCTTGTTCTTGGATGCGCCTGATCGCCGCTCATCAGCACCTGAGAGAGAAGAGGGGGAAGAGGGGGACGTACTTGGCAAGCATCTCTTTCACGGCCGCCGCTTCGGGCATCAGACTCCATATCTTGATGCTCTGCACCAAGTCGCGGCACAGCTCCCACTCGCCGTCCTGCAGCGCCTTGCTGGCCTGCATAATGTGGTCGCGCGTGCTCTCAGGCGGGCCAGAGAACACCTGGCGGTCCGCAAAGTCGAGGAGCCGGCGGAACGGCTTTGAGATCGCCTTGCGCTTCTGCTCCTCGGAGTCGATGCTCGCGAGGAGCGGGATCTCGACGAGCATGCTCGACACGAGGAACGCCGCCTCGAGCAGCTCCGTGTTGATGTGCATGTGGAACGGCAGCTGCCGCTGCCGCTCCGTCTTCTCCTGTTCGGGCGTGAGCGTTTGGAAGCGCTGTTGGTGCATCCCCTGCGCGAGCAGCTCCTTCACGCGCTGCGTCGTGAAGATCTCCTGCAGCGTCGCCTGCGCCTCGCGGATGAGCCCGCACCGGAACGCGCACAGCCCGAGCTGCACGACCGTGCGGTTGTACAGGATCTGCGTCGCGACGTCCGCGGAGTGGATCGACTCCTGCAGATGCGACATGAGCAGCATGTCCCGCGCGGAGAAGAAGTCGTTGTGCAGCGCATGGTGGTAGATGTGGCACAGCATCGCACGGGTGCGCAGGAGGGAGCTGCCGGATTTGTATAGGTGCGTGCAGAGCCCGTGGATGAGCCCGGATGTCGTCGCTTGCGTGGACAGTGTGAACTGAGGTTTGAGCTCCGAGGAGGACACCGCCGCTTCGAGAGCTTGCACGACGGCATCTGGCTGCATGACAGGGGACGCGATTAGCAAAATGGGAGTGGCGCAGTGTTTCGCAACGAGTCATGCAAACCTTGCAGTAAATGTGTTCCAAACGCCGTATGATGACTCGGGAGAGCGGTTCCCGCTCCTTTATCTGTTCGTAGAAAGCTTGAGCTCGGCAAATTGTGCAATACAAGACTTTCTCGTCCTTCAGCCGATCGACGTATTCGTTACCGTGGGGGTCGATACTTTGCAGGCTTTTCGTGAACTCATCGTCGAGTCGATCCACGAAACTGATGATGCTACCTCGTATCCGAACCACGCCGTCTTTCTCAGTCTCTGGTGTGCGTTCAGCAAGCTCGTCGTAGTCCAGTGTGATTTCTTGCACGGAGTAAGAAGAGTCAGAAGCGACGACGGCAACCAATTGGTCAATTTCAGCTTGTGCTGACAGCCAGAGTTCTATTGGCATGTAGGTGGCGACCGAGGAGTTGTAGTCGAATCGTGAGGATATGAGCGCCAGAAGAACACGGATCCGTTGGTAAGGAGTAACGGCAACTTCCAGCAGCTTTTCAAGAATACGAATTTGTTCTGCGCGGTCGGTGTTCTGGTTATTGTCAGCGACGCTTCAATCTGGAGATTTTGGGAGATTACACACCTTTTTTCCTCGGGCCTCCTGCACTTGTTGAAGGTTCTTGAATATGGCTTCTGTGGTGAATTGAATGGCTTTTCCGCCTTTCCCTACTGTGGTGTACACGTCGTCGTCATCGCCTTCGTCCATATCCTTTTTGGTAGGTTTCGTAACTCGCACAGGTACATCAGGCGAGACCAACGCAGTATATTCTCTCTTGAAAGCTTCTGGATCCTAACAAGAGCTTCAGAAAAAAGACAAAGGGGCGACGGGACAAAAACTTACGGTTTGATACCGCTTAATGTCTTTTTCATACTCCTTCACGGCTTTCTTGACCCTTGATTTCACGGCGGTGAGAGCACGTGCATTGGTCGCATTCATTTTCTTTTTGGCCTCCTTCTCTTTTGCAACGGCGTTCGTCAGGGAGTTCTCAAGGTCTAATAACGTACTAATGTAAAGTGGCGCCGCGGGTTCGGCAACGTTGTGTTGTCGCTGTACGATGCGAGTGAACTTATCGAATTCTGCAAAATACAATTAGACAGCGGTATCAGCCAAAGAAAGGGGGAGCTTACCGTTCGAAATCGCAACCCAATCGTTGATTTTTTGCGCGTTCTCCATGGCTGCGCCGATTGTTTCCATCAGGTGCATCCGCTTGTCAATTGCCCGCAGCGGAACCCGTTTGACAGCGTCATCTTCGCTCTCATCTTCGGATTCGCTTGCTGACTTCTTCTCAGATGCACCGGACGCCTCTGAAGAGGAGGAGCTGGATTCCGAGCCACTTCCGCGACGCGCGAAGCCAGATGCGGTACGGGTCGAGGTCGAGGGGGCAGGTTGGTCGACACCGAGCTCTTCAATCTCGGAATCGTCGGAACCAGAGGAAGAGTCAGACTCGCCAGCCCGCCTGAAAAAGCGGGACATAGTCGGCGGTTGGTCGTTTTGGACTCGGCGCCCAAAAAAAAAGAAAATTAAGTCACAGTGTGTTTGCTTATGTAACCAGTCGATACAAACATGAGCAACGCATATGACTCTGGTCACAGCCACCCGAGTATTTATGTAAGCAACTGGCTTGCAAATGTTGCGAAGTCGACACCCACGGCAATCACTTGTTTGATTTCACACACCATGCCTTCTCTCAAAAACTCCCCGTCTGCAATACCCTTCTTCCCATACCGACTGTTCTTCCTCTACATAGAACCTATCGCCTCCCTCGTCGGAACGTACTACGCCGTCTTCCGCCCCGCCGAGTACCTCGCCATGCTCACCTTCTCCAGCGCATCCTCGCTGGGGCCCTTATCGACCGAGATCCACATGGCTCTCGCCCAGCTCGGAAACCTCTATCTCGTCTTCGCGCTGTTCGAGCGCTTCGTGCTCACCGGCGCGTCGTCCACCACGACGTGGCGCCACCTCCTGTCGTGCATGCTGATCGCGGACTTTGGGCACCTGGCGACGATGGCGCCGCTCGGGGCTGGGGTGTACTGGCGGGTGTGGGAGTGGAACGCGATGTGCTGGGGTAGTTTGGGCTTCGTCTACCTTGGTGCGGCGCTGCGGACGTGCTTCCTGCTCGGGATTGGTCTCAGCAGCGGAGTCGAGGAGAAGCGCGCCTAGCATGCACCCTGAGAGGCGCAATACCCTGGAATTCATCGTAAGCCCAACTCTTGCATGGTTTCCTCTTCATTGCTGATTTCCATGAAGTGAGACGATGAACGGCTGTGGTCAGGGTATATATTGTGGTGTAGTCTGCGAAGAGGATCCATTTCGAATACGTTTCGAGGATCAGGCTAGATTTCCCAATGTATGATTAACTCGTCTATCATCTTGTGAGTTCTCCCTTCCTCCGGATCACAGGAATTTGCAGATATTGTAATTTGATGTACAATGACTCCCGTTTGACCCCGCCAATGACAGTTTGAATTACACGCCCCACCTTATAAGTGGACAAAGTTTAAGACCAGGGGCAACCATTTTGGTTTCATGTATCATGAGCTCCCCGTCTACAATGCCCTTCTTCCCATACCGATTGTTCCTCCTCTATATTGAACCTACTGTCTCCCTCATCGGAACATACCTCGCCGTCTTCCGTCCCGCCGAATACCTCGCCATGCCCTCTCTCCCCAGCGCACCCCGCCGGAGAACTTTGCGACCGAGGCCCGCATGGCCCTCGCACGGCTCGGAAACGGCTTTCTCGCCTCCGCGCTGACCGAGCGCATCGTGCTCGCCGGCGAAGCCTGTGAGGATCTACAGATAAATTTCGGAAAGGTCTTAAGAGTGGCATTGCATATGTTTAATGTATAATAAACTCACAGATCCCCAAGCCAGTTTTCAAGTCTTGCGATGGATGGAAGTACCGTGTGTCACTTAACCACCATGGAACAGCCAATGCCAAAACCTGATTACCAAAGGTATTGTGGCATCTCATGATACACACAGCCCATCAAGGTTTTCATTGTATTCATCTTCAATGGACTTGACGAATTCAAGGAGCTAGCCCACACATGTCGTCAACAAAGTTGGAGGGGAACCCATTGGGCGACGGAAAAGAAACCGACCAGCGCATGACGCCTCTCGCCCATTCGTCTCCCTGGCTCCGTCTTGAGTGCGTCGCGGATGTGCAGCAGCTTGTCATGAAAATGAGCAATCGCGGTGTTCCCTTCGTTGGGCCGACCAGGGGGTATATGGAGCGGACTGAGTGAAAGGCACAAAGCATTGTCATCTTTCGCAGAGACCCGGCAGACTGAATAGAAGGAACTCACCGGTTCGTCACGGCGCTGTATGCAGCACACCGCAGAATGCCTGCGGAGAAATAAGGATGTCAGTAAACGCATTTGGAGAGGGGCTGGAGTTGCAGATCACAGAAGAAAAAGGGGAAGGCTAAAAGACAGCGCTCACCAAATGCGCCGATGGCGTCCAGTCTGTCGGCGTCCTGCACACAATGAAGCTCGATGCAATCGCGGTGCCAGTCTTCGAGGGAGCCGGTCTCCCTGAGCGTCCGCTCGGTTGTCCAGGAGACGTTTTCGACGATCCTGGCAACCTCGCGTGCGCGCCCGTCGCTGATGAGGTCCACGCCGTGCTGCGCCGACACGGCGTGGAAGAACGAGGAAAGGAAATCGAACGCGCTCGGCATGGCAGAGGAGGACGAAGACAAAGACGAGAGTGCAACGTGGTATTTTCTGTCTAGGATGTCATGGAGAAGGGCGGCGAGTTCGACAGTGAGGAGGTCAGGCGGCTTGAGTGACACGCCTGAGTCGTGCGAGACGGCACGAGCGATGGACAAGGCGGTACTTCGGACACGGTACACTGTCAAGATGGTATCCCGCGTCAAATACCTGCTCTGGATTGGCGAAAAAAGGGCTACGCAAACAACGGACCATGGTGCAGGTCGTGAGATGGATCACACCTTGACATCGCCTGCTCCATGAGCACCTCTGCTGCCTTGATCACCTTCACTTCCTGGGGTGTCGGGTAGGGCATATTCAAGAATTCTGTGACTTCTGTCGTTGGGAGGACTGGGCGTGAGGCTGGGCAGAGCTCAATGAGCCCTGGCTTTGATAACGCTATTTGGGCACATTCTTCAGCTCTAATCAGACAGCTGAACTGTCACTGACTCACTGTTTTGCAATCCTGTAGATAACTCTGCATGTAATCAATAGCACAACTAGGAAAGACCTTCAAAATCAGATTGCAACCAGCGCTACCAGTACAAGGGAGTATGACATTGGAGATGGTGTTGACAGAGACAATGTACAAAATGTGCAATTCACGTATAGCAAGCCAAAGCGCGTGACCTCCCCGCGTCTACCTACACCTACCTCTCTTCACCGCGTTCCTATGATAACTTTTATCCCTCTATCTGGCGCTGCTCGCTGTCGCCGTACTACACCACTTGCTTACTTGTTGCAAATTGACGACGTCCGGATATTACTGGATTGCGGGTCCCCAGATTGGACACCAGAACCGTCCTCCGTTCCAACAGCAGAACACGAGCATTACCACTGGGAAGAATACTGCAAGGCCCTCCGGGAGTTCGTTGTGCTGGAACACCTCGCGTTTTTTACTGATCTTTTGATGTTCCTTGCAGACACGCGTCCACTGTTGACCTTGTTCTTCTGTCGCATGGTGATCTTGCGCATGCTGGCTTGTATGCGTTCGCTCATTCAAGGTGGGGCCTGAAGGCCCCGGCGTACACCACGTTGCCTGTGCAAGCCATGGCACGCATTGCAACCACGGAAGATGTAGAAGGCACACGCGACGAGGAAGACGTCGAGGAAGACGTAGAACCCTCGGATAATGCCATCGATATGGATGGACTCCACGGGTCCGACACCGTTAGGAGGGAGAACCGAAAATATATTGCCAACGTCCAGGAGGTGCATGACGCATTCGATTCCGTCAACACCCTCCGTTACTCGCAACCTACCCATCTGCAAGGCGAGAAATCCCGCTGTTTCTCCTTGATTTGAGAAAGAAGCTAACTCTAAGCATCATACATCATGACAGGAAAGTGTCAAGGAATTACCATTACGCCTTTCAATGCGGGTCATACGCTGGGAGGAACAATCTGGAAAATCCGGTCTCCATCAGCCGGCACGATCCTTTACGCTGTGGATATGAACCACATGCGAGAACGTCATTTGGACGGGACCGTCCTCATTCGTCAGTCGGCCGGGGGTGTCTTCGAGCCGCTCGCAAGACCGGACATCTTGATCACCGATGCGGACAGAGCCAACGTAACGACCAGCCGCAGGAAGGACCGCGACGCCGCGCTTATCGGTTCGCTAATATTCTCTCGCCTCTTTTATATGGCCATTTGGCTATTATTAACGGCACGCACTCTTGCCTAGACACGATTACATGCACTTTATCCTCTCGCAGTTCCATCTTCTTTCCTTGCGACTCCAGTGCGCGTGTTCTAGAGCTGCTGGTTCTTTTGGACCAACACTGGAACTACGCTCGCTTGAAATATCCGATATGCTTCCTTTCGCGTTCAGGCAGAGAGATGCTCACCTTCGTGCGAAGCATGATGGAGTGGTTAGGCGGCACCGTCAGTAAGGAGGATATTGGCGAAGATGGGACTAACAAGAGCCACCACAAGAGGAAACGGGACGATGATGGCGACGAAGATGCATTGGGAGCGTTCTCCCTTAGATTCAAGTAAGACTGAAACAATCTCGTTTTGCCTTTCTTCGTGTTTATATGTATGTCATAGACATTTAGAATTCTTCCCCAACCCTCAAGCCTTGCTGCAGACCTACTCCTCCAAATCCCCAAAACTTATCTTAGCGGTGCCCGCATCTTTATCCCATGGACCATCTCGGTCCCTCTTCTCAGACTTCGCAGCCGTGCCAGATAATGTTGTGCTACTCACCAGCAGGAGTGAGGAAGGGACGCTAGGTAGAGTTCTTTTTGATATGTGGAATGATTCACAACGACCAGAGGACAAGTGGGACAAGGGTAAAATTGGCAGAAATATCATGTTGGAGAAGACTATCAAGTTGAGAGTGCGTTTACGTTTAAGTCTCAGCTCCATAACGCTAGTAAACATATATGGCGAGCAGATGAACACGAAGGTTCCGCTGCAAGGTGCTGAGCTGGAGTCTTACTTTCTCAAAGAACGTCTCGTGAAGGAGAAGCAGGCGGCGCAGCAGGCAGCACTCGCTCGCAACCAGCGGTTACTTGAAGCAGACGAAGACGAGAGCGATTCCGAGTCGGACTCTGATGAAGAAGAGAACGAGGTCGAGCAGGATCTGAGCGGCGATATGGCCGATATCTCTGGCGACGGAGAGGGTGGTGGCCCGAAGCGGAAGACCGAAAAGGGTGGAGACGGTGATTGGACAATGGATGGCGACGAGGGGCTGACGAAGCAACTCTTATCGTATGACATTTATCTCAAGGGAAACGTGTCGAAGGCGAACACATTCTTCAAGACTGTCGGAGGCCAGGCGCAGCGGTTCAGGATGTTCCCATACGTAGAGAAAAAGAGACGGGTCGATGAGTACGGGGAGACGATCGATGTTGGATTGTGGCTGAGAAAAGGGAAGATCCTCGAGGAGGATGCGGAGAGCGATGAATTGAAGGAGTCAAAGAGAAAGCAGCAGGCCGAGGAAGATGCCAAGGTCAGAACGCGTGGTCGGTCTACCATCAAGGGAAATTTATACTCCCACTCTTACAGGGAGTGACAAAGGAACTACCTTCAAAATTTGTATCGACAGAAGTGGAGATTCAGCTAGCGTGCCGTCTCCTTTTCGTGGATATGGAAGGTTTGAACGATGGCCGTGCGGTCAAGACCATCGTTCCACAAGTTGCTCCCCGTAAGATGGTATCGATAGTCAACCTCTCGTCGTCACAAGTGTCTGATATCTATTATAGATTATTGTGCGCGCCTCACCAGACGCCACAGACGCGTTGATTGAAAGCTGCGCGAACATTCGTGCCATGACCAAGGACATATACGCGCCTTCGCTTGGCGAAAGCATACAGATCGGCCAGCAGACAAGCAGCTTCTCGATTTCGTTGAGTGATGCACTTCTTAATTCAATCACAATGTCCAGGGTATGCATGCACACTTCAGCTGCGCCCCGGAATAATCACTCACCCATGCCGTCAGTTCGAGGACAACGAGGTCGGCTACGTAACCGGTCGAGTGACGAGCCATGCCAGTTCTACCATCCCGACTCTCGAACCAATGTCTGCCCAACCTTCGCAGGACGACGTTCTTGCGGCTCCACGCAGAGGGCGTTTGCTCGGCTCTCGGCCGCCTGTCACGCTACCGCACTCTACGATGATCGGAGAGTTGAAGCTGACAGCGCTGAAAGCACGGCTGGCCTCTATTGGCGTGCAAGCGGAGCTCATCGGGGAAGGAGTGCTTATTTGTGGCGGTGGCGCCAGGAGAAACGTCACCGACACATTGGAAGAGTCTGTCGCGGTGCGTAAAACCGCCAGAGGCAAGGTAGAATTGGAAGGTAACGTTTCGGACGTATATTACATTGTGAGGAGAGAGATATATGATATGCATGCCCTTGTCGCGGCTGCATGACCAAAATAGCACCTATCTATGTAGAACCCTTGCATACTCATGTATCCTCATTACACGAAGGACCCTTCAACAAATCGCTTCAGGCAGCCTTGCCAGCATCCTCCTTGAGACTGACGATCCGATTGAGGACAAGGAAATCACCCTGCTTCCATGCAGCTGCCACATCATCGGGCTGGTCAAGACAACCCAATCTCGCGTCTTTGTCAACTGCGAAGTAGGCCACACGCAGTCCCTGGAACCGAATGCACTCCATGCCGACGAGCTGGTCAACTGTAGGAGCCGGAGTGTCGTCGTTTGGATCGGGTATAGCCGTCGCCTGCTGCATCCTGAGCTCGGCCTCCCTTCTGGCCTCCGAGACCGAGCGCTTCGCCAAGGGAAAGAACCCGATCTCGACCATGGCGCCCTTGACGATCTCCAGAGTGTTCGGCGCAATGTCCGCTTTGAAGCCACCTTCTGCGGCGACCGGGTTGCCGCTCTTGAAAAGCTGGTGAAATATGCGCGTCTCATCCACACGGACGGGACTGCCTGAGGCAGGATGGTCGGCAACCCATTGGATGTACGCCTTGGGCTTCTTGACGGCGCCGTTTTTGCCATCCTCGAGTCTGCAGACGACTTCGATGACTTCTCCCGTTTCGGGGTTGGTCTTGTATGACGTGCATGTCACCGGATGGGGCGCCTGGAACAGACCGACGGTCTTGCCGGGCGCAAGGCGGAAATAGTCGTGGGAGTCTTTGAGCCTGAAATC
Source organism: Clavaria fumosa (assembly GCA_951802425.1). Taxonomy (NCBI): domain Eukaryota; kingdom Fungi; phylum Basidiomycota; class Agaricomycetes; order Agaricales; family Clavariaceae; genus Clavaria; species Clavaria fumosa. Next base: position 1,027,111 of record OX637802.1, on the reverse strand, counting down.
GTCGGCATCGATGTAGATCGTGCGGGTGAACGGGATAGTTGTAGTCCCAAGAGACGGGACTTTGGGGTGCAAAGGCTTCTCAACCATGACGACGTAATCATCCGGTAAGTTCTCAATGACAAGCTTGAGGGGATGCAGGACCATCAGGAGTCGCGGCGCCGTCGTCTCGAGATACCGTCTCACGGTCTGTTCGAAGCGAGCGATTTCGATGTTGCTTGGAGACGTCGACACTCCCAAAGAGCTGACGAAGTTGATGATGGCACCTGGGGGTACACCTCGCCTACGCAGAGCAATGAGCGTGTAGAGCCGCGGGTCGTCCCATCCAAGGACATAGCCGTCTTTGACGAGCTGAAGGATCTTGCGCTTTGAAGTGATCGTGCCTTCCAAACTCAGTCTGCCGTACTCTGACTGTCTGGGCTTGTACACCTCAACAGCGTCGCACACCCATTCGTAGGCCTGGCGCGCCACGATGAATTCGACGGTGCACAACGAGTGCCTGCCAGCCGCATCAGCAAGAAAGGCTGGAGCACGTAGACAACGCAGACGCACGAAATGTTCTCGAAACTGTCACAGAGGCAGTGCGTGAAGTCATACATAGGATAGATCTTCCATTTATCCTTGGTGCGATGGTGAGGTGCGTCCACCACCCTGTACGCAACCAGATCCCACATTTTGTGGTTTGTGTCTTCCAGGTCTTGCTTCATGCGCAGACTCGCTTCCTGGGGTCGATACTTGCCCATTCTCATGGCCTCAAATTCTTTCAAGCTCTCCTCGATCGGGCGGGTACGGTGGGCACAAGCTTTCCGCGGGCGGTCACCTTCACCACGGTCCAATTTCATCTGCTCGCCTGTGAATCAGAATATAAGTAAGCGTGAGTTGGGCAAAGGCAACGACTTTTACGTACTGCTGCAATGGCACACATATGCCTTGTCCCTCTTGATGAGCTCAACCGCCAAATCATAGAGCTGATCAAAATAATCGCTGGAATATGTGATCTTCCAGGGCTCAAATCCCAGCCATCTAACCATCTCTAGAATGCTCTCGAAATACCTGCCCTCCTCCGCCTCTGGATTGGTATCGTCGTACCTCAGGTAGCATTTGCCGCCATGGTGGGCAGCGTAGCCAAAGTTAATGAAGATCGCCTTTGAGTGGCCGATGTGGAGGTATCCGTTGGGCTCTGGGGGGAAACGTGTCCAGACAGCGCCGCCCGTAGCCGCGAGATGAGATTCACGAAGGTGGGGGTGGATCTGAGGGTTTCCCCCAGGTTTATGCAACGCGCCGAGGAATCCCTCTTCGAATACTGTTCTCCGAGAATTTGAATCGGTCGTCGGGGCTGGCTGAGCATCAGTGTCCTCTCTTGACGCGGCTGGGGTTTTCTGGGATGATAATAGGCGATGTTGAAGATCAGAAAATGTCCCACCACGTGTTGGGGGCGACATACCTTCCCTTTGGGCGCTGAGCTGGCCTTTGGCCCAAACTTGTCTGTGAACGCTTTCTCGACCGCCCCCTTCACTTCAAGCTGGTTGGCCCAGCGCAACTCCGGCGAATTCTTGACCGCGCTGAGCGTCGCACCCAGAACCGACCAACCTTTCACGTCGTGTGATGCGAGATAGCTGATCACCTGCGCCTCCAACGCGTCAGGCGTGATGCTGTATCCTGTAGAATCAGGAAGTCAACACCGGCAAGAAGGCAAACAGTGTCTGTCACAATTCGCTCACCAATACCGCATTCCTTCTCATAAGATCTCCTGTCGATCGGCATTGGATGCGTTGCTACGTACTTTGCGGCCGCTGGAAGTGTGAATGGAAAGAAAAAAATGGTGTCAAGAGGCACGTTTTCACTGGCGACAACGACAACCTACCGTTGACCTGGTCGACCGTTTTCAAGCGCTCATGTGTGATATCATCCAAGACGATGTCCCGCTTCTCCCTCTCTATTTCCTCAGGGTATTTAGCGATGAAGACGGCCAAGGTGACAACCAGCCCGGCCCTCTTGTCGTCCAAGCCACACGTAGCGAGGGCATGCCAGGTGATGAGATCTTTCAGGACCGCCGCGCTCTTGGGGGACTTGGTCGCCTCCACTGCCTTGGGGGTCGTAAGACCGATGGACTGGAAAACGAGCACGAGATCGTCGGTTTCTGGTTTCGAGACCGCCATGTGGTATCAGTGTGGTTTGGAAGTCGTAGTGTCTCTATCTCGAGATGGGCTACGGTAGTGCTGGCTGCAGATAGATGCGTTGGTAAAAAGGTTGCGTCTGAGTCACCGATTGCGTTATCTTATCTTCAATATCTTATCTTATCATCGCAGATAACCCAGCAGCAGCAATGATGGTCGGCAATCTATGCTGTACGGTAGTACAGGGGGTTTCAGGCTTTTCCACAACTGCTGGCGAACAACTCCCCTTGATTGATTAGCTCGAGCATCGCGGAACATGCCCGGTACTCTGTGAAACACGGCCTCGGTCCCTTGCGCCGAGACCGGTTCCCGCTCTGTCGCGCCGCGGATAGACTAAGGCGCTCGACAGGGGCAAGTCGGACCAAAAGTCTCGCGACGCGGCAACTGGAAACGTTCGTGGTTCCAACAGCCCCGCGTGACTTTTCTCGATCAACTGAAAAGACTTTTACCGGGTCGTCTGTCGTGCAGTCACGCTCCGTCGCCTCGTGATATAGCTTTCTTGTCTGTCTAAGGTACGACCCTCGGCTTTTCGTGTAGCGGTAAACAACACAATTTGTTGTTGTCGAGGTCATCCGTACAATTAGTATCTCGGTATTGGAAACATGGATCTGTAGAAATTCACGGAACTAAAAAGACTGGCAAAGGAGAAAATGAGCATGGTACATAAGCTTCCCGCTTTTTAGGTTTAATAGTCGGATCAGTATCGGCGGCGCCTCTTGTACCGCCCACTCAGCGACCCACCAATGCCCGCGCAGCACCCAAAGAGGAGTGCGATGAACGCGCCCAGTGTAAGCCAGATTGCATTCCCAAACTCAGCAGGAATTTTGTTCTCGCGGAAGCGGTGCCGCACGACGCCGAAGAGGGCCATGTCGAACACCCAGACGATGAGCGTGACGAGGCCCGCAAAGCTGGAAAGGAGGGTCTGCATCACAGACCCGAAGCGTGTCAGCAGGCCGCAAATGCCGAATATGAAGGCGAGGCCTGTGAGGCCGGCGGCTGTGGGTGGTTGGTTGAGAACCGGTGTGAGAAATAAATCGTGGGTGGGATGTCTGGGCCTAGCTCACCGATGGGGTGGAGGATAAGGGCGATGGTGAGATTGTGGATGGTTCTATTATCGATCGGTACGGAGCTGTGCACGCGATTTGAAAAATTGGAAATTGTTAAAGGGTTATCCCTCTCTTCCAAGGGCGAACGGTACTGACTTTACGAACGCAGCCGCCGCCGCATCAAAACTGTAGCCTACTGCCGGTTTGCTCCCTGTGTAGCCAAAAACGCCAAAGTGAATTTGGGAGCCGGGGGGGCCAACATTGAGGAAGCTGATTTTTTCCCATGTGGGCGAGGAAACAGACACCTGGAATAGGATGCGATTAGGCCATGACAAGAAAGGTGAAGTCGGGCACCACGCACAAAGATGAGAAGGACCGCCGCAGCGAAGCAGAGGAGGATCCCCGGGACTGCAGCGTAGGCGGACATGGCTGGTCAAATGTGTGGGAGTGAGAGTGGAGAGGGGGGACAGGGGGAGGAGGCCCGCTGAGATAGGCTGAGTTTATATAATGCGGGTGACACTGCTCCAAGTTTGAAAACGGTCTGCGGGTGCGGGAGTGGCGTCATAGATCCCACGCGGCGGAAGACTCCGAGCCTTAACCTTAACCGAGACATTCCGCAGCAGAACACAGCAATGGCTGCGATCATTGATTGCATCTTATCTTATCTTATTGTAATCTTATCTATACCACGTGTTGTTATCACGTGTAGGTATTAGATAATTATCACGTGCCTCTTTTTTTTTTTTTTTTTCAGCTTCGACCAATGCACAGCCGATGACGGACACTACACAGCACAGCAGTAGTGCATCCGTCGGAAACGCGACAACCAAGTCTGGACCCAATGCTCTACATAGCGCGTGTTCTGGCCAGTCGAGTGAGCGTCGAGGAGGGTGGCTGACAACAAGAAAAATAGCAAAAGTGTTTCGGGGGCCGACAGGTTCAAGTAATGTGGCTGGCTGGAATGCGCAATTGGAAACCTTCCGACGAAAATTCTGTCTTCTTCGACTCATTCTAGCAGACCGCTACCGATTTTCTGTATCTTGCTAGAATTTGTCCTCGCCGTGGGTACTCTTTACATCTATGATAAATTTGATGCCAATTCAAATCCCGCTAGCACAAAGTGCTGTTCCTCTATTGCGCAGCCGGTGCAGGACGTTGGCATATCGACATTGGCGCAAAGAGCAAAAAAAGGCGGTCCCAACTGTATCCTGTCGAGGGCCCGGTCTCAATTATACGACCAGCCTGCCCAGGATGCTGCCGTCGCAAGTGCCATGCACGGTTACCGTTAAAATATCGGTGGCAACGCGTTTCAGGGGCCGATCAACGATCGATCCCATCTAATGGAAGTGCTCAGACCGGGCACCTGCAACGGATGTGCGTCCTCCTCACCCATATCTCAGCCCATATAAGAAGACCCGTGCATCAAATGTTGTTCAAACATTCATTAGCCACCCATCTCCTCTTGCTCCCAACCGTTGTCGAGACTTCTCAACATGGGACCATGGTGGAACAAGTTGAAAATGTCAGTCGAATTCTAGACACAGTCCTCTTCTTCTCCTCATCCTTGCTCATGCAGAAAAACCAAAAGCGTCGTCACTGGCGTCTCCCATCGAGCGTTGTCGGAAGAACCCGGCTCGCGAGTCCTCAGCCTCCGTGACGGCCCGCTCGACCACTACCCGCACGACCCCCTTACACCTACTCCGGCCTACCCGTCGCGAGACAGGTCTCACAAGTCGGTGGATGGCCCGCGGCGGACCCACAAGCCCAACGCCAGCACCAGCAGCTCTAGCAGCGCCGGCAGTACCGGCAGTACCGATAGCAACACCACCGTCACGCTCGCCACAGCATACGACTCCCCTCCGAGCGACGACGACGAGCCCTTCAGCCCGGACCATCTCCTACGAGAGTTCCCCCTCCCGCCGCGCGTCGCTGTCTTCACGCAGCACGACGGATTCGGGCACGAACGCCAATATAGCTCCAGCGACGTCCCCATGGACATGCGTTCCCCCAAGGCGGTGTGCACCTTCACTGCGGACGACCTGCTCCCACCAACCAGGCCAGTCACGCCGTCCCCACCGTCGCCGCCTTTACACCCTGCGTCACACCGCCCCAAGCAGCAGCTGCGGCCGTCCACACCTGTGCATGTGCCGCCGGAGAAGCGCATGGCTCGCTACTACGCCAGTATGGACGCGCTCCGCCCCCGTGCGCAGTCGGTGTACGCCCACCGCATCCCCTCGTTGAGCCCCCACCTCGTCATCTTCCCCCGTCGTCCCGAGACCCGTGTACAGTCGTCCGTCCCACCTCCGTCGTCATCGTCGTCGTCTTCATCTTCGTCATCCCCCCCGAGGCCGCGCACTGGTGTGGGCCGACAACGCACCCACCGGTACCGCTCACCGTCGGTTGTCTCGTTCTCGCAGCCGACGTCGGCTGCATACGCTGGCGTCGTGCCCATCCCCGAGCCCCTCAGTCGCTCGCATACGTTTCCGCTCAGTAATTACAAACAGCAACAGCAGCTGGTACCCCGGCAACTACCGATAGGCCCCACCGCTGCTGTCCCGCTGCGTGCGTCCGTGCACCCGCGCTCTCAGCGCCAGCAACGGCCGCCTATCATGTCCTCATCCATCTCCTCCACCACTTCCTCCTCCTCGCTCTCCTCCTCCTCCTCGCGCTTGTCGCAGGTTTCTCGCAAGTCTCGTGCGTCCGTTGCCCACACCAGCACTACGCCGCGCGCATCGCTTCCTAACGTAAGGCCAGACACGCCGCTAACTCCGGGGCGAGTTGTCGTGCATGGCTCGCGGCACTTCATCGCGCGGCCCGTGCGTCTGGATGCGCTCCGTCGGCCCGTGTTGACGCACCGCGGGACCGCTTCTTCTGCTTCTGTCCCTGCCGCTTCTGGCCGCACCAGTGGGCAGGAGGTGCTGCTCCGGCAGAAGCAGCGCTCCCAGTCGGTTTCGCACGTCGAGGCGCCATCGGGGGATCGTGGTCATCTCCGGACCTTGCCTCCACCGCTGACAGCGCCGCCCGTGGATGCGCAAGAGAACTGGGATGATTTTGAGGCTCTCATCGCATCTTACGTATAAGACGAGCTGGTGTCTCGCTGGATTCCGTTGCTCTGGATGCATCGCATTACGCTCTTTCCCCCGACAGGATCGTGCTTTCAGTTGAATCACTACTGGCATAGAGATATAAATTAATGTATAAAGTAGAAAATAAACGCGCAATACATGTAAGAATTTGATCACACCTAACTGGTTCTTGATTCCCCGGTGTTCCCACCATGCAAATTCAGCTCACCAAATTCGCTTCACCATGGTGAACCGTGTGAGATCCTCCAACTTGATCCTCTTCCGTCCGCCTTCCGCATCGCCACGATCTCTAACGCCCTCTCCGATCTCTGCCGTGGCACACGCGTCGTCTAATTTGTTCAATAGCTTGGCTTTGAGCTCGCGATTGTACGCCTTCGCAATGCGTGGGTGAGTGATCGGGTGGACAAGAATATCGAGAGTGGGCAAGTACCTGTTCCTCCCTGCCCTCTCCTATTGGATCCCTTCCCCAATCGTTGACGGCATCTCCCTTTGCCCGCACCTCCATCCCTGCGCGCCGCCGAACAGCGTAGCTGACTAGATTAACGCCCATGATCAACTTGACAACAACCAAGCTGTCCGAGGCTCCTCAGCGCGAGGAAGAAAAAGGGAGAAATTACGGACGCACCACGCCCAAAACGCAAGGCCCGTACCAGCCCACTGCCATTGCTTGGCACGCCATGGACGGGCGCAGTCGATCGCCAGTCCAAGGCTCTGCGCCCCGACGAGGATGGAAAGCACAGCCAGAGGCAGCGCCGCAAAGCCAAGCCGGCGAGCGACGAGGGGAGATTGGTCTACGTAGCTGTGCTGTGAAAGGGCTCTTGTGAGACTCTTGTCCTGGAGAAGGGAAAGGCGAGATGTTGATTTCTGCATTGTGGGCACCGACCTTACGTGCACCGAGTCGCCCGACGGCGCTTCCGCAAGCCAAATCCATGCATAGCACGTCTGTGTATCTCTCGTATACGCTTGGCCGGATGTGGTTGAACTTGGTGATGAAGGCATGCTTCAGCCAGTCGACGAGCATCTCGGAAATCATCACGGTCAGCACTGGCTGTCTCAGCGTCTCAGCACTCTGTGGCACGCGGCACGCGGTTCAAAAGACGCACGTATGAAATAGTCCAGAAGAGATTGTTCCCCCTGAACCATCCGAAACTCTTGGGCAACACAAATGCGCCTTCGCTGAAGTCGAATTGAGTTCCGCTAAGCTCGATGGAATTTCGAAAAGCGACAACGCAAAGCATAAGAGCCAGACTGAATCTCTCCACGATGTCTATTGCACGGGCGCACTGAATCGTCGCATTTCTGCACCGGCGGAGAAAAGAAGTCGTACCAGCACAAGTAATCTGAAACAAATTGTCCTTCTCAAATTTTTTGAACACAGTTCCTTTGATCTCCACAAACTGGTTGGAGACAAGCAACGTAAGGAGGGCATGATCATACGAATTGATGGCCACGTTTAGAGCGAGAAGCTGATACACCATCACAACTGTATGTGCTGCTATAAGGATGTCAGTTTACAATGGACATAGTGAACAAGGCAGTATTTCAAACCAGTGTATAATGTGGCGAGAAGAAAGAATAAAAATGGGCGAAGAGTATGTGACGTGAGTTCCCGCCGCCGGGAAAGCTGGTCAAGTGTTGAGCGAGAAAATAAACAATCGAGTATGTCTTGACCAATGCTTGCACAAAGCCGATCAGCAATCTTAAGGAAGACCATCAGATATGGCTCATGGATGCAGAGTCGCTTACTTCTAGAGCATTGAAGATGACGTATAGCTTAATCGTGTCCTGACCTCTTATGGAGTGGTAAATCTTGCTTGCATCGGTAAGCGGAATCGTGATGGATATGGAGACGACGAGAAGCAACATTCGAAGGATGTCCGCTTTTTGACTTGGTGCGAGAGGAGGGTTTAGTTTTGAAGAAACCGGGAAGAGGACAACATGGTGGAGAAAATGAAGTGAGGCAAGAATGAATCGGATGGGAAGAATGGTGAATGTATAGAGAAAAGAGTCGAGGCATAGTATGAATCCAAAGCCGATAATCTGGGACTTAATGAAATGTCTGATAACACTAAAAATCTATTGGCAAACCTTCTCCATTGCAAGCGGTATATTCAGGAAGTTACTGACACGCTCCCATTTCAATTCCTGGTGAGAGTCAAAGTCCGTAGCGAGTAGCTCTTCACGAAGGTAGTCCCACAGAGAAAACGGAGGCTGATGTGCAGCAGGTTGGTGGAAGGAAGTGAAATCTTGGGAAGGGGCATGGCTGTCCACAGGCGATGGAGGGGATGTGGTGATAGGTGTCGGCGGGAGAGACGCATACACCAACGGTGGAGGCGGCCTCCGCCATCGATGCGAGTTGCCGTCAGGGTCGTTGTGAGACTCAAGTCTTGGGGCTGAGTCGCTGCCCGCTTCACCAGATGTCGCCGGACCAGACGTGGAGAAGCGCTGTTGGACTCGACGACGGTTCCGCCGCGTTGCCCGCTGCGAGTGGGGCATGATTGCACGACGAGCGCCGCTTTAGCACGTGCAATACAGGAAGAGCCATCCTCAGCCTCTCTGAGCACCATAATGCTCACGTTGAAGACATGTGCTCCACGTCGTCACAGCTGGCTTAAATTATCCAACCTTGCTGCCACCAGACACCCCCCACGAGGACATGCATGGTCTTGGGATCGTGTCGCGGTATCCAAATCTACAACGCATGGCAGACATTATTACAAGAAAGCTGAATTAACAACTGGTCCGGGCGAAGAGAGCGGCAGTCCTTCACTTAGCGAGGGCATACGTGAGTCTCCCGTCGCCACCTCTGTTTCGCCCAGCGGCGTTATGCAGCGGTTCGCACAACTTTTAAGCCTGTCACCGGCAGACGTGACAAAAAAAGAACCTCTCGGCCTTGACGGTCTGCTCAGGCATCCTGCGGCACCTACAGTGCCCATTCGCGACCTTCCTGAACCAGATACAAACGTACAAGTCGACTCAGATGCAAAGCTATCTTTGCCGCCATGGTCGCAATGGAAGGCCGAATTCTACCGTCAGAGCTACGACAAAGTACTATTGCGCAACCGCACAATGCTCCGAGATCCAGAAACCGCCGCCCGCCTTGCAGACGCGTTCGTTCCATCGGGTTCAAAGGATAAAGTAATTATAGAAGCATTTCCAGGTGCGTTTCTGTAACGATGCATTTCGCTCCTCTCTAACGGGCGTTGTCCAGGCCCAGGCACTTTGACCAGGGCTCTGCTAGCCCTCCCAAAAAAGCGCATTCGCAAAATAATCGTCCTAGAAAATTGGCCAGAGTTTCTTGGATACCTCCGAGTGTGTGCTCCGGAAAGATACCGTGCTGCTGAATACTAACAACTCTCTGCTTAGCCATTGCAACGTGATAGTCGTGTTCACATCGTACCAATGAGTGGTTACTTTTGGGAGACATATGATACCATCGAGGAGCAAGGCCTTCTCCAAGATCTCGAAAGGCAACCTTGGGATGAAGGTAGAGGAATCCCGAGTTCTGGTCGCCTCCATTGCTAATCACTTGCCGCTCTAGTGCACGGACAACTCCAATTCGTTTCACATCTAGAGCAATCGGTGTATGGTGAACAACTCATCCACCAGCTCGTGCGTAGCATTCCAGATCAGTCATGGATCTTCAAGTACGGCCGTGTTCCGATGCACTTCATTCTAAACAGTAAAGTCGTTCAGGTAAGATGACCCCTTCTCCCTTCCCCTCCGAACTCAAAATTCGGTCTTATAGCGAATGATTGCTTCTGGAAATGATAACGCTCGGTGCAAGCTGAGCATTATCGCCCAAGTTACAGCTGAGATCACGCGTGCCCTTCCTAAGGCAGCGTTTCATCCCTACGAAAAATACTTTTTTCCTGACCAACAGCGGAGTCATGAAATGTCCGCAATCAACATCGTACCTCACAAGAAGCAGGTGCGTGCATTCAAGCTCGTTTGTATATTTGTTCTTATGTGATCTATGACTCAGCTAATTGCGAGCAACCTGACTGAGCATTGGGATTACTGCCTCCGACGGCTATTTACCGTCAGGTCCACTGCAATCAAGACCGCGATCAAGTATGAGATTCACTCTTGAGTCATCTTCACATAGCCGCTTACACCTTTTATGCAATAGCAATCTCGGACCCGGTGCACCTTCACTTCTCAAGCAGCTCTGCGACCCTTCGCTTCCCGCTTCTGAACGGATTGACGAGAACACGAGCGTGCGCCGGCTAACAGTCCCTCAATGGGAACGGATCGTGAAAGCTTTTGAAGAGTGGCCCTTCGCTCCCGAGGTAATGTTACGTTCGCGATCTTCGACAACAATAGTGCTGAAACCATTACCAGAGTCTCTTTGTCTCAGATGCTTTCATAACAGATCGGCGCCACTAGTGAATGAGGAACTAAGCATTCCGGCGCGCGAGCTTCCAACCACTCTCAGTTTTTGTCATGACATTGAGAGAGTGGGTTGTTAAAAATTATCATTTTTCACGTATATGTTACCAATCCTCACGGGATTACATCGCCGCTATAGGCTCGTCTCGCTCCTCTTGCGCAGATTGGGGGGATGGGGCCCATTCAATCAGTGGTTCGCCGCCGTCAGCCTGTGGAATAATAGATGCAGTTCCGTCCGTACTCGACACTTGTATAAATACTGACCTGCGTTGCTTGAGAGTCAAGCGTGAATTGACTTTCTACTTGACTTTCTACTATCATCGACGAGATCGACTGCGACGCAGCATTGTCTTCTATGACCACGACAGATGACATGGAGGATTTGCTTTCGTCCTGCATTTTAGCTTTTCCCTTCTTGTCGGAGGTTTGGACTGCTGGAAGTCCGAATAAGGTCGTCTGGCGACCCTTCGTCCCTTTTGCTGATTGACTGGACTGAATGTCTAAGCGGAGCACAGGAAAGCTTCCACTGACCTTTGGACTTGTTCGTCTGGACAGCATCGACCTTGTCGAAGAAGCTCTCGCTTTTCTTGATTGTAGTGTCGTTGTCAGACTTTCTAGCGAACGGGTTCCTTCCGTTCTCGGGCTTCTTTGCGAACGGATTCTGTTCTACGGAACTCTCTCACCTTGCGTGAATTGAGCAAGGCGCCTTGACTTACTGGTTTTCAGGGGTGGTATGGTCACTGCCTCGACGGCGCGTCGTTTCGAGCTATCGTCGTCATCCTGACTGAACACGCCGTCGTTGTCACCCCGTTTCCGTTTCCCATCGAGAGTGTTCGGTTCGGGGCTGGGTTCGACGGGTTCCGTAGGAGCAATTGATGCGGAACGCGAGACGTCATTCAGAGAATCAGACTCGGGGAAGCGTGTCGGCTGGATAGTAGGTATCGCACGTGCAAGCCCTGGCCTGTACACGGGGGGAGGGGTCCTGGTATCTTGTAGCGGGTCAGGTCGCGAAGACGAGCTAGCCGCGTCCGGCAAGCGCCTCGGCAAAGGGTCAGCCTGCAACCACTGCCTGCGCTTCCTTCTGGCAAGCTCCAGACGGTCCTCGTCTTCTTCTTTTCTTGCCTTGAGCATCTCCATCTTCTCTCGCAGCCCGAAGAGTTGGTAGAATTCTGCCACCTTGATGGCCATGTTGACAGACGCGGCGTGGTGCAGGAGCTTTGTCAGCTCGATCGCCCGAGGGATGTTGCCCGCTTTGCATGCGGCTTGAATGAGCTGGATAAACTCTTTGTCCATATTGATTTCTCGTTGCGCGATCTCGTCTGTCGTCAGTGTTTCACCGAGGGAATCTCGAACCAATTCAAGAAAGAGCGTCTCCCGCGCAATACTAATGCCATGCTTAGATTGGGTCATTCAAAAGAGGAAGCTTCATTAAGAACGCACTGTTCCTCCAATTCCTTTTGATCTGTGCGACGGAAGGGCATTCGAACCGGCAGTTCTTGTATCAGTGGTCTCGGGAAGCCAGGATATTCTTGCCGTCCCTGTCCGTCTGTCAGCTCAAAAGAAGCACGCACAAGGGTGGGACAGTCAGACCTTCAGTATCAGACACATAAATTTATCCCCAGCAACGCCGACTGGCCAGTACGACTCGTCTTTTCCCTCTCGCCTTTCCAAAAGATTGGTGTCAAGAATGCGTGCCCATGAAGCATGATGTGGTATTCGGGACTTGGTCAGAACGTGGATACGTCCTGTAGAGTCGTACATGGCAGGAGCCTGGAAAGTGCTCGCGTTCTAGCTTGCACATGCTGGCGGGCCAAAGTGGACTCACCCCTTCAGCCGAGATTCCGATCCATATCAGGGTATGGCCTTTAGGTATGGGCAAAACGTCTCTTTGGCGGACAGTGAAGTCTTCGAAATTGATCATTGAATACGACAGATTCTGTGACCCTTATCTCAAATCGTGAGCGCAAGGCGAAACCACTCTCGTTCCACGTGCTCACCGTCGATCGTCGTCGATCCCGTACGATGCACAACGAAGACCCACTCCGCCCCAGCGATCATGGACACGACGTCAGAGCCCAGGCCCATGATTCGCCTTTCCCTCCCTGTCCCGCTCAAGAACGTTAAGTCGCCGTCGCTTGTTGCGACGACAACGTCACCAAAGCCCTGCAGATCATCATCGGCGTTTCTGCGCAACGAGTCGGCTGGGGGCATGCCGCCTGCGGCAACACTGAGAATCTTGAGGCTCGAAGACGCGGAAGGGGGGATGGAGTAGGTCCATTCGCTCTGGGAAGTCCAGGAGGCGTAGGGTTTGTAGACAACTTGTGCGGGGTGTCCATTCTCAGATTGGCATGAGAACACGGCGCCCCGCTCGCCTGAAAGGCACATTAACTAACTCATCTGAGGGTAAAAAATTGACGTACCAAGGTAGCCCAAGTCGTATTTGAAGTGGTCAGTAAAGTGGTAGCCCTTGCGGGCTGATTGATCATGAAATTCAACGTTCACTATGTGGTGTGTATCCTGATCGGTGATTTCGATTACGCCAACCATATTGAACGCTAGAATATATAGGGTTCAGTCATCCGACAGTATTCACTTGGGGTCCCTTACCAAGATATCGTTTCTTATTCTCCATTGGTGTTGACCCTGGTTGGAAGGCCAGCTGGGCCTTCGTGATGCTCACTAAACTCCGGTTAATTCGTTTGACTCTCGTTCAAACGCGGAGCTCACCCATCTCCTTCACAAATTCTTGGTTGTCTCTGCCTCCCTCATTCTCTCCCAATATCCCTAGATCATCGATAATCCAATCGTCTCCATCCTCGGCCAAGCCCAAACCATCAGCCTGATCCATATGTTCAACGGCTTTGCCGCTGTCGCCGAAGAGAGACGGAGATCCGGGGCGCTTGACTTGCGCGGTCAGTGTAACAGAGGACAATGGCCGCTTGATTGGGTCAGGAGCGGATGCAGGAATAGGCTGTGGCCATCGAGTGAGGGCCCCGGAGTAGTCCACCCATGCGAGAAGGTTCTGCGATGGGGAGAAGCTGAGCTGCGTGATGGGTGAATCTGGCTCACCAGAGTGTCTACCAGTGCACAACTATCTTCAATGTCGGAATCAGAAGGAGAAAAGAACGAACGTACTGATAGAGCAAACGTCGAGTCTGAGTGGACCATATATATACGGTGGATCGCGATGACGAGGCGAGATAGACACCGTTCGGCGAAACGGCAAGGGATGTAATAGGTCCAGACACGTTGTCGTCCGTGAAGGTTGACGATTTAGTCCATGTTGACGTCGACACGGTAACCAATTCTGATAATGCAATCAACATACGATTCAAAGACAGATGGCGGGTGACTCACCGTGTGCTCGCGACGCTACAAAGAAGTATTGGCCAGAAGGATGCCAGAGCGCCGAACAGTCATACGCGTATTCCAATGATCTAGGATAAACCGTAAGTGCGAAACTGGGATGAAGGGATTGTGGCTATACTCAGTGTCGTGGACGGCTGGGATAATCCCTTCTAGAACTTTTTCTTCTTTTGCTTCCTCCTCTGAGACATTCCATATAATTATTTTGCCATCGGCTCCACAGGTCGCCTTGTATTGATGCTTTGGTTTCAGTACAGCCATCAACATTCGAGGGAGAAGACGTACAAGTAGGGTCCCAGAAGGGTGCCACGTAGCTCGCCGTACAGCCCTCTTGTGACCTTGCAGCATTGTAACCTTCTTGATATCATCAAGATCAACTATCTTCAATGACAACTCCCTGCAAGTGGAGAATTGATGAAGGATGTAGCGGTAGACTAAACATAACCTACTCTGATGTAACCGCCACCCTCTTACCATTCGGATCGGGGGCAACGCAGCGTATGGAAACGGCATTTACGCTCGTTACGAGACCCTCAATGTCGGGCTTGTGCTTCGTATATCGTCTGACTTCGCCATCCTCACATCCGCTAAGCCAACATTCGGCCTTCATGCAACATCTCAGTCGCACGTCATCAATGAGAAAAGGTAACGCACTGCATCAGAGAGTGAAGTGATAGCTTGAGCAGCCTCCGACGCGATCTCGGGCTCCTGGTCTCCGCCTTGGTCTATGCGCCATATGCGAACGATGCAGTCTGAGCCTCCAGTGTAGGCGCGTCTAAAAGTTCTCATAGGTGTATGACACAACAAGCAGACTACCATACGCACGACCCATCTCTCGAAAATGCGAGACATGTCAGACCCTCTGGGTGGGCGGTGTTGACGATTGCTTTCGACATTGTTTCGCGCGACGAGGCCGAATGTGACAGACGGCGTGACAGATCGCGCCGTAGAAACAAAGCCAAATATATATTCCTTTTTCGGAATCAACTGCCGAGTTGCCGATGAACTTTTATTATTTTTTGTTATTTGTTCATGGTTGAATTTCATCCTAAAACGGCATATTATTTATTTTTTGGTTGAACGCCACACGCCCCGTCCCCTACTGCTGCTGTCCGAGCGCGATACCCCCACCTTATACCTTTACCTGTTCTGTCTCCCTCTGCACCTACTCTGCAGCCTTTGTTCACCTGGCCTCTACCCTTTGCTCGTCGGCGTTGCCATTCTACTAACTCATTAAGGCTCTAACGATTACTCAGACTTATACCTTGCGTGGAAGAATAAATGGAGAATGAGATACTAGCACCAATCTTGCTGCGTTCGAGCACTCCAGGTTTGTGTAGTTGTTTCAGTCTTGGCAGAGGAACTGATGTTCGTGCAACGGCTTAGGTCCTAGTGAGAAGGGTCAGCGTCTCTTTCCATGTTTACGGAACCGTTTTGAATTCTCCACATACAGTGTTGAAATATCTAGAAGGTTTGCAAGATCCCGTCCCCGAAGACGGGGTAGAAGATGAATATCGTCAAAGATGGTCAATGAACAAGAGTCCTTTTCCATCCGGCGCCGCTCCCCATCAGGGAGGCCAGTACTCAAACCGCGCCGGGTCAGCCGTAAGCTACGGCTTAGACCAGAAACCGGTGAAAGACGACGAAGTCGCCTCTAACGAGCAGGATGGACTCCGATCCGAGCTTGGTTCGCTTCCCAAGGTTCGTGCCCAGTACCTTCCAACCGCCGGACCCTGACGTCATGCTCCGTCCCACAAAGCGTGAACCAGGACCGGAAGACCCACCAGGTCCTCGCTATGAGTCCTTTGATTCAGGACCTTCCTTTGGAAATAAAGGACCTCTCCCAGATGTTGATCTTCACTTCGGGCGGCCTTTTGGCACGTGGCAGCCAAATTGGGGCCCAGCAATTCCCAACCAACAAACCGGGAGTGGACCTAAGACTCCCGTCCAACAGCCAACGGTATGCATTCTGATGCTGTCATCAACACTTCATTGAATAAGAATCCCAGGCATGGCCACCAACCTCTGCTGTCAAGTCTCAAGCCGGGACAACACCAGGCTTTCTCAATAAGCCTCTTCCGGACGCTAGAGCCTCCCCATCCGTTGGCATCAACATCATTAGTCCGTCCACACCACCACGATCGCAAGCTCAGCCGCGTTCGCCTAGTCCCTCTAAACGTACCGTCACGGACTCCCGTTCGCACGGAGTGCAAACGGTACTTTGGTCTCCTGCCTCACTGGACCAATTTTCTTACACAATTTGTCATGTAGCCCCCTCATTCGCCTCCGCGGCAAGGCAACAGGACGCCTTTAGCGCAACCGTCCGAGAGAGCAATGTCTCCAATTCGCTCGCAACATTCCCCCGGCGCTGGACGTGTTCGCAGTCCAGAATACCCACCGTTACCTGCCAGTATGTATGACGGGAGTTACAGAGACGACCATCCAGCCTCTCCGATCTCTCAAACCGCGCGTCTCGAGAGAGCCCCTTCCGTTTCGCCCTCGGACTCACAGTCCCAAGTCCACCTCAAGCGGGCCGCCGCAAAGAGTCCTCCTCCGAAAGAAGTGAGCGTCAACGCAGAATTGTCACCACGAGCTTCGTCGAAGCATATGGCGAATGAGCCGGCCAATGGAGGTTCGTTACCGATAAGCTCCGATCCGCCACGTTGCCGCCTCGAGTCTAACGCTTCTTTGCCTTCAGCTGATAGAGCCAAGAGTCCCACTCTACCCATGTCTCACAATTCACACCAGCATCGACCGTTCTCGCCGTACCGCCATGCTTCCACGCAGGAAGATCTGCTTCATGCTGCTCTTCGTGGTGCTGCGGCTCAGCATCAGAATGTGCCCCCCGCGGCCTCCCGCACCGAGGGCGCTGAGGGTCGCCCCGGTAGTGGCAGCGTCACGAGCAATCGCGAGCAGGCCCTGCGGGAAGCAGAGGCTGCGCGCAGACTGCCGCGACCGATGTCGCCTGACGTGGAGCTCAACGCGGAAGAACAGCGGATTGTCAACGAGGCGCTGAGAGACACGCCGCGTACGTCGTACGCGCCCTCGGCCCTCGAGTCCGATGTCGTGCATTCGCATTTTCACGATATGGAGCTTTGCGTGCTCTTGCACGAGGCCGAGGACCCGAACGCGCATGAGGTGGTGAAGAAGGCGGTGAGGAAAGCGGTGAGGCAGAGAGTAAAGAGGCTGGGTATGAAATACGACAATGAGGTGCGAGTCTCGTGGGCTGAATAGTAATGAGCTCACGCTGTTTACAGTCACTGAAGCAGTACAAGCGTACCTTCCATAATCATGACCCTAACGTACATTTGCAGCCCGACTATACGCCGCACGCCAGCGAGGCAAGTATCAACGAATCCCATGTTATGAATGTTTATTCACTTTGATCTGTACACAGGAGGCGCCCGAATGGGCTAAGGAGCTAATGAATACCATGTCTCAAATGCAGCAGCGTCTTGATGGTCTGGCTCCTAAGATCGAGCGTCTCCCTTCACGAAGCAACTTCCAGAGCGCCGGCGACACGAGATATCGTCAAGAGTATGAACCGGAGGAAGGCGACGACTACGATGGCCGCAGTCCCATGACGCAGACAGTCAACATTGCGACTCAACCCACGGGGACTGGCGCGGAGTCCCTGTTCCAACCCGAAACGGCCTTATTGGACGACCCGGAAGCGCTCGACTATGACATTGAACACCGCTTACCCACCACCATCGATGGCGAAACGCGTACCCGGCCACAGAGTGATTATCTCAACGATGGACGGGACGACTCACCCGGACAGCAATATCTCGAAGAAGAATTATACAAGTTGCGAGTGAAGCCCGCTGGAAGTCAGTCGGGCCTCACGCACCACACATGGGAAGTCGCGCGAGACGATAGTGGCGAGCACGACGACGACGAGGAAGGGGAAGATGTGCCTGAGTCCGGGCTCCAGGAGATACCGGATACGAACACACGTGCTGCCTCCCCGCCGCTCCCGCCCATCCCGCACGGTGCGCAAGAGGATCTAGCAACTACCGAAGACCGTCATCAGGCGTGGTCTGCCAACGAGTTAACGCCATGGCAGCGGATCCACCAGCGTCTGCTGAGCTGGGCCATCATCTGGCCCATGTCTGAGCTGGACCAGGCATTGAACAGCACCACGCGAGGGCACCAGATAGACGAAGTCGCACTGAGCATCTGGTGCACACAGTGTTACAAGCGGTATGTGCGCACGCAGTTGACGGAGAACCCGCCGCGGCGGGTGGATCGGCTTGTTGTGCCGCCGAACATGGCGGATGCCATCAGCACGGCCACGTACAATGGGCGTCATGGAGATGCCTCGGCAATGTTAAGAGATTTATGGGCTCCCTTTGGCCTGGAAGGGATGCCGAGATTATTGGTCGTACTCATGAAGCATAGGGGAGAAGAAAATCATTGGGTCGTGCATAGGTGAGGACATCAGCGCCCAAACAAACATGCCCCTTTGATACACGAGCTTTACATTGCAGGTACTCGCTCCCCGATGGCGCTCTGACAACATATGATTCATACCCCGAAAAGACGTTGGCTGACGGCCGGGTGAGTCGTTGCAGATTTGTCCTGCGTCAGCGTAACTCATCTATCTATGACTCTGATTAGCCGCTTGGGTGGTGGTTCGCCATACGCGTCGCATGGCCCAACCCATCGTACCCCAGCCCTGACCATCTGATGCAAAAGATTGTGCGCATGCACCGTCCCATGCAGCTCGGGATCGACAATTCAGTGGCTGCGGCGGGCATCTGGCGCAACGTGCTCATGAGTACACGCGCAGAACGCAGCGTCGACCTGGAACGGCTCAGGGACTTGGTTAATCAGGAGGTGAAGAATTTGAGACAGAGGAAGCAGATGGGCAAGCTCTCGATCAACGGTCCCAGACCGAACTGGGACGACTTCCATTGATGGCCTGAATGGCCCTCCCTTTTCGTGCTCGGGTGGACTGTTATTGGTTGTGGAGATGTTGTGCTAAGGATATGGCAATTGTACTCCGTATGGATTTTCGTTGTGAGCTTTTTCAATTCTCTTGCCGTTTCTTACAACTAGGATCGTTTTTCTTTTGCGATATGCGAAATGTAGTGTACTCGGCATGGAAAGACGTCTGTAACGTCGACAGGATAACGAGGACAGCTGAGCAGTGCTCCGCCAAAATATACGTAAATGAGATCTGGAAGGGTGCTCAGGATTCTACTGGGCTACGACATTATTGGGCAATATCTCATGTCCTGTTTTTAGTCTCGTATTCCACTGTCCCGACACAGCTGAATAGCTATTTGTCCGTTGGCACTAATAACACTCAAACAGGCAACACAGTGTTAAAGATATTGTCCCATATCTTGCCTGTTCAAGTCATCAGCGTTCGTAAGGCTGAATACAACGAGAGACTCAACTGGTTACGCCAAATCCGAGCTCGAAATTTTTGTAATGGTGTGCGAGGTGGTATTTTTTCATGGCCCGCATGTATGCTGGAAGCTGAGTATGGTGCAATCTAACATCAGACCTCTTCAGCTTTCGAACATGAATCAGTCTTAAGCAAACCAACGTACGCATAGTGCATACAGTCATAGACAACGTCTGCGGGGAAAGCACTTTAGAACAGGGGCCACAGCAAGAGGCGAACAAGATATACAAAAGGCAAATGCCCCAGAAATTACGCCGTTCGCCAAAGCGGTTGGAAATATTACATGTGCCAGCGTCGTGAGCGGAAACTGCAGTGCCGCAAACATAGGGGGTGGCATGACGAGTCTCAATCTGCATTCTACCAGAGTTAGGGAGAGAGGGGGGACCAACGATAATGACTGACCGATCCATGGGCAGATAATGATGTATTCCGTGGATCAAAAAGTGTATCGTCAGGAAGCTCGGGCGGTCTGGCAGCCACTCATCAACATGGAACAAGAAACGGTGAAAGCAGTATTCCAAAAGCGTCCAAATAATGTTCCCAGCAAGGAAACACAGTAGAGACTTGACGAAGGCCTGTAACGGCACAGACACGACCGCGCCGAGAGGTATGAAAGGATTGACCATGAAGGGAGCGATAGGCATTGCGAATTGTAGAAGAGAGCGAAGATAGAGATATGCGGCTATGGGTAGCCAAAACATGGGGACTGCGTACCATACTGTTCGCGTGGTCAACTGTAAAGACATTGTCAAAAGGAAGTCACTTGAAGCATCATTGTAAGAAGCAGCCAAACCTCTAAGATGTTTGAAGAGAAAAGCCGAGCAGATTGGGACAAATGCCGAGGTTGGTGTACTTGTTGCAAGTAGTATGATTTGCTGTGATAATTGAGTTTATCCGCAAAAAAAGAAAACTGACTGGCAACCAAAATCACCTGAAATTTGCCTCCCACACCTGCTTAAGTAGCGGCCTTCTGAGGTCTAGAAATTCGTTCTTTTCAAAATCTTTGACGGAATCCGTAGTCTCTGGATGGAAGTCATCTGGAGCCTCCCAATCTGAAACAGCATAGTAAAGCCGTTCAGAGTCACAAGAAGGAAGTGTAAAAGACAGCATGGCGCACCATCGCGAACAAGGTTTTCTCCACGACCTAGTCTGCCCACGACGTGCTCTTCCAATACCTGGTACGCAGAGTCACTGTGGTCGTGCTCGGTAGAGTCAGTCATGATCTGCTCTACGTCTCGTCCCGCATAACCGAGGATGAGGTCATCTCCTCCTGGATGGTCGGGCAAGAACGCAGTCAAGTCGTAGACTTTGCCCCGACGCGTTACCCAACAACTGGTGCTATCTCTATGCGTGGACACATCCTCTGGTGTGTAAATCCGAGTACGTTTTGTGACAGCCATGGCGGTTTGGGTGTCGTGTCGAAAATGACAGTTATATGCTCATGTGGCGTGACCAATCCTGCTCTATCCGCAGTCGAGACTCGAGAGTATGAGTCGAACGCGTACAATTGGAAATTCAATCATACAAAGCGCCCTAGGGAACCTTGCCATACAACACCTCCTCTACTTTTCCGACAGCATGCCCTTTAGTCACAGAGGGTACAGAATTCGTTGGTCGTTTTTGATGAGATGAGCCTTCACGTGACCTCGCGTTGCGTCGAGTGATTGAGTGCAAGTCGTTTCAATCTTCGCTGGCTATGTCAGATTCTCCTACATTGAGCGTGACCTTGCTCGGTGCAGGCCAAGAAGTCGGGCGTTCTTGCTGCGTTCTTCAGTACCGCGGTAAAACGATTGTTTGTGATGCAGGCGTTCACCCTGCACACAGTGGCATGGCGTCTCTTCCTTTCGTAGACGAACTGGATTGGAGTACAGTCGATGCCATATTGATCACTCAGTGCGTACACCCTTCTCCACACCTATGCGGTGCCATGGAGGGAGTCATGTTTTGAAATGCAGTTTTCATCTTGACCACGCTGCTGCCTTGACATACATTATGGAGAAGGTATATTATAGCTATTTTTTTCTCTTTCTGTTACTGAACCCTGGACAAATATTCGCAGACTAATTTCAGGGATGGTAAAGGAAAGGTGTACATGACCCACCCTACTAAAGCCGTTCATAAGTTCATGATGCAAGATTATGTCCGCATGAGGTCCGGTGTTGTCACCTATCAATCAACTCATCATGTCCTAGCTGATTGTCTGGACTTTCAGTTCCTCTGGCTCGGACGCCCTGTTCTCGCCGCTCGACATGACTATGTCGTTGGCATCCATCATACCAGTCTCCACGCATCAGCTAATCACACCATGTCCTGGAGTTACTTTCACACCCTATCACGCCGGTCATGTCTTGGGTGCTTGCATGTTTCTTATTGACATCGCAGGCTTGAGGATTCTTTATACCGGCGACTACTCTCGTGAAGAAGATCGGCATCTTGTCAGAGCAGAGATACCGCCAGTCCGTCCAGACGTCCTCATCGTGGAGAGCACGTATGGCGTTCAAAGCGTGGAAGCGCGCGAAGACAAGGAGGCAAGATTCACTAGTCTCGTCCACGCCATACTTCGCCGAGGAGGTCATGTTCTATTGCCGGCATTCGCCCTTGGCAGAGCTCAAGAACTTCTCTTGATTCTGGACGAGTACTGGAAAAAGCATCCCGAGCTTCACGGCGTGCCCATCTACTATGCCTCCAGTCTGGCGAGGAAGTGCATGGCTGTCTACCAGACCTATATCCATACCATGAACGCGAATATCCGGGGCCGGTTTGCGAAGCGCGACAATCCTTTCGTTTTCAAGTACGCCTCTCCTTCTGCGCGCAATCGATTCCAATAGTCTGATTACCTGCCAAGACATATATCAAACCTACCTCAAGCTCGAGGCTGGGAACGAAAATTGGCTGACGGTCCTCCATGCGTTGTTCTTGCTAGCCCTGGATTCCTGCAAACGGGGCCAAGCCGAGAGCTTCTGGAGCTCTGGGCCCCAGACTCGCGGAATGGGCTGATCATCACAGGTTATTCTATCGAAGGGACGCTGGCTCGGGTGAGTTGTAACCACCTTTTGGCCGACGGCGGTGCGTCTCGGGTGGACATGTATTTACCCTGCCAATGCAAACCCATTTTGTGCTTGACCCTCGCCTGCTTTCAACTTTTGCCCAAAATTGCACATGAGCTTATATTCTTCCTACTTCTTAGGATATCATGAACGAGCCAGAGGAGATCACATCCTTAAAAGGAACTCAGATCCCCAGAAAAATATCTGTCGACTATATTTCCTTCAGCGCTCACGTTGACTACTCTCAGAACTCAGAGTTCATCGAACAAGTGAAAGCACAACACGTCGTATGCTTTCTATGTTCTGCCTTCTTTATGATACTTCTGACTAGCCACGGTAAATCTAGGTTCTTGTCCATGGCGAGCAAACGGCAATGGGCCGCCTGCGAGCCGCTCTTACATCAAGGTACAAAGACAGAGACGAAGACGTTAAAATACACACTCCACGCAATCTCGAAACTCTGAACCTATCTTTCCGTGGGGAGCGGGTGGCGAAGGTACTTTCTTTCAACTTCACGAGAGTCTGATCGACCATTTTCGGAACCTGACTACGCCCCCTCACCTGGCAGGCCATTGGCACACTGGCAGCCGAGCCACCA
The DNA here is from genome assembly GCA_951802425.1 of Clavaria fumosa. Lineage (NCBI taxonomy): Eukaryota > Fungi > Basidiomycota > Agaricomycetes > Agaricales > Clavariaceae > Clavaria > Clavaria fumosa. The sequence continues at coordinate 1,003,983 of OX637802.1, read as the reverse complement.
CAGCCAAACGACGTCCTCTCCGGGCTGCTCGTCGCCAAGGACTATTCGTACACCCTGCTCGACCCGCGCGACCTACGCGATTTTGCCGGACTATCGACCTGCACCGTCACGCAGCGGCAGAAGATTGTCCTCGGCGTCGGCTGGGACTTGGTGCGCTGGCACCTGGAAGGCATGTTTGGACGCGTTGAGGAAGGCATGGATCAAAGTGGCGTGCCCACGATGCGAGTTGCGTCTTCCTGTCATTTGTCATGACACCCTCTCTCATAGTAACCATTTTGGCGTCGACAGGTCATGGGAGCTGTGGACGTGAAACACACGCAAGTGCACGAACTGACGCTTGAATGGGAGTCAAGCGCGAGCCACGATATGATCGCGGACTCGACTCTAGCGCTGATAACGTCTATCGATCGCAGTCCTGCTTCTGTCAAGCGTGAGCACCCGTTTTCCATTCTCCGGACGCCGAGCCTCACCCTGACTTGTCTCGGGTTTGCATACAAAATCAGTGACGACACGTTCGGGGTGCAAGCATCAGCACCCGCACGCAGACCTAGAGACCGATAGCAAGACGTCCAGAGTGACGCGCATCTCGCGCCTCGCCATGTTTCTCGAGGCCCATTTCGGCGACGTCGAACTGCACATGCCTGACGAGCCGGAGGAGTCTGAGCAAGGAGAGGATAGGGAGCCGTCACTCCTCGTACGCCTGGATGAAGCGGATGCCCGCATAGACCTAGTGTCCATGGTTTGTTCCCTTCTGTTATCACAAGATCTGGAAGGCCAACGACACAATTTGTTTTATAGACTGTCACCAGCGCCAGCGACACTCTCAAAACTCGAGTCGAAGCCGTGCTCGACATGGCGCTATCGACTATATGCTCCCTGACGGAATCATTCGTCTCTAGGGTCGGAATCATCCACGACGATGATCTTAAAGCGGCATCGAAAGGCCTCGAAGCGCCTGCATCAGATGACGGTCTGCGTAGGGCAGAAAATGTCGACAAGTCCCCTTCCATAGAAGTTCAGGCTGAGGCAGCAACTGACACGAGACCACGAGGGGAAGAGTTGATGGGCAATAATTCTGAGAGTGAAGAATCTGAACATGACGGCATGTTGCAAGTGCATAGCTAATGTTCCTTCGGCTTGGACGAGAACCAAAACATTCTCAGTAACTCATAAAAAACCCCGGACAGTCCGATTTGATCAGTACAGACCCTAATTGTATTATTATATACATAATCTTGCGCAACTGCGAAATAATTATACCAAAGCACGCAACGTCGAGGCCTACAGATGAGATTCCGAGTCTTTAGAAAAATACTTTAGGAAACAAGTCGTGAAAGCGATTTTAGCTCCCATCAGCTGCCTCTGCATCCCTTCTTTGAAGCCACATCCAACTTTGAGTGCGACGAGGACGGGGAGATTCCACGGGGATATCTGAGGAAGGCCCGGCTTCGTGTGGAGAACTGTGGCCGAGTGTATCATCATCCACCGGACTAGCGACGACTAAAGCTCGCTCGAGGGCCTTCTCACCCCGCTTCTTTAGTCTGAGCGACATGGCTGACTGGAGCGAATCGGTGTAAGAAGCATATTTGACGATCTCAGCGAGGAGATGTTGCGATTTCTTCTCCCAATTGCTCTGAGCCTTGACTGCATTCGAGGTGTTCGGTTGATACTGCAACAAGGAAAAGATTGTGAGAAACCTGTCACACACACGAGTAGATGTCATCTTTACCAGTACTGTCATCGGCTCACGGAGCTCGTTGTGGCCCTGTAAGTCCTTTTTCAGAGATGTGACATGCTTCTGGAGCGCTTCCAGTTGGGTTTCCTCGTCATGGACGCTTGGTACTGTGGGCGGTGGCGGCGGTTTCCAATCACTAATAGTCACCTTCTCTGCCCACGGCGAACCCCGCAGAGTCGCAGCACCGTCTCTCCACCCAAACCTGCTACGCACGCTTCGCCCACTCTTCACACTCATAGTGTCCGTCTCCTTGACCCCATCACCGTCCGACACCGATCGAGCATGACCATTAGAGTCCACCACTCGATTCCAGCCATATTCCATGTTGGAGACCCCGCCTGCGAGTGGCTCCTTGCTGGTACGGGCCGCCCAGTAGTTGCACGTGGAAACCCACTCGTTCACGAGCTCCTCTGTACCGGCCTGGAAGAAGTAGACTCCACCATTGGCAAGAGTGAGCACCATGCAATGTGGCCGCTGCCGATTGTACCCAGGGGGAGGTAGGGCATGGGATAAGGAATGTGCTAGCTTCACGCTTCCCACCGGATGCGCGTTTCCCTACAAAAACGCCCGCGCTTAGGGACATGGAGTTCAACGTTGGTCACTGCAGACATACCAGCCAATTACCACCACCAACAACTCCCGAAGCTCCGCTCCCATTTTCGCCAAACGTGAACATGTTCAGCTCACCCTTCTGTATGACCACGAACACATTCATCCACGCTTTCATCTTCGCCCGTTTCCCTGTCGTCTCCCAGTACTGCTTACGGCAGAGGTTCCCTTCTTTCGCCCAGGGCGGACCCAAGAGAGCTAATTCTTCGTCCGTGATGCTGACGTCGGTAGAGTCAGACTTGCCGCTGCGCATGCTGTTCATGTCGTCCTCCTGTGCCTCTCTGATGATGGAGTGCGACAGATTAGACGCGAAACCCAGAGCCGGCGTAAGGAAAGAGGAACTCGAGCCGTGGAAAGTCTGGACAATGATTGAGCAATTAGAATCCTCACGACATTGTCAGGCTTGCTCACATCGTGAGTAGATGTCGCATAGCTGGGAGACGGACTGATACGTCCATCTACGCTGCTGTTGCTGCTGTATGGACTAGCACCATTCGGTGTATTCATGAACGTCTGCAGTCCTCGGATACTCCCTCGCTTCAAATTGGCGCGCATGTTTCGCATCGGCATTGATGGGCCAGAAGTCGGCGAAGACAGCGAGCTTCGTCCGCCGAGCACATTATTCTGAGGTTGCAAAATTTGCTGACTTTTGATGGCATTGTACATTTCCTTCATAATCGTGTGAGACAGACTCATCGGCAGGATCTACAATGAGAGGGAAACGTTACCTTCAGAAAAGCTTCCATATCACTTTCCCACTGCTTTCCGTACACTGGTACTGACTTGCTTTCCTGGGCAGGCTGAGTGGGCACGGAGATGGTGCTGCTGTTGACTTGTGATGATGATACCTGCGCAGCCGAAGACGAGTAAACAGAGGCCGGCCCGAGCGCATCGCGCAAATTCGTCACCGAACTGGTGATGCTGCCACTGCGTTTGGATCGTGAACATGGAGAAATGGTGGTGTCAACGGTGTCCGCGCCCCCACACACAGCGCCTTGCGCACTGCTGTGATCATCGTTGGAAAGATCGATTGACGGCAAACGATCAGACGTCGAGGGCTGCAGTTGGGACTGCACAGCCGCCAGCGTGTTGCGAACAAACTGATTTCGAGACATTCGTGTCGTCGTGTCGACGACATGCAAGTCGGTGTTCAAAAGCAGCAGTGAATACGCGACAGCGTGCACTACGCCTGTCGTTCGCAAGTGAGCAACCTCGCAACATAGATAGTGGGCTGACTGCTCACTCGCGCTGCCCCATACGCTTTCCGGATTGTTATCCCAGTAACGTCGGCTAAATTCCTCTAATATACGATCGAGCTGTTGTGTTTCAGCCTTCAAATAAAGCTTTGCGCAGAGGCGTCTACGCAAGCGTTTGGCATCAGGTTAGACGAGACGAGAGCCGAGGCAAAGCTACGCACCGAAATGCGATATCAAGCCTTAGACCGGTAAAATCGAACATGTCAATGTAGTGTCGGAGAGCAGTCTTGCTGATTAGAGATCTGGGGAGAGTAGGATGAGATAGACGAAGAGAAACTGGGGAATACATAGCCTCACAATCCACCGAGCCACTCCGCAATTTTATCCTTTGCCAAGACTTCCTCGTCTTCCGCCCAGAAGCGGCTGGCCAATTCTTTCCCTCGGACGTCCATGTCGGGGCGCTCTTCCCCTCCACTCAGGGATTGACGTGAAGAGAAGCGAGTGAGAAAGTGGTCAGCTATAATCATCATCAGATCCGTGATGGGAAGCCAAGCAAGACGCAAATCCGGTGATGCTCGTGCTCAAACGAGGCCGAACGGGCGAATAACATCAACTGAGGTACTCACGAATACGTGCATCCTCGGCGGCTTGGACAAGGGACGGCTCAGAACTTGATGCTGTTGAACGGTGTTGCCCACGGAGCCGCATCAGATCACGAGACGCATGTCCATGGATACCGATGCTGTTGCCAACAAGATAGCCAGTGCGTGACTTGCCCGCAGAAGATGAAGAATACATTGACGAGAGTCGCTTGTTGCTGTATATGCTCGACGACGCCGACGGCTTCCGCACCGGAGTGTGCAGCGAGGAGATGCGCGGGGGGATGATCGGGCCTTCCACGGAACCACTGTTGCTGGATTCTGGTAATAGCATTTCCGTTTTCAACTCGTTGTCCTCCAACTCCGAAGGCAGTCGCAGGGTCACCGTCGGGGTGGAAATGGCGCGTTTCGGGACATGAGACGGTTTAGGGGGGTCATTCGCATCTGGCTTGCGTTGTGACGCAAGGACACCATCAGCGTTGGAACGATTTGACATGCCATTACGTGGTGGTGCGGAGGGATCGTGTAAATCGAGAGGAGTAACCGTGGTGGGGTCCAACTGGGAGAGCTGGCCCTTGAATTCGGCGATAATTCCATTCAGTCCACTGTCCGAGCTGGGGACCTCGTCTAGCCGTGTGCCGGTAGTAGATGGTCGCGGAGTCAATGCTATGATGGTGGGGGTGGTCTTGAGTTCCATATCTCCAACACTCATACTTCGTCGCTTCCCGTGAGAGGGCCGGATGGTCATGTCTGGGGGTTTCGTGCTGTCCAGCCCAGGAAACCATTCCGAGGTTGGGTCCACGACGACGGACTTGTCGGATCCCTCGCGCTCTCGGATACCCAGGCCCAGGCGGCCTGTATCTGCTGTATTAGCGGGTGTCGAGATATCTGGCATGGGAGGCTCAGTTGGCTTGCGATGTGAATCATCCACAGGCAATGGAGGGACTTCGGTGTTGAAGGTTTGGAAGATGGTAGGCAGCGACGCGTCTGTCCGCTGCCAGATGATTTCAAAGTGAGATCGAAAATCAAGAACACAATTCGAAGCACTCCTCACCGAGCGTTCCCGAACCGTCCCTTGGCCAAGCATCCGTCCGAAAAACGCACCAGCTTTGGCGCGCACCGAAGACTTGGAAACTTTGAGTCAATTCTCAGCTGGCAGAAGCCAGAAGAGCAGAATAACAGTACCTTCAACGCAAAACTGTCTTTGGACACTTTTCTCGAGCGAGGGCTCGTCAGCAGCCGGTCCGTTTGCGCGGAGGCGACGTCGGCATCTAATTCTGCTACCGACGACGTGGAGGCGAGGCCACCAGTCGCAGTCCGCCGTAGTGGCGGTGTCGTGGTAGAAGAAGATGTGCCAGCAGCAGCCGCGTCAGATAAATACATTGTCGGGGAATGCCGATCAGAGATGTGGGCCGCCGCACCGGAAGGCAGGGGTGGCGGAACCGCACCCGACGACGGTTGCTTTTCCTTCCTATGCTGGTGGCCGCCAGCAGCGGAAGCGAGGGCGGCGACGGCCCCGAACCCGCCTCTCCGCTCTTTGGCCTTGCGGAGCAGCGTTGCGAGGTCCGGGCTGCTGGACGTCCCGGGGGAGCGGTACAGCGACCGCCGTTTGGTCTGCACGTCCGCATCGTCGGTGGCGACGACACTAACGCCGCTGCCCCCGCCCCCGGGGTCGCGTAGTGGTTGCAGTTCGCGGAGTGGTTGCAGGTCGCGGGGCGGCTGTGGGTCGCGCGATACCGTCGAGGACATGGTGGGAGGAGGAGGCGGGGGGGGAATCGGATGCCCAGGAGTCGGGGACGGCACGTTGAGAGGCGTCGTGGACCGTTCGCCAAAGCGCGGGGTCTGCGGCTCTCTCTGCGGGGGTGCCGTGGGGTGCTGCTGAGTCGGCGGTTGTGGCAGCGGCCGAACAGGCAGCGGCCGCGGGGGCGTAACGGGTTGGGGCGGCGTGGGGTGCGTCGTCGGCGGTTGTGGCAGCGGTCGCGGGGAAGGCGAAGCCGAGGAAGAAGTTGACGACGGGCCGCTGCTTGCAGGGGTGCCGGCCACAGCACCGCCGCCACTACCGTTACTGTCGCCGCCGCCGAGCGTGTTGACGTCGACACCCTCGCGGAGGATCACTGTCTTGCCATCGCGCAGGGCCTGCTCAAAGTCGAGGTCCAGTCGGGAGACCCGACGACTGGCAGTGTCTTTCACGCGTGGTAGGTCTTTGGAGGCTATGGGTAGCAGGGAAGAGCTGGGAATAGTTGTACGTGGTGGCACTTGGCCTGCATTTCGAAAGATGGACGACGCCAGGATGGGCAGTGGTGGTGTGGTGAGAGGAGAGCTGAAAACCGTTGACAGCGAGTGGGAATAGTTCGCGCACAAAAAAGGTCGGTCCTATCTTGTCTCATCTGACGGAGGAAACCATTTGCAAATGTTAAGGGGGAACAAAAGATCTACCTTATAATTTAGTTGTAAACGTGCACAACGATGTTACAAACCCTCTCTCTCTCTCAAGACCTACTCAATGGGAGAACATATGCCAGCGAATGGAAAAAAAGTGTTCACAAAAAATGAGAAAAGAAATGTGATACAGCAAAAAAAAAAAAACAAGTGCTTCTAAGGCCACCTCCAAAATTTAGCCCTTGCAACGAGCGGAGAAACGAGACAAGCCAACAACAACAAAAAAATAGAGCGAGAAAAGATGAAACGTATCGAGAAATACACATATCACAGAGGGGAGTCGTCGTTTGCCTTGCGAGTCGGTAATGATAAACCAGTAGATGTCCGTCGTTGTCGTTTCATAGCAAGCGTAGTCGACGCCGCCGCCGCCGTGAGTCCCATGCGAGGGCCACCTGGCGAGAGCCGAGTCGCCGTAAAAATATTTCCCGTCGTTGACGCGCGCGGTCGCGTTGAGGACGACGCAATCCTGGGTAGGTTCGAGGCTCCTTTGCGCGTCGTCCCCGTCGGCGTACCGGATGCTCGGTTCCTATTTCCGGATCAAGATACATTCTCGACACTTCATCGGAAGTAATAGGGGCTGTACGTACCTCTTCTTTATGACGTCGGTCTTCAAGGAGAGCGGGCGGACGACGCCGTGAAGTTTCTGCGCAGAGAACAAGCAGTTTAGCGTTGTAAGTCTCCCTAAAAAGAAAGCGGGTTACACATACATAGAATAAACCACAAGCATTACCTGCAAAAAAAGACCCATGTCAAAAACCACTCAAAGAAGTAACAACAAATAAATAGGCACGCACATAATGGATGCCCATCCGGATCCCTCCTCCAAAGCGGCGTATTCGTCGTCTTACAGTTAGTGCACACAGTGGGCGGCTGATCCCCCTCCTCACCCGCATTCTTCGCCTGAGCTGTCGCGCTCTCTGCAGGGTCCGACGTCGTCGGCGACGATTTCGACTCTACCTTCACTGGCACCGCGTTGCTCGACGACAGGCTCTTCTTCCGATGCGTCCCACCACCCACATGCTTAGCCACACCCACCGCCCCCGACGGCGCCCCCGACGCTCCAAACCCGCGCGTCGACCCCCCAGCCACCGCCACCGCTCCATTCCCACCCCTCCCCAGCGCGTTTATCGATGAGCCCTCAATAGACGGCGTTGACGCGGTCGACGTAGTATATGGCTCCGGCGACGCCGTGCTCGTCGTATGCACTCCATTTCCCCACTCGTCACTCGACGGACTTGGATGGTAGTTCTGGAACGCATCGCTCGGTAGGATCTGCGTCGGGTCCACATGCGTGTACGGGTTCTGCGATAGTGACCCACCGCCGCCGCCACCACCAACTCCATCCATACAGGGATACATGAGCCCCACGTAGTGCCCATAGTTGAGCCCCGACTCCTCCAGATTCGCAGCGCTGAGTTGTGCATAGCCCTCCGCCACCACCGCCGATGCCGCAGCAGCCGCGGCAGACAGCCTCGGCTCCGTGTTATCTTGCGAGGTGCCCACCGCAGACGAATACGTCGTCCGATCGACCGACGATAAAGGTGATAGTCGATATCCCTGATCAGATGCCCGCTGATCCTCCGTCTGCGGCATCGTCATCCCAAAGTCTGACGCAGCCGCCGCAGCCGCCGGGTTCCTGGAGCCAGGCACGCCAAACATATTGTCATAAGTAAACGTAAAGTTGAACGCATTCGACATGTACGGGTTCTCAGAGCCAAGATGTTCCGCAGGAGGTTCCGGAGGGTTAGACCGCACTTGGGACTGGCCCTGCGCCTGGTTGCCTACAATGCTGACAGACGCGGGTGGGTCTCCGCGCAGCATGCTCTCGGCGTGAGGAGCGTCTGCCCTCCGCTTCATCCCGGCCAAGGCCCCAGGAGACAAGGGCTTTCCGTTCACCTGGTGCCGTCCGCTCACCCCAGTAAAGAACCCATCTCGAACGATAGTGTGGTCGAAACTCGTCTTCCGCACATGTCGGGGGAACGTCCGCTGCGCCGGGGGTGGAGGATGTGTGATAGAGAATGGGTGGTGACCGAACAGCGGCAAGGAAGACGGCCCAAAGGCCGGACTGCTGGGGTGATGATAAGCTTGGTCCCCCACCCGGAGACTGGCGGTGTACTCAGGCGACAGATCAAAGGAGATGGACGGTTGGGGATCAAGCAGAGAGAGGCGAGGCGGGTAGAACGAAGAAGGCGAGCCTGAGCGATGCTGAGACGGCGCTTTAGGGATGGGGATACTAGAAGACATCGCCACGCCGCCTGTCTGCGCATAGCTCGCCGAGGATGAACTCGGCTGAGAATCGTCTGCATATGCCCGTAGTTCACCCGTCTGCAGGCCGTCATTCCCGACCTCCGAATCAAGGATCGGGAAGGGGACGCGGTGGTCGACTTGGCTAGATGAGATCCCATGTTGAAGGAACGTAGTGCCTCCTTGCGCTGGCCGCGACTGAGACCGACGGGCAGGACTCCAGTCCATGGAAATCCGTGACCTTGACCGGCTCATCGCTCTCCAGTCCATCGCAGTGCCGCTGAGGACGGCAGATCAACCGACCGCAAACAAGGAGGACAAGCGGCAGGCGGCCGTGAGGGGCACTTACCCGTCATCATCGCCCCCATCCTGGCTCGTGCCGTCGAATCCAACAACACGCACTCTTGCCTTACCCTTGCCAATCCTCCGTCCCCTTTCGTTGGCGCCATCATCCGTGGCAGGCGGTGTATCCTCGAGTTCTGCTCTATCCAGGGCCTTGGCATCTTCTTCCTCCTTCTTTTTCCGCAATTTCAAAGCCATCATCCGCCAGGAAAGGTTCTCCATCCTCTGGGCATGTGGCAAGATGGCTTTGGTTCTGGTGAACACCTTCCAGACTTGAGTGGCCAGCGGATCATTCTGCGCCAATTGCTCGGGATTGTCCCATGTATCGACGGGTTTCAGATCGGGCGATCCCGACATCTTTGGAGAAGTAAAAGGTGTAGCTACATGATCGGAAAGAGGAGGTGCCGTATTGACGCTGCTCAGGAGGTCATCCGTAAAGAAATCAGGAAAGATGGTCGACTTAGAATCGGCCGTCGACGAAGGGGATTGAGCGGTGGAGAACGATGAAATGCTGGCCTCCGATGCAGGCGTATGCGCGCTCATCGGGAGGGGTCTGCCAAAATCAGGCGGGGAAGTGTAGTTGAGGATAGAGGGTTGGGGTATCCAAACGTTAGAAGTCAGCCCTGGCTGGCCTCGATCACGCATCGAGGGGTCGTGATAAAACGGAGAGGACAAGGAATTCAATGATGGATCGAACATAGCGCCTCCCTCTTGGGCAGAGCTATGTCGACGGATGTGGCCGGAATGCACAGGATTGCCATTAGCAAGAGGCCTTGAGCGCTCTTCTGGCCTCCGAGTATCTACATGAAGTGCAGGTGCCCGCCTGCCGTCAGGGGTCTTTATTACAAGATCAGGCTTCCGATGGACAAATTCAGATGGTGCAGGCATAGGTGTATTATTCTTGCGATGTGACGGGCCAGCCGCGGACCCCTTTGGACGTACTGACAGATAGTTAGAGGAGTTCATCTGCTGCCATAAATTGGCAGGTTGCTGACGCTGAGTGGGGGAGACCCCATCGGCAGAGACACCACCTTGGTTGCGTGTCGAGATGGGGGTAGTAAGACGCGAGCTCAATGGTGTCGTCGGGTTAGCGCTCGAGTTGGCTGAGTTAGCATTGGGGATAGTAGTCGAGTTTGTATTGGAGATGGGTCCAAGAAACCCCTGAGCAGCTAGACTAGCGAATTCGGCATGACTGAGTGGAGCAGAGAATAAGTTTGTCCATTGATTTGAACGGGGCTGAGAATTGACATGCTGATCCATGGGATCGTTCGGAAGGGCACGACGAGGAGTTGCAAAAGAGGCCGTAGTCTGCGACAGACTGGTAGTGTTAGAGGGCAGAGACCATTGCGATGAACGGGACGAGTTGGGAAATTCCGAGAAAGACGAGTCGAGCTCTTGGGGCGTGTGAGGAGCGGCGGCATTCAAAACTGGAGCAGATGAGGACCAAGAGCCAGACGAGTGAGTATCGGCCATGACTCTAGGTGGCGAGGAAGACGATTCCTCTGTGAAATGGGGTAGTTGTACTGCAAGATGTACTCTGAATGACTTGAGGGCGATGTCGGGGCCCACCGCCTCGGTTACGATGGTGCTACGAAGGTGGTTGGCCAGACGACGACGACGAGGAGAACGAACGCCGATGTGTGAACGGTAGTACGACTGGAGGAGGGATAAAGAGGAGGGGGGAGAGCAATATTTTTGTAGTGGGACGGATGTGTGGGGGGAGAGGAGTCAGAGCGAGGCTGAGACGGAGAGCGCACGAGCGTGAGGTTGACCTGCCTGAGAGTGTTCGATGCCGTACGGTCCGGACTTCGGCTTCTATTGAGACCCCGGATCACAGCTACCTCGATTTTTTTTAAATATGATAATGGGAACAATTCTTAACCCTCAAAAGAAGTACTCCCAAAAAAAATTTGATGAAATTTATTCGGATATAGAGTGCGGAAACTCTGCTCTTTTTTTAAAAAAAAGAGCCACAGAGGCTGAAACTGTGACTTAAGACACAGAGTAGCACTGAGGGCGTGCCCATTCACGTGGAGAGGATTCGAGTCTCTGGGGTCTCTATTGTGGCGGAGAAAGAACGCAGTTCGCTTTTTCTTCACGCGGCACAACGCCACCCGCCCAAGGTAACCCTGCAGCAGTTTGCAACCACTCTCTGTTAAGCTTAGTTCTTTTTATTCAGAAAAGGTGATTTTTTAAAAAACCCCTTTTTGTCGTCGCATCGCGCCATCATCGGAATAAAACACGTAATAGGCTTTGGTACGCACCGGACACACTCGGAGAAAAATGCGCCACAGTTGTTGCAATGACGATGAACGAATTCAATTCAATTAACGACGGGTCATATGTCTCATCTCAGGCAACGCGCGCTATCCTTGGAGCACGTTCGAAGCGCAGCAACCGGGGGCGGGGATCATAAGTCCCGAAACAGGACAGTAAATTACATCAAATTCACCGCCAGCAACAGTGTAAATTGCTTCCGTGTGGTCGGAAAATTCGGAAAAAGAAAGGTCGTCGATCCTGCTAGAGCCTGGGCGCCAACATTGCCTCGTTGCCCCACCTCGACTTTGCAACAAGGAATGATCCCATTGGCTTGACAGTCTCACTGCGGCGGCGGCGGCGTGAGGCGCCCGGTCACACCCCCACAGGACATAGCCATCCGATCTTGACCGCATGACCCGCGCATCACCTCGCGATCTATTATAAAACTTTTTCCACTCCAGCACAGGTGGTACACCTTCTACATCCGTGCCGCACTGTCGGGTTTTGCCCTGTTCGGTCTCGTGCTTGTCGTTCCCCCACCTCCCTGGACAGCAACCTGTAACGCTCAAAGGTGCTGCGTGGCGGTTTTACGGGAAGGTCTTTCCCCCAAACTCGTTCGATCATCATCATTGTTGCATCACTTTACCACGAGCCTCGGACCTTTTTCAAATTGAAAAACGAAAGGAGCAAACCTGAACTAGGCACAGTTACTTCCTAACTTCTACGAGAGATGTGAATGAAGACCACAAATACGTCCAGATCCTGCTAAGTTAATAATCTCCTTCCGCGTCTCTGCCGCCGGACCCACCGGCCGATCGAGGCTAAGCGTCGTTTGCTAACCCGAAGGGAAAACAGGGTGCATGAATGCATCATATAGCTTCCATGCAAACCAAAATCACCGAGGGGATGTGCAGAACAGCACTCAGTCTCTCACCCTCGCGTTTAGACGCGCCCGAGATCAGCCATGTCCTCGAGGAAAACGCGTCGATCAAACCGCGTTACGGCACGTACATCGTTCACAGGTGTTCCAGTTATCTCCACTAGGCAATATCAAGCCGAAAGGCATTGTACTTTCCCCTTGTCATGGACCACCTGACATACCTGTCAGTCCAACCCGTCCCTGGGCTTGTCCCAAATTTCCCACAACATCGCCTTTGGGGCTCAATGTTTCACAAAAAACACCACCAGGTCTCCCAGGTCTTACCTGGAGTTTCGGCATTAGATTTCCCACGAACTCGATGGGCTGTGTGCTTTGCAGGTGACGCCACAATGAAATTTCGGATAAAAGAAATGTTTGTTTCTCCAATTGAACTAGCACGGTGGATCGAGGAGAAAGGGTCGCATTATTATTACTCTCACGCAGAATGATTGACTTTCGGAGGGGCGAGACCAGTGAGAAAAACACGGTTGCTTTTCAAACGCCGGAGATGAATTCCCCGTCGACTGGCGGCTTCGCTGCTCACATTTCCACGTTCCTCCTCGAGTGACAGGCAGCGAACGTGTCTGCACATTGGAAGATGGAAAAGGGGTAGGTTAGCTTACCGATCCACCCTTTTGCGCACTGAACAAAATAAAATTCAAAATGAATATTCCACGTCAATTTTTCCTCACCCTTTCGTCTTTAATCTTTGTCCTCGCCATCCCCTAGTGCAACGTCGGGCTCGAACTTCCAGAGAGGAATAACGTCATAAGCAGACGTCTCTCAACCCAACCCAGGCTTCTCCTTCTCCTCTACCTGTTCTCTCACGCGCCCATCATCTATCGCCTCATCCGTCCAACCATAAGCTTCTCCGAGCTCGCCGCGTGTGATCGCAACGAACAAGAACGCCACGATGCACGCCGGACTTGGGGGATGATAGGGCGGTGTATGTGTGCGCGTGTTGAGCATGTGCAAAAGCGTGTCGGGCCCCACCAAAAATACCAGCGCGTCAGTCAGGCAGCACGTGAAGAAACGAACAAACCAAGAAGAATTTAAACGTAGCGTGCTCGCGTCACCCGCGCGTCGCGAACTAGCAATAAGAAAGGAGAAAGAAACGTCATCCTTGATTCAGACGTGTCTTCTATTACCTGATGTACAATAACGCCGGTTGAGCGGTCTTATAAACGTGCATCACCGCCATGCATGTAGCAAGCGCGAGTGCGTAGCCCGCCAGGGTAGTGGTAAAGAAGTGCGAAGGCAGTTCAGCACACAATGATGACAGCGGCTGCGGCAACGGCGACGCGTCGGGGCGCGGGGCGCGTCCCAGCGCTTTTTTGTCTTGTCGTCCTCGTTGTTCTCCATCTTCGTCGCGTGGTGGTGGTTGTGTGCATTGCCGGTGCCGGAAGCGACGGCGGTGGCGTTGATCGTAACGCAGACACAAGGAGATGAACATGCCCGGAACCACGACATCCCCTAGTCCCAACATGGAATAGCCCCGCGCAGAGGCAAACGCCATTGATTTCGGCCACAATAACTTGATCGGGACATTGAGCGATGTCGCTACTTTCAGCATCTGAAGGAGAAAAAAAAACGTAAACACCCCATTCCTGCAGATGACACTTTTGAGGAAACAACACAATACCACTTCGGTTCCGAACACCCACCTAGCAAAAGAAGCACACGAACATTACGAAATAAGGACGAAACAAGGTGGAGCAACGACGCACCAGATGTCGTAAAAAAAGAGCACCGACAACAGCACACAGCCGGTATAAAACGAGTCAAGCTTCATGACAGTCAGCACCGAGTGGCAGAACGAGATCGACAGCACGTTGGAGAGCAAGACGGACTTGCGTCCTGCGTCCGTGAAAGTGTACAGAACAGCGGGTATCACGCCAAGAGGCAACAAAAACAAGGAGGGTGTGCGCAACGATATCCTGGCTGCCGCTAGACGTGTGAGGCAGTGTACGCGCGTGGTCAGCTCAGGCGCCCTTCTTACTGGGCGGGAACGCGAGAAAGAAACAAGAAAAAACGCACTCGCCGGGTCTCCCCCATTGGAAAGTACGATCTGGTGAAACTCTCTCCAACGCGCCGGGCCCATGACGAGCCGCGCCAGCGCCACGACGCACCGGGGCACGCACACAGCGCTCGCAAGCGCGAAAAACATGCCGAGCAGCCAGTTGATCCATTCGCGCCCCAAGTACTTGATCGCCAGGTAGAGCCCCAACAGCGTCACGGAGGCGACCTGCGTCGTCGCGAGAAAAAGCCAATTAGGGGGTGTGTTAGTGGTGGTAGGAGATCGTCCCGGCCGTGAAACGCGCTCACGATTGGAAACAGCCACGCGTCCGACGCCGAGATTCGCTCGTCGTCGTCGTCGTTCTCTTCCTCTGACGGGAGAGAGCCCCAAGCGCCGGCGTAGACTGAACCAACAGCCAAAGTCAAGAGGCCGGCGTAGGACGACAGTAAATCCCAATCAGTCATTGAGCGCGTAACGAGGACTTCGTGCAACTGCGGATGATTGTGGAATGTTTGGTGCATGTAATTATCATTGCAATCTACAATACGTATATTCTATCACGGCCAAAAAAATGAAGGATGCAGATCTACAAGATTAATAGCCAGCGGCTACGCCGTTCTTTCGAGAGTCAGAGGTCGCTGTAGACCACGACAGTCAGCGTGTGCTTCGGGCAGAGAACGTCCACGTACCAAATATCTTCCCATCTTGATGCAAGACGACCTGCACTTCGCTGAGAGCGGACGGACCTGCAGCTGTGCAACATCCACGTCAGACAAACGCGGATGTGAAGGCACAAAAGAACCCATACTCGTAAGATTGTGTCCAAGCTCTTTGAGTCCCCGCAAAATATGGCGTGGATACCAGTGTTCCGCATCCACATGCGTTGGATAGAGCTGGTCATGCACACGCGCGTGTTCTACAGCCTCGCTCACGCCCATTCCCCAACCCAGATTAAGAATTACTTGGAACACGGCGGGGAATATCCGCGAACCGCCAGAACCCCCGATGGCAAGATGAAAAGACCCATCTTCATTTTCGATGATTGTAGGAGCAGTTGAGGAGAGAGGCCGTTTACCAGGTTCCGGATAGTTGTCTAGCAATAACGATAAGGTCAGCTAGAAACATCTTGACGGAACTAAAGTGTTGACGGACAAGGCGAAGGATATAGCCCAAACGCATTTGGGACGCCAGGAGTGGAGAAATCATCCATCTGCGACCCGTCAGCTGAGGCGCAAGACAACAAGGGCATTCAGCGGACCTCATCATTCAAAATGATTCCTGTCTCAGGATCCAGGACTTGTGATCCAAAAAGGAGATTGATAGTCGATGTCAACGCCGCTGCCATTCCATCTTTGTCAACGACCGACGTGTGAGCCTAAGGATTGAACTCGTCAGTCTCAACCAATAGCATAGTAAAAGCCAAATGTCATCTCTACCGTTCCGTGATCTTCTACGACATCAAACACAGGCCTGTAATATTCCGGTGGATGTGCATGGGCCTGCGCGATGAAATCAAAAGACGAACATCATTCCACTGCCCTAGCCAACTTACATTGTCTAATCTAGGGAAGACGAGTTTCGC
This sequence comes from Clavaria fumosa, assembly GCA_951802425.1. NCBI lineage: Eukaryota > Fungi > Basidiomycota > Agaricomycetes > Agaricales > Clavariaceae > Clavaria > Clavaria fumosa. The sequence goes on along the minus strand of OX637802.1, from coordinate 988,042 downwards.
AAATGCTGGGTCATGAATTTGGTCTATCCGGGTAGTGTCATTGATCAATGCAGGGTCGGAAACATTGGTCCTGATTATGGAGAGTCAGCAGCCTTGCACGCATGCCGTCAGGGAACAAGTGACCTCGCCGCAAAACCGACTGGTTGGGAAAGCTGATTAATTTATCCGCGCCTCCGACAGAGTGTGGGAATCTTACAATTCATGATCTCTACAATTCGATGAACATTCAGCACGTTCATCCCTGCTCCCAAGTCGAAGTGATTGACCAAATTTAACATATGGAGTAACGCCGGGCCGGATGATGGCGCATGTGCTGTATAAACCTTGCGTTTGCGGTACGTTCCTTCCAAAGCACGTCTCACTTTGACGGTATAGTTGGTGAGGTCGGCAAGAGTGAGGATACCGCCAGTCGCTTGCACCTTTTGAACAATGGCCTCGGCAATTCGACCCTGTCGATGATGGTTAACGACTAAGCTGATGCAGTAACGTGAGTAAAAAACAGACCTGGTAGAACGCCTTTGAGCCTTCGGACGCAATTTTCTCTAGAGTGCTTGAATAATTGACCCTCCTAATTAAATCACCGGGTTTGAGGAGGACACCTTCAGGAGCAAATATCGGAGACCAGTCTTTGTTCTTCAACATGAGATCGGAGACCCACTGTTAATGGAGTTTAGTTGCATACTACTTTTGAAGCAAGACGGGACTTACCGCAGTCCGTTTTGCAAGCTCCTCACTCACCAACCAACCCCGGGCGAGTTCTACGCTCGGTTGCACAAGCTCGTTCCAGGGCATCCGGCCCCACCTTTTATGAGCCTCTTCAAGGCCGAGCACCTCACCTGGCACAGCAACAGCTTTGCCACCCACTCTGGCTGACATTGGGTCATGTTGATACATTGTTTCATTGGCCAAGGCAGGGGCGGCCTCTCTGAAATCAATAGTGTAGACTGAGGACTTGGAGTCCGGTGCGGTAGGTGGGATACGGACGACCATGATACCACCACCTCCTATACCGGAACTTCCCTTGGGATGAGATCGAGGTTGAAGGGATACGAAGGAGGTGACGCACGCGAATGGATTTAAGACACCCATACAGAAGGTGGCAGCAATAATGGCGTCCACCGCATTGCCGCCCTCTTTCAAAATGTCAACGCCGACCTCGGAACATTGGCGATTCTCGCTCGCGACGGCGCCGTGACGCGCTTCGATGAGGTAGGCTGGATTGCCCGATGGGGCGAGTCGAGAGGATGTCTTGACATTCGGAGGGCACGCCGGTTCGCTTACAGTTTGGTAAAAAAGAAAGAAGGTACCCAGTAGAACGGTGATGAAGAGGTATTTCCGGATAGGTCGTCTAACGCGCGGCGATGCAGGCTGCGAATAGAACGGAAGAACGCCGTCGGCTGGAGCAGGTGGTACGTCTTTCGTGGTTGGCGGCCATGCCATGCGAAAACCGGGCTTAGGATTCATTCTGGGTGCGGATCGCTGAGGTCAAACACTTTCGCCTGGCGGCCTCCGCACCCAAGCCAGACTTTGACAAAACCCCTTCATTTTCAAGGACGGAGGGACAAGCAAGTGCAAAGCCAGATTACGTGGAACTTCGCTTCGCTTACTGTGCAGCAACGACTTTACATGGCGGTATTACCTAAATGCGAAGTAAAATGGAGATAAACGGAGGGCGTGCTGAATCACTGCTGATGCGCCACCTGGGCGTGAGTTGGGGAACATGTGTGAGTGTTTACTATCATGGAAAATGGTGTTGCAACGTTACAGTGGGGCGCAACTGGAGTTCACGTGAGGGAAATGAAGTTCGCGGCCTTGAGTTCACGCGAGGCAGCAATGCAAGAAATCTGCGAAGCAAGAGCTAAAGAGAGGGCGAATCAAGTATAAGGGGCGGGAGGGGGCGGGAGACCACCCGACGCGGCGTGAGGCGCGGATCCGCACAGGAGGCTCAGTGAGTCCGCTCACCTAAATGTGCCAACAGAAATAGTTGGGGAAGCCCCTTGTCATCGAGGGCAACGGCGTTACCGCCCCAAACGTCCCCCGCCTTAACTCTCGACGTTCTCAAACTTTGTCTTGTCCTGTCAATGTGTCGCTGCCCAAGAGCAAGAGACGGCTGCGATTGGGATGGGGACCTGGTAGTCACGTGAGATGACGCGGTCACGGGGTCAAAGCTGGCACAGACATACTCGCTCACCATCCTGCCGGCTAGACGTCAAGTATGCCAGGGAGGTTCTTCTCCGACGTCGTCGTGCAGGAACGTGACTCTAGATCAGCAACTGCCAGGTGTTCAATAGATGCTCTGGATCCAATGTCGAAACGGCAGCGGGTAATCGGTCTCAACGCGCGCTATGACCGCATGCTCGTGAAAGTGGGAGAGATCCTCCCTTCGCGCGCACGGAACCCAGGTAGAAAGCGCACACATTCTGTAGGATCCTCATCAGTGAGCAGCCACAGCATGCCGAAGACGCCAGTCGACGCATATAGTCGGCTGGACGAAGGGCGTCTTGGCCGCGATTTCAAAGTCATCAAGCTGAACCGTTCCCTCAATCGTTCTCAATCAATAACCCTCCATAACAGGCGAAATTCAAGCGACCGTGGATCTGAATATGGTTTTCAGGTACTCTGTCCCTTCTAACGTCGTAGAGCTTCGCAAATCTTTTTCTTTAGTTAGAACGGCCTCCGAAAAATGTAGAACCACTTCCCAGCTGGCTGTCTGACACCTTCAACAGGCTTGAAGTCGATCACCCTATGCGACTTTTGCTTCCGCCTTCACAGGCTAATTGCGTAATTTCTCCTCTCATGGACCATATGCCCAATGCTTCGACAGGCAGGCGGAGAAGTCAGCCTGCGGAAGATCCAATTTTTGCCTTCAGCCCTCCAAATCCAGAGAATACACCGATTGGTCCACCTTCTGGGTTGCCATCACTCCCAGAGTGCTCGTTTGACGCCCAGAGACGTCTGGAAATGGAGTTTCCTTCCAACCAGGTCTTTGACGCCGTGCTGCAGACCTCGTTTTCGCCAGAAGCTTTCGCTCACTCGTTTCTAGACAACTGCTCACCTACTGCCACACTCTCTGCTACTTGCAAAAATATACCTCTCGAACTCGTCCCGTTTTCAGCAGCCGGTCCGCTCGTATCTGCTAACTTGTTGTCGACCCCTCACCCTGACTTCTCGCCTGCACTTATGCTTGAACCCTTATCATCGTCTTCGGATCCTTTCCCTTCTGACCTGCTTCTGGAGCGACAGCTCGAAACTCAATTCGCGGCTCCCAATTTCGTCTCACCTGATCCTGATGGTTTTTACGACGCCGAGAACGTCCTCTTGCCTGACTCTGACTCGCTCCCTTCTCCGCTGCCAAAGCCTCAGGCTCGACCATTGTCGTACACTTCGGCCTTCGCTACTCCTGGGCCACATCATACATACTGCCCAATCTACTTTGATACACCGACATCTGACCCTGTCTCTGACCCCCGAGAACCCGGTTTTGAACTCGACTACACCGAACTTGACTTTCAATGGACGCCGTTTCACCGGAGTGGCCTGCCGGAACGCTCGAGGGCCTTTGCGCCGTCCACTGAAGGGCTCAGCGTGGACAATGGATCAGTCCCAGCTGACGAGCACGCCCATTTTGACTTCTCTCCTGAGTTCTTCAGCACTCCAGCGCTAGAGACGCGTGGTAGTTCTCACGGACTTTGTAGCTCCACGCTACTCGACGATAATTTCTTGGATGTGGATATTCTGTCGGATTTGGACGTGACTGGAGAGCTCCAGGACACTCCGGATATTGGTATTGCCCACCTGGGTGCCCGTGTCGCAGCCGAATCGACGCACGCCGACGACGAGGTGCCAACTCGTAAGGCCCCGTTCGCTCCTGCACCTGACATATACATTTCTCCAATTCGCAGCGTCTCTCTGGCGCTCAAATCGAGTAGTCCGGCGAGGCGACAGGAGGTATTGAGGGTAAGCGTCGGTCTTGTTTCACTCGTGGATATATCAAGTAACGCCTTGCTTTCAGAATTCTGGTATCTCTGCACTTATGACGGAACCCGTTACGGAAGAGATGGATGTCGAGAAGTCGCAGGACTCGAATGATAGTATAGAATCGTGGCCAGACGAGAATCAGGTTTAAGTGTAATTATGCAGGTAGAATACTGGTATACTGAGGGCATATAATCATCGTGCCAATGGGCCACTCATGATGCTCTTCGGGTCGAAATACACCAAATTAATAGTTTCCCCTCAAACCCGTTCATCACTACATTGCAAGCTGATGGCAACTGGGGTGAGGGGGAAAGACGATCGATTTGACATCACGTGACAAACGTCAACAGACATTGGACATTCGTCATACTCGCGTGCCGACATGTCGCTCTCTACGGTGACAGCCAACTTTGCTGCGTGTCTGGTTCGGCGTCCCGTACGTCTTGTTCGTGGTTACCCTGTTCGCAGGTTAGCAGTCGTCGACCGCTATACCATCATACGATCCTTCTTCACTCAGCAAGCGCACGACCGCCGGAAACCTTACTGCAATGTGCTATCCAGAGGGACTTCTGATGCTCCAAGGAAAGATGACCCAACCAAAATTACATCAAAACGACATCCACAGCAACAACTAATCCCACCGTCATCGCAACTTGTTCATGAGGAAACACAAGTTCCTGTTCATCGATACGAGAACTATTCAAAATTCTTTAAGCGCCTTGCGCTCTCTCTTCCTCATCTACATCGGCCTACGCTTGATGACTTTCTGCAAGTATCTAGCGGTTTTTGGGAAAGAGTTCGCATTCGTTTCAAGTGGTTTACAATTAAATCTTTTCGCAAGTTTAATGCGGACGATATATCTGCGTTCGTTACCTGGTTTCTGATGAGCCAGACACTGTGGATACTCGTCGGAACGTACGTATCTGGACATATACACTTCATTGGCGCCCCCACCAAATTTCATCTAGTACAACGTTCTTTTCTGTCTTGTTTGCCACTGCAAACAGTCTGAGTCTCCAGCGTCAGTCGACTTCACACTCAAAAGAAAATAATCTGATGTTGTTATTAGACTACGTCGCCGGGGCAATCAGCAACTATCTCACATCTGAGACTGGCGTTACGGTGATATTCGAATCTGCCATAGTGCCCAAGTGGAAGGACTCCCGTATTTCCTTCAAGAATGTTTATATCTCCCGTCACCCAGGACGTGAGCCCGGGCATGCGATGAGGACCGTCGGCCATATGACTGCGCTTGGATACGATGTCAGCAATCACCCTGCGTACCATCATGTAAATGGAGAAGACGAAGAGGTTCAACCTACTCCTTCAAAGAATATGTACTGGTCCACCTTCGATCTGAACGTGGATTCCATCGATGTTACGCTGTCACTAGGACGGTGGCTAGGTGGCAAAGGACTTGTAGAAGACGCCGTTGTCAAAGGTGTTCGTGGGACACTCGGTAATATGTTTTCACTGCCCGTATTAGCCGATCTGATCTCACGCTGCCGATCCACAGTCAAATGGAATCCGGAATGTCTTCTTGACCCTGCTTCCTTCCGGCATAAGCCGCAGCCTGGCGACTTTGAGCTGAATTCCCTTCAGCTGGAAGATGTTCTGATAAGCGTATACCAGCCTGGCAAATTTCGACCATATACCTTTTCTATTTTCCGCGCGGACCTTCGTCACCTCCGGAAGCAGTGGTTGTTCTACGATTTTTTGCGAGCTGAGAACGTTGTTGGACAGTTCGACAACTGTTTATTTAGCTTGCATCGGCCGCAGAGCATTGGGAGATCGACTGAGGTTGAATTGAAGGACGGCCAGTGGGGAAGAATTGTTCGTTCCCTACACATTTGCGTCCTCGTATTAAACTCAAGGGGTCTGTCTGCAGTCGCGGATTCGGATTGATGGCATTCCCATCGACCACATTCATACTTTTACTAGGCAAGGTGGTCCCATTTCATGGATCACCTCCGGAAGGCTGGACGCGGTCGTCGACATTAAATTTCCTCGGGACGTCTCGTCCGATATCGATCTCACCGCCATCATCGACGCGATCACAACCACCCTTGACTTGATTCCTGGCCAACACGAGCTTGTCAGGCCGCCGCTTACTGCCCCGGACGAGGAAACGCTTGGGCAACGCGTTGCCGTTGAAGGCAATAGTAAGGTTGAGATAGAGATTGACATGAGATTTAGAGACATCAAGGCTGCCATCCCCATTTTCACGAAAGAGCTAAGTTACGTGAACAACGCTCTGATACGCCCGATCGTGGCATTTATGAAGTCAGTTGCTTAAGATTTTGCCGCATTTGGATGGCTGATTAGATCGCAGTGCGAATCGAACTCTTATTCCTATTCATTGTAGGGTCGTGAAGGACCTCGGCGATTTTGACGGTTCTTGGACCGTAAGTTTAGCTTTTACTTATCATAGTATAACATTTTTCATTTCAAAACTGCCTCAGATGTGGGAAAGTGAGCGACTTGCCGTACTTACACGATGCTTTGGGGCTGAGCTATTCTCTAGCGGGTCTCATGGATACCATATCACTGAAAATTTACGACGCCCTCGCTTATCACGTAACTCAAGCCAACATCAATCGTCGCATCAAGACTGTCGGTATATGGAGCCTCCAGATGACCGCGAGCAGTGTTTTGGCCACTTTACGTGGCCTCGTCGACCCTATATCTGCTGATCTAAAGGACTTATATGCATACGGTGCATCACTTCCTACGCCTCCTGTCTTGACGCCTTAGTCTTTCCGCCTTTACGACATGGATTGAAGCGTAAACATGAAGCGCATCAGAGGTTCATTATTGCATAGGGGATAGGGGAACTTGCCCAGAACGTACGTCATATGGACCGCCATTTATTTTTCCATGAATGACAAATGCTCACCGTAAGCTCGTTAATGATTTGTGCCCTCTTTCTTGATGAACTCCCTCACGACGTCCGGAGCGTCGGCCAAGACGTTTTTTGCTGGTTCCCATGTGGCGTCGGCTCGCGAGTATCCCCACCAATCGATGAGATATTCCTCTTCACCGTCCACCATCCGTTTTTGAATAATCCTCTCGACCACATAACGCTTCGGGATCTTGGGGATCGAGCCTGGCTTTATTCGCACTATTTGACGGTCGGGATGTGCCCACGCTCTCGGGATGCAAAGTTCTGGGTATGGCTCAGTCGATGGGTGGAATTTGCCCCTGATCGGAATGGAGCCATGCCCACGCTTCTGCATGGGTCCCCAGCGGCTTTTCACTTGAGGATATACGATGCGTGAGTACTTGTCGACCTCGCACAATGTGTGTTCGATGTCAGCGAGGCCCATGCGCAGACCTTGCGGGCCTAAGCCGTCAAACTTCAGCCCGAGGTGTGCGAAGTGCTCATCCTGTGTTTCCGCCATCCATCGCATGACATCGGCTTCCATCGAAGGCAGCTCAATGCTGTTACCAAAGCACTTGGTCAAGCCTGACCTGGATCCAGGACCCCCGACAACGAAGTCCATCCCTGAGAAGTTGAGCAGGTGGGAATATGAAAGGTTGAGCAAGAGTTGATAGGAATTGAATTCGGCGAATCCGGGGAATGACACTAAGAATGCGTAGACGTCAGCCATGTACTTGGCACTCAAAAGTTGCCCCGTCAGGTCTGCATTCATGATTGCCTCTAAGAAACGTAGGTGGTGCTGAAATGACTCCTTGCAATCATCCATTTTTGCGGGTACTTTCTGGAATGAACCGGTGTAGAGAATCACACCCTGATTCTTCGCGTCGCTGAGCACTTTCTCGTAGGCTGCTCGGTTGTACCTTTCCCAGGCTAGGGGGCTGAGAGTGTCCTCCAAGAGCTGGTATGTTTCAATCTTGGTGAACAAGTTGAAAAGGACCACTCGAAAGACGACATCGATTGGTTTCTGGGACCCTTTCTCGATGACCTCGCGGATGATGAATTGTGACGAGCGATCAAGGACGCGGAACGTATTGGCAAAAGGGTACTGCCGGAGAACACGATCGTCTGTCCATCTTTCGGCCATTGGACGCGAATCAGGCCCTTCGTGCCAAAGTCAAACAAGGATGTACTTACGGGGGTGGCAGTCCTTCGCGTCGACGCTGATCGATTGCAAGCCGCTCTGCTGAATATTTCCAAAACGCATCAAACACCACCGTCGAACGCAGGGTCACATCTCGTCCATTCACTCTCACATGAAAAGTGCGTGTTGGGTCAGAATTCGTGGCTTTAAGAGTCAATTTACGCGTATCACGCTTGTACGGGTTGCTGAGCCTTCTACTCCCGTATGACAGTGAAGATCTGGTCACGGGCATGTTGTCTGTTAACACTGTTAATGGGTCTGGCGGGATCTTCCATCCTCTCATTCTGAAACTCACATGGTTAGATTGTCGTTGGTGGCACAAAAGTCGCCAAAGGCATTAGTACAATATGGCCAGATTTGGGCAATTCGCACGAGCCCGTGACCAATCAATGGGTCAGAGTCAGATTGGAGACAGGTTGGGATGGATTGGAGTACATCAGAGACAGATCAGAGTAAGGTTTTTCTCCCTTCCCTGTACAAGGTCAGATTGTCAGGAAAGGGCATCCACCTTGGTAGTCTCTTTGCTGGTTTGTATTTGATTTTCATAAGTCATTCTCCTGGCACTTATAATTATCTGAGATGTACTACTCTCGAACCTGCGAGGACTGGCTCAAGAAACAGGATGCCAATGCGGTCGTGGGATTGGCAGATCGCAAGGTGCACAAGCCAGAGGAATGGGACTTGAAGAGGGCGAGAAATTGTTCACAACCAATTTAGGGTGTTCTATATAGCTTGTTCAGAATTGTTCAATTATATTGATGGACAAGACTATGTCTAGTCCTTTCCGCGCTCTTTTACCTGCCACCTCGCTTTGGTTATTGACCTTCTACAGGTGGGAGTTGGTCATTATCTGTTCAGGAGGAAAGACCGACATTCGACCGCTCCTTCAATTCTCTGTCCTGCGCGAAAACTCTTGCTAACTCTTGCATTTTGCGAACTAGTCTTGGCTCGCTTGGCTGTCGGAGTACCTGATGTATGCGTGGCCGACATTTTCTTGAGCCCCAATGAATCATGCAGTTGAGTCTTGCGACCTTCTATTATGCTCTAGCATAAAATAGCGAATGAAATTATGCATCCGCTGCTTCCCATGCAGCTTTGAGGGCAAGAAGCTCATTTTGTAGTGCGACACGCCTCGCTTCCAATTGTCTGAGCTCCTCAACAGAGAGAAGTTCCACGTCCCCGTCTGAGTCTTCCGTGGCGCTGCCGATGCTCAGTAAATCCTCTGCCTTGGTCTTCTGCTGCATGAGTCGCTGGTGGATCCGTTGGTAGACACGGTAACGTTTCCGGTATCGCGTACGCAGCGTGTCAGACTCTTCGGGAAGATTCAAGGGCAAACGAGATGGAGGCTCGTCTGGAGAGTGAGACGGATTGTTAGACGATGCAGCAGACGGTGGGTTTATTGTGGGTTTGGCGTCCATTGCTTGCGAGGAACTCGAGGTCGCAGGCGCAGCCGGCTTGGGTGAGCGTATCTCGCCTTCGCTTTCCGAAGAAGTGTAGATGGGGGACTTGCGGCGGAGCTTGGAGGCGCCACTGGGCTTGGCGAGAGGCTTCTGGTTTCGATGTAGGTTCTGCGCGGAGGAGGAAGCGGTGGACCCTGTGGTAGATGTGCTTGGAGCTGGGACGGGGCGGTGTGAGGGAGACGCCTCTTTCTTGAACTTCTGGCGGGGCAACGTGGACTGGCCATACGACATCTCTGGTTTCTTGGGAAGGAGCAAGGCTGGGTTGGGCGCTCGGGATGGTGCTAGGTCGTTCGATTTACGCTTCTTCTGGACACCGTCAGAATCGCCCCCGGAGTCATCGTCGTCCTCTCTCTTAACCTTCCTCTGCTTGAGATGGCTTAGATTGGAACCTCCCGCCTCTTGAGAAGGTTTAGTGTCCTTAGCCCGTCTATTGTCAAGCGGCTCTCTTTTAATATCCTTCTCCCTCTCTCTCTCCCTCCCCAACTCCCTGTCAGCCTTTCTCTCTCTCTCAATGCGTTTTTCTCTATCAGTGTCCGCTCCGGTGGCGGATTTCTTGGGAATACGGCCGTGAGGATCTCTTCCCCTCGGAATGTCTCTATCGGAATCAGGAGAAACATCTGCAACGGCTGCTTTCTGCCTCTTGAGTCCGTTCTTTTCTCGGTCGGGGTTCAAGTCGTCCTCAAGTCGTCTCTTAGGTATACGGGTATCAAGCTCGCGCTCGCGACCCTCCTTCGTAGAGCGCATTTTCGAGTCTGTATTTGCGTGTTTCTTGTCATGTGAGGGCTGCAACGCAGGAGACGGTCTTGTCGGCAAGTTCGATGGAGGAGTGTCCCGTGACGGTCGAGAACTTGACTCGCCAGATGACGCAACATTCCGAGGAAGCGAATGTGCATCTGGCTTGGCTTTGTATCCAGAACCTGGCCGTCTCACAGCCGGCCTCTGGGCACTGACATTGACATCGTCAACCGGCCCTCCGGCGTCACGGTCCTTCGAGGCCGCATCGGCCCGCGTCACTTTTTTACCCTCATTTTTCACGGCGACGGTCTCCGACTTGCCTTTCCCTTTCCTGTCTTTAGCGTCCGCGGCCGCTGTGCGTTTCTGAGGCGCTTCGGCCTTGGACGAAGATGTGGCTGGTTTTGAGTTCACGTTTTGGGGGACCTTGGACGGGCCAGCAACGGCCGAGGGTGCAGCAGATGTGTCGGTAGCATGGGTTTCGTTCGGGGGCCGGTACCTGACGTGCTCCCACACTGGGTCGGTCGCAGGAATTTTCATACTGCCGAAGGCGATCCGCGCCTGTCTCGCCAAAGTGGTCTTCTGAGACTCGTCGAGCGAAGGAGATTCATAGGGTCTGATTTGAAGCCATGTATTGCGGGTCAAGTTCCAAAGACGGCCCGCGCTACCAGAGCCTTTCCTAACGGGATCTGTTTGTTCTGCCACCTTGATTTCGAAAGAGTATGAGCTTGGGGGCATAGTAAAGTTGGCAAATGATGTACCTCACGCAAAATGTCCAAAAGCTCTTCTCTATGGGCAGGATCACAATTCTGTCCGCCGACCAGACGGATAAATTCCTCGCTGGTGCGTGGCTGCGCAGCAAGGCAGCGGATCGCTCTCATAGTCAGAGCGGGATCATTCGTAGAGGGACGAGTGGTCGCTTGAGAGGCGGATGGCGTCGGAGTAGCAGAAGTAGCAGCAGACCTAGCATGCTGTATGGATTTCTTGGCGACGGCTGACGGCTGAGCTTTGCGCTTGCCCCCCTTCGTGACTGGGAGTGCTAGCGGCGCGTCCAAGAGAATAGCCTTACGGTCAGTACGTTGCTTCTCCGCTTCCAGTGTGCGGTCACGGAATTTCTCTTCGACCTTGCTGTCGAGTTCACGATCGACCGTGAACTTGCCTGTGACATTAGCGTAGAGCTTGAGTGGGACCAGCGGCTTGGCAGCTGTAAAGGCCCGTAGATATAGTTCATGGGGCGAATTCTCCTTCAGTGGACGCATTGGATAGAAGCTCTTGCCAATGTATATTCCCTGCAAACGTGTCAATGAATATGCGCTGAAGCCGGAGAAGTGTAGGAACCGCACGAACCGGACTGGCGCCAAACTCGAATTCCATCTGTGGGTGATTGGGAAAATCCCCAAGAGCATCGAGCGTTTCGTTGGACATGCGAATAATCATAGCTTGCTTAGGCTTGGAATGTACCGCATCACCAGGCTTTGAGTGGCCCTGTAAAGAGAGAGGACCATTGCAAGGTAAGGGCATGGGGAGTCGTGGCGAAGTGGTGGATTCTTGACGGTAGAGCCGTAAATGTGGAGGGTGAGTAGAGCTGAAGAGAAGCAAAGCCGACAGTGGAACGGACGATGAGCAACGAAGTTTTTGTTGCTGCGGTGGACGATGATGAACAGGGTGAGTGCACACAATTGACAGAACCGTCACAACGTTTACGGTTGCTCAATTCGAGATTGCCAAATACAGACTTGGCTTGCACAGTGACTAATAATTGTCTCCGCAAGCTCGTTGGTTTCCTTCTGTCCAACTCCAACCAACTGTGTTCACTCAAAGCAACGGCTGGGCGAGCACATCCACCTTCGCAGTTCCCAAGGGTTATTGTGCACGTGATCAACACACGTGAAGCCCTCGCAACTTGAGGGCAATTCAAATCAGAAAATTTCCGTGTGGGGTAAGCATGTTACCATCGTCTTAGCCGCTCTTCGATACCTAATGTGACCCATCAATGCGTCCCCACGTGCATACAGCGTAGCGCATGCGACGAGCTGGTCATGGCAAGATGCATACAACAAGCTTCAAACGGTCGTGGACCCTGATGGGACCGTGGGTTTTCTCCACGCTTTTAACGGCGCCTATGTGATTGCGGCAGAGCAACTTCTCAAGAGCACGTTCGTCGTCGCACGACTTGATATGCAGCCGTTGATTGGCTGAGGAAATGCCAAATTCAAGGGTCAAGAATGCTCTTCTGCGACTGTAATACAATCTAAAAAGCTGGTCGGTTGAGTCTCCACGTCCACCTCACCTCTCGTTCGCCCCACACACATATTTTCGGGGTACGCTCCTATCGGGCAAATACTTCTCCATGGCTTGGCTGACTTGTGATGCAGCGCTCTACATCATACCGTCGTCATGTTCAGCACAATTAGTTTGTTGCAGTTAGGGCTCACCGTCACGGCGCTAGCCCTTCTCGTTCACACCACCTTCCATAAATTGAAAGCTCCGCTCAAGTTCATTTGGCACTGCTTTATTCGACCAATCGGAACGGCGGATCAGAAGGAACGTCTTGAATCGGTAATTTTAGATTCGCTCGGCATCAGTCGACCGCTCAACAACTCCTCAGTTCTATCAAGGGCAAGCGGATGTATATGACGCAACGAGGAATGGGCTTTTGAGGGGCAGAGAAAGCATGTTGAGTCTCTCGGCCGCTCATCTGCAAGAAATTCGCAAGACGTCGCCTAACAAACGCTTGGTCTGGGTGGACATTGGAGGAGGAACTGGTTCGCCAAAATCACCTTTCATCGGGGCAAGCGAATAAACCTTTTTTTACAGGGCACAACGTTGAAGTCATGGACAAATATTACCAAATTGCCTTGTTTGACGCCATATACATCATAGACCTCTGTGAATCTCTTCTTCAAGTCGCGCGGCAACGCTGCAAACAGAAGGGATGGAAGAACGTGATTGTGCTATGCCAGGATGCTACGGAATTTTCTTTACCCGAGTGGTCACATGGTGTGGACACCAAGGGTAGCGTTGGTTTTGTGACGCTCAGCTACTCACTTTCGATGGTATGCTTGCGCTCGTCACAACTATTTCGAATATTACATGTGGCTGTCAGATCCCGAATTTTTACGTGCTGATTGACCGCATTGAGCATGTCCTATCACCAGAAGACGGACTCATCGGCGTAGTCGACTTCTACACCTCAGGCAGGCAGCCATCCCTCCATGAGAAAGCGATCGGGGGCACTAGCAAGGAGTGTGGATGGCTCAGTCGTTGGTTTTGGCAGATCTGGTTCGACTTTGACCATGTGTCTCTTTCGCCTAATCGCCGAGATTATCTCGAGTACAAGTTTGGCACAGTAACGTCGTCTCTTTGCTCCCCGTCGCCCAGTATCTTAAGTAAACCTCTACAGCTCAAGGCGTATAACGGCCGCAACCGCTTTATCTTCCCCTTGATCGTCAGAATGTGTGTCCTCTGGCCCCCGTCAGGCTATCCATCCAAGATTGGCTAAACTCGTTGTCTTCAGACCATACTACATCTGGCTCGGCCGCTCGCGATCATGCGACGTCACCCGGTTTTGCCACGCGTTCGAAGTCGAAGGAGGCAACACCGTAGGCAATCGCTCGCCTTCGTCCGTGCCCGCCCCGGTCTCAGAGGCGGACGCCGTGTCACTGCTGAGAAAGGGAGATGCTACCACGCACAAGCCGGCCCATTTCGGTGCCGCTGTTATCAACGTCACACCACCATTGAGCGCTTTTCACTATCAGCTGAAGACCGTATGTCGGCTTTCCCTGCTGCGTTGGGCACGAATTGATTTTGGTGTTGATTTAGCCGTGGAGACTGCCCTACTACGACCACCCAATACATAAAGAGTTCCGTACATTTGTTTATTCTTTCACTTGGGTGAGTCAGGTTCCTTGCCCCATCCTGGCCAGTCAGTGAAGGAGCATCAGGAGGACCCCGAAGAAGACATGAAGCATCTTCAGTTGACACCAGACGACACCATGTTTGTCATTACTTCAGCGGGGGACAACGCTTTGCACTATGCCATTGCTGCTCAGCCGAAACGGGTGTGTTGTCTCCTTAGTCCGCGATGCAGTCGCTCTCTGACTACCATGAACCAGATACACTGCGTGGACATCAACCCTTGGTATGCATCTCAACGAGCCCCGTTCATGCACCTCCCTCAGAAACTAACAAGACGATGCTTAGCCAAGGGCACCTACTCGAACTCAAGCTCGCTGCTATCCAGAGCCTTTCTCACGAGCAGTTCTTCGCTATGTTCGGCCAAGGCCGCCTTCCGCAATTCCAAACGCTGCTGGACTCGCACATATCGCCCTCGCTGTCATCAACGGCCTACCAGTTCTGGCGCGTCAACGACGACGCATTCTCGTCGTCGTTCTATCTGCGCGGGTACAGCGGCTGGGCGCTGTGCGTTGCACAGATATTGTTCCGGCTGACCGGGGCGTCCGCGGCGGCCCAGGCGATCTGCGCGGCGGAGACGCTCGCGGAGCAGGCGCGCATCTGGCACGAGAAGCTGCGCCCTGTGCTTCTCAACCCGCTCGTGGTGATGCTTCTCAAGAACCCTGTGTTCTGCTGGAACGCGCTCGGCGTGCCGCTGAACCAACGGCGGATGCTCTTGCAGGAGGGCTCGGCGTACGAGTTCATCAAGGACACGTTGGACCCGCTGCCTTCTACCTACTTGATGCGGAACGGCGCGTACTTTTACCTCTTGGTGCGATTCCGACTCGTTCCAACGTCCCTTGACTTCCGTGTTCGACTTTGTTTTTAATTTTTAATTTATTTCAAAGACCCTGTTGGGACACTACACACCTTCGTCATGCCCGGCGTACCTGGACCGTTCCGGTTTCGACACGCTTCGCGCAAACGGGGGAGCAGCAATGGATGCCTTCCGCTTGCACACAGATTCGATATTGAAGTGAGTGGGACCTCTGCCCTCTCACAGGGCAGTAGTCTGACGACCGCAGCGTGCTGCGCGGCTTAGGGGCAGGCTCGCTGACTCGCGCAGTCATCATGGACCACATGGACTGGTTCTCACCCGCCGCATCAGGCGAGCTGGAGGACGAGGTCGACGAGCTGGGCCGTGTCCTCGCACCCGGCGGCTTCGTCCTGTGGCGTTCAGCGGCAAAAAGGCCGTGGTACAACAAAGTGTACGCCTCTGCCCGTCGTTCAATGCTGTGTGTCCCACAAACGCGTTTTCCGGTAAAAACTAGGTTCGAAACGAAAGGGTTTGAAATTGAGGCTCTCGCGACTAGGACGGGGCCCGAGAAACCGATCGATCGGGTGAACATGTACGCATATGTGCCTTTTGTTACATAGTTTTACACACTGATGATGAAAACGCGTAATACCTACAGGTACGCGTCGTTCTGGCGGGGCGTGAAGCGCGTGGAGCGCTAGGAAGGGCGCAGGCGCTCCTCGAGGTACGAGACAAATTTGTCGGCGATGTGTGGCGCGCTCCAATCGAGCGCGCCTTTCTCGGTCGTGCCGAGAGTGATCGCCTTGGTGTGGACGGCGACGAACTGGCGCTTTAGACGGAGTAGCTCGGATAATGTGATATGCCTTGCAGGGAGCGTGATCGGCCGTGTGATGAGTGACGATGACGATGACGACGATGACGATGGAGGTGAGGATGTGGAGGGCAGGGTGAAGGAGATAGGCCCGCCGTGTGAACCACTCGCTTGCGTGGCCATGATGGCGGACACGATCGAGGATGCGGTCTGCTCCAGCGTGTGCAGCGCGTTAGAGGGGGCCTTCGGCGTCTAGAAAAGCCAAAAAAAAAAGAACGATGAAAAGGGCGAGAAAGAACTAATCGGATTTGGACTGACCACTTGGGTGCCGACGTTGGGGGGCTTGACGGTGGACGTGGTGATGGCGCGCCAGACGGCATCGGCTGCGCTGGCGCCGGCGACGTCGTCGTCGGTCCACGGGATGGTGACGAGCGGGGAGTCCCAGCGCACCATCGACGAGGGCTCCTCGAACCGCGCGATGAGGTTCTCGAGGCTGCCGAAAAAATGCTAAGAATGGTGGGTGCTGCAGACAGAGAGGGGACAAGGGACGCAACGTGTCTGGCGCGTAGACGCGCCCGTCTAGGCGCGCGCTGTTGCGAGCCCGGCACATCTCCGGTGGCGCGACGACGTACACCTGCCCTTTTTGTGCATATTTTTAGCTTTTAGAACAGACATTTGATTAGACGGAGAAAGAGGGGGGCCGAAGAAAAATGGGGGGAAGAAAATACAAGGGGTAAATGACGAAGAGGATTAGAGAGATCGATCGGAGAAGACGCCGAAATGAATGAAAAAGGAACGGACGGTGCAGATGCGGAGGCTGAGCTCCCTGGCGGCACAGTAGAGCTGGTAGCGGAAGCCCTTGATGTAGTTGAGGCTGTCTATGAGGAGGACAGTGTCGCGCGCCATCTGACGCTGGGCTGTGGCGAAGAGGGCTGCACGCGCGGTTTTCTCTGAGCGGCTGGCTGCGGTGTACAACAGATGGAGATAAAAAATCAAACGGCAGAGGAATAGGGGACTCGTACCATTGTAGACGTCACGCGTAAAATGGAGCGCGTCGTCCGAGAGGATGGAGACTGTTTTGAACGCGACAGATACTGGGGAGACGGAGGACTCGGCGAGGTCTTGGAGACGCTTTTCGAGATCGGACTTGATTTGGAGGGCACGTGTGGACTTGCCGGAGCAGGGATAGCCGCAGATGGTAATCAGAGCCATGATGGGGCGTTGAGTTAAATCTGGGGTTGACGGACGACGACGGCAACGAGGAGGAGGCTGTTACGGTTTTTAGCGAGGACACGATGCTGGCTCGGCTGAGGTAAGCGAGGTAGTACCGACGCGGTACCGCAGCACAGCGATGTTCAGGGTCAGGAAATTGGAAAGTGTTTCTACGGTCAAACATCAACACAAGGTCGGCTATCAGGTCACACGGTACAGTACAGTACTGTTCTTGTAATCATTCATTCGAATGGATGGTTTCTGCCAACCAACGACTACATGAAAACAACAGGCCAATTGCTGAACAACTCTAAGCTAAATACAATCGGGGTTGGCGGTGCTTTGGTGCTTAAGATCTGGTGATAGAATACCTGTCCCCTTGTTTTTGGCCATCATTTATTATAACGATGGTTGCGTGCACATTGACCGCGCGCGTAAAAAAAAAGGAAATAAGAGAAATAAGAAATACAACGTGGAGTTTGATGGAGACAATATGGCGAATAACCGGGGCTAAGTGGGCAAGTTAGGGTTATGATGGGATCAATCCATGAGGTTCAATGCAATGTACTCATGGTACTCCTCGTCGTCCTCCTTCTTTCCCTGTGTTGTGTAATAATTTCAATTTTGAGAAATTTCTCACATAAAAAAATAATTACATCCGAAATCCGACAATATATTTTTAATACACTGACTTACGTAATCAATTCCAGAAAGAATTCCAAAAGAAAAATCCAAGAGGCCAGGACCCTCGACCTCCTCCTCCTCGTACTCGTATACCTTAACCCCCCTCGTTTATATCCAACCCTGTCTTCGTTCGTTGTCGTCTCCCCCGTTGAAAAGCCAGAATTCTCGTCTCGGGACCGTTCGTCGACATTAGCGGACGGATATCAGCTCGTTTCCTAAAGGGTCCCTCCTCCCACTCTTCTTCGACTTCTGTTGCCGCTCTCTTTGCCCAATTCTCTTCCCGTTCACTTTTCCCTCAAGTATTCTCAGATAACAGCCACGTCCTTCACGTCTCCTTGCTAGCTGACTCTCTCAGCTCTGCCGTCTCTTCACATGCTCTCGGCCGTTCCGAACGCCGCTCCCTCCCACGGCGTCTCCATGAGAGACCAGCAGTCTTATCTCCCCCTGGACCCGAGGCTCTCCGAGGATCGTCTTTGTCCTGGTTGCAAAAAGTCCGCCGTAAACCAAAACGGCGGTCTCGTCGTCGCGTTCGGGTGAGCCTCACCTGTCCCTCGCGCTTGTTCCTCGCTAAATCATAATCAAAATCTTCTAGTCAATCCTTCTTCCACGTCGACTGCTTTAAATGCGCCAAATGTGGCGACCAAGTCACCGCAGATACTAATTTGCTCCTCCTCTCGGACGGCTCACCCATATGCGCCAACTGCTCTTACAGCTGCAACGTGTGTCGTCTGCCTATCCTCGATGAGGCCATCATGACTGGCGACGACTCGTACCATGCCCACTGTTTCAAGTGCAAGGTTTGCAAGAACAGGATCGACGAGCTCGTCTTTGCCAAGACAAGCCAGGGCATCTATTGCATGAATTGTCACAGCGAACGCATGGCTAAGATACGCCGACACGCGCAGAAAAAGGCCGAACGTGCCGAGAAGGAGAAGGAGAGATCGCTCGCTAGTACCATTAGCCAGTCTAAATCTTCTAGCGAAGTGCGTCAATTTATTTGTTCCCGTTCGATTTGATCAATCCCCTTTCTCCTTCAGACGACATCAACGGCAGCATCATCATCCACAGCAGTATCATCCATGTATTCTCCTGCGCTTAAACACCTCGCTGCCGCTGCCGCTGCTGCTGCCATTTCCTCCCCCGCCGCTCGCAGCACGCCGCCTACAAAGCGCAAGTCCTTGACATTCGTCAGCGACGCCTTCTACACGTCCTCGCCCGCCCCGACGCCGAGCCTAAATCTCCCCCAGCAGCAGCAGCAGCAGCACCAGTCAGCATCACCGCCGATGCCATCTCTGTCCTCCGCATGGTGGACTACCACGCCGCCGTCACCGCCGTCGTCCCATCCATACGCCTCGGCGGCGGCCTCGACCTCTTCGTTTACCGCCCCGCCTATATCCCCTTTGCCATCCCTCCCACCCCCACCGTACTCGTCTCCTGCCGTCATCAGCGTGGTACCTTTGTCGTCGTCGTCGTCCTCTTCTCAAAGCACGCCGTTCACCACGAACGCCTCGCCTGCTGCCTTCGCGTCGACGTTGACGTCACCGCCGCCAGCAGTACCCGACCGGACGCGACTTTCGCCTGTCAAGTTCGATCCGGATGAGGGCGATGATGTCGTGGGCGGGATGCGCCGACGGAAAAGCTTCGACGACGGCGTGAGGCCGCTCCATCTACTATTGCCCCAGACTCGCCCCGCACCGTCTGGCCATTCGGACGCACCGGCGAACAAGCGGGTCGATTACGGCTCCAATATCAGCAGCAGCAGTGGTAGCAATGGTGTGAGTAACGTAAGAAGTGGTAGAAATGGTGGAAGTGGGAGTGGTGGGGGCAGTGGAGACTTGTCTGTGCCTGGCTCCGGGACCTCTCGCAGCAACAAACGAAACTCGATCAACCCGGTCCTTTTCAGCCCAGAGGCCATCTTCTTGGCTTCTGAGACGACGTTAGCGGCGTCCCCCACGTCGTCTCCGTTGCCATCGTCCTCCCCGCTGCCGCCACCGCACTCTGACCCGGCCACGCCACGAGCTGAGTCGTCCCAGTCCTCCTCACCAGGCTCGTCCGCGAACTCGCCGCCCTTCTCGTCGCCCTCCACACTGCGATTGTCGAATAGCAGCAGTGGCGGTAGCCATGACGGCGGTGCCGCGGGCGTAGGCGTAGGCGTGGACCCCCCGGCGCCTTCTAAGGGCGACGGTGCCATTGCCAATGGTATCAGCATCGGTGGGTCTTCGCCGTCCTCGCGGGACAGCGCGAGTTCCACGGGCACATTCACCACAAGACGAGGGGCTGCAGCGGTGGCGGCGGGGACGACGCTGGACGTGGTCCCGCCACGCTCGACGAGCCTCTCGCCTGCCGTTGTGGCGCCCACGACGGCCACGGCCCTGGATGTGGGTAGCGGTGGTGGTTCGGCGCTTAGGACGACGGTCACAGGCACGAGCACGGCGAGCCGGTCTCGTCCTGCGAGTCCTGCGCGTCGGGCAGACGTGCCCCGTAGTGTGGAGAGTGGAACGGACACTGAGGCGGAGGCAGAGGGTGAGGCAGAGGGCGAGGCGAGCGGTGTAGAGGGCGGCGTTGGGCCGAAGGACGCGCTTGGGACAGGACCGGGGCCGGAGCCGGGTACACTGGAGTTAGGCACGAGCGCGAGCGCCGAGAACTCGGACGTAGAGGACGTGTCGCCCGCGGAGGAGCGCACATCGCATGCGACGTTCATCGCGCCCGCGCTGCTGCCGCCGATCCGGTTCTCCATGAACCAGGCCGACTTCTCAGAGATGCTTAATGGTGTTAACCTGGGGGCGGGCAAGGCGCCGACGGCGACATCTGCAGCGGGATCGGCGGCGGCGCTGAAGACAAAAGGGGTGGTCTCGCCCTCTACGCCGCCGGCGCCAGTAGCTCCTGAGTCGTTGCTCGGCCGTCAGATACAGTGTGTGTCTGAGAGAGAGGCTGCCGGTTTGGCGGACGCTGCTTTAGGTTCGTCGTCCATCTCCGAGGAGCAGAGCAAGCTGGGCGGGGGCCCGTCGACGACGACGATTACGGAGTCGATTAAAGGGTCTGTGGCGACACAAGACGGGACATTTTCGTCGGATCACCACTCGCACAATAATCACTACGCCTCCTCATCGGACGGGCACGGATACGGGCACGTGTCGAATCAGTCGCTCGTGCTGTCGACGACCTTCCAGAGCGACCCTGCGCCTTTGCTGAAGCGTTCGAACACAACTGGCTCGCAGCGTGGGCCGAAGG
Source organism: Clavaria fumosa (assembly GCA_951802425.1). Classification (NCBI taxonomy): domain Eukaryota; kingdom Fungi; phylum Basidiomycota; class Agaricomycetes; order Agaricales; family Clavariaceae; genus Clavaria; species Clavaria fumosa. Next base: position 967,141 of record OX637802.1, on the reverse strand, counting down.
GGACGGGGAGACAACAATACCAACACAGGCAGCAGCAACAGCAACAGCGGGGACAGACGGCTCCTGAGCCGTCGTTGTCTTCGGGGACCGCGGTGGATACGTCGTCACAGCAGTCCCATGGCTCTGCGCACTCGCCAAGCTCAGCTGGGCGCGTCATCGAGTTGGATGCCGCGGGCGCAGGGGCCGGGAAGCCATCGGTGAAGCACCGAGACCACGCGGACTTGATCAGGCGCCGGCTGCACGAGGCACTCTTGGACGCGAACGAACGGGGCCTGCCAAGGCTGAAGATCGACAAGGGCTTCCTTGAAGCTATGCTGGCTGTCATGGAGCGGCGCAGCGCCGAGTTTGTTGCTATGAAGGGGGAGATTGACGGGATGAAGGCCAGTTTTTTTTTTTTGGCAAACAGAATCGTTTTATTTCTTTGGGTGCTGATGATCGCTTTTACCGCTAATAAAACAGAGGGCCAGCATGCAGTACATTGATGGACTGTCGGTTGCGCAGACTGAGTACGACCGCGAACTGAAGGCGCGACGCGACGCAGAGGCAGAGGTGACGCGCCTCCGGGTGCTGCTGTCCGGCCAGGCGGCGCAGCTGACTGCCATATCCGGCGAGAATACGCGACAGGAACATCGGAAGCAGATGTCCAAAGAGCTCAGCGACACGCTGGAGAAGCTGCAACGCGAGATTGCCCGACTCAAAACCGAACGCGACATGACGGTAGCCGAGATGGACGAGCTCACGACATCGAAGAGGTGTCTTTTATCTCCTCGTTTACTTTCTTCCCTTGACTGAATTCCATGTTCCTCTTGCAGCGCCGCCCGCTCCAACAATTCAGACCTGTCTCCTGTGCAGTTGGGTCGATCGTTGACCATGCGGTTGGATAATATTAAAGCCCAGTACCTCAACGAACTCTTACCACTAAAGCAACAATGCGAGGCCCATAGTCGGGAGGTAGCAGAGCTCAAGGGTGTCAGAGATGTCCTCCTGGAGGAAACTACCGCCCTTAATGCGCGCAACGAGGAGTTGGCAAAATTGAGCGCCCTGTACAGTCGCAGGATCGACGGTGCCAGCTCAGAGGCTCTGCGCGCTGCTACGCCTGTCGGGAAGCAGAGCGCTTCCTTCGACAGACCACGCCAGCCACAGCTAAACGCCGTCACTGCCATGCTCCAATCGGTCAGCCCCAACATAAATGGCTCTTTCCACTCTGGCGACGAGCCGGCAGAGATGAAGATCCGAGTGCCGAAACCGGAGCCTGAGGCGCACTCGAAACCCAAATTTATCAAGTGGCCGGGCTCCAAACCTAAAGAATCCGCCGCGAAGGAAAATACCTTGCCTTCCTTAGCCTTGACATCGGAGAATGGGCGGGCGCAGAAGATGTATAGGGAACATATCTTCCAGCACTTGAGCATTTTGCGGTTTACCCGTTGCGATCACTGTGGAGATAAGATGTGGGGCTCTCAACTTCGCTGTTCAAGTGAGTTCCATTTTTGCTTCTGCCAGCACCATTATATTTGATGATGGCTAACGCCGATATTGCACATTTCAAAGCTTGCAGCTTGTCAATTCATGTTCGTTGCGTTCAGAGTGCGCACGCATCGTGCTCACCACAGAACGCCTCGCGAGGAGAGGATTCTGGGCCTCAGCGTATGTCCTGCTTGCATCACTATCTCTAGCCTATATAGCTAAGAGAGGTCTAGTCCCCTCTATTTTTGGGCGAGATCTTGCGGAACAGGTCCGAGCCGATGCTCAGGGTAGCGACCGGATGGTCCCGCTCATCGTTGAGAAGTGCATCGAAGCAGTCGAAGCGAGCGGTACTGTCCCCTTCATTGGCGTGTCCATTATCCCCAAGTTTATGATATTGTTCCCCCAGGTATGGACTACGAAGGAATATACCGCAAGACTGGTGGCTCAGGACAGTCGAAGGCTATCACTCAGCTGTTCGAGCGAGGGGATTACTCAGCTTTCGACCTCCGAGACTCTGACCGGTTCACTGATATATGCAGTGTAACCTCTGTGCTCAAGACGTACTTCCGGTCTCTCCCAGTGCCCTTACTAAGCTACGATCTCCATGATGCCTTCATTGCCGCTGCTCAGATCAAAGATACCATTGCGAAGGCTAAGGCTTTGTCCGACTTGGTCAAGAAGCTCCCCTCAGAGCACTATCACACACTGCGGATGCTCATGCTTCACCTAAACCGGTACGTTCGGGCCAAGTGATGAATTTCATTTGGGGGTTCCTCACTGTTTGTGTCCAGTGTGCGCGATCAGTCTGAGACGAATCGCATGAACGCGCGAAATCTAGGTGTCGTGTTTGGCCGTGAGTACTGCTTTCATTGTGCCAGGGCGATCTTCATGACTGCTTTTGATCGGTCTAGCAACCCTGATGAGGTCGCCTGACCCCGCCGCTGAGTTCAGCGACATGGCAGGCAAGGCCTTGTCAATAGAATGGCTAGTGGAAAACGCCTCAACCATCTTCAATGCCACAATTCCGTCAAGTTGAAGTATCTTTCGTTTCCTTCGTTCCCATTGCTCTACAAGGACAACGATTGTTTTCCGTTTGTGATATCTCTCGGGTTTCCGTTTATCAGGCTCTTAAGCATTCACTACTTATTTCACGTCTCTACGCATCGATGATTATTCTTATTTTACTTCGTTCCTTACATGCAAAATTCGCCGCCTTGTAACTATGCGCATCATATTCTTCGCGCTCCTATGTCCGTTTTACGTAGAGGGGTTTCAATATGACACAACATGTCCTGTCTCTCATTCCACCCACTGGTCATTTGTGGTGCGGTCGTGTGGCAGAGTCAGCAGCCCGGCAATGAGGGTGTATTATAGGACCGTCTCCTTAGAGCGTTTATTTCGAGGGGGATCGGATTTCAACGAACAATACATGAAATGTCGGCGGGGTCCCGCGGCGCCGCCTGCGACGCCAGCAACACGGGCACCTAGCGGGGCGGTGTCTGCACCGCTTCCGCGTATGCCGAGAGAGAACATGCGATCGAATACTGCGGGGCGACAGGAACAGATCAGTAGGGACCGAATGTAGAGACAAGCCAAAGAAGAAGCGAAAGTGGTGAGACGAGACGAACACGTGGCGATGAAAGCTTTTGCAGTTGCCTGGCAGCTCAAATGGGTCAAGGCGAGCGGCGGGCTGATTCCTTCGAGTGTGCGGAGGTATCGGTAGACCATAGACGGTTGACAAGGTCCTGTTTGCGTCGCGTGAGAGGAACGTGAATCCAATAACGGTCAGAATCTGGGATAGAGTGGGAGGCGGAAAACCAACCGAATCGGAAGACGGCGTGATACGCTTGCCTCCATTTCTCATCAAGGAGCCGGGCGCACGTACTTGGTTCGGGACAGGTTGCGCACTAAGGCTTGTGTGATGAGGGTGGACGTCACAAGCGAGGCTCAGGCACTAGATGGACGCACACATTGATATTCCTTGGCGATAGACGTAAGCCCGAGCTTGAGGACGCGTTCCAGGAACCAGTTGCGCCTGTCACAGAGTCAACCGTCAGCCAGGGCAGAGAGTGGGGGGGGGAAGCGGGACCACAACCGTTTCTCTAGCTTGAGCAGCGTGTCTTGACTAAGCGTACTGAGCTCCTGCTCTGACCAGCCTCCAGGGTTATCCAGAACGAAACGGCTGGACTCGCGGTAAAGCTCTTCCTCTTCGAAGAGCTCGGCGATCCGCATGGCCTTGATGGGCCGGCCCGCTGCGTGGGTCAAGAGGAACGCGAGACACTCTTGCTGAAGCGAAGGGACGCAGAGCTTGTGGGATATGTTCATGAGACCTTCAACATTGTTCCAAGTGATCGTACATTCCACGCTAACTCCGACGAGCACTGCATTATGATGAAAAAGAATGGCAAAAGATTATTCTACTCACTGGGGGTATACAAACTTAAGGAAATCGTGAAATGTACTAGCCTAGCCCAATTATAAGGAAGAGCACAAGGGAGGAGTGCGGAATCCTTACTCTTTCCTCCCTCAAGAGGATAACCGCATCTGGCCCGCGCGACCTTGGACGGTTGCGCACCTTTCCTTGGAGCGTTAGGGGCATTTTTGTCGATTTACTGCCTTCGGTGAGGTCGGAATTCTCGATATCGTATGATCTCCCCTTCATGTGCTGAACGGTGTGTTTCGTAGGCCGATTCACGTTCTCATGGGGCACTGAAGTTTCGTTCCGAGATTTGGCCTTATTTTCATCTTTGAGTTGTGTAGTATCGTCCTCCGAGTCACTCTCTTGCGCGGTTTTGCTTTTGTCAACTCGTTCGGAAGGAGATTCGGCAGCGTCTGCGTCGGGTTCTAAATGAGTGAAGGTCATTTCAGTGGGACCTTCATTGCCGTGATGATCCCCGGGAATGGTGGGAGGTTGCGATATAGTAATGACGGAGGACACCGACTGGCGACGGCCTGTTTCAGCCCAGCCGCCGGTGAGGGCAGCTTCAAAGAAGGGGGACGCAAAGAACAGAACCTCTCGGTGTGCCCTGTAGCGTGCATACATATACATGTGCGCGCAAAGGTTGCCATGTAAAGAAGACAGCATTGGAAATGATGTTTCCCGTTGAGAGAAATGCAGGGTAAGCTGACCAGAACGTCGTGCTCTCGACAATGATCTTCACCGTCCCTGGAAAACGGCTGTGTTTCGTAAATGCCTCGTCGATCTCAATGGCGGCGCTGCCGTCTTCGTCGTCGGTGCTGAGGTTCGAAGCGACTTCGTCCGTCTCGCACTCCTCTAGGTGCCAGGTCGGAGAGCCCGAGGACCTGAAGATGCCAGCGGCGGCTGCATGAGTTTCCGTAGGACAGCTGAGGGAAGCAGAGGGGTTGCTCGAGCCTCTCGAGTTGCGCGCGATGAGAATATGTGATGGGTTTGTGGACGCCGTGCCAGAGGGCGGCATTGATATGACGTTGGGCTCAGCGGAGGCTCAGGATCATGAGGTTATGCTAACACAGCCGTCACCGTCACCGTCATCGATGCATCGACGCCGATGCGGAAAACGATGACAACGCTCTTAGCCGTCGAAATGGACTCGATTGGAAGGTTAGCTACGAATGTAACAACATCTAAGCAGTAATTGCATTGTTCCCCGTGAATCCTTCCTCCCTTCTTTCCCCGGGCCTCCAGGAGCACATACGGTCTACTGGACTGGTATGGTTTTAATCTAGGACAGTTGGACGGCATTACGATGGGGGAAACATTGTGAACGACCTACCTGTAGCCCATGAATGGCCGCAATCTCCTGCTTTAGGGCCTCGTTGACTAGTTTGTGTTGCTTCAGAGTCGACATGCCGTTGAATGCATGGCTCGCAATGGTTATCGCGTAAAACGTGCCACATCCTCCTGTGCAAGACCATTGTACGATTCAATCGTCGGAGGCGCAGAAACAGTTGAAGCAGCAGCAACCTGATATATCCTGCACAAGCAATTCGGCAGGCTCAAATTTGGCCTTCAATTTGTCGACGATGTGCTGCTCCCCTTCAGACAGCGAATTTGGTGACTGCGTTGAAAGCCAGCGGAGACGCCCAACTGTTGGGACCAGTCCTCGTCGCAGGGCAAGCATGACCGACGCAGGAGGCGAGCCGATGGTGACGTGACGGCGTCCGCCAATGCTCACCTGCACCATGTTACGCCATGCACTGGGCGGCTACTGCTTGTCCTTCCCTTCCTTAGCAAACGGTGCTGCTTCGTTCAGACAAAAATCACTGTTCGCCTGTTATCGTGCAGTCAGCCGAGGAACGACGCCTACCTCCTCATCGCCTTTTCTCGCACGATCAACTCATCGACCGTTTTCCGTCCTTTTTTATTGCCGAAAGACAACCTCGACCTTCCAATCGCGTATTCACACCTTGCAGAGCCGATGCTTCACAAACTCGAGTCAACCTCTTACATCCCAGACCTTACCACTTTTACCATCGGCCGCCGTCGGACGTTGGCTCATGTTCTCCTCTGCTCTTGTGTTCTCGGTCATTGCAGTTGGCGGCATCACTCGTTTGACAGAGTCTGGTCTCAGCATCACAGAATGGCGCCCCGTGACTGGTGTCCTCCCACCCCTCAGCCAAGGTCAATGGCTCATTGAATTTACCAAGTATCAGTCAACTCCCGAGTTCAAATTGTGAGCTTGTGTTTCCTGAGGCCCAACGATGGCTGGTTGATTGTCCCCACGCAATCAGATTGAACAAAAACATCACCGTGGATGATTTCAAAAAGATATTTTACATGGAGTGGGGCCACCGCATTCTCGGCCGTGTTGTCGGCATTACTTTTGTGGTTCCCCTCATCTATTTTGCTGCGACGAAGCAATTGTCGAGACCCATGTCCGTCAGGCTCTTCGGAATGGCTCTCCTTATCGGCCTCCAGGGCGCCCTTGGATGGTACATGGTCAAATCAGGCCTCCGTGACGCTCTTTTGGATATCCCTGGCGCCGTCCCTCGTGTTTCTCAATATCGCCTGGCTGCGCACCTCGGGACCGCCCTGGTCTTGTACGCTGGGATGCTAGGAACAGGGCTGGCGATCTTGAAAGATTTAAAGTTCGCTAAGACAGGCTTGTGGGGGCGGACCATCTGGCCAAACATCCGGAATAGCTCTATCGCTCGGTTCACATGTTACTCGTGGGCTCTGACTGCTCTGGTATTCTTGACTGCTCTGTCTGGTGGGTTGAATTTCGAGTTCGGATTGGCTAGCTGATCGCTTTACCATCATTTCAGGTGCTTTCGTGGCGGGCCTGGATGCCGGACTGTTGTATAATGAGTTTCCTCTCATGGGCGGACGTCTGGCTCCGCCGATCGGCGAGTTATTTTCTACCGCATATGCTACAAATGTCAACGGCTCCGACAAGTGGTGGAGAAACATGTTTGAGAACCCGACCACCGTCCAGTTTGAGCATCGCATCCTGGTCAGTGTACAGTCCTGTTCGTCCTTAGTTCCGCCTTTTTCACACTGCGCCACGCAATCCTGCTGCTTTCCGCCTCAAATATACCCTCAACAAAGGCGACGAGTACCTACCTGAGCACGGCTCTCCTCTGGGCCCAGCTCTGGCGTCCGGCCCTGCGCTTCTCCCTGCCTTCGCTTGCCCGTGTCTGCATGCATACCGTATTTGCAGCGGTCAACGTTCAAGTCATGCTCGGGATCGCAACGCTACTCTGCGGCGTGCCCGTCCCGCTTGCAGCCGCGCACCAGGCAGGGAGCGTCGTGGTCCTCAGCGCGATGGTTCACCTTCTCGTCGCACTACGCGGCCCTGGTGCGGCGGCGAGGGCGTCGAGGACTGCGAGACGGCCGGTGCTTGCGCATGTGCCTTTCCGGCCGGAGGCCTCGGTATCTGCAAGGAGGGCACCAGCTGCTGCACGGGGCAGACAATGAATCTTGTGTTGTGACAATGGATTTATTATTCCTAGTGTGTAACAAGCCAGAGAGTCACGGGGTTACTTCGACATGTGTTCACTACGCTCACTGGTTTATACAGTACTCACGTTGTCCCCCTCTCATCACCGTCTACGTTGTCGTGGAAAGGCCACCGCTTTAACTCTGGGCCGTTCAATTGTCTACATGTGGAAGGTTGAGCCAGTGACTCAGTGAGTATAGTAATTTAATAATTAAACGCAATTCAGTGAATCCACCATTGTTTCACAATTGTCCTTAGAAGACGCGTTCCCCAATGTGGCCAGATTGCGCAGAGGCCGTCCGCAACGGATCATCGTTGATAATGGAGTGTCCCCTCGATTAACCCAGACAAGGCTAGCTTCCGTGGCCTCTTTTGGATACACAACGATGGCGACAACAAAGGCACCTTGAGATACCCGATCTGGAAACCAAGACAAGCTTCTGTGGCTGTCTCATTTGACGCAAAAGGCAAGTGGATCAAGGATGATCAATATGGACCTATCGTCCACCACAGTGGTGGTGGACGATAGGTGCGTTACCCAGAACTCGGCGCATGTGGATGGTTGCCACGTGACCGCGGGCCACATCCATGGATGAGTATAAAAGCTCGCCGAATCCAAACTACCCGCCCTTCTTCACCTCTCCCCCGCAACCGCTGTATCGTGCAAATTCAGCCAATCGCCATGTCTTCGTATGAGGAGTACTACGAAAGTCTCACTAAACTCAAACGCCCCGCTCTCCAGCACAAAGCAAAGGTATCTCGCGTTGTCCCCCGAGCCGGAAGCAACGAGTCCACTCATTGTCTCCGCGTTTCTTCAGCAATTCGGTGTCAAAGCCAATGCTACGTCGCAGGAGATTATCAGATGTCTGATGGAGAAATGGGTGGTGCAAGGTTTGGACAGTCCGCCGAAGAAATCACGAACACAACGTGTGCCGCAGATGTGAGCATTCCGCTGTCCTGCATAGCAAATTTTGTCTTTAACCCTTTACGGTTGGCACAGAGTCGGCGTAAAGGAAGAGGAACCGCAGGTACTTCCGTTAATCCTGCAGATGCCACCAGCACCGCAAGTGCTAGAGGCAGTTAAGCCCAAGGAAGAACCACCTCCTGAGCTCAATGCATCACAGCCACATACTGCCGCTCTTTCTGGGCAGTACATGGAGTATAAGAATAATCTTACTCAACTCAGCCGCCTCGCACTCCGGCGCAAGGCGAAGGTATTTCATGTTACCTCCCGAGTCGAAGCGGCAAGCTTACTCTCTGTCTTCGTCACATCTTTAGAGTTGCGGAATACCACAATGCAGCGTCAATGCTAATGCACCGTCTGAGAAGATCATCGAACATCTGATGGAAATATGGGTGTTACACGGTCAAAGTGGTCCACAGAGGCAGCCACAAGTCATGCCACAATACGCATCGCAAATGTGAGTGCTCCGCCATCTTTCATTGTAAATGTTCTGTTTTGACGGTTGACATAGAGTCGGCGTAGAGGAAGCTTCACCACGAGAACCTCAGGCTGCACACGATGAAATTCATCGGCCTTCACCAACACTTTCAGCGCTAGGAAGTAGACTGCCTCCAATTCCTGAATGTATCGAAGAAGACCAGGCGTCAGAAGTGTGGGTGGTCCACCGTCCTGCTACAGATGATTGTCCCTGACTTCTAATGCTCGACACAGAATCGGCGTGAATAACGTGTCTTCGCCGTCCGAACCGCAGGAAACCCCTCGCAAGATTCGCCCTCTCCCTCGTCGACATCGACAGGCGCAAGTAAGCGGCGCGCCCACGCCTACGCCCGAGGCACAGACTACACCTCCATCCGTAGTCGTTGTAAGCAATCAGTCGTCGATGGGACAGCAACTGGCAGATCAACAAGCCGCTGAAATGTGAGTGGGGCTCGATCCTTCCTTGATAATGTTCTCCTTTTGATCTTCGACGGTTGGTACAGAAGTGGCGAGCAGCCTGAGGCTCTTTTGTCAACGCTAGTGCCGCGAGCGGAACCTGCTCCGCAAATTCCACAAGAATCGTCTCGACCGATTCGGCCTTTGCCCCGCAGGCACCGTCAGCTACATGTGGAGCATGCGCCGGCCAATACTCCCGCTTTGCTCAACCTCCGCTTGTATTTCGAAAGTACCGGGTCGCAAGCTGAAGCGGAGGACTACACCAGTGTTGCCACCAGCGTCGTTGGCGACGGATCACTGCCAGACCAACAGCAGGTGGAGCAGCAGCCACTTCAATTGTGAGTGCCTCGCCGTTCTCCATTTCAAATACTGTTATTGACCGTCCACGGTTGATGCAGAGTCGGTATGAAGAGAAGGCCGTCTACACAGCCGTCGGACTCTCAGACGCGACGGTCTGCGCCGCAGTTATCACCAGTCGCGCTGCGGGATGAACATTCTCCACAACACGCTGCGCCACACGCGTTGCAGGTTTTACCGGTAGAACCGCAGACACCCTCTCCAGCACTTCGTGACATGCAGGACGGATGTTCCCAGCAGCAGGGCTGCGAGACACCTACTCCGGCACCAACATTTCAAGAACCATCTCCAGAGCCAGAGCAAAGTGCCTCCAACGAGTGCGCTCGGTCCGAGCGCGGTGAGGCCGGAGTCGAGGACGAAGTCATGGAGTACAGCAATCTAAAGCCCGTAGTTTATGAAAACGAGAGCTACATGTGAGTCCGGCAGGCTTTTGAAAGTTAGTCTATTTTTAACTTTCGCCGGTTGGCATAGGGTTGGCGTCAAGAGGAAGGCACCCCTTTCGTCTTCCCAATGGATATCACCGCCAGCGCTGCAAGTATCGTCACCAGAACCGCCGGCACTCCGTGCTTATCGCCGCCTGCCCCGTAGAAGTCACCAGCGGCAGTCTGCAGACGATGGGTTGGCCGTATCATCTGCAGGTTCACTTGGTTCATTGAAAGGGCTCGGAATAAATGTTCTGGGCCTTTTCGATCCCGATTATTTTGCAGCAAATAATGCGAAGAGACGTCGTATCGGATACCTAGGTCCGTATTCAAAATTCAATTCTTGACCATCAAATCCATCAATTGAATCATTTGACACAGATCCTGCGCCATTCGAAATGGTGAATATGGAGGGAGCACGGAATTCCGGCTTTGCGTCCCCCACTATTTCGCGCGACGTGTCTCCCGAATGGGATGAGACTCCCCAGCCTGGCCCTGCTCCACTCGATGAAGAAGATGACGAGGAAAGGCGGCTGATCATTCAGACATTTATCGACGAAGAGGACGAGGAGCATCGGGCGATCGACAAGACTCTGATTGACCTAAGCGCCAATATGACCAGCCTAGCCGCACAATTTTACAAGACCATCGACGAGGCCGATAAGCGAAATGCGCAGGCCGAACGCGTCATCAAGCAGATCAGGACTATCAATCGGACAGTGGATGCGGAGCAATATCGGCTCACGAGGATGCTGAACTACGTCTCGTTTTACCACCCGACGGGTCCACAGTGGACGGACGATCAGCTGTTCAATGCTGCTTATGGCGATATAGGCTCGGACCGAACCTCAAGTCCTGAAACCTCGTCATCAGAGTTGTCACGACTTGACTCTGGTCGGCGGCCTTTGTGAGTTCAAGCGACATTTCATGAAGTCAGCCGACGAGTTGAACTTAACCCTTTAGTAGACCACCGGACCTTGGACGTCCAGTTTCTACTCCGAGTCCTGAACCCTCGGATAGAGGGAATGTGGGACTATCCAGGTTCGTCGCGCTGTGCGGCTGCTATGAGAAGGAGTCAACTAAATAAGACTCGTTACTCCCAGCGAGCGCCGTCGATTTGACATCGTTGACCCCGGTGGCGCGGCAGGTCCATCAAGCAGAGCAGTCCTTGAAAAGGGCGAAACGGCGAGACGACACAAGTATGTGTCTTATCTGACGAAGTGTGAATGATTTGTCAGACTGAATAACCGTTTCTCTCACCAGGATAGGTCGCCGGTATGACAACGACTATATCGACAGCGATTCGGGCAAGGAGAAAATCGATGAACGATTTCAGAAGGATGTCAAGCGATCCAGGTATGTCATTTTGCATGGTCAGCGTGTGAACGAAGGAGGTCAACGCTGTTTTCTAGAGCTCGTCATCATCCAGAGAAGAATGATGAGGAAATCAGGCTGAATGAATCCGAACCAGAAAATGTGGATCCGTGGGAGGTTGTTGCCTCCGATGATAGCACCGGGTATGTTACTCTTTGATCCACATACGAACTGGACGACTGAGTGACAATTTCCATTTAGGAAACGTTACCACTTCGAAGATGACGACAATGAGGGCGAAGACAGTCCCCAACACAGACGTATTTTCGGCGATGGAGAAAACAGACCTGAGCCCTTGAACGAGCCACAATTCTACTTGTATAACGAGACTGTGGACAGTCAACCAGACTATCACACTGCACGTGGAACCCGCGGCGAAACTGGGGTTAGTGTATTCTGTCATCGGTGGGGCGACGCTTCTGATGTTTGAGTAAACCCCACAGTCGGACCTGGTTGTCGAGACAACGAACCGACTAATGGGTGACCGCGCTGAAAGTCCATCCCCGCGATCGCACGGACGTGCAACCAGCCACCAGTACTCCGAGCGGGTATCAAATCGCCAGCCTGTTGGTGATGCAGCACGCGGCCCGATTGACCAACGCTTCACATGGCCCACCCCCGGTGTTTGGCCGTCCTTACCCGAGGGTGGTACTCCGCCCCAGGGACCTCTTGGTCGGCCACTGCGGAGGGTTCGCGCCTCTGCTGGTCGAGCAGCCGGCGAGGTGCAACACCGTCGTCTGGCACGGGTGAGAGGGGGACTGGTTGCTTGGCCCATTACCGATCAGCCAAGACCCTTTCATGCATAGATGTCTTTTTTTTTCTTCTTCTCTCAAATCTTGTTCTCCGCCCAGCTCCCTTTTATTTTTTCTCCCCCTCTTTTTACATACTTATCACTTTCCGGTTATATTCCATATCTTCACCTTTTCACATCCCCATTCCCCTCCCTCTTCATTTTCTACCCCACCGTTCTTGTTTCCCCATTTTTTGATTTGAACCTCATGTTCGCATTAGCTGCCTCGCTGGGCATCAAATTCGAGAATAAGTAAATAAATATTTGTAAATAAATATCAACGGGCTTTCGACATGGTAACAACAACTCATGCTGGCAGTATCAACCCGCCCAAGTCCTTTTTCTTTATTATCTTCTCCTGCAATTTGTCTGGCCCACTCGGGATCGAGCCGTCAGGTCCAGCGAATGTGAGAGGGTAATTGGGCTTCTTGGTTTTCCATTCCCTCATTCGACCCAATGTGAGCCACTCCTTCTTAGCTTTACGTGGCAGCGGTTGCACACAATAATACGTCTCCTGTTGAGCTTCTTCCATAGCCACTATTCTCATTAAATTTACTTGTTTTGCTTTTTGATCTGCGATCTCGAAGATGCATGTGTTACCGTCACCACTTAGTTCGTAGTAAACCTCGGGGAGTTTTCGCATTTGACTAGGTCTTTGGGGGAATACGTCCTGTTGCTGTTGCCGTAGCTCCATTGCTCCGGCAACGTCGTCGACATCCACTTCATTAGACCAAGTTTCCTTCCATGCCTGGACATCACGAGAGCCCCAATTTCCCGTAGCAATGTTTTCAAAGTGGAAACGAGTTGAACCAGCGCTCGTGGTATGGCTGAACTTGAATTCGTAGAATAGACCAAGAACGCGGTAGTACTTCTTGCCCTTGTGAACCACATATCTGAATGGATATACTTGTTGTTTTCCCAGTCCTTGAAATTTTCTGAATTTTCCTCGATAGTCATTCTCATTGTACGACGCTGGTGGTGTAATCTCAATGATCCCTTGACTCTGGGGGATAAAAAGTTGCACTGGGGGAATGTCGTCGTCGTCCAGGCATTCCAAGTGAAACAGAGCACCGTCTTTGGAGTTTGTCTGGCCTAGGCATTGCCAGAACTGACCCCTACTCTGACTGGAGGTCGGGACAAAGATATTGAGCCCGTTGGGCGACTCAAAGAAGAGCCGCGGAGGCAGAACCGCCGGGGTTGCTGAAGTAACCCCTGCCGTGCCAGTGGCCGGGGTTCCTTGGGTGATCTGCAGGACTGCTTGGATGACTTCCTCGGGAAGGGTTGGCAGCGGTTGTGGGGCTGCCTCTTTTTCCAGCTCCTTTTTCCTCTCTTGTATTTCCATTCGTAGCTAACGCGAAAGAGGTCTTGAACACTTCTCGACCAACTGGCACAGTATTATGGCTTACCAGGTGCATTCTATATCGAAAACATGATTCCCAAATAACAAGGAACAAACATCCACCACTCATAACCGCGCCTACCACAAAGATGGAGGGTGACAGGAAACCATTTGTGTTGGTGAATATGATCCACACCATGGCATGTGTGAGGGAGGTGGTAGAAACAGAAGGGAAGGTGCCGTTGATTTTACCAATGACGACGATCCTTTTATCATGGTTGCCCTCGGACTGACACACGTTCGAGCCACTTCTTGGTACTGCAACACAACTGAACAACGAACGCCCTTGTTGCAGTCTGCACCACCCAACGCCGGCAACAAGGGCTATTATTAGTTTTACGTAAGATTTCCTCCACCTGCAACTTCAGACGTCCGATGTCCATTGTCAGCACATAGCTTGGCTTCTTTGACCAACGCTTCACATGGCCCACCCCCGGTGTTTGGCCGTCCTTACCCGAGGGTGGTACTCCGCCCCAGGGACCTCTTGGTCGGCCACTGCGGAGGGTTCGCGCCTCTGCTGGTCGAGCAGCCGGCGAGGTGCAACACCGTCGTCTGGCACGGGTAAGAGGGGGACTGGTTGCTTGGCCCATTACCGATCAGCCAAGACCCTTTCATGCATAGATGTCTTTTTTTTTCTTCTTCTCTCAAATCTTGTTCTCCGCCCAGCTCCCTTTTATTTTTTCTCCCCCTCTTTTTACATACTTATCACTTTCCGGTTATATTCCATATCTTCACCTTTTCACATCCCCATTCCCCTCCCTCTTCACTTTCTACCCCACCGTTCTTGTTTCCCCATTTTTTGATTTGAACCTCATGTTCGCATTAGCTGCCTCGCTGGGCATCAAATTCGAGAATAAGTAAATAAATATTTGTAAATAAATATCAACGGGCTTTCGACATGGTAACAACAATCCAGCCTCGACTTTCCGCACTTAGAGTGAGCTAAGAGGTTGGGGGAGAGTTCGAGTGTTAGCTCGAACTGAAAGTCGGGACCATCCAGCCGCTGGGTGGGTGGGATAAGGCCCCGGTTGTTAGCTCACATAAGTGTTGATCTGAGGCTACGATTATTTGATTTATTCTATTATCAAGGGATGGGAGGGTGGGTTAAGAAGAAAGGAGCGAGTTATAACGAGTGTAATATGTGGTGAGGGAGTAAAAAGGCGTTGTAATAACAAGTGTAAACAATGTGCGTGTCGCTCGGTTGGACGCCTGGTACCGCTGGACCTGCGGTTTCATCGGTACCTTGGCTTATTCCAGCCTCGACTTTCCGCACTTAGAGTGAGCTAAGAGGTTGGGGGAGAGTTCGAGTGTTAGCTCGAACTGAAAGTCGGGACCATCCAGCCGCTTACCCACGAAAGAACTGACTGCGGCATGTCTGATGCTCCCCCAACTCTGGGCGACGGTTCTTCGATCTAGTTCTGGTCGAGTAGGCCTCCTAAATGTGCTGACGCCACTTGTTCGAAGGTGCGAATGTACGTTTCGTAGGCAAGAGAGCGCCATCGTCCGGCCAGGCATACTATCTCAGGATCAACCTTCTTCGCAAGATAAAACAAAGCTCCTCCGATGCGGAATGAGTGACCAAAGGTCGTACCCCATCCGCGGGCTGATAGGATAGCGTTGATACGCTTGATCGCTTTCGATCTGACCATTGGTTTGGGGGTCAGTTGCTTATCCACCCAGGAAAAGAGAGGGTCCTGTGCGCCGGCTGGGGATATTCAAGCCATGTTGCGCAGGGCCTCTAAAGGGCATAGGTTATGTTGCGGGATCAGGAAGACTGACTGAACCTCGCCCGGTCTGGCTGTTTTCGCAGCCGGTAGATCTAGGCGTGCGAAAGGCTTGCCGCTCAGGTCACGACCGAAAAACACATCCGCGCGTTTCAGGTTCTTCTCGGGGTTGAATGCTTGCTGGGAATCCACTGAAATTTCACCGAAGCGCATCATTCCCCAAAAGGCGCATACCGCCATGGCCCAGACGCACGCATCGAAGGGGTCCTCGAGGTGCAAGGTAGTTTTGAGAGCTACGAGCATCGGAATGGAGATTGGGGGACGTAGGGGACGCTTACGTCTTGGGCCTTGGATGTTTTCAAGGCCACGAAGAGACCAATTGATGCGTTCGTATTGTTCATTCGTTAGTGGTGCT
This sequence comes from Clavaria fumosa, assembly GCA_951802425.1. Classification (NCBI taxonomy): domain Eukaryota; kingdom Fungi; phylum Basidiomycota; class Agaricomycetes; order Agaricales; family Clavariaceae; genus Clavaria; species Clavaria fumosa. Next base: position 951,381 of record OX637802.1, on the reverse strand, counting down.
GGCCATCCTTGCACTATGTGCCAGGCTCGAATTGCTGACAGGTATTTACGGACGACGGAGACCGCTACCGGTTCGAAATTAGTTAGTATGGTCAGAGCAGGGTCGATCGTGTCTGGGTCTGTCGCTGCCCAGATTGCGAAGGAGTGGAGAAGCTGGAAGGATGCCGGGAGGCGTTGGGATTCAGGGATGGTGAAGACATCGCAAAAGACGTGGAATTTGCGCAGTCCAGTGCCATAACCTGCGGTGTCACGTAAAGATGCTCGAGAGGCGAATCCGGCCAGACATCGGATTATCGGGTCATCGATGGTGTCTAATGGCGGCCTATTAATGCCTCTCCAGAGGAAAATCCGGTCGCTTGCCTTGCACTGGGGGCGTAGTGGGGATTCTCGTAGCTGGAGTAGACTCCGTTTCGCTATCTGGTCTGGAGCAGATCCTGTGGAGGTGACCAAGCAATTAGTTTGTCCATCAGATGGTCTGGGATTGGAATTTCGGCTTGGTGCGTCACTCGAGGGAAGCTCTTGAGGAATGTGCTTATATCCCCCCGCGAGAGTGGGTCGGCTCTGTTCTCGCTGCTGGGGGTGTGCTGAGTCACAATTTGGCAGTTGTTGGTCGCTTGCAAAAGGAATATATGTTTCAAGATCTTGTTGGTTTCACGATTCCTTGATCGTCCTTTGCTTAGTGCCCCAATTACTCCAGTATTGTCGGAGTGCATTAGAAAAATGGAATTGTGCGGTTGATGATCGCGGAAAGCTCCAATCTCTAAGGCCATGCGCAATCCGAGCTCGATCGCGACCATCTCTGCCCATCCAATGTCGTAGTCTCTCCCTGGTCCGACTACAAATCCAGGTGCCCAGGTCCAGATTGCGAAGGAGTTCTGTATTACTACTCCCACTCCAAACGATGTGCTGGCGTCCCCCCACCAACTCAAATCTACCGGAGTTGGGGATTGTAAGGGTTGTCTGTTTGGAAGGGTTCGCAGTAACATTAGTATCCAAGTCATATCTGCCCGAAGGGAGATAGTAGGATGTAATTTCGCTCGCCTGGACTGGAAGGTATTGGTGAAGACTGAGATTGATCGCAGGAAAGGGCGTATGAGGGGAAATATCCCTGCAATATGGACTAGCTTTCCATGCAAACTCTGCGCTTCGTGTTGCGAAAAGGTATTCGCACTTTGTGTCCATTCCACAACTCTCAGATATAGGCGATCTCTCTTCTCGGGCAGTAAGGATACTGTCTTGTTGCTTAGATCCCAGTTGAAGCCAAGATATTTTTGGACCGACACAAGGGGCCGCATTTTTTCGGGACTCCAGGGGATCCCTATGGCCGCTGTGAGACCCATGAAGTCTGCTTCGGTCCATGTTTCTTCGGGCTGTCGGATGACGAAGAAATCGTCTACCCATTTTAGTACGTGTCGATATCCCGCTGCATGGTATATCGCAACTAGCATATCCGCAATTGCTCCGAACACTCCGGCACTTGATCGCAGGCCAAAGGCCACGGCGCGATCTACGTACACCTTCCCTTCCCAGGAAATACATGTAGAGTGTTGTTGATTGGGGTGAGTCGGTGTTTGGCGGTACGCGGCGGAGATGTCGAATGCGGCCGCTGAGCAGCCCGGGGGTATTGACAATATGAGGGCTGCTGCCTTGTCGTATGTTCCCCATTCGGTTGGGAAGGCCTCGGAATCGATGTGCGCATTTACTGATAGTATATTGGGATTGTTGCGGGGGTACGACATATCCTGAATCATTCGGTATGATCCCTGTGGTTTTGGTATGAGTCCGAGTGGTGATGTTTGGAAGGGTCCTATGAGCTGCTCGAGTTTGGCTGGGGTATATCCTCTGGAATATCGGCCCGCAATCTGTTCGCTTTGTATATACTTGGTGATAAACTCTTTGTCCTGCTGTGAAGATTTGTGATTCTCGAAAAATTCGGGTATTAGGTGGGCTTTCTTTGATCCCGACATCGAAACCATTCTTAATTCCATGAACTATGTGCTGCCATTTCTCGAAGAGACCATATTTACGAAGAAGGGTTTCTGTGCGTTCTGCGTCGATGGGTGTGACCACCTCCCGTGGGTCAAGAGACTGTCGGGCATCGTCCTGCGCCGTGTTCCGACTCGCCGCAGAGGCTACATCCATGGAAGTTATTGCACCGGTTCGCATAGGTGCAGTAGGATGATCGGGCCCATTGCATACAAAAGGACTTGCCATTCGAGGCGCGCAGTCCGTTCCGTCCTTTGCCGGTTGTCGCAAATGGTGCAGTGGGCTTCCCCGCAGTTGTTGTGGTGGCTCGGCAAGCAGGTGGGAAGTGTCCTGCTTGCCCACATCAAAAGCAACTGTTGATTAGTCGTTTGCGCATTCCTTGATCTGCTGTGTCATCCTCTCGCATTCTTTTCATGGAGGAACAGTCTACAGACTGCGGCAACGTTGGGCGGTTCGCAATGAGGGTAACAGCGGCCACGTTTAATATTCCCATGTCGTGCGTTGGATTCATTGCGACTAATTCGCGTTGGTGGATGTCATACTCAGCTGCAATATTCCAACCATAGAGGCGGGCCAATCCAGTTACGACACGATGGTGCGCGGCGAATGCGTTAGCTCGTTTTTCACCGTGAAATTCCTTCATCTTTTCTTCCACGGTATGCGCTGCAGCTTGCCAATCAATCATACGAATTCGTTCCTCATCGCGTCGGTCCAGTGCCTTGGCCGTTAAGCCGCCTTGGGCATTGATCAGGAACTCTTCCTCCCCTCGTGCGGCCTTGAGGCGTGCCGTATGGGAGAATGCCGTGTATGGTATGTATTTGAAGGCGCGCAGAGCATCTTCCACCCATGGTGGGATTGCTACACGGGATAGGCCTCATAAGTTACAGGCTCTCTCATCAGGAGTGACAATTATCAGTCAGTTCGCAGGATAATATGCTCTGGCTACGTGCACAGGCCTTCTCGAGGGCCCCGCCTTCTCCGGACGCCATGCCACGCCACGACACCCAGGCGATCGTGCCCTTTCGTGCTGCATGCTTCGGAAAAAAGGGAGGGGGCGGTATGCATCTGCCTGAGGCGCCTGCAGCCGCAACTCTGCCGGCTGAGCCCACTGCAGTCTCTCTTAGAGCCATCAACAGATGCTCTCTATTTTCATATACTTCATGGTCCGTGGATCCATGATTCGGTTCACGAGGTTGGTAGATTGACTCACCGACACTCAAGGGGTCCGCCATAAATCCGGGGAGAATGTCTGGGAGGGTTGCTCCCTTATCCTCATCCTTCGCTGGTGTAATCGCTGCTCGCAATCGGGCAAGAGCATCCGGGTTGAGGAAAAGAGACGGGGTAGGTTCCTCCGTCTGCGTCGGATCCGATCGTTGAGTGCGTTCGGCTTCGTATCGCGCTATTGTTGCCTTTAAGGCTGCGATTTCTGCTGCTAGGTCCGGTGCTCGAGTCTCGTTCGCATTTTCCACCGGATCCATAGCTGGGTCCGTGTCTCTGGAGGGATTAGTATTTGACCCACTCGGATCAACCGGACGTTCGCCTGCGTTTGGGCCGAGGTTTTGTCGAGGTTCTGGGTTCAGACTCGTCCCGAGGTCGAGACTGTGCAATAAATGAGTCATTTGGGTAGACTAACGAGCATTGCGAGTGCTTCTTAAGAAGAAAGGAGCGAGTTATAACGAGTGTAATATGTGGTGAGGGAGTAAAAAGGCGTTGTAATAACAAGTGTAAACAATGTGCGTGTCGCTCGGTTGGACGCCTGGTACCGCTGGACCTGCGGTTTCATCGGTACCTTGGCTTATCTCATGCTGGCAGTATCAACCCGCCCAAGTCCTTTTTCTTTATTATCTTCTCCTGCAATTTGTCTGGCCCGCTCGGGATCGAGCCGTCAGGTCCAGCAAATGTGAGAGGGTAATTGGGGGGCTTCTTGGTTTTCCATTCCCTCATTCGTCCCAATGTGAGCCACTCCCGATTAGCTGCGTACAGCGGTTCCACACAATAATACGTCTCCTGTCGAGCTTCTTCCATAGCCAGTATTCTCATTAAATTTACTTGTTTTGCTTTTTGATCTGCGATCTCGAAGATGCAAGTGTTACCGTCACCACTTAGTTCGTAGTAAACCTCGGGGAGTTTTCGCATTTGAAGAGGTCTTGGGGGGAATACGTCCTGTTGCTGTTGCCGTCGCTCCATTGCTCCGGCAACGTCGTCGACATCCACTTCATTAGACCAAGTTTCCTTCCATGCCTGGTCATCAAGATGGCCCCACTCTCCCGTAGCAATGTTTTCAAAGTGGAAACGAGTTGAACCAGCACTCGTGGTATGGCTGAGCTTGAATTCGTGGAAATCACCATCAACGCGGTAGTACTTCTTGCCCTTGTGAACCACATATCTGAATGAATATACTTGTTGTTTTCCCAGTCCTTGAAATTTTCTGAATTTTCCTCGATAGTCATTCTCATTGTACGACGCTGGTGGTGTAATCTCAATGATCCCTTGACTCTGGGGGATAAAAAGTTGCACTGGGGGAATGTCGTCGTCGTCCAGGCATTCCAAGTGAAACAGAGCACCGTCTTTGGAGTTTGTCTGGCCTAGGCATTGCCAGAACTGACCCCTACTCTGACTGGAGGTCGGGACAAAGATATTGAGCCCGTTGGGCGACTCAAAGAAGAGCCGCGGAGGCAGAACCGCCGGGGTTGCTGAAGTAACCCCTGCCGTGCCAGTGGCCGGGGTTCCGGTGGCCGGGGTTCCTTGGGTGGTCTGCAGGACAGCTTGGATGACTTCCTCGGGAAGGGTTGGCAGCGGTTGTGGGGCTGCCTCTTTTTCCAGCTCCTTTTTCCTCTCTTGTATTTCCATTCGTAGCTAACGCGAAAGAGGTCTTGAACACTTCTCGACCAACTGGCACAGTATTATGGCTTACCAGGTGCATTCTATATCGAAAACATGATTCCCAAATAACAAGGAACAAACATCCACCACTCATAACCGCGCCTACCACAAAGATGGAGGGTGACAGGAAACCATTTGTGTTGGTGAATATGATCCACACCATGGCATGCGTGAGGGAGGTGGTAGAAACAGAAGGGAAGGTGCCGTTGATTTTACCAATGACGACGATCCTTTTATCATGGTTGCCCTCGGACTGACACACGTTCGAGCCACTTCTTGGTACTGCAACACAACTGAAGTTACTGAACAACGAACGCCCTTGTTGCAGTCTGCACCCCCTTTCACCACCCAACGCTGGCAACAAGGGCTACTGTATTAGTTTTACGTAAGATTTCCTCACCTGCAACTTCAGACGTCCGATGTCCATTGTCAGCACATAGCTTGGCTTCTTTTCCACCTTGCCCATCGATGTCGCCAGCCGCAACAGCGGCAAACCCATCGAGTACAGCCAGCGGTGGTTGCACTCAAAGACATCGACGACCCTCCAGCTCAGAAACATCTCGTCTGGAATTATGCCACCCTCTTAGACCCGCCTCAGAGCCAATAGACCTTTCTTCCCTCTCCCCTATCCAGGCCTTGGCGTCTCTCCATTTCCTCGTGCTCTCGCATCTAGCAGACTTGGAGGCTCGTTTGTCGCAGCTCGATTTGGTCGATCTCGGGATGCTGAAAGCAAAGAGTGAAACTACAATAGACGAAGTCAGGCGCAGCGCACGTACGGCTCTCGAGATGTTGCAAAACATCAAAGCAGGCGTCCGCTCTCACTTCCCCGAATTACATATACCTGACATGTCCGTCGAGAGTCTCATATCTCATTCGCCAGGCGTCGATTTTGCCGATGTGCGCACTCATTTCCCAGATGTTCATCTACCGAGCTTGCAGGACTGGTCCTCGATCACAGAGGTCCGCTCCCGTTTCCCAGATCTTGACTTTGCCGACATGCGCGGGAAGCTGCACGACGTTCGCTCACGGATACATGACATAGATTTCCACACGCCATTGACTCACATTCCCGTACTCTCTGATCGCTTGCGTTCCCTGCATTCCCATATATCATCTATGGGCCTCCCATCAAACGTCAATGTATCACCATCCATGGCGACCGCATCCCTCCTAGATTTGCTCGATGCTTTTCTATCCTCGGAACTGCTCCTTGAACTTTTACGTTCCCCAGAGGCCACTGCTGGAGCAGAGGACACGGTTGAGAAAGCAGAAAAGCAGGTTGTCCAGGCACTCTCACTCTCCTTCAATGGTACTCGATTGATTCGTTATGATGAACTACCGAGTGAATGGAAGAACAATCCTTTCATCCGACACGGTTATCGGTAATCTTGTCCCAATTCTGTTTAGGGTGCTTCCACTGAAACTCAGCAGATTCGTGCCTCTTGAGCGTTGGCCTCTCCTCGCCCTCTCCCTCCTAGAATTTCATAATGAGACCCGTACGTCGTTCAACTCCCCTGCTGACCGCCATCAATTTGGTCACACTATCTGTGCTGTAGTCAATATTCATACCCATCTAATACCCTTGATGATCTGGACTTTCAATCTGTCATCCATGACCGACATTACCGAGGTGTTATTCATGGGCTTCGCCTTGCTCTGTCTTCTTTGCAGCACGGTCTGGCATACAATGTCAGGCTGTGCCCATTTCAAGACTGTCGACTTTTGTGCACGGTTGGACTACGTGGGCATTGGGTGGTCAGTTTACACGGTACCATTGCTAAGTCTCCATCGTGAGCTGACCACGCAAACGTAAGGTTGATTTGCGCAAGCATCTTTGCGGTCGTGCACCATGGTCTCAGGTGTCACGCGTTCGCTGGCCAGGTCTTCATCGGGTTTTGCGTTGCTGGAGCTGTAGCTGGGACTGCCTTCCCGTTCATGCAATGGTTCAATGATCTCCAGTATCGCGTATGTCCCCTCCTTTTTCCCTTTCTTCTTTCCTATGTTCCCACGTCCCTACCTTGAACCCTCCCATCTTGCCGTCGCTCACGCTATCCTCTTGATCAGAAATGGCGCATTTTCTTCTTTCTCTGTCTTAGCATCTCTGGTTTTGCGCCGGTCGTATACATGACGGCGCTCTACGGCCCGTACGAAGTTTTCTGGTTCATCAGTACGTACCCTTTCTTTCTCACGATGCCCAATGGTTGGCTGATATGGAAGTTGGTCCCCTTTTCTTCTTTTATACAGGTCCATTGTTCTCAACGTGGTTGACCTACCTCGTTGGCCTGGTGTTCTACGCCGTGCATGTCCCGGAGCGTTTTTACCCCCAACACTGGGGCCGTTGGTGTGATCATGCCGGTGGCGTGAACTCACATGCAATCTGGCACATCTTCATTGTCCTGGCGATTCATCAGAACAGGATCGCGATTGGCGTCATGAAGGAATGGATGTCTGGGGCGTGTTGACCCTGCCAAGTGGCGAGAGCTGTGAGTGTTGTGTGGTTAGAATTTGATCTTTTGTTGTGGAGCTTCTATAGTATATTCTTGTTATTTTTCTGTTGTTTCTTTGGTGTCACTCGTACAAGGGAACCTCTTGATCCTTTCTTGTGCAAGGTTTTTCAATTATAGAAACTAGTGTACATAACTGATACATATGTCTTGGAGCTGTATGCTTATGATGAAATCTGTTTGAGCTGATGACAGCTGTTTGCAAAAAAGCTGGCCATGTGACTGAAACCAAAAATTTTGACCTAAAAACTTTTTGGTCATTTCTCACTCAATTCTAGGTCAATCAATGAGATCTTCAGATTTATGATCTGCACAAAGTAATAGGAATTTGGCATGCCCTGGGAACATATTTAAATATCATACTGTATCCTGAAGTGCCAGGATATGTATTATGATGTAAAATTCAATATTAGTCTCATTGTTGCAAAGAGAAAGTCATTACAGCTGTTTTCAAAAAAGCTGGCCACATGCCTGAATAGGCATCTGCACAGATATGGGTAATCCATGCAGATCACGGATACAGGTACTTGTGGATATGAGTACGGATACCATATTTGGTATCCATGTACTTGTGTACAAAATCCATGGATCCAGCCACTCATCAAGCCAAAAGAGGCAGGCTCTTGCTGAGCCACACATGCAGTTGCCTCTCTGCTCAGTCAACTCATGCTCTGTTGTGTCTTGGGTATTGGAGTAAGCTTAACCTTGTCAGGAATGAAGATCTGAATGCAGCAGCAAAGATGCCTGATGTTGTAGATGGTGAGGATTTCTTAGGGGACAGGTAGAATGCCTTTGTAGCACAATTTGAAGTAGATCCATGGGTACATCTAGTGAATAGCACAGGTTACCCGCGGGTTTTGCACGGGTTTTGAGTAAAGGGGATCATAGCCCTTCATTTCTCGATGAAAATTAAAAAAAATTGCATTCAAAATGATCCAGAATTGACTGAGATATGGGCAGTACAAGTTTTATGGCTGAAGCTTCCAAACTGAAGCTTCCTCACCTCAATCTTTGCAAGAGAGTCATCAAAATGTTTAAAAACCTCGCATTTTGATGACTCTCTTGCAAAGATTGAGGTGAGGAAGCTTCAGTTTGGAAGCTTCAGCCATAAAACTTGTACTGCCCATATCTCAGTCAATTCTGGATCATTTTGAATGCAATTTTTTTTAATTTTCATTGAGAAATGAAGGGCTACGATCCTCTTTACTCAAAACCTGTGCAAAACCCGCAGGTAACCCGTGCTATTCACTAGGTACATTGTGAGTAAATCCATATGAAATCTGTACTCATGGATTGTGGATCCGTGGGAATGGATCCAGACCCATGGATATATGAGTACAGATTTTTTTGAGTACAAGTATTGTTAGGATCGCTTATGTAAGCCATCCCAAAGTGCAGTTGTGGAGAAACTGGGGAGGGTTGTTGGAAGGTCACATGACCTGTGGCTGGGTCAGATTATGTAATCATGTAAGATCACATGACCTGGGCCTGGGCACATCACGTGATCCGAAGGTCCGAGCATGGGAACACCGGCAAGTGCCGAAGCGTTCGCTATAAGTACTTTCGCTTTTCCTTTTTTGTACTCTTTTCCCCTTATCTTAGTATTGTCGTCATGACCTTACACTTAAGTTGTGTGAGACCCAGTCTGATATAATACTAAGATCCGCCTGTCCGCCCTAGCCCCATGTCCTAACCCGGCTAGCCTGGACCCTTAATTTCAAACTGTGACACGTTGTCACAGCTCAGCCCCTATCATCCTCTTCTCCTTTACCCTGCCCGCGGTGTGTAACAGAACCGTGCGAAATTTTTACTGTGTGTAGATACACGTGACCGGACCAGGAGGAAGTCAACTGTGACCCTCCCCAAGTGATACTGAGTGCCCAAGGCCCGGAACTTTGTTTTACAGCTACGTACCAGTGAATCATGTAGTGTACAGGGCAAGGAAAGGCCCCTACATAGTCTTTCTGTAGTTTCCTGGTCCAGTGGACAGGGCCCTTGCTCTGTGACCATTGTCAGAAGGGTGCATGGGCAACTCATTAGGAGTTGTGGAGCGACCACCTGGGACACCATTTGGGCCCCACGTTAACAAAAGTTTCATAGAATAAGAGTTCTATAGGTACATAAGTACACAGAAGAGCAGCCTAAGAGGACAGGACTGTTAAGAGATCAAAGAAATCCTGAGTGCCCAAGGCCTGGAACTTTATTTACAGCATCCAGGGCCTGTGATGGCAGACCATGTCGCCCTGCCTGTAGCCCAACCTATGAGGCTTGACCTATCTGTTGCCCCCTTTGATGGGCAGAAAAGGAACTTCCGTACATTCCTCCGATCCCTTCGCCTCCTGTTTATGGCGAACCCGACTGTCTATGCTGTGGACCTGGTGAAGGTCCTTTTTGCTCTGAGCAAAATTACTGGAGAAGGATTCGCTGCAGAGTGGGCGAATATGAAGGCGGAAGAGATCCTGGGTAGTGGCGAGGCCAGAACCTGGGCAGAGTTTGTGGAGGAGATGAAGCATGCATTCGATGACCCGAATGACCGTGCGACTGCCCTTGCCGATATTGCAGGGCTGAAACAGGGTGCCATGACAGCACCAGAGTTCTTTGCGAAATTCGAGACACTGTTCCAATGGGCGAAGTTGAGTGCAGAGAAGGACTCAGGAATCCTCGTCCATTGGCTGGAGTTGAACCTGAGTAGGAGGTTGGTGGAGAGAATCTATGGTGTCTCCCCAATGCCAGAGACATATGGAGAATGGAAGGTGCTGGCTGAGAGGCTTGATGCCCAGCAAAGGCGACTGGATGGGATACTCACGGAACGGACACCACGACCCACTGTGACCCCCACGCGACCCACTGCGACCCTACCACGACCTCTTGTGACCCCTCTGCTGTGTACTCCAGATGTGGCCATGGCCCGAGGATGGGCCCCTGCTGATGAGAGATGTTGTTTCCGATGCCACCAGACTGGCCATGCTGTCCGTTTCTGCCCCCTGCCTGATATGCGTCTGCAGGTCCCAAGGGCCCAAACCTGGGCAGCACCATGTGCCCCCCAAATGGCGGAGGGATATGAGAAAGAGATTGCATGGCTCCGAGCCTGCATAGAGCTGTGTGAGAGAGAGAGGAGGACTCCCACTGGGGAGAAGAAGTGTGCCAGCCCCCTTTCCGTCCCTGTGCCTGCTGCAAGTATACCCTGATATACTATCTTGCAGCGGAGACATACCCGAATTGGGGCTGAGGTGAAGGAGGAAGTGAGACTGGCAGAGCACCTAACCAGAGTGTGGCCAGAAGTGCGGAAACATGTGCCACGAGAGCTAGCCATCCAGGTGCACTTGGAGGCTTTCAGCACTGGCAAAGGGACCACAATGAAGGCCCTTGTCGACTCAGGGTGCACCAACTGCTTCATGGATTTGGAGTGGGCGAAAGGAGTGGGACTGGAGCCATCTCTCCTGCTGAACCCAATCACCATGTATAATGTGGATGGGACACAGAACAGGAATGGAAAGGTCCGGTATGGGATAGAGGTGCTGGTGAGAGTTGGTGACCACCAGGAGCGGATCCACTTTCTGCTGGGAAAGACCCAGTCCCACAAGGTCATCCTTGGGCATGACTGGCTCAAGCGGCATAACCCAGATATCGACTGGCAGAAGGCAGAGCTGAGCCTTACCCGCTGCCCCCCACAGTGTTCCCCATCCCCTCAAGCCTCTGCACCCCTGAAAACAAGTACCCTCGCATCCACGAGTATTCTGGACACCCGTTTTCCCAACTCTGGCCCTACCCCCAATTGGCCCAGCCGCTACCCTTTGGTGTTTAGTGAAGCGAAGTGGGATGAACTTCCCCGCTCCCGACCAGACTTCGATATTAAGATCGAGTTCAAAAAGGACCCTGAGCACCTCTCCTCCAAGCTGTATTCTTTGACATGGCAGGAGATGGTGGAGATGAACCATTGGGTGGATGAGCAGCTTGCTTCTGGACAAATCCGGCCCTCAAAATCCCCGTATGCCAGCCCCTTCTTCTTCAAACATGAGAAGGACAAACTGTGGCCAATCATCAACTACTCGAGGCTGAATGCACACCTGATCAAGGACAAGTACCCCCTCCCCCGCATCTGAGACACAGTGGATGTGCTTAAAGGAGCATCGATCTACTCTAAGATTGATGCAAAGGGAGGTTTCCCATCTATGCAGGTCTGGCCCGAGCACCAGCACCGCTGCACCTTCCTGACACCCCGTGGACTCTTCGAACCAGCTGTCATGTGGTTTGGACTGCAGAATGCCCCTGCTACCTTCCAATGCTTCATGAATCATGTGTTGAGGGAGGAGATTGCAGGAGGACATGTGAGGGCCTATGTGGATGATGTCATTGTGTTTGCAGAGGACTTGGCTACACACCGGTACTGGATGGATCGGGTCTTGAGGAAGTTTGGAGAGAATGGGTTGTGTCTCAAACTCAGTAAATGCGAGTTTGAGAAGAGTGAGATCATCTTCCTGGGGATGAAGATCTCCCACAACAGACTAGAGCATGATCCGGCCAAGGGTGCGGCAGTCCGAGATTGGCCACGTCCTAAGAATGTGAAGGATGTCCAGGGGTTCAATGGGATGCTGAACTACCTCTGCCGGCACATCCCAAATCTTTCTGCCCGGGCAAAGCCACTCTTCCGGCTGACTGGGAATGTTCCATGGAAATGGGAGGAGGAGGAGGAAGCAGCCTTCCGAGATCTCCGCCAGGCACTCGTATCGGCCCCAGTCTTGGCTCTGCCTCAGGACAAAGGGAGATGGAAGGTAGAGACAGATGCAAGCAACCTGGCAACTGGTGGAGTGCTCTCGCAGCAGCAGACGGATGGAACCTGGAGAGTTGTTGACTATATCTCCAAGGCCCTCACTGCAGCTGAGAAGAACTATGATGTGTACGACAAGGAGTTCTTGGCTGTGATTTGGGCACTTCGTGAGTGGCGAGCATACCTCATTGGAGCAGAGGAGACGATTGAGATCTGGACGGACCATGCAAACCTCCAGTACTTCCGGAAGCCCCAGAAGTTGAAGCCGAGGCAGGTTCGTTGGGTTGGAGAGCTCCAGTGCTTTGACTTTGAGATAAAGTATCGCACTGGCAAGTCGAATACAAAGGCAGATGCACTCTCCCAGAGACCGGACTATGGAGAGATGGTGGAGGAGGATGCACCAGTGCAGGTTTTCCCAGAAACGGAAGTCCGTGTGTCATTCACATCGGAAATGGAGACGCTACTCCAGAAAAATAGCACGGTACACATACAGAAGCCGGAGGAGCTTGATGATGAGTGGACACGAGATCGTGCTGGACTCTGGCGAAAGGGGATAGTCACTTGGGTCCCCCTAGGAGCTCGTGAGGCCGTTCTCGAGTTTGAGCATGACCTCCCCGCTGCTGGACACCCTGGGCCCCGGAAGTTGAGAGCAGCACTAGTGAAGGGTTATTGGTGGCCGGACATGGTAAAAGATGCGGATCGGTATGCCCAGGGGTGTGAGACATGCCAGTGGATGAAGCCCGACCGTACCAAGCGTGCTGCCCCACTGCACCCCCATCTGGTGCCCGATGGTCCCTGGTCGGTGATCTCATGGGACATAGTCGGTCCCCTCCCCCTCTCCTGTGGACATAATGCCATCCTTGTTATTGTCGACAAATTCACGAAACGGACACTGCTCAAAGCGATCAGGCTCGACCTCACAGGACTTGGAGCGGCGCGTCTCCTCCGGGATCGAGTGTTTCGTGACCATGGAGTCCCTCACAAGGTTGTGAGTGACCAGGGGTCCCAGTTCGTGTCCTGCTTCATGAAGGAGTTCTACTCCATGATCCGGGTAAAGGCAAATCCAAGTACTGCCTTTCATCCGCAGACTGATGGACAGACAGAACGGGCGAACCAGGAGATGGAGATCTATCTCCGGGCTTACGTGGACCATCTCCAGGATGACTGGGCTGAATGGTTGTCCACTGCGGAGTTTGCTCTTAATAATCGTGAGCACTCAGCGACAGGACAGACACCTTTCTTCCTCAATTATGGACGACACCCATGGAATGGGGGGCTCCGGCCACCTTCTGAGGTGAACCCAGCAGCGGATGAGTGGATGGCTAAGCTCACGGAGTCCCAAAGAGCAGCCAAGGAGGCAATGGAGAAAGCGGTGGCAGCGATGAAGAAGAGCTACGATAAGGGGAAACACCCAAGTCGGGAGTACTCTGAGGGAGATCTGGTCTGGCTGGATACTAGAAACTTGAAGATGGACTGGCCCTGTAAAAAGCTTGACAACAAGAGAGCAGGCCCCTTTGCAGTTGAGGAGAAGGTGGGACCTGCTGGGTATTGCCTCAAGCTCCCTCGGGCCTGGCGCATCCATCGGGTCTTCAATGAGTTGCTGTTGACACCATACCACCCCCCTTCCTTCCCTTCTCAGAACCTGCCTCCCCCTCTGCCCCCTACGATTGATGATGACCACCTGGAGTATGATGTGGAGGCGATCCTTGATGTTAAGAAGGTGGGGCGTGGAGTGAGATACCTGGTGAAGTGGTTGGGATACCCTGTAGAGGAGAACACTTGGGAGCCACGATGGAACCTCACCAATGTAGGGATGCCACGGTTCGGTTCTGAACTTTGGTTCGAACCTGAACTGGACTGGACCGAACCGAAAATGAGGTTCAGGTTCAGCCAAGTGGGTGAACCGAACCAAAATTTCGGTTCAGAAGCCCAAATTTGGGCGAACCATTACCTTATTTAGTAAAAGTCCGGTCCAACAAACCGGACTTGGACTGAACTCAGGTTTAAGGTTCGGAATTTGGCCTGAACCAGACCTAAAGTCTGGTTCTGGGTTCGAAAAATTCAGCCCTGAACCGGACTTAACCAGACCGTGGCATCCCTACACCAATGTGGCACTGCTTCTCCGGGACTTCTTCCTTGCTCACCCTGACAAGGCCAAGCTAGCTGGTCGGGACGCCCAGCCTTAAGAGGGGGGTGATGTTAGGATCACTTATGTAAGCCATCCCAAAGTGCAGTTGTGGAGAAACTGGGGAGGGTTGTTGGAAGGTCACATGACCTGTGGCTGGGTCGGATTATGTAATCATGTAAGATCACATGACCTGGGCCTGGGCGCATCACGTGATCCGAGGGTCCGAGCGTGGGAACGCCGGCAAGTGCCGAAGCGTTCGCTATAAGTACTTTTGCTTTTCCTTTTTTGTACTCTTTTCCCCTTATCTTAGTATTGTTGTCATGACCTTACGCTTAAGTTGTGTGAGACCCAGTCTGATAAGTATGGATACACCCAAAAGTATCCATGGATTACCCATGCAGATCCCTATGCCTGAATATCATGTCCAGAGGTACCAAAATTAATTTTGTGCATTAGATATATTGAAATAGCCCTTTGTGGAATCAATGTCATGCTCATGCCACTCCCATTGGGTCTGGACTGGAATCACAAAATCCAGTCCCAGAATTCTGTTGGCTCATGCTTTGTGCCCTGGCACCTGCCAGTGCCTGAGGGTACCTACCCCACACCAGGGCAGGCAATAAGTCCACTTCTGGGGATAGTTCCCCACATGGTGATTCCAAGCCCTGTCCTGACCTCCTGACTTATTGTGAATGGATTCCTCCAGGGACAAACTACAAGTAGTGTTGCTTACAATCTATTAAATAAGATCTATGTGATTGCTTGGAGGCAAAGCCATGCAATAAAATTGCTAAAATCATAGAAATATTGGAAATGGTAGCCCTCCTTCTTGGCTATCTAATGGCATCCTTGCCACATTTTTATCCTCCTTATTTGGTAAGATATCACATGATCTTTCTCAGAGACTCATTGCAACAGTTTTTTGGCTGACTGTTACTGTATAGTGCAGAAGTCCAGACATTCTAGTACTATGTGTACCCCTTTGGCCTTCAACTCTGCTTCAACCCTCCTAGGCATGCCTTCTGCACACTGATCATTCCATTTTCTCCCACTCCACCTGGACCCTCTCCCACAATTCCAATATCCCTTTTGGTGCTAATTCATACCCCTGGAGCCTCCCTTTCAGGTGTGCCCATAGGCATTCAATAGGGTTGAGGTCAGGAGACTGTGCTGGCCATGTCAGGATCTCCACCTATTCTCCTGGAACCAGGCCTTGGCCATGAGGTCATTATCCTGCTGGAAAATAATGTCAACTGGCTTCTTCTTGAAATACCTGATACTGAACCATGGCTCATGCTCCATCAATCTTACATGCATATCCAACTCCACTCCACATCATACATCCCCAAAAAACTTCACAGTCCCATTCACAGTCCTCTGACAAGGACCCTCTGCAGCCTTCTTCCACACCCAACTCCTGCCATCTGAGCCCAAGCAATCAATCCACTCTCTTCCAGTCCTCCCCAGTTCAGTCTTTGTAAGCATTTGCAAAACCCAATCTCTCTCGATGTCAGGATCGCTTACATAAGCAGGTTGGAAAGGCCAAGAAAGGATCGCAAAAGAGTTGTGGGAAGTTTGCGGATGCATCACGTGACGCACGGGGTCCGAGCGTGGGAACGCCGGCAACTCCCGAACCGTTCGCTATATATACCATGTCGTTTTCTTACTTGTACCCTTTTCCCCTTATGTTAGTATTGTCATCATCGACCTTACGTTAAGTTGTGTGAACTGTGAGACTAAGTCTAACACAATACTAACATCAACCCCTGTCCACCCTAGCCCCGTGTCCTAACCCAGCTAGCCTGGACCCCTATCTCAAACTGTCACACTCTGTGACAGCTTATCCCCCTCATCCTCTTTCTCTTTACCCTGCCCACGGTGTGCAACAGAACCGTGTGAAATTTTTACTGTGTGTAGATACACGTGACCAGACCCGGAGGAAGTCTACTGTGACCCTCCCCAAGAGACACCGAGTGCCAAAGGCCCGGAACTTTGCTTTACAGCTACGTACCAGTGAATCGTGTAGTGTACAGGGCACGGAAAGGCCCTATACATAGTTTTTCTGTAGTTTCCTGGTCCAGTGGACAGGGCCCTTGCTCTGTGACCATTGTCAGAAGGACACATGGGCAACTCACTAGGAGTTGTGGAGTGACCACCTGGGACACCATTCGGGCCCCACGCTAGCAACAAGTTTTATAGAATAAGAGTTCTATAAGTACCTAGATACATAGAGAGCAGCCTGAGAGGACAGGACTGCTAAGAGATCGAAGAAATCCTGAGTGCCCAAGGCCTGGAATTTTATTTACAGCATCTGCGTCTGAGACTGGGTCGAGCCCAGCTCCCCCCCAATTCCCCCGTTACTGACGTCCCCGAAACCCCATCACCACCACCAGGGTCTATGACAGGGTAACGGCATCCCACACTGACACTCCATCACGAAAATGGGCTGTTTCCTTGGTAGGGATCATGTGATAGGTAGTCAGGTGATTGGGCGCTTACCAGTCATGTGACTATAGGTTAGTCAGTCACATGTCCGGGGTCCCAGGCGCATCTCGTGACATAAGTGTAGCGGTCACCTGACTACGCACCATAACATAATTGCATGCTGTGCTGCAGTCCTGGCAGCCCATGAATGGAGGAGCTCCACAGAAATAGTCATCTTCGCATACAGGAGAGTATACAACACGAGGAAAGAAATATCATTGTGAGCAACAGCCGATTAGAAAAGGTCAATCGCGAAGCTACGTCTCATGCATCATCGTTTTATAATCAAAATGTTCGAGTCAGACGGGTCGGCTGTGACAGTTAGATGCAATACACTATGTAGAATCGAGAAAAGTGAATGATTCGAGTAAATGACGCGAATGATACTAAAAACTTACTCGTTGAATTCGTGTATCAGCGATTGCTTCAGTGGCTTTCCTTTTGACAAACCGATGTTGCTGGGTCCTACATCTACGTGCAGCGCAGGCAAGTCGTCCTCATCCTCTTTCCACATCTCACCCAGCTTATCCTCGATAGCCTGCACCGCCTCATTGATCTTGAGATGACGAACGACGAGCAGCTCTGGAGGAGACGAGAGGTTTTGTGCTGACGATGATTTCAATGCCGTGATTGGTGTGATTAGCGTGATCATTGATTGTGCCAATAATATTGGAAACGCACCATATTTAAACCTGCGCGCAGCACGCTCGTTCAATTTGCCCGCCATCTTAAGGTGATCGGTCATCTTGAGCTTGAGCATGAAGGCATCTTTCCACTGGCGGTTCTTCTTTGCCTTCGCCAAGGACTTCTTGAGATTGTCATGCTCGCGATCCATGCCCTCAGCTGCCTGCCTGAGGTTGGCGGCTCGTTGAAGGATATCGTCAGGGTCATCACCTGAGATGACGCTTTCTGCCGGGTGCTCCGTCTCAGCCATGGAATGTCGGCCGATAGTCGCGAGTTGGCGATCGCTCGCCTCAGTTTGCGCCGCCACGTCTGAGGTCGATGCGGGGGTCATAGCACTGGCCAGTGGGGGCAGTACGGGGAGGTCGCGCTCGACAGTGGTGACGGTGATAGTGTTCGACACCGGTCGGGTCGGCGGGCTGAGTGGTAGAGGCACATTGCGAGCCAGAGACAAGTCGGAGAGGCTTGATTGATCAGGCGATGGGGGCGCCTGAAATTGGCCTACGTCCGGCGGGATAGTGCGCAGCTGGTCGAGAGGTGGCGATCGCAGGAGCTCCTCGGCGTAGAGGTCGTCGATCTCGTCCGGGATTTCGTTGAGGGTGGCTGGCGGGAGGAGCACATGGTGGTTGGTGGGCGTGCGGTCCTCGCGCCCCGGACCGGGGAAGTCGGCCTCGTCATCGGAATGGGTCTCTTCGGTTGTTTCTGTATCTGAGGTGCTCGGGAAGTCGGAGGTGAGGGTGACGGTGGGGGCGGTAGCTGAAGCGTGCGTGTGAACTTCATCTGCGGAGGCAGACGAGGAGGCGTCGGAGAAGTGGCCGACGGAGGGGTCCGTTTCTGTCTCTGCGTCGCCAGGGAAGGAGCCTGGGAGGGGTCTGGGCCTGCTCGGGCCGGTGGATATAGCAGGGGTGATGGAGTATATTACTGGGGAGGAGGCGCGGGAAGGGGAGTAGAAGCGAACGCGGGTGCTGGATGACTTTGCGAAGTAGGGAAAGCCTGGGATGTCTAAGCGGGCGAACTCACGGCGGATGTTGCGGAAGAGGCGCCTGAGACCTGTGCTATGCCAGAGGACGGGGCCGATATCAGAGACGACAAAGCCAACGCCGGTCCAGAGGACGACAACGACCATGCGTGGGATGTCCTCGGTGAGCAGAAAATCAACGACGATGCGGAAACCAAAACCAACGAAAGGGTCGTAGGACTTGGGCCATTTTTGCAGGAAGTGGAACAGAACAAGACCCTCCCAGAGTCCGACGAGGCTGCCTTCAATCCTGATGTCTCGCTGTCCAACAATGTCGAGCACGACGCGGAGCCCAAGACCGAGCACGATGGCGAGAATGCTATCCATGTTGGACGTGGATCGTCGTCGTCGCGCAAGTCCAGCACGTTGTTGGTCACGGTCAGTCAGACCATTTGATGGGAATTTCTCACACAAAATTCGACGATTATTGCTCGTCGTCGTCGCCGTCGTTGTACTCTACAGTCCACTCGTCTTTGCAAGATTCTGCGGGCAATAGCGCCGAGGCTGTGTCACTGTGCAACCAAAGCACCAAAAATGACACAATGTTGCCAACCACGGTCAGGTCACATTTTCCGTCCCCTTCCACTACAAGAGCCAAGATCCTCCCGGACGACATATCGGCATAAAACAGCCTGTTATTGGTTGCGCAGGAATGGAAAGGGTCTGGCGCTGTGCCGCGCAGGAGAACAATTACGACAGAAGCGATGCCGTTGCTCCGCTTCACAATGGCACCCGCGTCTCAAAAGGCGTTTGGAACAACCAACGAGTCGGACGCCCTCCATCTGGATAACGACCCCCTCGTCTAGTTTACGCCCGGTTGCAGGTCGACCTTGCTTCGCTTTCTTTCATGTCCAGTCCAAGTCCATCCTATTACGCCCATCTGCGTAGGGCTAACACATCACTAACACCTTACTTGCAACTTCGCCACAAACTTTCGTTGGCTTGGGTCGCCGTCCCAATAATCTCTCTCTTGTTCATCGTCTTCAGGATATACCTTTCAGAAGTTTCCTCAAGGAACGCTCTAAACACCGCCAAGAATGACCTTTTGTCCAGCTGCCGGGCAGCAGAGCATGCCGCTACTGGCGCCGCCAGCATGCCAAGATACATGGCAGAGGCAACCAACCGCCAAATCGTGGAGGCTGTCAATGGCACCCTAACGGGCGCCCGCGTTACCATGATCCTGGCTCTCACTATGCTCGAGGGCATCATTAACTTCGTCGTCGATATTTATAAAAGCACTTTCCTCTGCCTTCTTCAGTTGGTGATTCAGGGCTCGGTCTCTCTCCTTTTGACGGCAACGCAAGCAGTACGTATTCCCTTGTTCCCACCTGTGGAAGGAGCTTGATTGCTTCCACTTCCAATAGTGGAATTCCCTGATTCGGGACCAGGCCACTAACATTAGTAACTCAGTGTCTAATTCAATCAGCTCCGCTAATTCTGCCTTTCAAAACGCTGTCAGAGGATTCCCAATACATGTCCCCTCCATTGACCCTCCCGATTTGAGTGGCCTGACGAATTTCCAATTCCCTACCACTTTTCAAGACCGACTCGCTGAGATAAATTCATCAATCCCTTCCATAGGTCAGCTCAAGGACGTAGTGACTGGTCTGTAAGTTGACCCTATTTGTCCCAAGCTCTTTGGTCTCATTTCCAACCAGCCTCGACACTCCTCTTGAGCTTTTGAAAAAGGAGATCAACGACTCATTTCGTGGTTATGCCTTCAATGCCACCGTTTTACCCGTCCCCGCTGTGAACGAGATCACCTTTTGTGGAGATGCGAACATCGCCGTCATCGATGAACTCGCCCGCGATTTGAGCAAAGCTGCTCTCTTCGGTGTTATCGCCGTGGCAGCCTGCGCTCTTGGGCTTTTTGTGGGTAACTGCTTCTTCCAAATGTACAGGTGGCGCGCCCTTCTGCGTCAGCTTGTACGCCAACGAGCTGTTTGGCAGGCGGACCCGAACCCATCGGACGCCAACCTCCTCAGGCTTAAGTCTCATTTCGATCAGCCGCTGTTGATGCGGATAATCGACTGGTTTGCCCATCGCTTCGGCTGGTCAGCCACGACCTACGTCCATGTTATGTGGTTCTGCAACTACATTTTCTATGCCCCAGCGCTCGCCTGTTTTACCATTGGTCTCTTTGGCCTCCTATCTGTCGAGCTACAACTGTTCATGATCGGACCTTTGGCCGCGCTGTACAAGGAACGTAGTTCAGCGGCGATATCAGACTTTACCAACTTAGTCGCGACGTCCATCAACAATAACATGCGCAACCAATCTTCTTCCTATGCCAACACCGTCAACGGGCATGTCAATACGTTGCAGACGGGCATCAACGATAGTCTGTTTGGATGGGTCAATGCGACGACGACTGCCATCAATGGCACGGTCGCAGGCTTTTATCAAGAAGTCCAAAATCTCGTTCATGCGGCTTTTGGGGGCACAATACTTGAGACCCCCGCGCAAGGCCTGATTCAATGCTTCATCGGTTCCAAAGTGGAAGCGATCGAGAAGGCCGTTACGTTTCTGCACGACAATCTGCACGTCGATTTGCCTACGGTCAGCCCGGATGTCCTCCTTATATCCAACTCGTCTGTGCACGAAGTGAGCAACTCCATTGCAACCGCGGCGAACGGAGGCAACAACGGGGACGGTAACTCCGTTATCCAGCGCATCATCAACCAGTACGTTGAGTCCCTCGAGAAGGAACGTCTTTTCTTCCTCATGTTCATCGGACTCTGGGTTTTGGTCGTCATCATGGGCGCGTGCATTGTCCTCTACCACACGTTGCGCAAGGGCGAGCAGCCAGCCGACGAGCCCCTGAGTCCCGAGAAGCCACCAGTCGAGTTCCTCGAGCTGAAGCCCTTCAAGAGCCCCGTCAAGCTCCCCGAACCCACGATCGACCTCCTTGGCGACGATGACATCGAGGTCCCAAAGTCACGCCGCTTCCGGTGGTTTGACAAGAGGCCACAGCTCCCTAAACTTGCTATTTCGATGCCGAATTTTGACTACAACTGGTCCGTCTCGCCGAAACTCCCGGACTGGTCGGGCCGCATTAAAGCGCTGCCGCCGCTGCCACCGCTGCCAGCTTTGCCAGCTTTGCCAGCTTTGCCAGCTATGCCAGCTTTGCCAGCTTTGCCGCCGCTCCCGGACGGCGGGGCTCTGAAGAAGAAGATTGCGAAGCCCGTGGGCCTGGCGGCAGACCAATTAATGGAGGCGGCGGCCCGCCGGAAGGGATGGTTACGTCTTGGGGGTGGGGATGAAGACATGCCGCCGCCACATCAGCTCATAACGACGACGAGGCTTAAATCTACTGACGAGCCTAACGACCCGTCTCTCGATCCGTTCGAGGGTCCTTTCGACACTCCTTTCGATGACAACCATGCGGTCAAGAACAATGACGATCTTGAATTTCTCCGTGACCCGGTTGGTTTCTCCCATCACCAGAACTCGGAGAATTTGTGAGGTATGGATGGACACCTACGATGTAGCACATAAATTTTGCGTTATTCAAAAGCACGCCATCTTTATTTATCAAAACACATAGTAACGCATAATGCACAAGAGCTCTGATAAACATCTGCCTCCCGTACGATTCAATTGCGAGATAACAATCATCACAGAACACGAGTCCTTAACCGCCATCAACATTTCAACGGTCTTGCAGATCATTGAGAAGTCGGAGAATGTTGATGACTATAGGCAATGTGACAGAGTGTCAGAACGTCAGCAATGACAGACCGTCAGCAGGAGAATAGCAGACTACAAAATCATGAAGCACTGACAGAGATTGATAAAGCTGAATGAATAAGCGCAAACCTATTAGGTGGACCCGCATCGAGAATAGAACAAGAAACGTACTCGAGATACAAGCTGATGGAAGCCATGATAAACTCGTCTGGCGACAATCGGCGATTGATGAGATACGTGTCGTAAACGATGTAGCCGCTGAACAACAAGCATCCTCCGACAGCAAAGACGATATCCATCGTCTTGCTGAAAGGAATTATGATACCGACCAATCCCGTCATTACTGGGAGAAAAAGACCCAGTTAGCTGGATCTGAGCGTCGACTGTTGTTTGGGACGTACAAAGTGCTACGAGACCACCGAAAAGCCAGGGACCTAATCCAGAGAAATCGTACTAATTATCCAAGCATGTGATGTTAACGCCCCTTCGCGGAGGGGATTTGAATACGCACCTTCGACTGGAACGTGAATAGCGTCAACCCCAGGAACACGCCCAGCGTCAACAGCCTGGCATAGCATGAGATAATGGTTTAGACAAGTGAGATGTCGTACTCACAGGGCCTGTAGTACGACAATATTGTCGAAGAAGGCCACGGTAACACCAAGCGTGAAGGCCTCCATTAGCGTGAAGGTTGACAACAGAATTAGATTCCAGGGATGATTGTGGCGTTTCCAATACAGAAATCCCAGGTTGATGAGGGCTCCGAAGAGGGGCAGATAGAAAGACCAAGTGCTATGGACCAATCTTAGAAAAGAACAATTGGTAAGCCTAGAGCATTACTCACTGTGTCTGCACCCAGACGATAGCGGACTTGGATTGGGAGAGACTACCACCGACAATGCAGGTCGCGAGCTAGCAATGCTATGTCATTGTAAGAGGATGGAACGCATGAGCTGTTTTCTTACAATTTGACAAACTGGAAAAATGACAGATGAGACAATCATTCATATGCAAGACTTACAGACACGTACAGAGTATGGTGTAAACTTTTCGTACGAAAGCGCTACGAATTTCGGGAGAACTTTCGGATACCGAAACTCCATACTACATTCCAAAAGTAAGAAAAATTTAGCAGGGACACATTGTGCGAGAACAAACCTTGAAATCGTCGGGTAGGTCGTCGTGCGCCGGTGTATCATAGATGGCGCCTGCGCTGGATCCCGCGAGAGGAGAGCGAGGTCTGCCAAGAAGAGGTTCGAGCGCAGCTAAGTCGCCAGATTTGGGTGCCGGCGTTGTGCCATATGAAGGAGGAGCCTGAGGATAGTTGCTCATGGTGTTGTGCAGACTTGAGACTTGAGAGTGAGAGAGGGAAGTCACTAAGGAGATTGGCTCCGCAGCTTGTCACGTGCTAATGATCCCGTGATTGGCCAAATGGGGTGATTGCTAAACTTTGTGACATGATGTGTGGCTCATTTTCCTTTTGCATTACATGACTATCCAGCTGCTGGTTGTCGGTCTAGGTAACTTACCTGCACCGTTGACGCGACACAGGTTTGTTCAACCCATCTCCACCCGCTTTCTAACTTACTCCTTCAAAAATTAGTGCAGGGCATCTCATCGTTGATTTGCTCGCTTGCCGTTTCGGAACCACGCTTTCCTTCCATAGAAACATCGGCGGCTACATAGGCCACTGCAACATCACGTTAGGAGGCGCCGATGTCTCGCTGACACTCTTCAAGCCGAGTGAAGTACCCTGCTGCTGCTACTACTGCTACCACGATACTGATATATATAAAAACCCCCGAAAAAAAGAAGCCCTCATGAACGTGTCCGGCCGTGGAGTGCTCAACGCGCTCCGCACCTCCGTCCGCGCGCCCCAATCCCTGGTCGTCATCCACGACTCGCTCGAGCACCGCCCATGCACCCTCTCCTACAAGTTCGGCGGCTCCGCGCAGGGCCACAACGGCGTCCGGGACGTCGTCGCCGCCCTCTCCACGCCCGACTTCCACCGCCTCCGCATCGGCATCGGCCGCGACCCTGCCGTCGACCCCGCCACGTTCGTCCTGCAGAGCTTCCCGCCGCAGGAAAGGGCCTTCTGGCAGCGCGGGGATGGTGTCGCCCTTGTGCTCCGCCACCTCGAAAATATCATCCGCATGTTGCCCCGGAGCTAGCGAATGCACGCACATTCCATATAGGCATCAATCGTCATTGGTCGCTGCACGCCGGCATCGCCTGCCAGGTTCCCCAGCGAATTTGCCCATCCCAGCGGATGGCCATCCCATCACTTGCACATGCCGCGGGGGCCGCAATCCAAGTCTTCATTGAATGACACGCGTTTCTTCACGCACTGCAACACATAATTGGCAAGTACTATATTACAATGCGCTCGGATCGTTCAGTAGAGTATACGTCCTAATAATACACCAACCACACACAAGTGTAATGGAGGATGGCACTGGCCAAAAAAAAAAACCAAAGGGAGTTGGAGAAGCGTCTCCGACAACCGCAGCCGGAGAGAAGAAAAAAAAAGAGCAGAGACAGCAAGAAAAAAACCCCCCGCCCGAACGCCGTCATATAAGTTTGGCGTCTCGCTTCGCCTGCTGCACCAGCTGCAGCCGGTGGCTCCTCAGCGTCATGTGCGAGCCAGGCACGCCCTTTTTCGTAGCAGCAGGCGCGGCGGCCGCGGCGGCCGGCGCCACGGTCGACTGCGACAGCGAGAGCCGCGTCTCGTCTGACGCGAAGCCGGGAATGCGTATGTTGTGGTTGCGTTCTGGGCGCCGGGTGGGATGGTGTCAGTCAAAAAAAGATAAGGCCGTCCCGGGCCAGGCGCCGTACGCACCGAGATGCAGCTGCAGGTCTTTCACTTCCAACGTGTCG
Source organism: Clavaria fumosa (assembly GCA_951802425.1). Taxonomy (NCBI): domain Eukaryota; kingdom Fungi; phylum Basidiomycota; class Agaricomycetes; order Agaricales; family Clavariaceae; genus Clavaria; species Clavaria fumosa. The sequence goes on along the minus strand of OX637802.1, from coordinate 926,363 downwards.
CCGCCTCTGTGCTTCGCGAGACGACAGCCAAAATTCGTGACAGAGTCAATGAACTCGTCGGCGATGGCCAAGAGCAGCTGTACGTCCCAAATGAATAAATAAGAAAGAATAAATGAAGTTTCCAGAGGGAAAAAGAAAGAAAAAAAAAGAAAGAAAGACCAACGCACATCCTCAACGTCCGACTCCATCTTGACGCTCGGGTCAATACTGGAGACCAAGTCCTGGATCGTCCGCCGCATGCTCTGGTCGCCCGGCGTGTTCTTCCGCCGCGGACGCGCCTCGTCCAGGCTCGACACGTTCGCGTCGTCCGTCGCCCGGACCTGTGCGGGCGTCCCTAACACACGGGGAGGAGCGTCAGAAAAGGGGGGCTCAAAAACAAAGACAAAAAAAAGGAAAGGAAAAAAAAAAAAAAAAAAAAAAAACACACCAGACATCCGCCCACCAACGACCCCCCCCGTGAGCGTAGGCCGCACATGCAGCGCCGGCGCCCACGCCACCGGCCCCGGGTCCGTCGTCCCCAGCGTGTGGCTGATCGGGTAGCCCACCCCCGACGTCGCGCTCAGGATCGGCAGCGGCCCGTCCGCGACGCGGAACGCGGACGACGTGCTTGCCTAAGGGGGTGATTAAGGGTGCGCGCAAGCGCAAGCGCAGACGCAGGCACAGAGGCGGGTTGGCGGGGGCAAAGGCACAAGCACAAGCACAGGCACAGACACAAGCAGAGGCAGAGGCAGAGACACAGACACAGACACAGACACACGGCAAGGTGAGAAAAGACAAGAACTGAAGAGGAGCCACAACACCAGACGCACCTGCGTCAAAGCAGCAGCAGCAGCGGCGGCGGCAGTGTTGCCGCTCCCGCTCCCGCCCGCACTCCCGCCCGCGCCCGCGCCGTTGCCCGCTTTCTGCGCAGCGAGCAGCACGGCGGACGCCCCCCCGCCCTGCGCGGCGACCTGCGCGCGGGGCTTGTCCGCCGCCGCCGCTCCGCCTTGTTGTTGCTGTTGTTGCTGGTGATGTTGTTGGTGTTGCTGATGTTGCTGGTGGTGTTGCTGGTGTTGATGTTGCGCCACGGCACTCGCGCGCGACTTGTCCGCGTACTCCTTCAGCTGCCCGTCAAGCGCCAACACCCAAAAAAAAAAAAAAAAGAGAGACAAGCCATCAGACACAGGAACGAAAACTAAAAACCCAGCCCCAACCAACACCAACACCAACGACCACCACCACCAACAAACAACAACACAACAAAAAAACACAACACACCTGCAAGATCTGCTGGTGGTTCAACTTGCCCTGATCAACAAGCTGCTTCAGCTGCGGCATGTTCGCCGTCAGGATCTGCGCGATCTTCTCCGTCGACATCGGCTCGCCCGTCGTCGGCGACGCGAAGGCGCTCCCCAGCGCGTAGATGATGCTGGCGCCGTTGGCTGTTGGCGCTGCCGTTGAAGAAGGGGTTGGAGTTGGCGCTGTGGTGGTGCTGGTGCTGGATGAGGTTGAAGTTGAGGTGCTGGTTGTTGGGGTGGTGGTGGTCGTCATCTTGGCGGCCGACGCTATCGGCTGCTGCTGCTGCTGCTGAGGCTGTTGTGGTTGTGGTTGTTGCGAGTCGCCGCCCCCACCCGAGCTGCTACCACCACCGCTGGTGGCCATGTTGTCTTGTCGTTGACGCAGCTGTAATATAGAGCGGTACAGTGGCGCGTTGCGTGACCGCGTGACCTGGGTCAAAACCACAGACTTATGTAATCACCCGAAAAGGGGGGCAAAAAAAAAACATCGATATTGTCAGGACAGGGCGGTGTGAGGGCTGCTGCTACAAGTCGGGCTCGGTACTAGGTACGAAACACATGGTGTAGGTATATTAAAGAGAGAAAAATAAAAAAGGGAGCTAGCTAGCGAGCAGGAAAAAACCTGCAAGCGTATCGCACGTAAAAAGGACATAACGGGCAAGACAAGGGGACAGGACACACGGCACAGCAAGAACGGGGGACGAACAAGGAAGAATAATGTAGCAAACAAAGAAGTAAAAGGAAAAAAAAAGTTGCGTTTCCAAATAAGAGACAAAAAAAGAAAAAAGGGTGTAAGTAAATAAAGGAAGAAAAAGGAAGAAAAAAAAAGAAAAAAAAAGGTAGGGGGGAGACTTTTAAATGAAGAGTCCGGCATGATGCGTTTTCTTTACGTGTGTATGTATGTTGGATGGGATATTGCGTGATGCTGGTCTAATAAAACCGGGGTTGGGGGGAAGGGGGGGGGGGGGGGGCAGGCAGAGGAGAAGACAGAGGCGAACTGAGCGGGGGGGAGCAGGGCGTGTGATCTCGGTCGGAATAATAGCCACGGGTGGCGGGCGGGCGGGCGGCGGCGGCAGTGGCGGGCGCGACGGCTGGGGTGGCAGAGGAGCGTCGCAGGGCGGTGTTCGTATCGAAAAAAAAAAGGGCGAAGCGTGCTTGCATGGTGTGCGGAGGTTTCGAGGCTCCAGGGGGGAACCCAGGGAAGACGGAAAGACGTGATGTGAGAAAGGCGAGGCCAATCCTGGCCCAAAAAGAAGCGGGGGAGAGGGGGAGGGGGAGGAGGATCATAACACGCCCTAAGCAGGCACGTACCGCCTCCCCATACCCATGCCCATGCCCACGCCTACGCCGCCCATCCCCATCCCCATTCCCACACACACGCCCATCCCACCCGTAGCCACCCCCCCATCCGCCGTCACCCCTACCCCCACCGCCCGCCGCGGCACTACAATCCGCAGCATCAACCCGTCAAACTGCGCGCGCACCTGCGTCAGGTCCGCGTCGTATCCAAACGACACGCGCCGCTCAAAGTGGCCCCCGCCGCGCTCCCACGAGTCCGCGACGATGTGCAGGATGTGCTTGCGCCGCGTCGCGAGTGTGCTGCCGGCAGAAAAGAAAAAAAAGCCGACATCCCATCATCACCGCCAACCATAGAATCACCAAACACCATTTCCGTTATTCGGAAAAGAAAAGAAAAGAAAAAAAAAGCGACATCAGAACCGAAAACACCCGAAAACAGAAAAAAAATAAAAGCAACACGAACATAGAATCCCGCTGAAACCCAGGGAGTCGTACGAGCAGCCGATACTCGCTCGTCCCGCTCTCCACTGCAATCCAACACTCCCCACTCGGCTGCCCCCGACCTAAAAAGTCTTCATACGGCCGACGCCCAGCGGCCCCCGTCCCAAACGGGCCATCATTCCCCGTTTGCGATGCCGACGCGGACGATGACGACGACGACGCCGACGACGATGCCGACATCGCCGGTGGCGGCGTCAGGATCGTCGGCGGCTGCGGCGGCGGGTACATCCTACTGCTGCTGTGCAAGTTCGGCGGCGGCGGCGGCGGCGATGAAGATGACGTGGACGACGTGGCGGACATGTACGACGCCGGGGATGACGGGCGCGGCTCCAACGACTGTGGCGCGAGCCCGTCTGCACTTCCGTCTGCACTCCCGCCTCCGCCGATACTGCCCGCCTCGTTCACCCGAGGTAGCCGCTCCACCGCAGTCTGCAGCTCCATGTATGCGGGCAGGCTGACCGAGCTCATGCGGTCTGGACACACGGGGTGCGGCGCATGCACGACATACCCCTCGGGCGGGTATGGCGAGGAGTACGGGCGGGCGTTCCGCAAGATGGGGGTTATCATTGACGGAGGAGCGGCAGCAGCGGTGGCTGTGGGCGAGTCGAACGGGTCGGATCGGTACGAGCACGCTGAAGGGGTCGTGAGCGGCGAGGGGACGGTGCGCTCGAAACCAGTGCTCGTCGTCGTGGCAGTTGTCGTTGTCGTTGTAGAGTGACGTTCGAGGTCGCTTTCGGCGGTATCGCCGTCATCGGGGTCGTCCGGGTCGTGGTACGCAGCTGTGGTATCATCTATATAGGCGGGTCCCTGGGGCGAGTGGAGAGGAGGCGACGATGGTCCGTTCATGGGAGTGGTGGGAATGACGGTGGGGAATTGGAAGTGGCGGGATTCAGGGGAAGGGAGCGACAAGCGCATGGATGTTGTAGTGGGATCGGATGAGCGACGGGTTGCAGGGGAAGGCCGGGATGCATTAAGGCCATGAGGAGATGGAGATGACGTCTGCGAGTCTGTGATGGGGAAGATGACGTGTTGTTAGCGGATAGAACGTTGAGCCGATCAAAAGAGAAACGGAACAAGTGAATCATGTTAGTATGAATGGGGGGTGGATGGAAACCCCGTGTTTTTTTTTTGTTGTGGTTTTTTTCATTAGGCACACGGTTACAGGCAAGTGATGGGAGTTGATGACTGGTACCTGCTTGTCCCAGGGCTCGTAGTGGGCCCGAGCGAGATGACGGCCAAAGACATGACGACACAGGAGGGGAAGGGAAAGGGGAGAGGAGGGGAGAGGGCAATTGAAGAAAGACACTCACCGTTAGGTATGGGCTTTCTTAAGACGTTTCTCTGAGAGACGGCGGGAGAGGGTTGAAGGGGAGGATGGTCGACATTGTCCAAAGATACGCCACTAGGGCGCTTGACAAGACGCCTCCTTGGAGAAGTTGGAGAAGACGTTTTGGGAATGGTAAACAAGGGGAGGTGTAAAAGAGCAGAGCAGCGAAGAGAAGTAAGTGGTAAGAATGAGAAACAGAGAAACAGGGGGGAAAGGGAGATGTGTTGTTGTTGATGATGTTGGTGGTGGTGGTGGTGTTGAGAGAGCGGAGATTACAAAGAGATGGAGTGTTGGGATTGTGGTGTTTGTATGTGGTGTAATGTGGAGTAACAGTTTGATTGACTGGGAGTGAAATGATTCCAGAGTGAGAGTTGAGCGTGTGTGTGCGTGTGGAGCTTTGGGTGTTTATTTATTTATTATTATTATTTTATGATGATTTTTAGTCATGAAATGATTACTATAATTAGATAAATGACGTAACTATTCAATGATCGTATATCTTAATTTAGTAATCATTGGAATGGTTAAAATTATATACTAATGACGCGTTATCGTTTTGTGATTCACATCAGGTGGAGCGAAGGAGTGAGTGGAACTTGGAACAGCAAGCGGAGAAAGAACGTGTCCATGTCCATCATCTGTCATCATCTCATCATCTCATCTCTCCTTCGGTCCTCGAAACCCGAAAAAAAACAACAACAATATCTTTTAGTGTACATACAAACAAAGTGATTTACCGGGTTATTATTGTATTGTATTCTCTTTACCCTGACAAAGGTACAGTGCGTATGTATGTCTGTCTGTCTGTCTGTCCCTTACAGTAGTAGGACAGCTGTAATGCTCTCGCGTGATAGGAGTGCGTGAATCATGTGCCTTAAAGTCGGATAGTAGTCCCGATTGCAGGCGGTACAGTACTAAAACGTAAAATACACACATAGTAGGGGTCACACACGCAGCAACCACCCACCGCTCCCATCCAAAACCATTTCTCTCCACTTTTCATCGCACCCCCCCCTCTGTTGCCATCGCGCATCCATGTATACGCAGCCCTGAGCTTGCTGGCAATGAGCGTCTCTCCGGCACACTAGCCCGGGCCATCCGCGTGTGCTGTCCACGACACAGGATCCGATCCGGTTCTACCGTCATCGCGTCCCGATTCTGAATGACCTCCTAAGAAAGAAAAAAAAAAAAAAAAAAAGGGTCGGGAACGAGGGGAGACTGGGAAGTATGCCACACGTCAGGGTTGGCGTTTTTAGTCTTACGTGCATGCTCGGGCACCCAGCGCGGCACCGCCCTATCTCCCCGAAGCTCCTTGTACCGCGTCCGGCGGCACTGGCGCTATACCCCCCCGTGCCACCGCATGCTCCACAGAAGGGGCGCGCGGCATCGCGTCGGGGCTCCCGGAGACAAGAAACCCGTTGCCACAAGGGGGGGGGGGAGGCGCGCGACGAGGCTGTGCGACGGTGATATATGTATGATCCACCCCGTTCGCGTCGAAGCTCGGTGTAAGCTGATAGCTGTACCCGCATCTTTTGACGAATGCCTCCAATTCCGGGTCTCCCCATCATCCTCTCTGATCGGATGACATGCCCGTCCGAACCCTGCGTCCTCCGAGTTGTGCTGGCGCGTCTACCGGATGCTGTAGGGCTGCTATGCACGCACGTGTGTGACCGGACGACCAGCGGGGGAGGGGGGGGGGTCTGTCGTGCGGCTCTGAGTCGCCTCGCTCCACTGACTGCGGTACCTAGGGCGGGGGCACAGGCAGCATTTTGTGAATGAAAAGTTCGCCGTGAGGGGAAAAGCTGGCGTCAGCGGAGGTGGCACGCAGGAGAATCCTCACAGCTTGCGATTGCGATCGAGAAAAAGGGACGCCCATACATGGCGTGAAAGCCGTGCCGCGAGCCAGGTGACGCGAGACTCTCTGACTGTTGCTCCGACCTCGGGATACCGCAGCCCCCACGCCGAAGCTTACCGTCATGCCCGGCTCGTCGTTGCTGCCCCCTGCCCACTCCTCTTCCCTAGTCCTGCCCACCATCTAGCCTCCGCCGCGCCACGGCCTCCACCCAGTCCCGAAGCCCATCTCCGCCCGTCCCCCGGCCATCAATGGCTTTGGCTTGCGTCTGGCCGTTCCGTCATCCCGCTCCTCCCGACCATTGCTGCCTAAGCCCGCAATGACCCCCTTCTCCACACCCGTACCGGTACGCCCTTCCTCTTTCCGAGAAGCAACCACGAATAGGGGGGCCCGACAAGTGGGGGTAGCGTTTTTTGCTTTTCCCACGGGGGGGATGAAGCACTGGCCGAGGAGGAGGAATACATCTAGTCATAGGTCGTCGACGCTCTTCCCGTCTATTCTCTGCGCATACCCCCTGTTCTTCTAGAGCAGCGGCCACACCGCAGTGAAAGCAACCGACCCCGTGGTGGAAGTTCTACGTTCATACGCAGGTCCAACATAGTCGGCCCCACCCCTCTCCGGCGCCCTAATCCCGTCCGCATACCTCCGTCCCACACCCGGGCTGACGCGCTTTCCCCCTTCCCCTTCCCCTTCCCCTTCTCCTTCCCCCCCTTCCCCTTCCCCGTCCCCGTCCCCTTCCCCTTCCCCGTCCCCGTCCCAAGCTCCCCACCAGCGCACGCACCCGCCCCGCTCCAGCCAGAGCGCACGCACGCGCCCCCGTCGTCGTCGCCTCGGGGTCCCTTCCTCGGCGCAGCGGCGGCGAATCGCCGACTGCCGACTGCCGTGCCCTGTCTGCTCCGCGACGCGCGCCAGGGCCCGCTCCTCTTTGGCGGGGGGACGACCCCCGCGGACATGGGCGGCGCGTCCCAGGGCAGCGGGGCCGGGACCGCCGCGCGTGCCCGACGGGGCAGCACTAGCGATGGTGCAGGAGTGCGATCGTGAGTGGGGCTGATCACCCGGTGCCTAGGCCGTATACGGCTCCTACTGGTGCCTGAGAGGTGTCAGTGAAACCCCAAACTAACTGTAAACTCAATGGAACGTTGCCTGAGCTCTCCTACAAATTTTGCAAAAAAAAAAAGCGTTTTCGCGTGTGGCGAGAGGTGTGTCAAGGGAACTCTCCAAAAAAAAATCGCGAAAATCGCAAACCGTTTCAAAATGCAGTTCTCTCTCTTCTCCCTTCCGAGAAGATGAGGTTGCCTGACTCTCCTGTGAATTGGCAAAACATCGTGGCGAGGTGTGGCAAGGAACGCAACATCGCAGAAGGACGCAACATCGCAGAAGAACGCAACATCGCAGAAGAATGCCAGAACGCAACATCGCAGACGAACGACGCAACATCGCAAAAGAATGCAAAATCGCGCCGCTTCAAAATGCAGCTCTCTCATTCCAACACGCGAGTAATGAGCTGAAAGGCCCCCGGAAGGTTGAGTATGTTATATTCGACGTGGATGGTACGGTTTACGATTTTTTGTTTACCCATGTCGTTGACGCGTCTGAGGTGAACTTGTGTAGGTCTCCTGATTGACACCGACAAAATGTATGCAGAAGTCATAGGTGAATCGATGCTCTCTCTCCTACTGGCAATGAGACGTCTTATCGCTCGCAATCTACAGGCGAGGTGATTGGGCACTATGGTAAAGTGTTGACCTGGGATATGAGAGCCCATCTCTCGGGCGGAAGTACGTTGCGCCGGTCTTATTTTGATCCAGCCATTGACAACCACGCGAACACCAGTCGCGCATATAAATGCGGCATACGTGCTCTCCTGTTACCCCGACATCCCGCTCTCCGTGGACGACTTCCTCGTCCAATACGATGCCGGCCTCCTCAAACGCTTCGCCTCCGTGGACCTCCTCCCAGGCGCACTCAAGCTCGTCCACCACCTGCACACGCACAGCGTCCCCATCGCGATCGCCACCGGCTCGCGGCGGAAGATGTTCCTCGCGAAGATGCAGAGCCTGCAGGACACGCTGCTCCGCTACTTCGGCGCGCGCGTCGTGTGCGGCGACGACTTCCCCGCGCGCATGCGCGGCAAGCCCGAGCCGGACATGTTCCTGCTGGCCGCGCGGGAGATGCTCTCGGTGCCCGTCGGGTGCCCGGACGGGCCGTGCACGGAGGAGGAGCGCACCCTGAGGTCGAAAGGGCTCGTGTTCGAGGATGCGATCTTTGGGATAAAGGCGGGCAAGCGCGCGGGCATGGCTGGTCCGTTTTCCGAACCACCCCCCCCCCCCCCCCCGGGCTTCCCGTTGTTGCTGACTGAACTGACTGGGGGAACTCATGTCTGCGTTTGTCTTGGTTCTTACAGTGGTGTGGGTCCCGGAAGCGGGCCTCCTTGAGGTCGGGTGCACGGGCGACGAGCAGCCCGATTTGACTCTCGCGACGCTGGAGGACTTCGTCCCGGAAGAGTGGGGCCTGCCCCCCTACGAATGAGGGGTAAAATAGATCTTCCCCATGCCCCTCAGGCTGGACGCTCAGGCCCCGGAGTCCACGCTGCCGCTGGGCGGAAAGGGTCATCTGAGCGCACTGTACTGTTATGTAGTGGTTTGTCCTTTGTGAGCTCGTGGGGGCGAAATGTGTTGGCGATAGATTTTTTTGCTGGCAATATACTGGGTCACCAATCAATACGGATGCGGACGCAGACCTGGAGACCAAGGACTGTCGAACCCGCGTTACAAACGTTGGGTTGAAAAAGAACTCTTTTCTTCAGGCTAGTCATTGAATGGAGTATTACATACAGTAGCCCCTTAGGATGAAGGCCTCGACGGAACTCTCAAATGGAAACACACAGTCAACACTCACCACACGAGAGAGGGCACGTACGTTTATGCAGCAGCACTAGCAGGTGCAGCGGCGAGAGCGGGGGTGCCGTCATCGGGCCCCGAGTCCACTGATGCTGATACCGTGGCTGAGCCACCAGCCCTGTTCTCCCCAACGTTGTCATGGTTGCCTTGCTCCTCTACTTGTTCCTCCAGATTATCATCATCGTCAGGGAGTCTGCCCTGGTTTGCCAACTCCAGGTCACCAGAGTCTCCCTTCTTACCAACCACACTACCACAGCTGCCGCAGATGATGGTATCGAGCCCATAGGACCCAAGCGCACTAGCCGCCAGCACGTCGTCGCCCTCGCTGTCGTCTCCGTCGAAGAGAAGCAAGCCTCTGCGGGTGACGAAGAAGAGGATGACGTTGGCGACGCCACTCGTGCTGAAAATGGAGCTGGCGACGAGTTGGGCGGCAGACGAGGGGTGGCTTTGCCCGGACTGGATCCGGCGGACGATGCACATTGGCGCAATGAGGATATAGGTCATGAATGGATAGCTACAAGAGTCACATCAACACATGTTTTGTAAGTTGGGGTGTATGCATACGAACAGGAACATGATCAGAGATCGACGCCTACAACGTGAAAGGGCGGAGGTAGAAGACCTTCTGTGGACATGGAACTTCCACCACGGATCGGTCGTTTTTATCGTGATATAGCCTTGGCTCCAGAAAAACAGGGGGGTGTACAGGAGAACAGACAATAGAAGAGTAAACCATAACCAGGCATACTGCTCCAGACGGACGGCAAAGAAGGATTTATTTATCCAGCATGAGAACTATGAAAAAAGTAAAACATGTCCATTTATCAATCCCTATACACCATTACTCCTCAAAGAGAAGAAACATACCAGCACTGGTGTGATAAATTCATTGGGTGGATCGTTATGGATTGTCACCGAAATGGTGGGAAACAAGATGGCGGAGAGCCATATGAGAGCCAGAGTAAATGCAGATACAACAAGGGAATGCCGGCCACGGGACCACCAAATCAATTTGAAGGTGTGCAACATGATAGCCTAACCAGTGTGATTATGTAGAGAAGAGGAAGACAAATGAGAGGATCATCGCACAATAGTCGTCAATGTGACAGCAGCCGCGCCTGCAATATGTATTATACCTAGAAACTGGGCATGAACTTCGCCCATGCAGACCAGCTTGCGGAATCTCACCTTGGGCTGTACAGAATCCACCCTTATGAACCTTGCCCTCATATATCCACTTGAAATTCATTACGAAACTGAGGGCTAAGACGAAATCTGCCACGAACAAGGACAGTTGAAATCACGTATTCACCATCATTCTCAGATGATGAGGTGGCAAGCAAGCTGACCAAATACAGTTCTATGGGCTGATTCACTAGACTTGGTTGTCTGTGCCATCTCCATTTGTGACGGATGAGATTTCTCTGCGTCGATGCAGGATCCATGCATTCATTTGTAAATCATTGGGTGTTTGCAACAGACAACTCACAATAATGAGGGCACCGACAACAGATACAGCGATCATGGAGAGCAGACCAGACTCTGTAACAACCTACCAGTGTGGCAATTAGAGGACATTTAAGAGATGGAATGGGTTACGCACGAGGAGGCCCAAAGACTCTCCACGAGTCAGACAGTTGGTCAGCCCATCAGATGTGCAGGAGATTGTGTCAGTAAACGCGGACATATGGTGCAGCGGGGCTTTGATATAAAGCGGTAGGGAAGAGCCATGGAGACTCTTGCCCTTAAATGGGTCAGTTGCAAGCCCATCATCAAGAAGACCCCCCATGCTGTAGAGCACGCAATGCATGGTTTAAGCCAGGTAGCCGGGTAGTTTGGGGGGAGCCGTGGGCTCAAATGGTTCTCCGGTGGCGATGAATGCTCCCGATACTAAGAACCTTGTGATTGAGAGTGCCGCTGAGTAGTGTCGGCGGTGAGTGGTCGCGATGTACTTCCGATAGGATGTGCCGGTATTCGTCATATGTTCTGCAGTTGTGAATCGGAATCTTGTCGGTGGTGTTGTCGCCACAGGAGCATTCTAGCTCTTCATGCAGTCGCAGTACGGTGGATTGTAACCGTGCATAGTTTGTGTGAGTCGCCCGAAGACCTCAGGCTGGTCTTCGAGTTGAGTGAAGATTCTCCCTGGTTTGGTGGAGTCTGAGCATGTTGGCTTTGCCAAATGTGCCTGTGAAAGGGATAGGGATTAGTCTGTGCCGCTGATGTTTAATGTGTGCCATGTTGTGACGCGTGCTCATCCCGTTGATCTCAGTGACAACAAATGTCTGACGCCTCGCCCCAAACGGTTGTTGACGGCATCGGGAAGGCAGCCCCGACGCACTCCTTCCACCGACGAGCGATTCAAGCAAGCAAAGCGAGTTACGGACTCCGTAGTGAAGATTTTACCAGTGTGGCGTGGATTGCCGCGTGAGCCGTGCCGCGTGCCGTGCCAGGCCCTGACCGCTGCCCCATCACCGGGATACCGCATTCCCAACGCGAAGGCGGGTCACTCTACATGTAGCTCCTCCACTGGCATCCAAAAAGCTCAGTCGACGCGGGTGCTCCCCGGTGCCCACTCCCTTGCTGAGCACCCGGCGCAGGGCTTCGAGCCCACGTCTCATCAAAGCTATCGTCATGCCTGGCTCGTCGTTGCTGCCACCCACCCTCTTCCCTAGCCATGCCTACCATTTAGCCTCCGCCGCGCTCACCGCCTCGACCCAGTCCCGAAGCCCGTCTCCGCCCGTCTCCTGTCTCCTGTCTCCCGTCGGCTGCTGCCTCTCCAAATCGCCCCTCCGCACATCGAACCGTCTGCCACCCAGTCGTGACCGCGAATGGGGCACACCGCGCGAGGCGGCGTGCCGGACGCCAGCTGCGCCCGCGTCTCTTTCCGCGTTGCTTAGCATGTACGGTGCAGCCGCGCCGCCCCCCCCATACGCAGTGTCGGGGAGGCTGGCGTACACTACACACATCTCCGCGGTCCAGGAAGCATGCAGTCCGCAGGCGAGGTTGCCGCCGGCTTGACGATGACGGTGCGTCCCCGGCGATTGTGTTGCATGCCTTCGTTACCATCTGGCGGTCTCACGCCGGCATTCCCTCAATGGCTGTGGCTTGCTTTGGCCGTTTGTCATCCCGCTCCCGACCAATGCTGCCAAAGTCCACAATGACCTCGTTCAATCCCTTCTTCACACCAGTGCTGGTATGCCCTTCCTATTTCTGAGAAGCAACCCGACAAGTGGGTGCGTTTTCTCTTCCTACGGGATAAACATACCTGTCCTTTCCTTCCAACTGGCCGAGGAATACATCTGGTTATGGTCGTCCTCTTCCTGTCTATTCTCTGTACATATCCTTGTTCTTCTAGAGCAGGGGTTAAATGACCGACTCATGGTGGAAATTTTACGTCCATACGCGGGTCCACCATAGTCAGCCCCAATCGCTCCAGGCGCCACTCACTCTCTGACGCCTCTCACTCTCTGACGCCCTGATCCCGTTGGCATGCTTCCGTCCCCCATCCGGGCTGACGCCCCTTTCCTCTTCCCCCTCGCCATCCCCAACTCTCCACTGGCGCACGCATCCTCGCCCTGCCGTTGAGCGTCGCCCGCTTCATCGGCTCCAGCCAGAGCGCACGCGCGGCTGGCGGGACCGCGTCCCGTCCATGGCCCGGTCGTCGTCACCATTGAGTCCTTCCTCGGGACGGGCTCGTTGTCGGCTTGCAAGTCTCGTAGTGGCTCAGCGGCATCGCCAACGCCGTACCCAGCCCGCTCCTCCTCGGCAGGGATGACCCCGTGGACATGGGCGGCGCGGCCAGGCCAGGCCCGCCGCGCGCCGGCCGGAACAACAGCATGCCGATGAGTCGTGTGGGCTAGGCATGGCATGCCGAGCGCGTCACACGGGGCGGCACCAGCAACGGTCTAGGCGACACGGAAGCAGGGCAGACTCCGGCGACGACGAGGGGCTGATGATCCGGTCCACCCAGTGGCTAGGCCAGTAGCGGGTGCGGGTGCCTGAGAGGTGTTGGTTCTTTTTTGTTTTGGAATGCACCTATCTGTCGTGGGGCCGTGCCGCGAACAGACTCCCTCTGAACGCGTCTGTTGCGTCTAAGTAATATCAATCTGCGACCGCGACCGCGAGCGGAAGAGACTCTGAAACAACAACAAAAATCCTTGCCTTCTTTCGGCTCGCGGCCGCGAGGCTTGGAGTCCTCCTGAATGGACGTTACCTGACTCTCCTACGCATTTGCAAAACGTTTGTGGCGAAGTGTGTCAAGGAACTCAAAATCGCACCATTTCAAAATGCAGCTCTCTCATTCCGACAAGATGACAAGCGCGAGTAATGAACTGAAAGGCCCCCGGAAGGTTGAGTATGTTATATTCGACCTGGATGGTAGTTCACGTTTTTGTCACCAGCGTCGTTGACGCGTCTGAGGTGAACTTGTGTAGGTCTCCTAGTTGACACCGACAGAATGTATGCAGAAGTCATAGGTGAATCGATGCTCTCTCCTGCTATGAGCCATCTTATAGTTCGCAATCTACAGGTGAGGTGATTGGGCAATATGGTAAAGTGTTGACCTGGGATATCAGAATTCGTCTCTCGGGCGGAAGTACGTTGCGCAGGTCTTATTTCGATTCGGTCATTGACTGTAAACCTTGCGAACGCCAGCCGCGCATATAAATGCGGAATACGTGCTCTCCTGTTTCCCCGACATCCCGCTCTCTGTGGATGACTTCCTCGCCCAATACGATGCTGGCCTCCTCAGATGCTTCGCTTTTGTGGACCTCCTCCCAGGCGCACATAAACTCATTCGACACTTGCACATGCACGGTGTCCCCATCGCGATCGCCACCGGCTCGCGGCGGAAGATGTTCCTCGCAAAGATGCAGAGCCTGCAGGACACGCTGCTCCGCTACTTCGGCGCGCGTGTCGTGTGCGGCGACGACTCCCCGGAGCGGATGCGGGGCAAGCCCGCGCCGGACATCTTCCTGCTGGCCGCACGGGAGGCGCTCTCGGTGCCCGTTGGGTGCCCGGACGGGCCGTGCACGGATGAGCAACGCAGACTGAGGTCGAAAGGGCTCGTGTTTGAGGATGCGATCTCTGGGATACAGGCGGGAAAACGCGCGGGCATGGCTGGTCCGTCCGACCTGAGCTTCTCGTTGCTGACTGACTGGGACTTATGTCTATGTGTTTGTTCCACAGTGGTGTGGGTCCCGGATGCGGGTCTCCTTGCGGTCGGGTGCACGGGCGACGAGCAGCCCGATTTGACTCTCACGTCGCTGGAGGACTTCGTCCCGGAAGAGTGGGGCCTGCCCCCCTACCAATGAGGGGTAAAATATATCTTCGACCCTCAGGCTGGACACTCAGGCCCGGAATCCACCCTGCCGCTGGGTGGAAAGGGTCATCTGAACGCATGTACTGTTATGTAGTGGTTTGTCCTTCACGAGCCTGTGAGGCAAAACGTGTTGGTGATAGATTTTTGCCGACTGTCGAACCCGCGTTACAAACGTTGAGTCGAAAAAGTCATCGAATGGAGTATACATACAGTAGCGACTTAGGCTGAAGGGCCTCGAGGGAACTCTCAAATAGGAACACACCATCAACACTCACCACACAATAAAGTGCCTACTCACATTATGCGGCAGCACTAGCAAGCGTAGCGGAGAGAGCGGGAGTGCCATCATCGGGCCCCGAGTCCACTGATGCCGATACCGTGGCTGAGCCACCAGCCCCGTTCTCCTCAACCTTGTCATGGTCACCTTGCTTCCTCCAGATTATCATCATTGTCAGGGAGTCTGCCCTGGTTCGCCGACTCCGGGTCACTAGAGTCTCCCTTCTTACCAACCACACTACCATAGCTGCCGCAAATTATGGTATCGGGCCCATGGAACCCAAGCGCACTAGCCGCTAGCACATCGTCGCCCTCGCCGTTGTCTCTGCCGAAGAGGAGCAAGCCTCTGCGGGTGACGAAGAAGAGGACGATGTTGGCGACGCCACTCATGCTGGAAATGGACATGACGACGAAGAAGGCGGCAGACGAGAGGTGGCTTAGCCCGAACTGGACCCAGCGGGTGATGCACAGCAGCGCAAAGAGGATGTAGGTGAACGGATAGCTACAAGAGTCACATCAAGATGGGTTTTGTAAGTTGAGGTGTACATACGAACAGAAACATGATCAGAGATCGACGCCTGGAACGTGAAAGGATGGAGCACGAGTCTGGATTTCTTCTCTGCATGGTATGATAACGAGTCTGAAAGGAAGCCGCCTGGTTTCTTTCATCCTTAGTTTAGTGGCCTGGGATCCACTAGATCCCGCAGTGTATTGGTTAGCAAGACCAAATCTATCTAAAATGTTTCGTATCACGGGCCCACAAAGGACGAACCACTACACAACAGTCCATGCTTCTAGATGACCCCTTCCACCTGAGTGTGGACTTACCCCTCATTCGTAGGGGGGCAGGCCCCACTTTTCTGGGACGAAGTCCTCCAGCGATGTGAGGGTCAAATCGGGCTGCTCGTCGCCTGTACACCCGACTGAAAGGAGATCCGCATCCGGGACCCACACCACTGTGGAACAGACACGCAGACATGAGTTCCAGTTAACAACTAGAAGCCTGTGTCGGACGAACCAGCCATGCCCGCTCGCTTGCCCGCTCTTATCCCAGTGATTGAATCCTCAAACACGAGCCCTTTCGACCTCAGACTGAGTTCTTCATCTGTGCAAGGTCCATGCGGGCTCCCAACAGGCAAGGAGAGCTTTTCCCTTGCAGTCATTAAAAAGATGTCCGGCGCGGGCTTGCTCGTCATCCGCTCCGGGAAGTCGTCGGCGCACACGACACGCTCGCCAAAGTAGCGGAACATCGTGTCCTGCAGGCTCTGCATCTTCGCGACGAACATCTTCCGCCGCGAGCCGGTAGCGACCGCGATGGGGATGCCGTGCATGTGCAAGTGTCGAACGAGTTTATCCGCACCCGGGAGAACGTCCACGGAGGTGAAGCGTTTGAAGAGGCTAGAATCGTACTGGGCGAGGAAGGAATCCACGGAGAGCGGAATATCGGGGAAGTAGGAGAGCAGGAATTCCGCATTTTTACGCGCGGCTGGCATTCACAGTCAATGATTGGATCGAAATAAGACCAGCGCAACATACGTTTGGCCATGAGACTAGCCATGGTATCCAAGGTCAACACTTTACCATATTGCCCAAGAATCTCACCTGTAAATAGCGAGTTATAAATGGCTCATTGCCAGCAGGAGAGCATCGATTCACTTATGACTTCTCCATACACTTTTTGGGTGTCGACTAGGAGACCTACACAAGTTCACCTCAGACGCGTCAACGACACAATCGTAAACCGTACCATCCAGGTCGAATATAACATACTCAACGTTCCGGGGGCCTTTCAGTTCATTACTCGTGAATGTCATCTTGTATGAGAAGCTGCATTTTTGGAACGGTACGATTTTGCGTTCTTATGCGATTTTGCGTTCCTTGACGCACTTCGCCAAGATGTTTTGCGGATTCGTGGGAGAGTAAAATAATATCTCAATGAGAGAGCTGCAATTTGAAATGGTGCAATTTTGGATTCTTCTGCGATTTTGCGCTCCTTGACACACCTCGCCACGATGTTTTACCAATTCGTAGGAGAGTCAGGCAAGGTTCATGGAGTTTCGTTTGGGTTTCAGGCACCACCAGAGAGTGCAGCGAGTCTCCTCCGCTCGCGGCCGTCGCAGATTGATATTACTTAGACACAACTAGGAGGAAGTCTGTTGAGGCTTCGCACTCGCACGCATGGCCCCACGACAGAGTGGTGCGTTCCAAAAAAAGGACCAACACCTCTCAGGCACCCGCAGGAGCCGTATGGCTCCGCTGCCGGCCCAGCCATCGGGTGGACCAGACCATCAGCCCCGCTCTGTGGTCCTTCTCCTCGTCGTCGCTAAGGAGTCTGCCCTGCTTCGTCCGCACCGTGTCGCCTAGATCGCGCCCCAACTGCCAACACTGTTGCTAGTGCAGCCCCATGTGACGACCTCGAGCATGTCCAACCTAAGCGGTCCATCCACAGCGGACGCGCCCGCCGTTGTTCCAGATCTGCGCGGTGGTGCCCCAGCGCGGCGGGCCCGTCCTCACCCTGGATCGCGCCGCTCATGTTCTCGACGTCGTCCCGGTCGAAGAGGAGCAGGCCCTGCCGCGCCATGATGTAGTCCTGCAGGTCGCCCGTGTGCTCTGGGTAGATGAAACAGGCGACGCTCAACGGCAGGACGAGGATGCAGTATACCAATGGATAGCTGGAAAGGGAAAGGGGAAGGGGAAGGGGAAGCCCGGATTTGGACGATTTGGGGTAGAGAAGCACACGAACAGGATCATCATCAGAGATTGGCGCCTGGAGCGTGAGAGGTCCAAGTCGGACGAGCCAGCCATGCCCGCTCGCTTGTTCACTTGGTAGAAGGCCCACAAGGGGAAGCGTTCGAGGCCAGGATCGTTTTGGGCGAGGAAGGAGTCCATAGAGCGGAGTATTCCGTGTTTTTGTTTTTGTTTTTTTGCGCGGCTGCCATTCGCAAGGTTTACGATCAGCGCATGACATGAGATGAGTTCCAATACCCCATTACAGGAGGTCCGAAGGGGAAAAGCGGTGAAGAAGCGGAATATCGACGGGAAAGGAGATGCGTATTCCGCATTTGCAAAACTAGTGCAACATACGTTTGGCCAAGAGACGAGCTTTGATCCCCCAGGTCAACACTTTACCATATTGCCCAAGCATCCCACCTGTAGATTGCGAGCTATAGATGGCTCATTTCCAGCAGGAGAGCATCGATTCACCTATAACTTCTCCATACACTCTTTGGGTATCGACTAGGAGACCTGCAAAAGTTCACCCCAGACGCGTCGACGACACTGGTCAAAAAAATCGTGGATCTACCATCCAGTATATACACAATCTTTCGGGTCCTTCACTAGTCGCGCTTGTCATCGTAGAGCTGCGTTTGAGATGGTAATTTTGCGCGCCTTGATGCACTGATGTTGCGCGTGAAGAGGAATAAAACATCACGTGCGAGTCCAAAGTCAAATGAGTGTTTTGCACGCTCGCGCGCATTGCCAAGACATTTATTGTACTCGTCGTATATTGTACTCGTCGTACTACCTATTACGTCAAACTTTTGAATCCATTGCAAAGGAAGATTTGGGCAAGAGTGAAAGGCGTTTGGACAATCATCCAAGGGTCATGAAGTGGTGTCGTGGTGTCGTTGTCCTTTTCAAGGGGACAACAAAACCCCTCAAGCATCCGCAGCAGCCGTACGGCCCGGTGCCCTACCTACAGGCGAGATTGGGCTGACCGGACTGTCAGCCCCGCTTTGCTCGTCCGTCTCTTCCTCGTCGTCAGGGAGCCTACCCTGGTTCGTCCGCATCGTGTCGTTGAGATCGCGCTTCCTTAGGTCAGCACTGCCTTTAGTGCCGCCCCGTGTGACAACCTCTGGCATGTCCGGCCCAAGCGGCCCGTTCACAGCGAGCGCGCTCGCCGTCAGTACGCCGTTATTCCTGGCCGACGCGCGGTGGCGCCCCAGCGCGCCGTGCCCGTCCTCACTGTCCTGGATCCTGCCACGCATGTCCTCGACGTCGTCCGCGTCGGCGCCCGCGCTGTCTTTGTCGAAGAGGAGCAAGCCCTGGCGCGTCACGAAGAAGAGCACGACGTTGGCGACGCCGCTGAGGCTGAAGATGGACGCGACGGCGAAGACGGCCGCGGACGGGATGTGGTCCCGCCGGTCGCCCGTGCGCTCTTGGTGGAACTCGATGAAGCGGACAATACTCAGCGGCAGAATGGTGATGCAGTATATGAATGGATAGCTAGGAATGGTGAAGAAAGAGGGAAGAAGCCCGTCAACTCAGATTCGGACGATCCAGGATGGAAGCATACGAACACAATCATTGTCAGGGATTGACGCCTGGAGCGTGAGAGGCCATCGATAGTGGATCGCTCATGAATGTGGAACTTCCACCATGGGTCGGTCTGTTTAATCGTGATGTTGCCTTGGCTCCAGAAGAACAGGGGTATGTATAGGAGAATAGACAGGAAGAGGGCAACCCATAACCAGACGTATTCCGCGCCCAGTTGGAAGGACAGGAAAGGCGTGTTTATCCAGCACCAGAACTGTGAGAAAAAAATAAATAAGCGACCATTTATTGGCTTCTATTTTCTCCTTGAGGCAACAGAAAAAGACAAGGCGTACCGGCACTGGTGCGAAGAATTGATTGGATGGGTCATTGTGGACACGGGCACCAATGGTCGGAAGCAGGATGACGAAGGTCCAAATGCAAGCCACAGCTATCAAAGGTACAATAAGGGAATGCCGGCCGCGAGACCACCAGACGGTAACGAAAGTGTGTATCACAATTGCCTGGGTGGAATTATTGAATTTTGGCTCAGAAGACAAGAAGGGAAGAGAGAACCACACGTACCGTCGTCGTCAAGCCGACGGCAACCTCGCCGACGGATTGTATGCTTCCTGGAAAGAGGAAATGAGTGTGGTGCATGCAGAATAGCTCTTCAAAAAAAATTGGCTCACCCTGAGCCTTGCAGAACGCGCCCAGATAGACCTTGCCCTCATGCACCCATTTGTAATCCATGAAGGAACCAAGAGCTTGGAGGAAATCCGCTACAAACAAGGAGAGCTGAGACGGCGAATCAATAATGCAAGGTGATGCTAGATAGCGAGCGAGCTGACCAAGTAGACATCCATAGGCTGTTCTATCAGACTCGGTCCATGGCGCCGCCAAGATTTGTAGCGTATGACATTTCTCTGCACAGAGTCATTCAATCATTCTCGTGTACTTGTAATTGAGCACTCACGACTATGAGGATGCCGACGATGGCAACGGCGATCATCGAAAGAAGGGCGGATTCCGAAATAACCTGGCGATCGGAATACGGAAGCTCAAAGCGGGATACAGATAGGTAGAGTTGGTTACGCACCAAGAGACCAAAAGATTGTCCACGAGTGAGACAATGCAGGGGAGCATGAATGCCTTGAGACGCAATGCTCAGATCTTCAGGTGTGCAGATGATTCCGTCTGAGGGCTTGAAGTTCGGGTAGGACATGGCTAAGTGTGCTTGCACCTCACGACGATGAGCTGGCGAGAAGGAACGATAGAAGGGCCATTGGTTCCGAAGGCTGCCCTTAAATCGTATTGTAAGCGCTCGTCGTTACAGCAAAGTAGGCACTCGGCGTCTAATGTAGCTGTCAAACTTTGCTCTAGACCGGGCCGAGGCAGTGCATGTTGGCGATCTTACCTTTTTTGGTAATCGACGTTCCTTTTCTTGACTACAATCACGTGAGAAGTCGTACTGTCATGTGACTGATCTGCGGAAGCGGTGAGACGGGGGAAGAACGGTTGTTCTTGAGGGCGGAGCAGAGCGTTGAGCAATGCGAGACAAGGCGGAATACCGCATAGATTCCCTGAAACATCGGGAGACGTTTTACGAGACGTTTGACGGCGCATGGTAATATCCTCATGGTGGTACACTGCATTTCTCGCCAGCTTCCTTTATAGTAAAAATCCGTTGTAAAACCGACCGTCAATGTAGTGATACTTGCCAGTGTTATCTATCCGTGTTAGTCATGAGCGTTCGATTATGAGCGCTGAGCGATAAGCGCTAAGCGCTAAGCACCAGCCGTTGAGTACTGAGTCGGTGTCTTGGGTATATATCAATTAATAAACTCAAAGACGTTTGATCGGCGTTGCCACACCACTGTCTCTCCCTCCCCTCTCACCATCCCGCGCTTGTCCGTTCGTTCCTCATCCTCATTCTCCCCTTCCTCCTCCCCCTCCGCCTCATCCTTCCCCCTCTCCTAAAACCTTTCTTAATACCCCCCACGTCTCCCTTTACTCCCTCTCCATAATGACACTACGACGCTCTATGTCCGCTTTGCCGCTCGCGTTATCTTTTTGTTTCCTCTACCTTCGTCAATCCTTAGCCCAAGCCCCTCGATCGCCTGACCCCACAAGATTCATTAACAAGTTCGAGATCGTTGGCAACAGTCTCGTTAGCGCCCAGCAGGTACGTAAAGCCCTCACATCATTTGATGTTGCATATCGTCATACCTACATCCCCAGATGTTCCTTGGAACTCACGACAAGGTCTACATCGTCGACAAGGTCGAGGGGAATCCAGTCACCATCAACAATCACCCCGCCTGGGCCTCTGGTATGCGTCCGAAAGAATCGTGTGCCGCTTTTGCCTTTACCACCTTGCTCGGTAGAGTATTCGGTATCCACGAACAATGCGCGCCCGATGGACGTCATAACGAATTCTTTCTGTGCAGTAGGTTGTTTTGCCTGAGAGTGGAATAAGGCTCACGGCGTACGAAGGGTGGCAATTTGCTTGGGAACGGAACTTGGATGAACGTCGGCGGCAACGCGGCAGTTACCTTCGGCGGGCTCGACGCCCCTGATCAAACGGGTGCTAGCGTTCCGTATGATGATCCCGATGGGGGACATTCGTAAGCATGACTTCCCTCTTTAGCCTATTGACCCTAACCCATCCCTTGACTTCTCTACAAAAGCGTTCGGTTCGCATAGTCGTTTACTTGCCATCATCGCACCACCCCTCACTTTTCTCACAGGTTGTTGACCCCTTGCGATGATGCCTCATGCAATTGGTTTGAAGTCACCCCCATGACCACAAGGAGGTGGTATCCTACCTTGTCAGCAGAATACATTCTTCATTCCACGTGGTTCGCGCATGCTAACGTCAGAGCCAAATTGACAGGGAGACACTAGAAGATGGAACCATGATTATAGTGAGCCTTTTTGTTCGCGTTCTCGAAACCCGGTACATAAATCTTAATTCTCCTTCCCAGCTCGGGGGCTGTCAATTCGGTGGTTTCGTAAATGACATTTCGCAGGATAACCCGACCTACGAATTCTTCCCTTCCAAAGGCGATCCAATTGGTTCCCCAATCCTTAGAAACACACTCCCCGCAAACCTCTACCCTCTAACTTGGCTCCTTCCCTCTGGCAATCTGCTTATTCAGAGTAACTGGCAGACCGCCGTACTCGACTACAAAGCGAATAAAGAGTACCCATTAGACAATATCCCCGATGCCGTTAGAACGGTGCGGTTATACATTCCATCTTACACATGTTGTCTGATCCCCCCTGTCGTTCAGTATCCTGCAAGTGCGGGCAATGTCCTCCTTCCCATGACCTCGGTCGACAACTGGACAGCCACAATTCTGTTTTGCGGTGGAACCAACCTGCAGCCTGACCAGTTAGTGCCGTCTCTCCCTCGATTGCGCCGCGGCTCCAACCATCTGACCTTCGCGCGACGAACAGGTGGAAGACGTCAAACGTCATCGTGGCAATTGACGCATCGTCGTCATGCGTCAAGTTGTCACCCGATGTGTCGCACTCGTATGTTACGGACGACCCACTCCCGGAAGGCCGTTCCATGGGAAATCTGATTCTGCTGCCGGACGGGCGCGTGTTCTGTCTCAACGGCGCTGCAAAAGGTAACCACTTATTGCCTATGGTTAGCCACTCGATGCTAAGTGTAAGTGAAGGTACCGCAGGTTATGGTAACACGACTTGGGCCATCGGACAGTCGTTCGCAGATCGACCCCTTATGTCTCCCATTATCTATGACCCCAAGGCTCCAGCGGGCAGCCGGTGGTCGCGGGAGGGCCTCTCTGCAAGCACTGTTCCAAGGATGTACCACTCCAGTGCCACATTGCTACCCGATGGTGAGAGAGCAACGACACAGCCCTTACATTTCTGTCTATCTGTGACGTTTTTATTGATCGTTGGGCGTTGTCTGCCGGCAGGCTCCGTGTTGGTCTCAGGATCGAATCCGAACTCCGACTACAATGTAGGCCCTGGCGTAACCTACCCAACCGAGTACCGCGTGGAGCGCTTCTACCCGTCCTACTACAACGAGAGGCGACCGCAACCGCAGGGGCTTCCGCAGCAGCTGTCTTACGGTGGCCCATATTTCGACGTGTCAGTATCGAGAGAGGACTTGTTTGGGAATGTGAACAATATTGCTAGCGCGGCCGTTGTCGTCATCCGACCTGGCTTTTCGACCCACACGATGGTCAGTAGGAGGTTTCTCCATGCTCTTGAAAGGGTAACTTTGAGCCTTTGATTGACAATGACTTGACAGAACATGGGCCAGCGGATGCTGACGCTCGATTCGTCATACACTGGGAACCCAGATGGGACCGCCACGTTGCACGTTAGCCAGCTACCGCCCAACCCCGCCATCTTCCCCCCTGGGCCAGCCTGTGCGTTCGATTCTCCTTTGGGCTGAGCTTATCGCTTTGCCCTTGTGTCTTGCGCTTCTGATGGCGGCCACCTTTACAGACATCTTTGTCGTTGTTAAAGGCGTCCCATCTGTCGGTGTGCAGGTCATGCTTGGTTCTGGGCAGCTGGGTCCGCAGACGGCGCTGCAGATCGCACCTCTGCCGGCGTCGAACATCATCACGGCGGCGCAGAACACTCCAAACACCACGGGCAACGGTGTTGGCAGCAGCGGACAACCGATGGTGAGCCCCAAGACAAACAACGGCGCTGCGTCGCGGACGCTCGGGATGAGTCGGGGCGGTGGAGTCGGTCTGCTGCTGCCGCTCCTCTTCGCTTTTGCGGTCTTCCTATGACAAAAACAGACACTTTTTCTTATTCTTCGCATTTGGACGATTCTTGGGCCCCAGCCTGGCCATTCCTCTCCTTTGCTTGTCGTTCTTGTCCCCTTTATTTCCCCCCCCTAGATTTGCACCCTCCCCTTCCAAAATGTGCCCTTTTCTCGGCCAAACCGATTGGACCGATTTTGTCTCCACTCTCGAGTTGTACCTTTCGGTGACCCCCTCTGTCCTTTATTCGTCTGCGACGGCACAGGTGTGTGCGGAGATTATTGTCATTAATGTACTCTAGGACTTGATCGAACTTGGACTTGCAGTAGTCATGGACTTTGCGCGATACGGAAAATGTTTACGATATTGACATTGATATCTTGTGCCACTACCGCTTGATATGCCTGAAATCCAGCTTAGATGCTGTAGACCGTGGCACCCATTGATGGTAGTTACAGTAGCGTGGTCGGCAGTCTCACCAATGTATTTCGCCCAGTAATTGTGCTACTGAGTCTGTCTGCTAGTAGTCTCGCCAACGCTTTATGCTCTCTCGTAAAGCTTGATTGGTTCGATGGCTTTGTTAGGCCATGGCTCAGCAGATCAAGGAGACTGGTGCCGACCCGAGACGGGTGCGTCGGCTCGACTCACGCGCCCCCCTGTTGCTGTAGTTGCCTGACTCCCCACTCGTCGTCCTCGGCGTTTCACTCGCTCAGGCGATCCTCATCTATTGTATACCTCGCAGATGCCAATGCTCTCAGCGCGCCCGTCGCTTCCGACCGCTATGCACGTCAAGCGCGTCACCTTGACGTCCAAAAAGAACTGGTGGATGGGTGAGCGGGAACTCTTTCCTTGGCCTTCGTCTCTTGTCCTCTGCTCGATCTAACCATGGGTGCTCGTAACTTGCGCAGTGGAAATGGACGACGAGGCAGACAACCAGGATCCCTTGTCCAAGTCGTTCTCATCAGAGGAGACCGCCGTCGCCCATCATCCACCCCCTTACCATCAGGATCACACCTTGAGCCGTACAGATTCCCACCTCCACCAAGACATCTTTACGCGCCCGGAGGAACGCCTGGATGGTATACGAACCCCTCTTGTTTCCCCTCCCATTTACAGGCCTTCCCAACTCCCCAGTTCCATCTTCTCCTTCCCCACTCCGACCTCGTACGCCGCTCCCCCAAATCCAACAGCCAGTCTGACCCCGTATGCTCAGGGGTCTGCGTCCGAGCTTTTCAGATGCATAGTGAAGAAGCCGGACGTTATCCAACTCGAGATCAACGACGAGATGCAGTCCAACGCGGAGGACGTCACCCGCCAGTTTCTTGCGGAGCTTCGCGCGTACACAACCCTTGCGCGTCATCGCAACATTGCGACCTTCCTCGGATGTCTCGAAAATGTGGGCATGGTGCTCGAGTACCTCGAAGGTCGGACGTTGTATGACGTCGTCCTCGAACGGCCGATGATAAGCAGGGACAAAAAGATCGACTACCACAACCAGCTCCTCGACGGGCTGACGCACTTGCACGCCTACAGGCTCAGCCATGGCGACCTCTCCCTGCTGAATGTACACGTCACGAACACCTCGGACACCATCAAGCTGCTCGACTTTGGGCGCTCCGTGCACGCGGACTCCATATTCATCAGCCCGGACGATGAGCCCGCCGAGTCATTCCAACAGTCCGCACAGAAGCCCGCTGCCCCGCACTCGGCCACTCCCAGGCGCGAGCAGATCCATCCCGGCACGCGTCCCTTCACCGCACCGGAGATCCTGCGCGGCGAGTGCCAGGATCCGCTCCTTGCCGATGCGTACTCTTTTGGCATGATATTGGTGGCACTCGACAGGTGCGAGCCCGTGGACGCGAGCCCATGGGAGCAGAGGAAGGACCTACTTCCGAAGGATTTGTTCGACGGCTGCGAGTTGTTCGAACAGAGGGCCAGATCGTACCTTGGGAAATGGAACGAACGAAGAAGGCTCATGAAGGAGGACATTATCGACGTCCCCACATAATGGAAAAGAGTGCCGGTCCCCTGAAAATTAGGTGCCCGCCATCGAACATCCGGCACTTCAAGAACTGTATCATCACCCACACTGTATCATCGCCCACGCTGTTGCCCCGCCCCACCACCCCCTCTCTATTTACCACTGAGCGCACTTCTGAAGCGGACTTAAAGGCCCGTGTCATTTCATTGGTTTCTTCCATCAACTTGGTCGTCGAGGACGCCCTCTTAACGACATACCTCGCGCGTACACCATACCACGACTGCAAGGCCGTTGCAACTCCCACGATTGTGTGGGACGATGGATGCGCCCTCGGTACCCTGTCAAGAAGTTTGTATTCTGCCCGAGTCTCTTCTTTTCCTTTCTGGCTTCATCCAAGTTGGACCAGTGTCGTTCACATGTACCCATACCAATTCAACAGCATCATGTCCTCTCTTTCCTATTTTTTTGGTTATTTTTTTGTTTGCTTTCAATCTGTAGCCCCTTCTCCCGCTCCTCTGCAGCTGGAAATCACGGCTAGTCCATCGAGCATCATCGACCAATGACCATAAATATTGGATATGACTGCACAGCCACACACCCTCACCTTCTTCACCCGCTTCCACCAGAGTCTTGATGGCTACGGTTCACCCTTCTAGGTTGGCACTGGTCCCTCAGGACACGAATTTTGCGCGCCGCGACTTGCCAAGACGAGTGCGCTCCCGCTCCCCTCCCCCTCGTCTTCGTTCTCGTTCTTGTTCTCGACCCCGTTCTCGTTCCCCTGCTCGCCTACGCAGAAGCAGGAGAAGGAGCAGGAGCAGGAGTAGGAGCAGGAGTAGGAGTAGGAGTAGGAGTAGGAGTAGGAGTTTGGATAGGGACAGGGACCGGGGACGTCGACGCTGGAGCCCCGACTATCATGATTACAAGCGGCCCTCGTCGCTGCACGCTCGTCCACCTGCCACAGAAGACACTCGGCCTTGGAGACAAAAGCCTCCCGGAGGCTATGACGCCTGGCGGGGTGGGGGTAACTCTAGTGACTTTCTGGAGAGGTGAGTTCAGTTCCTTTGATTTCTCTTATCGGCTACTGAGTATATATGTAACGTGAATGTGTAGCCGAAGGGTTCAAAGGGAGAACACAACCGTTGACGTGTGGCCTCCATCACCCAAAGCTCCTGCACGTCACATGTTTGTCCGCCCATGCATTCGATGATCATCAAGCCTGACATTCTTCCTTCGTCTATTTTAGAAGCCCTGCCCGTGGTAGTAAATCACGAAAACGGTCTAAACGAGTGCGCTCCTCAAGTGTCTCTTCGGACTCTTCTGGAAAAGGAAGGCGACGCAGAGAGAAGAAAAGGGGATCAAAGAAGAAAGAAAATAACACCCACAAGTCACGAATGCGCACTCGAAGCAGAAGCATTAGCCCAAGCCAGACTGCGGAATCATTGAGCGATACCAGTGGATGGGTAGAGAAGCCTTCGGCCGCACCCACAATCCCATCTACAGACGATCACTACAGCAGTTCGGCAGTGGCGGAAGCAGCAGCAGCTCCTGCTGAAAGCTATTATCATCAGCAAGTTGGGCAGAGCGACGAATCAGATGACGGCGTCGGACCACAGCCGCTCAACAAGGTGATGAAGAAGGTGGATGAGCGCCAATACGGTGGTGCGCTGCTCCGGGGTGAAGGCAGCGCTATGGCTGCATTCTTACAGGAGGGGACCGAGTCGCGTATCCCTCGCCGTGGTGAGATCGGATTGACGTCGGACGAGATTGCGAGCTTCGAGTCTGTGGGTTATGTCATGAGCGGAAGCAGGCACAGAAGAATGAACGCAGTGCGCATGAGGAAGGAGAACCAGGTCATCAGTGCTGAGGAGAAGAGAAGCATCTTGAAGCTGCAGAAGGAGGAGAAGGAACGCAGGGAAGCTATCTTAAGGGAGGAATTCACCGAGCTCGTGAGCGAAGGTCTAAAAGGTACAGAGCCTTCGTCATAAGATGTGCACATTCCGACACCAATTTCACATAATATGTTTCTGAGAATTGACCAATTGCGCGAACAGCTCGTATGCTAAGCGCCCATATGTTCGAACACGTTTTGTAATCATAATTCTTCGTGTACTACTGGCGGTGCGGTCACACCAAGGAGCTCGATTTCGAAAACAAGGACAGAGTTAGGTGGGATGACATTCCCAAAGCCTCGCGGACCTGTCAAAACAACGAATACATGTCTAGAAGCTCAATATGCCGGGAACGGAGGCGAACATACCATATGCCTTGTCGGGGGGGATAATCAGAGTCCGCTTCTCATGCAGACACATGCCCTGGAGTCCTTCATCCCAGCCCGCAATGACACGCCCAGCGCCCACTTGAGACAAAGCGTTTCAGTAAAGCCATCACATATTGAACGAGAAAGTGATTACGTGTCAAAAGGAAAGGCTGGTCGCGGTCGCGACTGCCAGATGCGTTCTGTGAGCTAAGCCTTCAGTAAGGAAGAAAAAGGACTCACCTTGAGTCGAACTTTTTGCCATCCGCAAACAGGGTTCCAGTCTGGTGCAGCAAGACCATTACAAGACCATTATATATCGAGCGGCTAACGATTCTGAGGGTGTACCCACGTAGTGCACTTTGATCTGGTCTCCTTTCTGCGCCTTAAGCACACAGTCGTCAGGCATATAGTCGGTCTTAATAACGAGTTCCGTCGGCGCTTCATTGTCGGCAAATGCGAGCCCAACGAGCAGCAAAACGGATATGACTTTCGACCAGTACATGAGTGTTGGGAGAGATGTACTATGTACCGCAGTTGTGCCGCTTAGTCATGGGCTGTGTAGTACACCAAAACCAAACCTTATTCTCATCCGCGACGACCCTCAACGGCCTCAACGACGATGGTAACAAAACTCCAAAGCTCTGGATTCATACTCTTGAACTAAACGTTTTCTTAGCCTTCACAAAAGAGTTTTCGCACAAAACGCACCCTCGCCAAGGCTTCACGGCAGAATCGGTGAGCAGAAGCCACTCAGACCTCGTACCCCTTAGCTGAACTGTGACCACAGACCCGTCCCTCATTGGTATCGTCTGAAGGGAGAGTCAAAGGTTGCGGTATGCATATCACTCTCACTCGAGCAATCAACCGACTCATTCCTCCCACAGTACAACTTCAAGCGTCGTCACTGGAGACGCACGAAGTTGAACATCTAGACTTGGATGCCTTCCCTTCCCCTCGTGCAGGCGATAAAGCTGGTTTTCGATGCTATCAGTGTAAATTCCGTATATTAGTAGGCTGGCAAACTTTTGGCTACTTGTTACAAAATGATGCATCCTTCATCGAGTACTTTTAAACGTGAACATGGTTCTTTTCCATCCTCGTCAGATCAGCTGCGAAGCCCGCCCTTGACGTCGTTGATGGTCCGCGCCCGTCCTTTCCGCCAAGCCAGCATTGCAAAAGAAATTCCTTAGGCGCAGCCGACGCCTAGGACAAGATTAGAATGGTCAAAGACGAAGACGAAGAGGAAGCCGCTCAATTTTTCCAATACAATCTTCTTGTGGTTGAAAAGGCGTCGACGCACATGGGATTTCCAGAAAAATAATATTAATGATACTCGCAACCATTTAAACGGCGTGGAAGCAAGTCGAAAGGTGCAACGGTGGCACATTAGGCTAATTACTCAATCTACATCGCTCAAACTCATCGACTCCAACCCACCGCCATTGAGCACTCATGCCTTGTACAGCGTGTCCAGAAACGCCGTCGCAAGCTGACCCACCATCGTAGGCCCGACCACGCTCGAGTTGCCTAAACCTATGGAATGGCAAGCAGAAAAGTCAACGATGGCCGTGCATGTGTTAAGCAATGAAACAAACCGTAAATGGCAACCATGGTGCCTTCTCCGCTATGCTCGGTGCGAGCCTCCTCGACAGACGCCTTCAGGTCCGATATAAAAGTGTCAACCACAGGCACTGTCAGCTTCTACGCGCCCGAACCACCAAGAAAGAAAAAGAGTGTCGTGTCAACAAACGACCACCACCTAATTTAACTAGGCTCACGGTAACAGCGATGTGCACGCCCATGACCCCCTCGGGGCCGTGTCCGCCAGGGCTCCCAATAGCGTTCAGGTGCCAGCCTCTCGTGCCCATTCGGTCGCCAACTTCCATGACGTCGACGACGGCCGGGTCGCGCGACGCGAACGCGACCACGGACGCCGGCGGTGAGCCGAGCACGTACAACGTAGGGATGTCTGTCATGATTGCGTGCGCGATGCGCCGCGCTGCGGTCACGATCGAGCGGCACGACTCGAGGTAGCCGCTGTGGGATACGATAACAATGAAGGCTTAATAATGAGCGCAGCAAACAATGGACAAGAGACGCACTCGGACCCCACGTATTGCATTGCGGCCCATGTGCCTGCAATCAGAGCGCCGGGCCTCGAGCCCGCGAGGCTTGCACTGGCGTAGATACCTCCGGACCAATTCGGATTTACGTAGTACTGATAGCGCCGTAATTCAGCCGACCGGTACATAATCACGGAGGAGCCCTGTTCCAAATGTGGCGTTAGTAGCCAGATGATGGGCAAGATGCCGATTGACCTTGGGAGCGAAGCCGTACTAAACGGAAGGTCTGAGCTACCAAGATGCCACCTGATAAGATATCACGGTACCTTGTGCGTGTCGCAGCTGATACTGGTAACGCCCTTCACTCTGAAATCAAAACCGTCCAGGGCAAACATACCATTTGCTTCTCCTTTGGCAAGCCCTGTTTCCTCAAGGAACGGTACAATGAAACTCCCTAAACAAGAATCGACGTGTAGGCCTATGCCACGAGAGTGAGCGAGCTGGGCCAGGGCAGGAATGGGATCCTGGTTCCCATCGGGGAAGTTGACCGAGGAGCCAACCAGCTGAGTGGAGCTTGAGATAAGAGGCGAAATCTAATCAATGAACATGCGACTCGCCAGTATCGTGTTGCTATTTCTGTATGAATGGAGGTTGAGTTTCATGATCGCAAGTGTGTTGGAACGTGGACATACAGGGCACGCTTGACTCGCTTGAGGTCCACTTTTCGTGTCATGGGGTCTATGGGGACAGTGTGAATTTTAACTCCTAGGAACTTTGCAGCCTTGTCGAACGCAGCGTGGGCCGAGGAGGGGATAATCCTAAGTCCCAATCAAGGGGAAAAGTGGGAAAAGTTCTCTGATTTGAAGAGGGAAGGTAAATTTACATCTCGGGATCCGTGATTCCTTTCTGTTCCCTTGCCCAATCGCGATACGTCTTGACGGCCATGACGATGCTCTCGGTTCCGCCGCTGGTTGTAGTACCTGCGCCCTCAGGGCAATTGTACATACGCAAGCACATGGCGACGATCTCGGCATCCATCTTACGGACGGCGGGGAACACGTCTGGATGAAGTGGGTTCGAGACGACGTAGCGGTTAAATGCCCTGGCTATGACCTCTGACAGGTCTTGGCCACCGTCTGGAAAAGAGAGTGGTCGATGTGAACAGGTTCGGGGAGTAAAACGGACACGCGAGACAGACGGTATACTGCTCCACTGACTTTCCCAGACGTCCAGTCCGCGCCAGACCTGGAGAGCTCTGAGTCCATCCTTTCCATCTCTGTGAATATCCATTCTGCGCTTTTGCCTTGGCTCGGTAGAACCAAGTGCCTCTCGATGGAAGCAGCTTGAGGTATGAGTCTCGTCTCTATCTCAAGCTTCGCCCTGGACATCTCAGACTTGACCTTTTCTTGCATCACGGGCAGACGCAAAAAAAGCAACATAGCCTTGCGCGCGATGCATCTGTACGCATCTCGAGCAGAACAGATGTACCCTCGAGCCGAGACGTGGCGCCAGGCTCTCATGCCATGCCTGAGCACAGTGTAGATGAAGAGAATTGATTTGAGGTATTCGTAGACCGCGCGAGAGCGCAGCGACCTTTCTTGAATCCGCAAGAGTGTCGAGGACAACCGGGATGACATGACTGGCGGACGCGTGAATGTGGAGAGATTGAAAGTGCTGTCTGTCACCGCCAGAGCCTCAGAATAGACCTCCTAGCTTTCGCGCCGCTGCGCGCTTCGCCCTTGGAGAAGGGTGAAACCCCGAATTGGAAGATGTTCAGCAGGTGTAGGGCTCAGGGACTCTAACCACAAGTAGCCGAGGGCCTGAAATGTTGTCGCCGCGTTGGCGTAGTGGTAGCGCGTCTGTCTCGTATTCGAGACGTTTAACAGAAGGTCAGTCGTTCGAGTCGGCTACGTGGCATTTTTTTTTCTCCATTGCTGTTAAGTTTCATTGTCTTCGAGGTGCTACCGAGTGCATCCAGATGGCCATGGAACGTACAGCTGCAGAGCTCGCGCAGGCCCTGGTCGACCGTCTCAAGGCGTACGTCGCTTCTTGTGCTTTGCCTTACAAGACTTTTCACAACCACAACGTGATGGTGGCAGCACGCCTCCCTCTGCGCGGCTGATCGTCGGCCTGGCGGGGATCCCGGCGTCGGGCAAATCGACGCTCGCCAGACTTGTCGTAGAGAAATACGAGGAAATGATGGCCGAAGTCGTGTCCCCAGCACGCTTGTGTGGCGAACCAAACGACGACGACAACAATGGCCATGAACCGGAACCGGGGAACAAGATTGTTCTCATCAACATGGACGGGTGGCATTTCACGCGCGCGCAGCTGGACCGTTTCCCAGATCCTGCGCTCGCACATGCACGGTGAGCCAACAGAATGGTATTATTCTTTCTCAAAAATGCGCAGGATCTCATGCTGCGCTGATAAAGGCGCGGCAGCCATTGGACGTTCGACGCTGACGCATACGCCGCGTTCATCCGGCGTCTGCGCGAGGAGCCGCTAACAGCTTCTACGGCGGCGGTATATGCACCGACGTTTGACCACGCGCTGAAAGACCCGTGTCCGGATGCGGTCGCGGTGACACGCGCGCACCGCGTGGTGCTCGTCGAAGGCCTGTACACGCTACTCGCGATCGAGCCGTGGCGCGGCGCGGCGCTGCTCCTAGACGAGCGCTGGCTGCTGCTCGTCGACGAGGGAGAGGCGCAGCGCAGGCTTGTTAAGCGCCATATAGAGAGTGGGATCGCGAGGGACTGGGAGGAAGCGACCCGCAGGGCGCAGGAGAATGATGTCCCCAGTGAGTAGGAGTGAAAACTTACTCCTTCCCTTCCCTTCTCTGACCTGGCCCATCTTACGCAGACGGTGAATTTATCTTAGAAAACAGCCTAGATGCGACCAGGTATATACGAAGCGTCGATGACACCTCACTGTGATGCGGTAGCATGTGCAGCACGGCGGCAATCTATCTTAGACATGATCTTGCATGGTGCTCTTTGACCTGATCGACTTGATCTTCCAAGCGATACATCTTCGTCGAATCTAGCAGCCTACTCTGCCCTTGCGTTTCTACATCATCTCCGGACGTCACGGACGCGAAGTCACTGCGCGGGCGAGAAAGCCAACGAAAACAGCACTTTCGGATCCAAGCTGAGACGTCGCGCGGATAAGAAGGCTAGGCAGAGAAAAGACATCCTGGACACGCACTCCGTGCCGAGGACCGACGGTGTGTGAAATAACTCCGCCCTCCCGCGAGGATAACGGATCATCTGAGCGGTACCGACGTTAGGGCTCGCAACGACGACTCATTCGCCAATTCTAAGACTCATCGAGCGCTCATCCTCTGCCCAAACTTGGCTCCTCGTCTCTTGGATGGATAGCCCTCTTTCATCTTGTTCTCTCTCATTTTGTTCTCTTTCATCTTGTTCTCTTTCATTTTGTTCTCTTCCATTTTGTTCTCTTCCATTTTGTTCTCTTTCATTTTGTTCTCTTCCATTTTGTTCTCTTTTATTTTGTTCTTCTTATCCGGACTACTGTTTATCTGTTGCGCAAAGTGGAGCGCTTACGAACTACCCTTGATGACTTGATGAGCGCTGAGCGCCGGGGTGCTGGGGCCCTGACGGATATGTTGCCTGATCTGATCGTCGCCCGTTGAGCTGAGGTGTGGCGTCGAGGAACTCCATTTTACAAGATGAAATAAATATTTCACCGCGTTTCCAAAATTAGCGCGTTGGCACTGTGTTGACTTGACGAATCTGCAGATTTGTTGAACGGTGGGATGGCGGGTGCGGGCCAACATTCCTTTTCTATCGCTGTGCTGATGATCGATGAGTAGATAACGTCCAGTCACGCCCAACAACGACACAACGCTCTTGTCCCCCAACGACCAACATCCAGTCATGGCCGCTTGGCCTAACAACCCTTACGCTGCGTGGTACGCACCCCCAACAGTCCCATTTACACCCCCCGCAATATATTACCCGCCTGCTCAGCCCTACGTCGGCTGGGGCCAGCCAGGCGCGTCTCCGAACTCCTACTATGCCAATCTCCCACCTACACATACACATACACACGCCACAGGTACAGTCATCCGTTATCACGGAGGCGGTAACTTACTCCCACTCGCCCGCCAGACCCGTATCGCTCGCACAAGTACCCGACGCTGAACCCAACACTCGCGGTCGACTCGACGCCTGTGCGGTACGACGTGATGCTCAAGCCCTCCGACTCGATCTCATCGCACAATTACAATGCACAACGGCACGTGCAGGCGACCGCGACGCCTGTGTCGCACATGCGGCTCTGGTCCAAGTCGTTCCCGTGGACAGTCGAGATCATCACGCCGCAAGGCACCATGATCACTTGCGACGTCGTGTGGAGCTCGATTCACCAGGCACTGTCGCAACCCATCGTTGATAGCGAGTGGGGCATGCTGGTAGATAACAAAAGGCACCGAGATGCCATCAAGAAGGCTGCCAAGGAGAGACGCGAGGCGGATAAGGATGCATGGCTCAAACGCATCGACTGGCTCGGTAACAGCACCATTTTCAAAGGCCTCGAGAAGGACGAAGAGTTCATGAAGCACAGACTGCTTCCTGGCATCGAAGAGTGTCCCGAGACGTGGATGATGAAGTTTTCCAACTGAACGGATCCGTGTAGCACTTTTACTTGTAATGCATACCCGCTCGTCGTTGTGGTCAGAGTAACACCCGTTTGTCGTTGTCGTTGGCAACAACTTTATTCCCCCCCTATTCGACCCCGTGTGAACCGCCGCCTCATTTGACCTGCTCTGTGACCGGGCCGCGTGACTGCCTAATCCCGACCTTCTACGCCATGTTGCCTGTCATCCGTGTCGCCGTCGTCGCTCGCTCCTCAACCAGGGCTCTTTTCGCCGCCCAGCCTCGTCTCGCCAGCCACCGTCTCGGTGCAGCATACCGCACCTTCACTTCGGCGCCCCCGCCCCCACCACCGTCCCCGCCGCCGTCTTCGAAAAAGTCTAACGCCGGGCTCTTCGCCGCGCTCAGTCTCGCCGTCGCCGGCGGGCTCGGGTACTACCTCTACACCACCTCAGATTCCACCGGCACCACCCTCAAGTCCGCTGCACAGGCCGTCAAGGCCAAGTCGTTCACGCCCAAAAAGGAAGACTATCAGAAGGTGTCGTAAACCCCCCTCCCGTCTCTAACAAGGGCATAGCTCCTGTCGAGCTGATGTCCCATATCCTATATGCTAGGTTTACAACGAGATTGCCTACGTCATAGACGATGCAGGAGATTACGACGGTGTGTCGCCGACTCCTCCTGTGTCTGTGGTTGCGAGGAAGCTGACATTGTCCTTTCGCAGATGGATCGTACGGTCCCGTAATCCTCCGTCTGGCATGGCACAGCGCGGGCACCTACGACAAGGAATCAGAAACCGGTGGCTCGTGCGTGTGCTCAACTATCGCCTCTCATCCTGTCCTGACTCCATGTTCTTCGCGGGCTCAGCAACTATGCCACTATGCGTTTCGAGCCCGAGTCACTCCACGCCGCGAACGCGGGGCTCGACGGCGCGCGCGTCCTCATGGAAAAAGTCAAAGCCAAGTACCCGTGGATCAGTTACGGCGATCTATGGACGCTCGGCGGCGTCGCTGCCGTTCAGGCGAGAATTTACTCTGGGTGGTGGCATGTGTTTGGATGATTGACTTTTTTTCGTCCTCCTTTCGTTTGTTTTCTAGGAAATGGCGGGTCCGAAGATCCCATGGCGCCCCGGACGTATCGACGGGTTCAACCACCAGGTCGCGCCGGACGGACGGCTCCCGGACGCGAGCCAGGGTGCTGATCATATCAGGGATGTGCGTATCTTCTGTCGTATGGAAGAAACAAGGAGTCTCTGCTGACTACTCTCCGTGGTCACAGATATTCTATCGCATGGGGTAAAGCGTCGTTCTCCTCGTGACGATGGCTGTCGCTGATTGACACGTTTTCATTTTTCATTCTTGCAGATTCAACGACCAAGAGATAGTCGCGCTCATTGGCGCACACGGACTCGGACGCTGCCATCCTGAACGGTAATATATATATATATGCTTGCAAAAGCTCCCTTGCGTGACTCACGATGGCTAGGTCTGGATACTCCGGACCGTGGACCTTCTCACCGACGACGCTGACAAACGACTTCTATAAACTTTTGTTTGACGAAAAGTGAGTTGGTCTCACAGTCAGGTCTCCGCTAGATTTTTTTTCGTTCGATGTACAGGTGGGTGTGGAAAAAATGGAACGGCCCCAAGCAACTCGAGGATAAGAAGACAAGGTCACTGATGATGTTGCCGTGCGTTTCCCTCTCACCGTTCGTGAGGCCTCTTTACAAAACCGCGGCCG
This sequence comes from Clavaria fumosa, assembly GCA_951802425.1. NCBI lineage: Eukaryota > Fungi > Basidiomycota > Agaricomycetes > Agaricales > Clavariaceae > Clavaria > Clavaria fumosa. The sequence continues at coordinate 889,946 of OX637802.1, read as the reverse complement.
AATCTAGTGCGGATTACGTACTGACGAAGGACAAGAGCTTCAAAAAGTACGCCCTCGCATACGCCAGCGATGAGGACCTGTTCTTTAAAGAGTGCGTCTCGTCTCTGGCTGTCTCTACATTCTTGTTCATTCACGCCCACCAAAAATTTCCTCACTGACCCGCTAGCTTCTCCGCCGCCGTCGCCAAGCTGTTTGAGCTCGGTGTACCTTCGCAACAGTGGGCTACCCCGGAGCCGTGGATCATGCAGACGCTCGCGGAGCAGGCGGAAGAGGCTGGGGCAAGTAAGGTGGTGAAAGTGGAGTAGAGTAATGTGAGATAGACGTGAAAAGGGGCTGGTTGCTTCCTGTTCATTAAAGAACCGATCTTTATTTCTTCCTTCCATTGTTTTTTTTTGTTTGCATTCCCGCTGACCTGATAAATCTGAAGCCCAATTTTTATCAAACGAAGGAAGGAGTTTCCTTAGTTGTCTTTTTCCAATCTTGCTGAAAAGGCTGTATGTTTTACTCGAGGTTCGGACGCCATTCTCTTACTCCACCTTTGTCTTGCTCATCGTGTTAGAAGCACAAAAGTCCTACGTTCATTTATAACACTGCGGGAAGAAAGGAAGGAGCGTACACTAGATATCTTGAGTCGCTTAGGACCCCCAAGATGAGAGAGTCACTAGGTCTCGTGCACGTGCAACTGGCACCTCCCTGGTGGCAATCTCTCCTAGGCCATGGAACGAGGGGCACAGGCGCAGAAGGACGCCTGGCCGCCGAGGCCGCGTGCGCATGGGAGAGACGGCCAATGAGTCCTAATCGCCCATTCCGAGAGCAAACGGCCACAGGAAGCCGCGATCACCGTGAACGCAGAGAAGTTCAGTATATCATCTTCTCTAGCAGCCTGAGCGCGTCCTCGCGCTCCAGTGGCGATGACGATGGCGATGGCAGCGGTTGCGGTTCGCGGTTTGCGGTCGTGGCATGCACGATGAGGCGCGCTGCAACCTCGCCCTGTTCCAGAAAGCAGTCAGCTGATTCAGACACTTTATGAACTGCCAAGATGGAAGAGACGAACAAACTCAACCAGGATAGCCACCACGATCAACCTAAAATTTTTTGAGAGAATATGCGTGGAGAGGGTTTTGGATACTGACCAAATCACGATCCACGTTATCCTCTCCATCGCCGAGTTATTCAAATGGTCATGTATCGCGTCCAACTGCATAGCCGAAAAGGCCCGCTGAGCAAAATATCAGAACGTTGGGGCAAGGATCGTACGAATTCGCTGGCGACCGCGAGCTTCTCATTCACGCGCTGCACCCTGCTCTCGATCTCCATATACTCTCTCACTGCGTCGTACAGGTTCTTTAAGCTCGCCTCACTCCAGAAGAGCTCAGGCGTGTCCAAAACGTTGCTGACCTGATCCCTCACAAAGGGACACGAACACCATCAGCCCTAAGCCAAGTAACATGAAGTAAGCACGGAGAAATAAATGTATCAACTCACGAGGTTCACGTCCCTCCTCAGCTTGAATAGTTTGCCCGTCAGGCGCATCGCCTCGCGCCGCCGGAGCCGCAGTGCGCCGTGTGTTGCAAGCCGCATGGGGATCTCGAGGATCTGCGGGGATGCGAGCGTGCGCGTCGTCAACGTCTCATAGTATGAGAGTAGCGTCGACTGCGCAAGTGCATGTGAGATGGATAGCTTGAGTAGGTGTGATGAAGATTTGAGCGCTGTGCATGGCGTGAGCGAGAATGTAATGATGGTGGTAGGCTTTACAGATGGGGACAGTGTGGAGAATGGGGATCAAGACTTACTGAAGAAATCGTTGTAGATCCGTGGATATGCGATGTTTGGGTCGTGCTTTAGGAGACTTTTGAGCAGCGGCATATATGAGATAACGAGGACATACCATGAAATGGCACTCCTCGACTTCCCAATCATCCTCTTTGATCCTCCTTTTAAGTACGCCAGCCTTCTCAATGTCGTACAGTATCGCCTCCTCGTCCTTCTCAAGCAGACCAAAGATGACAACGACACCGTAATCGAAGAACACAATTTCCGCGACTTCATCTTGCGTCGAGGCCATGCGAAAGGTCCCCGGTGTACGGGCTTGTGCTTCCGGCTCGGCCTCCGAATCCAACACACCTAGCGCCTGCCTACTAGCGTCGTTGCGTCGCTCGACCGGGGACGAGGTGGTGATGTAACCATCTTCTCGCGTTTCTTCTGCGTGAGGAATGAAATATGACCCTTGGTAGCCAGTTTCCTCAGCGTCTGTTAGTTGCGAGACGGGAGAGGTGCGATTTTTTGACTTTTGAAGAGCAGAAGAGCGGACGGAGGTGTTGGGGCCGTAGCCAGGAAGTAGAGGTAAACGATACATCTTGGTTAAGACATCCTCAATTCGGTTTCAAATTAAAAGGGACAAAAAATCACGTACCGCGTAGATGGCCTCGTCGAACACGCGAGGTGCGACGTTATGTTCCCTTTTGAGGAAGCTCACGAGGAGCTTCATGTTGAGGCCCTCGGCGATGCAGTACGCGGTAATCCGCTTGAAGCCAGCCTTGGAGCGCTCGTCCTTGGACATGCGCTCCGCGGCGCTTTTCTTCTCACGCACGCGCGCGGGCGCCCCGAGGCCGACATCCGTGTCGTACTCGTGCTCGTCGGACAGGGGGCGGCGCCTGCGCCGGTCGTCGGCGGCCCTCGTCTGCGGCGCAGATGGGAGCACGACGAGTTTCTGGGACATTTTGGTCGTGCGCACGGGCTTCTTGGGCGCGGGGGCTGACATGGCATTGGTCGTGAGGTTGGCCATGGTGCCGCTGGAGGAAGTGGAGGAGAAGGAGGGGTCGTCAGGTTTGAGCACAGTGGGTTGGGAGAACCTGCGGGGCAGGATAATGGGGAGAGGCGCGAGCGAGGTGCCGTTGGTGGGAGGCAAAGTCGTCCTGGATCGCTGGCCAGGTATCCTGGGTGCGGAGAGCGTGCGCGGGCCTGCACTCGGTCGTGGATGGGCTTTCATGCCCACGTTGGCCATTGGAGCGATGGCAGCCCCGAATTGAAACAGTGCGCGACGCGCGTTACACTTTCCGCCACCTTCACTTCGACCACTTTACCGTCACTACTTACAAGTTGAAGTCAACATCAATTATCGTTATCGGGCTGCTACACGGCGTGAGACAATAACAAAACCCCAGAGTCGCTCTGCGGTCAAGGGGAACGAGACGAATGGTGGTATGGAATAATAGACAGCGATGGGGGAACTAGCAAACTGCACACAGTGGTATCGATGTTGTCATTCGCGTATTGTTATGTCTGAATCGGTCGGCTGCGGTCGACATCAAGCACTGTCTCTCTGAAGGACTGGTTTGACTTACTTGATTACTTTTGGGATAACACCAGGGATATGTGCTCGCTGAATCGCAAAGACAACTCCAAAGACGAGTAACCCAACTATAATCACGATAATGAAAATCGTGAGGATGATGTTGCGTACAATGCAGCACATGTCAGTACTTGGGAGGATGTAGTAGAAGGGAAAAGTATGGCGTTGCTGCTTCACAGAAGAGCTTTGGAAGGAGAATGTTGGAAGGAGAATGTTTAGTGTCCGGTTTCAAGTTGGAGAACCTGTGCAGAGCTGGTTACGAAATATCATGGTGTTGTTCTAGTCCGGAGGGCAAGAGATCAGATCTTATAATCCACAAAACTGGATATGAGGCTATTGGGACATCTTGCAGCCATTACAAATTATACCAGATGCTGCCTTGTCCTTCATGACCCAATTCCTCATGCACATATTACTTATGCTTATCTCTCTGCAACTCCTCCAATTTAGCTGGTTGCAACTCAGTAAACAATGTTGCATAAATAATGCCATGTCATCCTTCAATTTGCTATGAGGAGATATGAAATGTATTCATACTCATGAAGGCTGAAGTCTGCCAAGGGCATTTCCCTTTTCCCTGGGTGCTTGCTTTCTTGATTATGAATTCAATCTGACCAGATCATCCTTCGTAAGCCAGATGTGTGGTGGCATAGGACACAGAGAGTGCACACTTCTAATTCTGCCGCAGAAAGTTCTGCACCAGCAGGGGTATTGAGGGTGACTTGGTAGGACTTGTTCTTGCGGATGAAGACGACATGATTGTGGGCCTGCGGGTCGTGCTTCCGCGCGACTGATGAGTACCGGGAACTATGGAATCTGCCGGGTCATACATCCATTTGTAAGAGGCCATACACAGAGGCGTACCGCGCACCTGTTCCGGCTCTAATTATTCATTTGTTGAAACAATCGATTCAGCGACTTCGAAATCCCATGCGCTTGAAACATGACACACCTCTGCATCAGATTTCGAAAAGGGAGCATAGCCTTCACCAAAGCCAAGGCACGCTTGACGGGGTCCCGTCGGAGTCGGTCATCGAGGTGCGCAAAGTAGTAGCTCACGAACACGACGACGGGGTCGCGATAGCCCATGTACGCGACGTCGTTCCACCAGTCTGCTAGCCAGCTCTGCACGCCAGGCTGCGCGGCGCGTCGTGGAGGCGCGTCTACAATTCCGCAGAAAGAGGGGAGGCTATGAACGAGTTCAGGGCGTCCTGCGTGCGCGCGAATGCAACGTCCGATACGTGAGGCCGGTATTTATGGGCCGTCGAGGAGAGGGGAGGTGGGGGCAGGAATTCTTGGATTGGTGGTGTGTCGGGGTCGATGGTGTAACCTGGGGGAACGAAAGCCTCGGACGCGGTAGAGGCGTTTCTATGCCGTCTCGGAGGCATGCTCTGTTGGATAGTCCGAGGTCAGAACCAATCACGCCTGGCCTAAACCTACTCGACACGGCTTCCCATCCCAACGCCACGACACTTACCCCACACACCTCCGTCACCACCACACTCCAAACACTTCCCAGAATTCATGTGCCTCACGTACAGCCGCGTCTTTGTCTTAGCTACATGTTGCGGTATAGAAATGCTGATTCAAAAAAAAAAAAAAAAGCTTCAATCACGCGAAGGCTCAGAAAATAATAATAATAATATTCTTATTATTATTAAAAAATGGAAAACCTACGGACCGAAGCTAGTGGTGAAATGGTGAACCGGTGAAGACCGAGTGGCCAGTCGAGCAAGCAGTCTGAGCATAGACTCGCTTCAAGCGCGTAAGATGGTTCGCCTTCGAAGCTGATCGCTCGCCGTTGAATGCGGGGTTGAGGAAGAACAACGGAAGCAGACTCGACGAGCACAGAGTCGCGGTCACGTCGACTTGGACTGGGATCAATCAGACTGACTGCGCGACAATCAGAAGATGTCATCACATCGTCCGTTGTGTGTCGCCTCATTTCAAACCGCCCTAAACTGATGCGCGTTTGAGGAACCCCTCGTTTCCACCAGTTTCTCAGCGCTTCAAGTTGGGCTTCGCATGGGCTTTATAAGATCATCAGTATGCCCTGACAACTCATCCAGGACGATCTACGAAATCGATACCATGACTATTATCGCACGCATCTACCTCGTCCGACACGGCGAGACCGATTTCAACAAACAACATATCTTCCAAGGACATTTAGATGTCTCTTTGAACGCGGAGGGTTTAGCGCAGTCTGAGACGACCGCCTCGGCGTTGGAATCAGTGCCCTTCTGTGACGCGTACTCCAGTGACCTCTGCAGGGCGGCCCGTGTGCGTTGTGTCTTGCTTCGCCATTGCACGACAATTACATTTTAATGCTCGATTTTGGGGAACAAGACTGCAGAGATTATCCTACGGCACCACCCCAACGTCCAGCTCCATCGGGAGAAGGAGCTTCGGGAGAGGGTGAGATTATCATGCTCTGGTTCTGCAAAATGTAACCGGGGAGCAGTTCCTTGGGGCTCGACAAGGCCATCCTGTTGCCCACGCAGCTACCATTAAGGACTCCGGCGAAGCCGTGACTCTCTTCGCCGCACGTCTCATTGGGTGGTGGGACGCGTTCGTCGCTCGCCTCAAGGGACAAGCGCATGCATCATCCAATCTGGCAGACCCAGCGACGACACTGTCATCCAATGCTCAACCCCGCGACGTCCTCCTCGTGTTCCACGGCGGCTGCATACAGAAGCTCATGCAGGAGCTTGTCCGCAGTGGGAGGGCGGTTCGTGGCGAAGGCGTGCCTCCTCCTCCTCCCTCCTACGGTAATTGCTCGGTCACCGTGCTCGATGTGGAGGAAACCGGGGCCGCGACAGTGGTCAAATCTGCAGACTGCAGTCACCTGACGCACGTCCTTCAATGCGATGATGCTTTCACCCTTGTGGATGCATGATGTGCCAGTGAAATCCAAACGAGACGGGGATCATGTACCCTTGCACTTTAGATGAGATCATTATTCATGTTTAAAAATTCATGTTTACAATCGCCGGTGAGGAGCGATCTGCCACTGGTGCATCAGTTCCCTTCAAGTCATTTCTCCGAAATCTGGGCTAGTGTTAAAGGGAACTTCCTGGGTTATCTTCATCCACCCTGTGGTGTGTAGTATCTCTGGTGACACAACAGGCAGCTCAACCCACCGTGACAGGAGAAGAATGAGTGTGAATCAGATAAACCCACTCAACTCTGAGGCGGCATCAACAAAATGGCTAGGCTAAGTTGTTGTCTAGACAGGTATGGACCAGTATGTAACACCCCAAGACAACTTGGGGTGTTACACACCTGTATACTTACATTTAGCCAAGCTGTTTTGCTGATGCCGCCCGCCTTTTGAAGCTTTCACACACTATCGCCAAACTGCGGCACCGTCTACAGACTGGCGCTGTTTGCTGAACGCGTTAAAAATTGGAGGGTTCCCTTCGGCGAGGTTTAGCTGAGGCTTCTCCAGACTGCTATCGCTAATGTTTCGCTATGCGTTCAAGCGCGCGTTGTCGACCTTCTCCATGAGGCCCGCACCTTCCAAGTCTCACCTCCACCAACCAATCCCAGATCACGCGCTTCCCAAAGGCTACCTTCTCACTGGTATACACGCTGGCGTCAAAAAGTCATCCTCCAGCCCGGATCTCGCAGTCATTTTGCATTTTGTCCACCTCTCCCCGCCCCACCTCTGCCGCAGCGTGCTTCACACGGAACGCGTTTCAAGCGGCACCCGTGATCGTCTCTCAAGCCGTTCTGGCTGCAAATGGCGGACGGGCGAGGGCGATAGTCGTGAACAGCGGGTGCGCGAATGCTGTCACGGGAAAACAGGGTCTCGAAGACGCGTGGGCTATGGCACGCACCACCGGTGCCCTCCTCGGAGATGCTAAGGGGCAAGGAGAGACTCTCGTGATGTCGACAGGCGTTATCGGCCAGACCTTGCCCATCTCTCGGGTCTTGTCGGGTATCGCCTCGCAGGCACTGGGGACCACCTCCTCGCTCGGCCCGGACTTCGCTGCGTGGGAGCGCGCCGCTCGCGCCTTCATGACGACGGACACGTTTCTCAAGGTGCGCGCGCGGACGTTTGCCATCGGAGGCCGCGAGTTCCGAATTGCGGGCATGGACAAGGGTGCGGGGATGATCCACCCCGTCTTGGGCCCACCGCCCGTGTGCGCGCTCCATGCCACGCTTTTAGGGTGTATCCTCACAGACTGCCCAGTCTCGCCGCGCAGCCTACAGTCCGCCCTGAACTACGCCGTCGAGCGTAGCTTCAACTCAATCAGCGTGGATGGCGACAAAGTAGTAGCTCACGAACACGACGACGGGGTCGCGATAGCCCATGTACGCGACGTCGTTCCACCAGTCTGCTAGCCAGCTCTGCACGCCAGGCTGCGCGGCGCGTCGTGGAGGCGCGTCTACAATTCCGCAGAAAGAGGGGAGGCTATGAACGAGTTCAGGGCGTCCTGCGTGCGCGCGAATGCAACGTCCGATACGTGAGGCCGGTATTTATGGGCCGTCGAGGAGAGGGGAGGTGGGGGCAGGAATTCTTGGATTGGTGGTGTGTCGGGGTCGATGGTGTCACCTGGGGGAACGAAAGCCTCGGACGCGGTAGAGGCGTTTCTATGCCGTCTCGGAGGCATGCTCTGTTGGATAGTCCGAGGTCAGAACCAATCACGCCTGGCCTAAACCTACTTGACACGGCTTCCCATCCCAACGCCACGACACTTACCCCACACACCTCCGTCACCACCACACTCCAAACACTTCCCAGAATTCATGTACCTCACGTACAGCCACGTCTTTGTCTTAGCTACATGTTGCGGTATAGAAATGCTGATTCAAAAAAAAAAAAAAAAAAAAAGCTTCAATCACGTGAAGGCTCAGAACATATTAATATTAATATTCTTATTATTATTAAAAAACTAGCAAAAACCCTTGCAGACACTGCAAGGAGGAAGAAAAAATGTTAATTGAGTGGTGTACAGATACTGTTAAAAAATTGGTGAAGATTGGCCCAGTGGTTGCTGAGCTATGAATATTTCAGTATTGTAGTCTTTGTTGACATGGGAATTTTCATGTAGTTTTCATTCTCACACCTCCAAATCTGATGAGTGGTTATTGAACTATAAGCAGATTACATAAATTTATTACATAAAATTGGTCAGCAAGTACATGGTTGTTGAAATCTGTAGTTAAGTATTGTAAAACTATCAGTCCAACAATACTTCAGTACTGTACCATTTAACTCAATTCACCGGTAACGCGTAACGCAGCTCTCAAAATCAGTGAAAAGTAACACATGTAACGCATAACAGTCCAAATTGGTGAATTGATTCAACTAGTTACCAAATTGGGTTACTCAGCATCTGAGGCCTCATTGTCCCAGTGCTGTGCAAAGCTCGCAAGACTGTAGAGCTGATTTGCTGTCCTCTTTCGCTTGCCTTGGCCCATCTCTCCCTCCTCTTTTTCCTCATCTCCCACTGGCTGCTCATCCAAGTCCTTGGCATTTGCAACTGTTGACAAGCCGCCATCAGGCTTTGGGTGACTAGAAATGCAATGTGTGGCAGGTGGGTGCAAAGGAGGGCTTTTATGTTGTCAGGTGAGATATTAGGAGGTTTGCTAGAAAATGTTAAACTTTTGAAGGTTTTGCCTGTCGCTCGAGGGATATCAAAAGCCAGGAGATCAGTTATGGGTAGTTTTTGGCTTGGGAGATACTCTTTCAGGATATCTGGAGGTATCTTGAGTGCGGACATGCTGACATGGCTGAGAGGGATTTTTTCAAGGGTGGTGAATGTTACTCCTTGTCACACATAACACTCATTTTTGGTGAAACCCCCAATTCACCAGATTGCTACGGTATGTAAGCACGTGACGAGCCACGACCTTTAGCGCCCCGCGACCTTCACTGGATACTCGCGATCTGGGACTAGCGGCCTTAGACCCTCTACGACCACATGACTCACAAGCGCCCAGTCACGTGAGCCTTACCAAGAGGACGGCCCATATTTGTGATGGGACGTCTGTGCGGGTTGCCATCATCCTGTCACCAGCCGACAGCTGTCACCCTGTTCCCATCAACATTAAGCCTAATCCGGCTCTCCTTTTATCTCTCCCCCTCGCTACCACTATCCCGTCCCCCTAGCGCCCTTATACTCCCCATCAATATCCCATCGCCCCGCCAACCCCGCCCTCGTGACCTTGTTCCTGCCCTCGCAACCATGTGATCGTCCCCTTGGTACACCCCCTCCTCCCTACCGTCGCCGACCTTCCCTTCATCCCTTGTACCTACATTGTTACTGTACCACCATAATTCAGTATAAATACAGGTAGATACGTGTCCTGTATTCCCCAGACTTGTTATTCTCGCAATTTACTCTCTCTGCTTGCATCCTGCCCAGCTAGCCTGCCCAGGACTGACTCAGCAGTAAGCCGTAACATAATAACAAGTCTCGCCATAACCACCTCCCCTCCAGACCTGGTTCTCTTTCCAAACCTGGCTTCTCCCACTGTCCTTGCGACTCGTACGAATGACCCCGCTGACCAAGCCTACCGAACACGGCAATACGCCCTGCACCTGCCACCCCCTCCCGGACTGATTGAAATCCGCGAGACCTGGCGACGAAACCGTCTGCGACACATCGACAGACGAACCCCGACCGCAATCACACGTCCGCCCACTCCCGAGTATCGAAAGTACCCGAAGAGTGTCGTATATCGCTCCGTTGAGAGGCAATTTATTCCTACCGGACTACTTACCTCCAGAACCCTCCGCGTACAACGTATATTCGAAACCTATAGTCAGGTCGAATTTATAGAAGGCCTGCACGAGCGCCTAACCGATCTTTGGATTGCCCAACAACAAGAAGACATCGCTGAGGTCTTAGAAGGCCTCAATATCGAAGAGCTCGACAATATCCTGACCCCCGCTTCCACCGAAGCCTCGCCGTCTCCGCGTCCCGCCTCGCCCGTACCCACCACCCGAACTTTCGCCAACAAGTGCACGCAGACCCAGCCCAGCGAACATTTCATTACAATCACCGGACACTGAGCCGAATACCTCGTCGATACCGCCACGTGATACATCATGGACTGGAAACCTCGTACCACTCAGCCCTATCCCACCGTTCCTAGCAGACGCTCCCGGATCCCCGTTAACGTTCCAGTCTCCCCCATCACCCCGACCAACATCCCCGATCTCTTGGCAGCTAGAGCACTCGCCGCCAGATACCGAGCCGCCGTCCACATACCACAGCCCGAGCCTCTCAACCCACTCACTGACACCGACGATGTCTCATCCCCCGGACCCTCAGACATCTCATCAATCCAACCGTACGACCTTGACAGCGACAGCGAGTAGCGGCCTTACCGTCAGAGACTTCGATGGCACCCAGGCAACCTACCGCACCTTCAAACACCAATTCACCCTCCTCTTTGCCTGCGAGCCGGAACGCTTCGAATCCCACGGAAAGAAGATCTATTTCGTGCTCAACAAGATGTGCCTTGGATACGCGGAACTATGGGCTAATGCCCGTGTGGACCGCATCATAGAAAGAGATACCACCGGTACTTGGACTAACTTCATCCAAGACCTAGATGACGAGTTCCTCGACACGACTGAGGAAATGCGGGCCCTCGCTAACCTCCAGAAACTCCGACAAAGCGGAAAGACTGCCCGCGAATTCTTTACCGACTTCGACCGCCTCTACCGCCAGGCCCACCTCTCCATCGCCCACCACGAATCGGTACTCATTGAGTACCTCAAGAACGGTCTCAACCAGCCCCTGGTTGAAAAAATTTACAATAGCGACGAACTCCCCGCAACCTATGTTGGCTGGAGGAACAAAGCCATCAGAATGGACGACCTATGGCAAGAGTTCAAATCCTTGCGCAAGGCTCGCGCCCCAGTTCCGCCTAGCCGACCCGCGACCTCCCAGATCCGCGCCCCTACTGTACCTGCATCTACTCCCCACCCCGACGCGATGATTGTCGACCGCTCGCGACCCAAGCCTGCTGAGGTACAGTGCTACAACTGTCGTGGCTTCGGTCATATCTCGAAGAACTGCCCTCTCCCGCCCACGCGTCGCACCCAGCAGGTCCGAGGAGTCATCTCCCTCCCTGTACCGATCGCCCCAAGCGCCACGACACCCGCGACTACATCAGGCGATGAATTGGAAGAAGCACAGGTGGAGATCGTGAGGTTGAAAGACCTGGTCGTGCTCAGAGAAAAAGAAATCGTGGATTTTACAAACGGCGAAGATTGAGTTCAGACTCTTCGCCGGTAAAAAGTTATGTACCCCCTTGTACCCCCGCCGTGAATAAACAGGTCCTGGTGACCTCTTCTCCGTCCCCCAGACTGAACCTGAGGAAAGAGAAAACCAAGGCTAACCCCGAAAAGCCTTGTATGGAAATACCCATTACAATGGAGAACCCCGGTAATGGGAGGAGAAAACTGGGATATGCCCTTGTGGACTCAGGATGCTCAGCCTCCGCTATCGACAAAAAATACGCCCAGAGCCTAGGGTTGAGGTTACGGGACCTCCCCCAACCCCTATACTCGATCAACGCTGACGGAACTCCCAACGCCCTGGGAATGGTAACTAAAACTGCCGACCTGATCATTTCCATTGGGCAGGACTTCCGCCAGAAAATCACCCTCCTAGTTGGACAGTTTCACCCTCCACACCTCTACCTAGGAGACGACTGGTTGAGAAGGAACAACCCCACAATTGACTGGATTGACCGTACGATCGAGTTCCCCAAACCTAGCGCGGTACTCACGCGAGGTGCTTTCGTCGAAACCGTAGTACCCCCCTACCATGAAGAATTCCCGAAGGTTTTCTCGATTGCAGAATTCGCGAAACTACCCCCCTCCCGAGGCGCCATAGACCATCTGATCGAACTAAAGGAAGGGGCCGTCCCCAAGCGCTCAAAAATCTACTCCGTGCCACGTGCATACTACCCGGAGTTGAAGTCGTGGATCGAGGAAAACCTAAGGAGTGGACGAATACGACCTTCAAACTCACCCTGGGCCTCGCCTCTCTTCTTTAAGCAAGAAGGGAAAAAGTTACGTCCCATAATCGACTACTGAGAACTCAATGCCGTGACTAAGAAGGACGCTCACCCTCTCCCCCTTATCCGAGACATCCTTGATGCCCTCAAAGGAAAAGTCTTCTTCACCAAAATGGATGTCGTACGCGGCTTTAACAACGTCAAGATTCGAGAAGGCAACGAATGGCTAACAGCATTCATCTGCCCGGAAGGCCAATTCGAGTACACTGTTATGGGGTTCGGACTAACCAATGCCCCAGCCCGATTTCAGCGCTTCATGAATGCCATTCTCCGAGAAGAAATAGCCACCGGCCACGTGCACGTTTACATCGACGACATTCTCATCCACACGCCGGACCTGGAGACACACCAGTGACTTACTCGTGCCGTCCTCCAAAGACTCGCAGAAAACTCGCTCTGTCTAAGGCTGGAGAAATGCCACTTCCAAAAAAGTGAGGTTGAGTTTCTGGGGCACTATATCCGATGTGGACATATCGAGAAGTCAGAACGACTGTGTGCTGGCATACGAGAATGGCCTGTCCCGCGGTCCAAAAGAGAAGTCCAGAAATTCCTTGGGTTCCTGAATTATTTTAGGAGACACATCCCCGACTTCGCCACGACCGCAATCCCTCTCCACCAACTCACAGGGAATAAAGATTGGCAGTGGGGCTTAAACGAGAAGAATGCCTTTGACCGCCTCATCCAACAACTACTTGACGGACGACGTACAGCAGTCCCCAAGGATGAGGGTAGCTGGAAGATCGAAACAGATGCCTCCAATGTTGCGATAGGCGGTATCCTATACCAACAGCAAGAGGATGGTAACTGGGCAATGATTGATTGTTTTTCTAAAGCTCTCAAGAACGCCGAGAAGAACTATGATACCTACGATAAGGAACTGCTAGCCATCGTCCGTGCTCTTGAAGCCTGGCCACAATATCTCATCGTGACCCCTGTACCCTTCGAGGTTTGGACCAACCATGCCAACCTGGCCTATTTCCGTAGGCCTAATCCGCTTAATGGAAGACAAAATCGTTGGAGGGCCCTCCTGGCTCTGTATAACTTCGAGATCAAGCACCGGCCGGGCAAGACCAACACCGCCGCCGACGCACTGTCCCGCCGGCCCGACCATGACGACGCAACCACCCCGACCCTAGCCCCACTACTACCGGATGTCCTCTTTAAATCGACAACTGAACCAAGTCTTCTTGACCGCATCAAGGCGGGTCAAACGGAAACTACGCATGGACCTGCCATCATACAGGAAGCCGATGGGGTCAAATACTATCGGAACAAGATTTGGGTCCCCCCTAACCTAGTCGACGATGTGCTGGCTATCCACCACGATGCCCCCTCAGCCGGGCACCCAGGAATCCGGAAGACCAGCGAAAACGTCCGTCGAAACTTCGACTGGCCCGGACTCGACAGCGACGTTCAATCCCGCGTTCAACGGTGTTGGCACTGCCAAAGAAATAAAATCAACCGTACTGGGAACCGACCTGCTCTACACCCTTTCCCCTCCCCGCTGCAGCCGTGGGATGAAATAAGCTGGGACATCGTAGGACCACTAAACCCCTCTGAAGGCTATGATGGAGTCCTGGTCATTCGGGACCGGGCCACGAGGTCTTCCTTACTAGAGCCCATCAGTATGGACCTAACAAGCGAGGGAGCAGCCCGAATATTCCTACGCCGCATCTATGCCAGCCACAGACTCCCATCCAAAGTCACAAGTGACTGAGGATCAAATTTCGTGGCTAAGTTCCTCAAAAACGTGTATGGACAACTGGGCGTAGGAACTAACCCTAGCACGGCATATCACCCCCAAACCGACGGCCTCACTGAAAGGGCCAACCAGGAAGTATTTACGCTACTAAAACACGTTTGTAGCGAGATGCCTGAGAACTGGGCTTCCTGGCTCCCAATTACGGAGTTCGCCCTCAACAACCGATCCTACGGAAGCTCCGACATCTCTCCTTTCCTACTCGACTACGCTAGGCACCCTGTCGCCCTCCCCGACCTTCGCCTCATCGAGTCGAACAATCCCGCTGCTGATAGCTTCTTGGAGAAGGCCTACGAGATGCGGGGGAAAATGAAGAAATTAGTGGAGCAGTCCAACAAGACCATGGAGCGGCGAGGGGGGTACACAACCAACTGGAAAGAAGGGACCTTAGTTTGGTTGGAAAGCTGCAACCTGGTACTAGAAGATCTCCGAAAGAAGCTGATGCCGCGACGAGTTGGACCCTTCAAAATAGTCGCGAAACGAGGTGCCGCCGCCTATGAACTCGAACTACCGCGACATTGGCGGATACACCCAGTCTTCCACGAATCACTTCTCACCCTGTCTACACCTGGCCCCAACCATCCCGAGCGTCCCGAAAGCTTGGAGGTTGATGGTGAGCCCCAATACGAGGTAGAGTTCGTCCGTGCAAAGCGAAAACGCAGAAGACAAGTGCAGTACCTGGTACGATGGACAGGTTACCCTCCGGAGGACAATACCTGGGAGCCTGTCAAAAACCTCAAGGATGCACAGGAGGCCATACGCGATTTTGAGATTGCTCAAGAAGCGCAATCTTAGGGGGGAGGTTATGCTACGGTATGTAAGCACGTGACGAGCCACGACCTTTAGCGCCCCGCAACCTTCACTGGATACTCGCGATCTGGGACTAGCGGCCTTAGACCCTCTACGACCACATGACTCACAAGCGCCCAGTCACATGAGCCTTACCAAGAGGACGGCCCATATTTGTGATGGGACGTCTGTGCGGGTTGCCATCATCCTGTCACCAGCCAACAGCTGTCACCCTGTTCCCATCAACATTAAGCCTAATCCGGCTCTCCTTTTATCTCTCCCCCTCGCTACCACTATCCCATCCCCCTAGCACCCTTATACTCCCCATCAATATCCCATCGCCCCGCCAACCCCGCCCTCGCGACCTTGTTCCCGCCCTCGCAACCACGTGATCGTCCCCTTGGTACACCCCCTCCTCCCTACCGTCGCTGACCTTCCCTTCATCCCTTGTACCTACATTGTTACTGTACCACCATAATTCAGTATAAATACAGGTAGATACGTGTCCTGTATTCCCCAGACTTGTTATTCTCGCAATTTACTCTCTCTGCTTGCATCCTGCCCAGCTAGCCTGCCCAGGACTGACTCAGCAGTAAGCCGTAACACAGATGTGTAACACGTAACACATAGCGGTGAATTGAGTTAAATGGTACAGTATATACAATGTTCTTAGTTACAGGCTGGGGGGAAGTATGAGTCCAAATGGCCTTAATCCTATTCACTGATGTCACCCTTGATACTGCCACATAAAACTGTCCATGAGTGAAGACAGGAGTCTGCAAAGCCAATCCAACATGCTTCACTGATTGCCCTTGAGACTTGTTGATGGTCATGGCAAAGGCAACACAGACAGGGAACTGACGTCGACAAAGCTGAAATGGGAGCTGGAGGTCTGATGGAGAGAGAGTAATGCAAGGTATAAGGATGCACTGCCAAGCATTGTCCCCACTCAAAAGTCTGACCTCAAGCACCCTCCTGGTCATTTTGGTCAAGATCCCTCTGGTCCCATTGCACACCCCTTGGCCAGGATTAAGGTTCCTCAAGATCATTAAAGGACAGCCAAGCTTCAGAGTCAATTCAGCTAAGGGAAGCCCAGAAGCATTGATGGCATTGAGGTACTCCACAGGGTATAGGATTGAGTCCTGCTCATCACCTCTTGATTCAATAGAGTCTGCACAGATAAATGTTTGTGCATCTCCAGGAAAGCTTTGCAGGACATGAGCATTGATCCTGTGTACATCCTCATTTCTGGCAGTGAGCAGCATCCTCTCACAAAAGTAGTTGTCAGGAGGGTGGGGGAGCTGATCAATTTCAGGGTATGTGGAGTGCACCAAGGACTGCAGGCTGTTCTCTGCACAGTGGAGGGAGTCAGGGAGGGTGACATTGTCATCTGTATCTGTGTGTTTCCCATGTCCTACATCCAATTGCCACTGAGCAAAGTCTTGCTCAGCAGCATCCAAGCCCAGCCTCATGTTCCTCTTGAGGGTGATGATGGAGAGCTGCCTCCAGAAGGTAGACCTTTGAATGCAAGCACTCACAATTTGAGGCCTGGAACCTCTGACAATGACTGGCAGAGTCTGCTGGAAATCACCACCAAAGACCACAGTGAGACCTCCAAATAACCTGTCACAGGCCCTAATGTCCTTCAGAGTGTTGTTGACTGCCTCTGGGATGTGATGATGTTGCATGGGCACCTCATCCCAGATGATTAAGTGAGCTGCCTGGAAGAGCTCTGCCTCCATACTATTCCTCTTGATTGCACAGGTAGAGGATTCATGAACCTGAAGTGGAATCTTGAACCTGGAATGGGAAGTCCTTCCACCCTTTAGAAGCAAAGCAGCAATTCCAGAGGAGGCCACACAAATCACAATCTTCCCTTGGGCTCTCAATGCATGACAGAGTGTGTTGTAAATGAAAGTTTTTCCAGTTCCACCAGGGCCATTAAGAAAGAAGCAATGTCCAGACTTGGAGGTGACTGCATCCATGATCTGATCAAATGCATGCCTTTGCTCCTCATTGAGCATGGGAATCTGCTGGTCTGCCAAGCTCTGCTCCTGGACCACATCATAGTCACACTGCTCTGCAATGAGCCTATTGCCCACCAAGTGCTGCCAGTCCATGTGGGGGAGGGGCATGGGAGGATAGTCTGAGAGAGACTTGTTGCTGGAGTGCAGCAAAATGTCAATGAGGTGGAGACCATAATCAAAGGCATCCTTTTCAGTAGGGTTATCCCTGCCAAGTCTCCTAAGGGTATGCCTCAGATCATCACATACAAACTCCCTAAATTGCATCCACAGCTGCTCAGGCTGAGCAGGCTGACAGTCTCTGAGGATGATGGCAAAGAGAGACCTGAGCTGTTTCCCAGTCTGCATGGTGCTGGCATCCTGCAAACAGAGAATCCACTCATTGTCATCTTCCAAGAACCCTCTAGCCATGCAAGAGGCCTTAAATGTGGGATGGACAGTGCCATTGAAGGTGAGGAGGTCCTGAAAGGATGTAGCACCCTATCAAGCAAATTCATTAGCATTATGCCTGTTGATTGCCAGAGCATCCTGACAGTACTGAATCATATTGTGAGTGCTGCCAGAGAAAGAGGAAGGCAGGATGATACATTGGCCCAACTGAGCACTGTCAGTATCAGCATTGGCAACAGCATCCACCAGGCCTTGGTAAACATCAGACCTGATTGACCTCTGGTTGTGGGAGATCCAGTACAGCCTTGACTGCTCTGTAGCAGCCCACATATCAACCACAAATTCTTGGAAGAGAGCACCTGCTCTGAAGAGATGATCAGACTCATCCATCCTGGGGAAGAGCCTAAAGCGAAAATATTCTGCCTGGGACATATACTTGGGTCTCCTTCTGCTAGTGATTGCATGACCTGTTGCAGCATTTCCAGGCTCCTGTCCAGGAGCATGAAGAACCTCTTCTCCAAGGTCCACATCCTCATTGTCATCAAGTGCAGCAGCTACAGTTCTAGACCCCCTCCCTGTGGTGCCATACTCCAGCTGAGGGTGCCATCCCAATTGGCCAGTAGGGAAGAGTAGCACAAAATGCAATGAGTGATAGATTGGGTTCATCTCATTGATTTGTCTGAGCCCACCACCTCTGAGGAAGAGAACAATATCCCTTGGCTGCAACTCCTGATCACCATCACCAGGAATGATGACAGCAATCTCATTACATCCAGAGGTGGGAAGGTTGTATCTCCTCCTCTCACAGGTCCTATCAAATCTAAGGCCAATCTGGAAGTTTTGCTCTGCTCTAATATTCCTCAGCTGCTCATATGCTTGTTTGAAGATTGCCACAGATGGATGGGTCCTGTACAGAATGTTCTGCAAGGTCTGCATTGTATCCCTGTCCAACCCAGTATTGTATTGGGATGCCATGTGATGGTCTAGAGCTTCCATAGGATCATAGATATAGAGTTGGGCGAATGCAGGTGCAACTCCAGGATTGGGAATAAGAGACCCAGAGATGTGGTGCAGAGCACCTTTGACCTTGTAAACTTTGGCACCATGACCATCATTGAGGGAATAATCCACCCCCAGCCTAATTCCAGGACTCTGACCAACAGAAGTCATGGCCAGAGCATTATTGTACCTCCTGAGATTCTTTCTGAAGGCCTTGGAAATGTTATCTTGGCCATGATAGAGCTGATGCAATTCAGGAGGTAGAGGCTGCAGGGGGGGTATGGAGATTTTGCCACTGTAACAGCACATCCCAAACTTAGGGAAGTGGTTGGGTGAATTTACCAGTTTCTCTGATCTCCAGTGCAAGGCTCCACATGATGGACAGGGAAAGTTCATAGGGCCAAGGTCAGATCTCTGCACCAGGTCATTCCTATTGAATGGTCTTCTTGACAAAGGGAGTGGCTGATGAATAGGTTGCAGATCCACATGAGGTGACCCTCTAAGTGGCAGTGCAGGTGGAAGGACAGGAGCTGAATGTCAAAGGATTGGTGGACCTGGGTGGGGTGGTAGCACAGCATATTGTGCTGCAAGTTCTCCTCCACTCAGAACTGTCCTTGGATGATGCCCTCTGTCTGGGTATGTCTCCAACTCCCTTTCTAACATCCTGGCTTGTCTTTGGATTTCTCAGAGTGCAGCTCTGGCCATTTCAGGTGTATTAGGAGGAGTTACAGACCTGCCAAAGATAGTCAAGACTTGGCAAGAAGTTCAGATCAAAGTGACACTTACATTTTTTGACAAAGGAGGAAAAATACAAAGACAGATACCCAAAAAAAATGCAGGCAGATTTCAGAAGAGTCTGAAAAGCACAGACTCAAGTTTAATATAGGTGCAATGGCAGCATGTCAAGTAGAACACACCTTTGAATCAGAGAGCAATGATTTGCACACAAAAGTGATCAAGATTGTTGAAAGTGGCACCTTGTGTGCACACAGACTGAGTCTTCCTCTTTCACCAGCAGTCCTGTCCTCTTAGGCTGCTCTACTCTTTCTTCTTCTTTCACTTCTCAGTCTTCTTCTTTCACCCAGTGGTCCAGTCCTCTTTGGCCACTCTCTACCAGCAAGCCAGGAAGCCAGGAATCCAGACACTCTCTGCAATCCCCTCCTGAGTGTGTCTTTGGGAAATCACTGCTAGGCAGTGTCAGTTATATGCTTATTGACCTCTCGTGTCACCCCTTTTCTGCAAGGCAGGTGGAAGTGACTGTGAGAAGGTAGTCAAAGCCAACAGTGAGGAATAGACAAGCTGAGGCAAAACTTAAGCACTGTGACACCTGCAGAGTGTAAGAGGCCTAGTGAATGGCATGGGTAACCCACAGGTAAATTTGACTGTACCCCTACCCACATCTGACAGTACCCTTACCCATGGGTATGGGTCCACTAAACTGCTGGGTACAGGTATGGGTTTGTACTTCTAACTACGCTATGCACAAATACAATGGTGTCCCACCCATCTGCCATCTCCTCCTCATCTCCTTCAACTTCAGCCAGTACTGTGACACCCATAACATCATTGTCCTTCACTAGACCTAACTTACTCCACATGCCAATGCAAATCAATGCCCAAGTTGACTGAGCTGACAGCCAAATCTGGACATGCGACAATAAGATCCATGCTCACTGGTTACCCATGTACCCCTATGAAGGGTACGGGTTTTGGAAGGGTCCAGAATCCATTACCCATACCTGCACCTACCCGTACCCATGAAGAAAACCCGTGCAGGTACCAATACCCATGCAATTCACTAAAGAGGCCCAGTCTGCTCCAAAGGAACAGGGTTTGGCAGCAGCAAACTATGGCTGTGCAGTTAGGCTTCACACTCAATAGGCTTGTTCACTGAAATCCACACTCAGTTGGAGAAAGCAGAAAGCAGAGCAGAGAAATAGAACACCCCAGCCAGAGAGGGGCAGGCACGGCACCCCAGCCAGGGAGGGGCAGGCATGGCAGGCACAAAGTCAGAGGAGGAGAAGAAAGCAGAGTGGGGTGGGGAGGGTAGGGGCCACAGGAGATGGTGGTGGTGAAGAAGAAGGAGCAGTTCGCACTGGCCCCTTACCTCTGCTCACCATTTGTATTACTCCTGTGTCACCTGCTCCTCCCAAAGACAAAGGGGCTAAAAAGTTTTTATTAAAAAAATTTAACTAATTACATCTGTAGAGAGGGGAGACAGCACCGCCCCTAGGCAATGCCATGGCCACCCTCATTGTCTGTCGTTGCCCAGGGGAGAGAGGGGGAGGGTGCCACCGTGGCTGCCCTCATTGTCCGTCAGCACTGCCCGCCATCCTCGTCACCCACATGGCCACCGCCACTGACATCCGTCCTCAGCTAGGGAAGATGGCGCTGCCCACCGTCCTCATTGCCCACATCACCTCCGCCACTGTCGTCATCTGTCATTGGCCAGGGGAGGGAGAGGGAGCCGCCGTGGCTGCCCTTGTCATCCCTCGTCGCCTAGGGAAGAGAGGGGGGCAGAGGGCGCAGAAGGAGGGAGAGGGTGCCGTCTCGGCCACCGTCCTCATTGTTGTGGCCCCTCCCGCCGCCCACCGCCATCATTGCCGTCATCGTCTGTTGGAAAGAGGGGAGAGAGAGAGGGAGAGAGGGGGAGAAGGGGAGAGGGAGGGAGAGGGTGCCGTCTTCGCTGCCGTCATCGTCATTGTCGTCGCTGTCGCCCCTCCCACCGCTGTTGTAGAGCCGCTGCCGCCATCATTGCCATTGTCGTCTGTTGGAAAGAGGGGAGAGAGAGAGGGAGAGAGGGGGAGAAGGGGAGAGGGAGGGAGAGGGTGCTGTCTTGGCTGCCATCATTGTCATTGTCGTCGCTGTCACCCCTCCCACTGCTGTTGTGGAGCCGCTGCCACCATCATTGCCGTCGTTGTCCGTTAGAGAGAGGGGAGAGAGAGAGGGAGAGAGGGGAAGAAGGGGAGAAGGAGGGAGAGGGTGCCATCTTGGCTGCTGTCCTCGTCAGCCCTGTCGTCGTCGTTGTGGCCCCTCCTGCCGCCGTCGTAGCCCCTCCCGCCGCCGTTGTTGCCATTGTTGTCCGTTGGAGAGAGGAGAGAGAGGGGGAGAGGGGGAGTGGGGGAGAAGGAGAGTGGGAGAAAAAAAAAAGAAAGAGAAAAAAGAAGAAAATGAGGAGGAATGCACCTGGCAGCCACCTGTGCCAGACAAGAGAGAGGGAATGAGAGAGGGAGAGAGGGTGCCACCCACTGTCATCGTCGCCCAAGCCACTGCCACCATCCCCACCACTGTCACTGTAAACCTAAAAGCAGGGGAAAAAATTGAAAATGAAAATGAGAAAGGTGGGGAGGACGCACCTAGGCCTGGGGAGAGGGAGAGAGAGGGGAGAGGCCGAGGGTGCCGCCGCTGCCGCTACACTTATCGTCTCTGTCGCCACTGTCCCCATCATCACCCCTGTCGCCGTTGTCGCCTGGGGAAGGGAGAGAGAGGGGAGAGAGAGGGAGAGAGGAGGAAGAGAAGAGAGGGAGAGGGTACGGCAGCGGGGGGGGGGGGGGCTGCTCTCGCCATCATTGCGTCACTGTCCGAAAAATAAAAACCCCAAAAAAAACCCCCAAAAAAAAAATGCAGCAGACGTACCTGTCCCTTGACATCGTCGCCGTCACCCCCTTTCCCCCCTTCTTCTCTCGCCTTCCCCTCGTCATGGTTGGTTACACCACCCTCGCCATCACCATCGCTGTCTCCTGGAAGAAAAAAGGGGCTGAGCAAAAAAAACAAAAAAAGTAATAAAATTGTGGTACAATTACCTTGGTGACAACTGACAGAGGGTTATTACAAAGTTTGGGAGGAAGGGGAGTAGTGAGTGGGGAGGGGTGAGCGACGTGGAGTGAGCGAGGGAGGTGGGGGAGATGAAGAGGAGGGGAAGAGGGGTGGCAACTGCAAGCCGCATTGTGGCTGGCCAAAATGACAACATCACATGACCCCCAAAAAATCGAAAATTTCCCTCATTTTCACCCTCACAGCTCAATTACACCATGTAAAATCATGGAAATATTTCAGGGGACAGATCTCATAAGGGCCTACAACTTTGTCACTTGGACCTTGAATGGATTCTTGCTCTATGTAGATCAAAAGATTGAACTTTTGGGGAGGGAGCTGAGTTTGAAATGCCCACAAAAGCAAATTGGCTCCCCTGCCTTTGCAAAAATAGGTCCAATCCTGAAAATATTTACTGAGCCTAATTAGATATGGACCTACCCGCAGACCAAGCTCCAAGAGAATTCATGTAGTAGGTTGAGTGAGCTATACTGAATTTCAAGTGGGAGGTGGGAGATCCATGCGATGTTTTGGAATGTCGGAGTTCAAAATAAGCCTGACGCAGATTGGTTCCCACGCCTGCAGTTCTACTGATAAAATCCTGAAAATATTCAGGGAGGGTCTCCTGATAGGGGCCCATGTACCTATGCAATTTCATCCATTTCCATGCATGGGTTGTGGAGGGGTAAGGAAATGGTCCCCTTAGCTGAGTTTAAAAGCCCCAAAAAAGCGATGGGGTTCCCCAGCCTCCGGAAAAACAGGTAAAATCCTGGAAATATTTATGGACCCTAATTACATGGGGACCTTACCCACAGACCCACTTTGAAGGGAATCCATGTAGTAAGGTGGGGAACCCCATCGCTTTTTTGGGGCTTTTAAACTCAGCTAAGGGGACCATTTCCTTACCCCTCCACAACCCATGCATGGAAATGGATGAAATTGCATAGGTACATGAGCCCCTATCAGGAGACCCTCCCTGAATATTTTCAGGATTTTATCAGTAGAACTGCAGGCGTGGGAACCAATCTGCGTCAGGCTTATTTTGAACTCCGACATTCCAAAACATCGCATGGATCTCCCACCTCCCACTTGAAATTCAGTATAGCTCACTCAACCTACTACATGAATTCTCTTGGAGCTTGGTCTGCGGGTAGGTCCATATCTAATTAGGCTCAGTAAATATTTTCAGGATTGGACCTATTTTTGCAAAGGCAGGGGAGCCAATTTGCTTTTGTGGGCATTTCAAACTCAGCTCCCTCCCCAAAAGTTCAATCTTTTGATCTACATAGAGCAAGAATCCATTCAAGGTCCAAGTGACAAAGTTGTAGGCCCTTATGAGATCTGTCCCCTGAAATATTTCCATGATTTTACATGGTGTAATTGAGCTGTGAGGGTGAAAATGAGGGAAATTTTCGATTTTTTGGGGGTCATGTGATGTTGTCATTTTGGCCAGCCATGACGCGGCTTGCGGTTGCCACCCCTCTTCCCCTCCTCTTCGTCTCCCCCGCCTCCCTCACTCACTCCACATCGCTCACCCCTCCCCACTCACTACTCCCCTTCCTCCCAAACTTTGTAATAACCCTCTGTGAGTTGTCACCAAGGTAATTGTACCACAATTTTATTACTTTTTTGGTTTTTTTTGCTCAGCCCCTTTTTTCTTCCAGGAGACAGCGACGGTGATGGCGAGGGCAGCGTAACCAACCATGACGAGGGGAAGGCGAGAGAAGAAGGGGGGAAAGGGGGTGACGGTGATGACGTTGAGGGACAGGTACGTCTGCTGCAATTTTTTTTGGGGTTGTTTTTTTTGGGTTTTTATTTTTCGGACAGTGATGCAATGATGGCAAGAGTGGCCCCGCCCCCGCTGCCGTACCCTCTCCCTCTCTCCTCTTCCTCCTCTCTCCCCCTCTCTCCTCCTCTCTCCCTCTCTCTCCCCTCTCTCTCCCTTCCCCCAGGCGATGATGGTGATGGGGGCAATGACAGGGATGGTGGCAACGGAGGCGATAAGTGTGGCGGTGGCAGCGGCACCCTCGGCCTCTCCCCTCTCTCTCCCTCTCCCCAGGCCTAGGTGTGTCCTCCCCACCTTTCTCATTTTCATTTTCAATTTTTTCCCCTGCTTTTAGGTTTACAGCGACGGCAGTGGGAATGGTGGCAGCGGCTTGGGTGACAACGACGGTGGGTGGCACCCTCTCTCCCTCTCTCATTCCCTCTCTCTTGGCTGGCACAGGTGGCTGCCAGGTGCATTCCTCCTCATTTTCTTCTTTCTTTTTTTTTCTCCCACTCTCCTTCTCCCCCACTCCCCCACTCCCCCTCTCCCTCCTCTCTCCAACAGACGACAGCGGGAGGGGCTACAACGGTGGTGGGAGGGGCCACAACGACGACGACAGGGCTGATGAGGATGGCGGCCGAGATGGCACCCTCTCCCTCCTTCTCCCCTTCTTCCCCTCTCTCCTTTCTCTCTCCCCTCTCTCTAACAGATGATGATGGCAACGACGGCAGTGGGAGGGGCAACAGCGACGATGACGATGACGACGGCAGCCGAGACAGCACCCTCTCCCTCCCTCTCCTCTTCTCCCCCTCTCTCCCTCTCTCTCTCCCCTCTTTCCAATAGATGATGGCGGCGGGCAGTGGGAGGGGCCACAATGACAACAATGGGGCTGATGAGGACAGCAGCCGAGACGGCACCCTCTCCCTCCTTCTGTGCCCTCTGCCCCCCTCTCTTCCCTAGGCGACGAGGGACGACGAGTGCAGCCGCAGCGGCTCCCTCTCCCTCCCCTGGCCAATGACAGACGACGATGGCGGCGGAGGCAATGTGGGCGACGAGGATGGCGGGCGGTGCCGTCTTCCCTAGCCGAGGACGGATGTTGGCGGCGGCAGCCATGTGGGTGATGAGGACAGCGGGCGGCGCCGACGGACAATGAGGGCGGCCATGGCGGCACCCTCCCCCTCTCTCCCCTGGGCAACGACGGATGACGAGGGCGGCCATGGCGTCACCTAGGGGTGGGCGGTGCCGTCTCCCCTCTCTACAGATGTAAATACTTAAAATTTTTTAATAAAAACTTTTTAGCCCCTTTGTCTTTGGGAGGAGCAGGTGACACAGGAGTAATATGTCAGGACCCATCCATTTTTCTTTGACTTATGACAACTCTATCACCACTTATGGACCTCCCGACGTTCCCCTATCACCTTGCGAACCCCCCCTGCACTCTTCCAAAATCCGCTGCCCGCTTCTGAACGCCTCCGGGGTCTCCTTCACCTTCTCACGACACTCATGACCATCATGTCATACTCGCGTTACTTCCTGCTACACGCCATTGCACAACTTCTTTGCTGAGTGCGTGACCTGCCATGTGGCATCCCTGGCGCTATTGCCAGCATTACTACTGTCACCGGCACTACTAGCATTACTCACGTGACTCGCTGCCCAAGGTCACCTGTGTTACTAATGTTACTCACATGACTTGCCACCCAAGGTCACCTGCACCACTAGCGTCACTCACATGACCGTTCGTATGACCTTGTGACTTTAGCACTGAAACACACCACCAACAGTCAGTTGTACATACTATCAAATTATGTCTTCCCTTCCTCTCCTCAGTTGTCTATAACTGCATTAGTCCTGGTCTAAGCACCTCTACTTAGTTATAGTCATTTAACTAAGTTGCGACCCATGACTGGTCAGGCTCACGACCTTACCTATATCGTATTTACCCTTCGTGACCTTAGTAGAACACATGTACGCTCATTCTATGACTAGTCATACACCGTACTACTATAGTCTCGTCGTTTGGACACTTATGCACCTTTCCTTCTTCATTATGCTCTCTGTACATACATATATAAAGTCTCGCATGTACTTACAGTACGGGTAGACTTGATATTGACACACTTTGGTTTAAGCTTGAGGCTATTATGCCCTTTGAGCTTGGGACCACCACGATTGATAGGTCTTGTCTCTCTTGGTGACCTCAAGATCGCCAAGACACCTCTGCTTCATTCTAACTCATTCTCTGCACTCGTACAACTCATGCACTTAAGTATTCTCTTCATCTCGTCTTGGTACTGATTCCTTGAACCCCATAGGTTCTCCTATTGGTTGGCAAAGTCATTGCCTTCACTGATACACCTCACAACATCATCGCAACTACCTGCAACTCTCTCAACATCATCTATTTCTCCCTCCTCATCTGTTTCTTCCTTCACGCTTCATCAGTCGACTTCGCAACCTTCTCAGCATTACCCATTTCTCTCAACTCATCTTTTTCCCCCTTTATATTTCATCTACCGACTTCGCGACCTTCCTAGCAATGTCTCCTTCCTCTCTACTTGTCTCTCCTCACTCTCACATCTTCTCAGATGTCTTCGCAACCTTCCAGGACCGAGCATTATCGACTGTGCTCAACAGTTGATTGGTCTTAGTGAGTTTCCAGGACCAGTCACCAACAAGTCGAGCTTCGGCATTACTTACGAGACAGGACAGGCCCTAACATAATACAAATGGTGAG
This sequence comes from Clavaria fumosa, assembly GCA_951802425.1. Lineage (NCBI taxonomy): Eukaryota > Fungi > Basidiomycota > Agaricomycetes > Agaricales > Clavariaceae > Clavaria > Clavaria fumosa. Next base: position 863,270 of record OX637802.1, on the reverse strand, counting down.
CAGGGGTAAGGGGCCAGTGCAAACTGCTCCTTCTTCTTCACCACCACCATCTCCTGTGGCCCCTACCCTCCCCACCCCACTCTGCTTTCTTCTCCTCCTCTGACTTTGTGCCTGCCATGCCTGCCCCTCCCTGGCTGGGGTGCCGTGCCTGCCCCTCTCTGGCTGGGGTGTTCTATTTCTCTGCTCTGCTTTCTGCTTTCTCCAACTGAGTGTGGATTTCAGTGAACAAGCCTATTGAGTGTGAAGCCTAACTGCACAGCCATAGTTTGCTGCTGCCAAACCCTGTTCCTTTGGAGCAGACTGGGCCTCTTTAGTGAATTGCATGGGTATTGGTACCTGCACGGGTTTTCTTCATGGGTACGGGTAGGTGCAGGTATGGGTAATGGATTCTGGACCCTTCCAAAACCCGTACCCTTCATAGGGGTACATGGGTAACCAGTGAGCATGGATCTTATTGTCGCATGTCCAGATTTGGCTGTCAGCTCAGTCAACTTGGGCATTGATTTGCATTGGCATGTGGAGTAAGTTAGGTCTAGTGAAGGACAATGATGTTATGGGTGTCACAGTACTGGCTGAAGTTGAAGGAGATGAGGAGGAGATGGCAGATGGGTGGGACACCATTGTATTTGTGCATAGCGTAGTTAGAAGTACAAACCCATACCTGTACCCAGCAGTTTAGTGGACCCATACCCATGGGTAAGGGTACTGTCAGATGTGGGTAGGGGTACAGTCAAATTTACCTGTGGGTTACCCATGCCATTCACTAGGCCTCTTACACTCTGCAGGTGTCACAGTGCTTAAGTTTTGCCTCAGCTTGTCTATTCCTCACTGTTGGCTTTGACTACCTTCTCACAGTCACTTCCACCTGCCTTGCAGAAAAGGGGTGACACGAGAGGTCAATAAGCATATAACTGACACTGCCTAGCAGTGATTTCCCAAAGACACACTCAGGAGGGGATTGCAGAGAGTGTCTGGATTCCTGGCTTCCTGGCTTGCTGGTAGAGAGTGGCCAAAGAGGACTGGACCACTGGGTGAAAGAAGAAGACTGAGAAGTGAAAGAAGAAGAAAGAGTAGAGCAGCCTAAGAGGACAGGACTGCTGGTGAAAGAGGAAGACTCAGTCTGTGTGCACACAAGGTGCCACTTTCAACAATCTTGATCACTTTTGTGTGCAAATCATTGCTCTCTGATTCAAAGGTGTGTTCTACTTGACATGCTGCCATTGCACCTATATTAAACTTGAGTCTGTGCTTTTCAGACTCTTCTGAAATCTGCCTGCATTTTTTTTGGGTATCTGTCTTTGTATTTTTCCTCCTTTGTCAAAAAATGTAAGTGTCACTTTGATCTGAACTTCTTGCCAAGTCTTGACTATCTTTGGCAGGTCTGTAACTCCTCCTAATACACCTGAAATGGCCAGAGCTGCACTCTGAGAAATCCAAAGACAAGCCAGGATGTTAGAAAGGGAGTTGGAGACATACCCAGACAGAGGGCATCATCCAAGGACAGTTCTGAGTGGAGGAGAACTTGCAGCACAATATGCTGTGCTACCACCCCACCCAGGTCCACCAATCCTTTGACATTCAGCTCCTGTCCTTCCACCTGCACTGCCACTTAGAGGGTCACCTCATGTGGATCTGCAACCTATTCATCAGCCACTCCCTTTGTCAAGAAGACCATTCAATAGGAATGACCTGGTGCAGAGATCTGACCTTGGCCCTATGAACTTTCCCTGTCCATCATGTGGAGCCTTGCACTGGAGATCAGAGAAACTGGTAAATTCACCCAACCACTTCCCTAAGTTTGGGATGTGCTGTTACAGTGGCAAAATCTCCATACCCCCCCTGCAGCCTCTACCTCCTGAATTGCATCAGCTCTATCATGGCCAAGATAACATTTCCAAGGCCTTCAGAAAGAATCTCAGGAGGTACAATAATGCTCTGGCCATGACTTCTGTTGGTCAGAGTCCTGGAATTAGGCTGGGGGTGGATTATTCCCTCAATGATGGTCATGGTGCCAAAGTTTACAAGGTCAAAGGTGCTCTGCACCACATCTCTGGGTCTCTTATTCCCAATCCTGGAGTTGCACCTGCATTCGCCCAACTCTATATCTATGATCCTATGGAAGCTCTAGACCATCACATGGCATCCCAATACAATACTGGGTTGGACAGGGATACAATGCAGACCTTGCAGAACATTCTGTACAGGACCCATCCATCTGTGGCAATCTTCAAACAAGCATATGAGCAGCTGAGGAATATTAGAGCAGAGCAAAACTTCCAGATTGGCCTTAGATTTGATAGGACCTGTGAGAGGAGGAGATACAACCTTCCCACCTCTGGATGTAATGAGATTGCTGTCATCATTCCTGGTGATGGTGATCAGGAGTTGCAGCCAAGGGATATTGTTCTCTTCCTCAGAGGTGGTGGGCTCAGACAAATCAATGAGATGAACCCAATCTATCACTCATTGCATTTTGTGCTACTCTTCCCTACTGGCCAATTGGGATGGCACCCTCAGCTGGAGTATGGCACCACAGGGAGGGGGTCTAGAACTGTAGCTGCTGCACTTGATGACAATGAGGATGTGGACCTTGGAGAAGAGGTTCTTCATGCTCCTGGACAGGAGCCTGGAAATGCTGCAACAGGTCATGCAATCACTAGCAGAAGGAGACCCAAGTATATGTCCCAGGCAGAATATTTTCGCTTTAGGCTCTTCCCCAGGATGGATGAGTCTGATCATCTCTTCAGAGCAGGTGCTCTCTTCCAAGAATTTGTGGTTGATATGTGGGCTGCTACAGAGCAGTCAAGGCTGTACTGGATCTCCCACAACCAGAGGTCAATCAGGTCTGATGTTTACCAAGGCCTGGTGGATGCTGTTGCCAATGCTGATACTGACAGTGCTCAGTTGGGCCAATGTATCATCCTGCCTTCCTCTTTCTCTGGCAGCACTCACAATATGATTCAGTACTGTCAGGATGCTCTGGCAATCAACAGGCATAATGCTAATGAATTTGCTTGATAGGGTGCTACATCCTTTCAGGACCTCCTCACCTTCAATGGCACTGTCCATCCCACATTTAAGGCCTCTTGCATGGCTAGAGGGTTCTTGGAAGATGACAATGAGTGGATTCTCTGTTTGCAGGATGCCAGCACCATGCAGACTGGGAAACAGCTCAGGTCTCTCTTTGCCATCATCCTCAGAGACTGTCAGCCTGCTCAGCCTGAGCAGCTGTGGATGCAATTTAGGGAGTTTGTATGTGATGATCTGAGGCATACCCTTAGGAGACTTGGCAGGGATAACCCTACTGAAAAGGATGCCTTTGATTATGGTCTCCACCTCATTGACATTTTGCTGCACTCCAGCAACAAGTCTCTCTCAGACTATCCTCCCATGCCCCTCCCCCACATGGACTGGCAGCACTTGGTGGGCAATAGGCTCATTGCAGAGCAGTGTGACTATGATGTGGTCCAGGAGCAGAGCTTGGCAGACCAGCAGATTCCCATGCTCAATGAGGAGCAAAGGCATGCATTTGATCAGATCATGGATGCAGTCACCTCCAAGTCTGGACATTGCTTCTTTCTTAATGGCCCTGGTGGAACTGGAAAAACTTTCATTTACAACACACTCTGTCATGCATTGAGAGCCCAAGGGAAGATTGTGATTTGTGTGGCCTCCTCTGGAATTGCTGCTTTGCTTCTAAAGGGTGGAAGGACTTCCCATTCCAGGTTCAAGATTCCACTTCAGGTTCATGAATCCTCTACCTGTGCAATCAAGAGGAATAGTATGGAGGCAGAGCTCTTCCAGGCAGCTCACTTAATCATCTGGGATGAGGTGCCCATGCAACATCATCACATCCCAGAGGCAGTCAACAACACTCTGAAGGACATTAGGGCCTGTGACAGGTTATTTGGAGGTCTCACTGTGGTCTTTGGTGGTGATTTCCAGCAGACTCTGCCAGTCATTGTCAGAGGTTCCAGGCCTCAAATTGTGAGTGCTTGCATTCAAAGGTCTACCTTCTGGAGGCAGCTCTCCATCATCACCCTCAAGAGGAACATGAGGCTGGGCTTGGATGCTGCTGAGCAAGACTTTGCTCAGTGGCAATTGGATGTAGGACATGGGAAACACACAGATACAGATGACAATGTCACCCTCCCTGACTCCCTCCACTGTGCAGAGAACAGCCTGCAGTCCTTGGTGCACTCCACATACCCTGAAATTGATCAGCTCCCCCACCCTCCTGACAACTACTTTTGTGAGAGGATGCTGCTCACTGCCAGAAATGAGGATGTACACAGGATCAATGCTCATGTCCTGCAAAGCTTTCCTGGAGATGCACAAACATTTATCTGTGCAGACTCTATTGAATCAAGAGGTGATGAGCAGGACTCAATCCTATACCCTGTGGAGTACCTCAATGCCATCAATGCTTCTGGGCTTCCCTTAGCTGAATTGACTCTGAAGCTTGGCTGTCCTTTAATGATCTTGAGGAACCTTAATCCTGGCCAAGGGGTGTGCAATGGGACCAGAGGGATCTTGACCAAAATGACCAGGAGGGTGCTTGAGGTCAGACTTTTGAGTGGGGACAATGCTTGGCAGTGCATCCTTATACCTTGCATTACTCTCTCTCCATCAGACCTCCAGCTCCCATTTCAGCTTTGTCGACGTCAGTTCCCTGTCTGTGTTGCCTTTGCCATGACCATCAACAAGTCTCAAGGGCAATCAGTGAAGCATGTTGGATTGGCTCTGCAGACTCCTGTCTTCACTCATGGACAGTTTTATGTGGCAGTATCAAGGGTGACATCAGTGAATAGGATTAAGGCCATTTGGACTCATACTTCCCCCCAGCCTGTTGCATATTCGTCTTAAGGTTTGGTCAGAGCCTTAATTTTACCTTTTACTGTAGCGCATCATGCCACCACACATCTCAGTATTCGATAATACTGAGATGTGAGTGTTAAATCCATTTTCATACTTTGTGTCACTCATTTACATACAACTACTAGACGTATTATCTTTTTAGGTATCTAGACCATCTATTTCCCCAGTATTTGATAATACTGAGATATGTATTATCTTTTTAGCCGATCTATTAGGGAGAATTCTCTATAGATTATGAGACCCAGTACTACACTTGATATGGTCACCCCCACAAGCTCCCCACTAACCATACCTTATCAGACTGGGTCTCACACAACTTAAGCGTAAGGTCATGACGACAATACTAAGATAAGGGGAAAAGAGTACAAAAAAGGAAAAGCGAAAGTACTTATAGCGAACGCTTCGGCACTTGCTGGCATTCCCACGCTCGGACCCTCGGATCACGTGATGCGCCCAGGCCCCAGGTCATGTGATCTTACATGATTACATAATCCGACCCAGCCACAGGTCATGTGACCTTCCAACAACCCTCCCAGTTTCTCCACAACTGCACTTTGGGATGGCTTACATAAGCAATCCTAACATCACCCCCCTCTTAAGGCTGGGCATCCCGATCAGCTAGCTTGGCCTTGTCGGGGTGAGCAAGGAAGAAGTCCTGGAGAAGCAGTGCCACATTGGTGAGGTTCCATCGTGGCTCCCAAGTGTTCTCCTCTACAGGGTATCCCAACCACTTCACCAGGTATCTCACTCCACACCCCACCTTCTTAACATCAAGGATCGCCTCCACATCATACTCCAGGTGGTCATCATCAATCGTAGGGGGTGGAGGGGGAGGCAGGTTCTGAGAAGGGAAGGAAGGGGGATGGTAAGGTGTCAACAGCAACTCATTGAAGACCCGATGGATGCGCCAGGCCCGAGGGAGCTTGAGCCGATACCCTGCTGGCCCCACCTTCTCCTCAATGGCGAAGGGCCCTGCTCGTTTATGGTCAAGCTTCTTCGAGGGCCGGTCCATTTTCAGGTTCCGGGTGTCTAACCAGACCAGGTCTCCTGTAGAGTACTCATGGCTCGGATGCTTCCCAACATCATAGCTCCTCTTCATTGCAGCTGCTGCTTTCTCCATCGCTTCCTTGGCTGCTCTTTGGGACTCCGTGAGCTTAGCCATCCACTCATCTGCAGCAGGGTTTACCTCCGAGGGTGGGCAGAGCCCCCCATTCCATGGGTGCCAGCCATAGTCAAGGAAGAAAGGCATCTGTCCTGTTGCAGAGTGCTCACGATTGTTAAGAGCAAACTCAGCAGTCGACAACCACTTGGCCCAATCATCCTGGAGGTGGTCCACATAGGCCCGGAGATAGATCTCCATCTCCTGGTTCGCCCGTTCCGTCTGTCCATCAGTCTGTGGATGGAAGGCAGTACTTGGATTTGCCTTTAGGGCTCCTCGGTCGGTAGTGCCTGGATATTGGTGTTGACTCTCGTAGAGTCGGTTCTGCGGGTTAGCTCGGAATCCATCCGTTAATCGTACCAATGCCTCATAGAGATTTGTCGTGTCAATGAGATACACTAATTCTTCATCGAGAGTTCTGGTTTCGTATTGGTGGCGAGTATTGTTGAGAATTTGGTAAGTACGGTGGCGAGGGCGGTCGAAGCGCAGGTAGCCGAGCTGCTCCACGAGGGTCTTGGCTTCTTCGCGCGGGGACGAGGCGTGGCTAGGTGCGATTTGGGCGGGTTCTTTGGGCTGTGATTGAACGACGGACGCAGGTCGTTCTTGTACGGTGGTAGGCAGCTCGCGAGTAGTCTCCAAGATCATTGGAGTGATCGCGCGGCTACCTGTGCATGTCTGGAAGTGATGAGTGGTTGGTTGGGGAGGAGTGTGACTGGAAGACATAATGGTTTGTGTTATCCGGGTGTTGAGTGGTGGGGTGAGGGGGAGACTTGATATTATGTTAGGGCCTGTCCCGTCTCGATAGTAGTGCCGGAGATCGACTTGTTGGTGACCTATGCTGGAAACTCGCTAAGACCAATCAACTGTTGAGCACAGTCAAGAATGCTCGGTCCCGGAAGGTCGCGAAGACGTCTGAGAAGATGTAAGAGCGAAGAAAGACAAGTATAGAAGAGGAAGACGTCGTTGGGGAGGTCGCAAAGTCGGTAGACGAAGTGTAGAGCAGGAAATTGACGAGGAGAGGGAGATGGGTAACACTGAGAGGGTCGTGAAGTTGACCGACGAAGTGTGAAGGGGAGAATAGATGAGGTGGGGGAAACTGGTAATGCTGAGAAGGTCGTGAGATCGACCGACGAAGCGTGAGAAAGGAAAAGGACGAAGTGAAAGAAATAGATGATGATAGAAGGGTCGCGGGTAGTCGCGACAGTGTTGAGAAGTGTGTCAGTGAAGGCGATGACTTTGCCAACTGACGGGAGAACCTATAGGGTTCAGAGATCAGTACCAAGATGAATAAGAGAGGATACTTAGATCGCGCGAGTTGTAGGAGCGCAGAGGGTGAGTTAGAACAGAGTAGAGTGTGTCTTGGCGATCTTGTGGTCACCAAGAGAGACAAGACCTATCAATCGCGGTGGTTCCAAGCTCAAAGGGCGTACTAGCCTCAAGCTTAAACCAATGTGCATCAATATCAAGTCTAGAGTACCATAAGTACATGCGAGACCTTATATATACGTACATGCAGGGAGTATGACGAGAAAGGGAAAGTACAGAGAGCACCAGGCGACAAGACTATAGTAGTACGGGGTATAACTAGTCGTAGAGTGACCGTGCGCGTGTTCTACTAAGATCGCGAGGGGTAAACTAAGCGTAGGTAAGGTCGCGGACATGACCGGTCATGGGTCGCGACCTAACTAAATAAGTGCATGTGTAACTACGACTGGGCAGAGGGGCTTGGTCCAGGGCTAACGCAGTTATAGATGACTGAGAAGAAGAAGGGAGAACATAATTTGAAAGGATACACAGCTTGACTGCCAGTGGTGCATTTCATCGTTAAGGTTGCGCAGTCAGGCGAGTGGTCACGTGGATGGCGCTGGTGAGGCAGGTGACCTTGGGCGGTCTTTGGGCGGTATGTCACGTGAGTAACGCGAGTAGCGCCGGTGTGCCGTGCGGCAAGTCACGTGCCACTGCAGGAGTTGTGTAAGAGCGTGTTGAGCATCGAATAGTGGGTTCAGCGGTGAGTACACGTAAGGTGAGGTGGCAGGAGGTGACGCGAGTATGGTGGTATGATCGTGAGTGTCATGAGGAGATGATGGAGGCCTGAGAGGTGTTCGGAAGTTGATAGCGGGTTTCGGAAGAGTGTAGGGGGGTTCGTGAGGTGGTAGGGGAATGTTGGGAGGTCCATGAGTGGTGATAGAGTTGTTAGGTTGAGGAAAAATGGATGGGTCCTGACAATGACCTTACGCTTGAGTTGTGTGAGACCCAGTCTGATATAATACTAAGATCCGCCTGTCCGCCCTGGCCCCATGTCCTAACCCGGCTAGCCTGGACCCTTAATTTCAAACTGTGACATGTTGTCACAGCTCAGCCCCTATCATCCTCTTCTCCTTTACCCTGCCTGCAGTGTGTAACAGAACCGCGTGAAATTTTTACTGTGTGTAGATACACATGACCAGACCAGGAGGAAGTCAACTGTGACCCTCCCCAAGTGATACCGAGTGCCCAAGGCCCGGAACTTTGTTTTGCAGCTACGTACCAGTGAATCGTGTAGTGTACAGGGCAAGGAAAGGCCCCTACATAGTCTTTCTGTAGTTTCCTGGTCCAGTGGACAGGGCCCTTGCTCTGTGACCATTGTCAGAAGGGCGCACAGGCAACTCATTAGGAGTTGTGGAGTGACCACCTGGGACACCATTTGGGCCCCACATTAACAAAAGTTTCATAGAATAAGAGTTCTATAGGTACATAAGTACACAGAAGAGCAGCCTAAGAGGACAGGACTGTTAAGAGATTGAAGAAATCCTGAGTGCCCAAGGCCTGGAACTTTATTTACAGCATCCAGGGCCTGTGATGGCAGACCATGTCGCCCTGCCTGTAGCCCAACCTATGAGGCTTGACCTATCTGTTGCCCCCTTTGATGGGCAGAAAAGGAACTTCCATACATTCCTCCGATCCCTTCGCCTCCTGTTTATGGCGAACCCGACTGTCTATGCTGTGGACCTGGTGAAGGTCCTTTTTGCTCTGAGCAACATTACTGGAGAAGGATTCGCTGCAGAGTGGGCGAATATGAAGGCGGAAGAGATCCTGGGTAGTGGCGAGGCTGGAACCTGGGCAGAGTTTGTGGAGGAGATGAAGCACGCATTCGATGACCCGAATGACCGTGTGACTGCCCTTGCCGATATTGCAGGGCTGAAACAGGGTGCCATGACAGCACCGGAGTTCTTCACGAAATTTGAGACACTGTTCCAATGGGTGAAGTTGAGTGCAGAGAAGGACTCAGGAATCCTAGTCCATTGGCTGGAGTTGAACCTGAGTAGGAGGTTGGTGGAGAGAATCTATAGTGTCTCCCCGATGCCAGAGACATATGGAGAATGGAAGGTGCTGGCTGAGAGGCTTGATGCCCAGCAAAGGCAACTGGATGGGATACTCACGAAATGGACACCGCGACCCCCCGTGACCCCCGTGCGACCCTACCGTGACCTGTCATGACCGTTTCGCGACCTCTTGTGACCCCTCTGCTGTGTACTCCAGAAGTGGCCATGGCCCAAGGATGGGCCCCTGCTGATGAGAGATGTTGTTTCCAATGCCACCAGACTGGCCATGCTGTCCATTTCTGCCCCCTGCCTGATATGCATCTGCAGGTCCCAAGGGCCCAAACCTGGGCAGCACCATGTGCCCCCCAAATGGCGGAGGGATATGAGAAAGAGATTGCACAGCTCCGAGCCTGCATAGAGCTGTGTGAGAGAGAGAGGAGGACTCCCGCTGGGGAGAAGAAGTGTGCCAGCCCCCTTTCCGTCCCTGTGCCTGCTGCAAGTATACCCCGATATACTATCTTGCAGCGGAGACATACCCGAATTGGGGCTGAGGTGAAGGAGGAAGTGAGACTGGCAGAGCGCCTAACCAGAGTGCAGCCAGAAGTGCAGAAACATGTGCCATGAGAGCTAGCCATCCAGGTGCACTTGGAGGCTTTCAGCACTGGCAAAGGGACCACAATGAAGGCCCTTGTTGACTCAGGGCGCACCAACTGCTTCATGGATTTGGAGTGGGCAAAAGGAGTGGGACTGGAGCCATCTCTCCTGCTGAACCCAATCACCATGTATAATGTGGATGGGACGCAGAACAGGAATGGAAAGGTCCGGTATGGGATAGAGGTGCTGGTGAGAGTTGGTGACCACCAGGAGCAGATCCACTTTCTGCTGGGAAAGACCCAGTCCCACAAGGTCATCCTTGGGCATGACTGGCTCAAGCGGCATAACCCGGATATCGACTGGCAGAAGGCAGAGCTGAGCCTTACCCGCTGCCCCCCACAGTGTTCCCCATCCCCTTGAGCCCCTGCACCCCTGAAAACGAGTACCCTCGCATCCACAAGTATTCTGGACACCCGTTTTCCCAACTCTGGCCCTACCCCCGATTGGCCCAGCCACTACCCTTTGGTGTTTAGTGAAGCGAAGTGGGATGAACTTCCCTGCTCCCGACCAGACTTCGATATTAAGATCGAGTTCAAAAAGGACCCTGAGCACCTTTCTTCCAAGCTGTATTCTTTGACATGGCAGGAGATGGTGGAGATGAACTGTTGGGTGGATGAGCAGCTTGCTTCTGGATGAATCCAGCCCTTGAAATCCCTGTATGCCAGCCCCTTCTTCTTCAAACATGAGAAGGACAAGCTGCGGCTGATCATCGACTACTCGAGGCTGAATTCACACCTGATCAAGGACAAGTACCCCCTCCCCTGCATCCGAGACACAGTGGATGTGCTTAAAGGAGCGTTGATCTACTCTAAGATCAATGCAAAGGGAGGTTTCCCATCCATGCAGGTCTGGCCCAAGCACCAGCACCGCTGCGCCTTCCTGACACCCCGTGGACTCTTCGAACCAGCTGTCATGTGGTTTGGACTGCAGAATGCCCCTGCTACCTTCCAATGCTTCATGAATCATGTGTTGAGGGAGGAGATTGCAGGAGGGCATGTGAGGGCCTATGTGGATGATGTCATTGTGTTTGCAGAGGACTTGGCTACACACCGGTACTGGATGGATTGGGTCTTGAGGAAGTTTGGAGAGAATGGGTTGTGTCTCAAACTCAGTAAATGCAAGTTTGAGAAGAGTGAGATCATCTTCCTGGGGATGAAGATCTCTCACAACCGGCTAGAGCATGACCCAGCAAAGGGTGTGGCAGTCCAAGATTGGCCATGTCCTAGGAATGTGAAGGATGTCCAGAGGTTCAATGGGATGTTGAACTACCTCCGCCGGCACATCCCGAATCTTTCTGCCAGGGCCAAGCCACTCTTCCGGCTGACTGGGAATGTTCCTTGGAAATGGGAGGAGGAGGAGGAAGCAGCCTTCCGAGATCTCCGCCAGGCACTTGTATCGGCCCTGGTCTTGGCTCTGCCTCAGGACAAAGGGAGATGGAAGGTAGAGACAGATGCAAGCAACCTGGCAACTGGTGGAGTGCTCTTGCAGCAGCAGACAGATGGAACCTGGAGAGTTGTTGACTATATCTCCAAGGCCCTCACTGCAGCTGAGAAGAACTACAATGTGTACGACAAGGCGTTCTTGGCTGTGATTCGGGCACTTCGTGAGTGGCGAGCATACCTCATTGGAGCAGAGGAGACGATCGAGATCTGGACGGACCATGCAAACCTCCAGTACTTCCGGAAGCCCCAGAAGTTGAAGCCGAGGCAGGTTTGTTGGGTTGGAGAGCTCCAGTGCTTTGACTTTGAGATAAAGTATCGCACTGGCAAGTCGAATACAAAGGCAGATGCATTCTCCCGGAGACCGGACTATGGAGAGATGGTGGAGGAGGATGCACCAGTGCAGGTTTTCCCAGAAACGGAAGTCCATGCATCATTCACATCGGAAATGGAGATGCTACTCCAGAAAAATAGCACGGTACACATACAGAAGCTGGAGGAGCTTGATGATGAGTGGACATGAGATCATGCTGGACTCTGGCAAAAGGGGATAGTCACTTGGGTCCCCCTAGGAGCTCGTGAGGCCGTTCTTGAGTTTGAGCATGACCTCCCCACTGCTGGACACCCTGGGCCCCGGAAGTTGAGAGCAGCACTAGTGAAGGGTTATTGGTGGCCGGACATGGTAAAAGATGCGGATCAGTATGCCCAGGGGTGTGAGACATGCCAGCAGACGAAGCCCAACCGTACCAAGCATGCTGCCCCACTGCACCCCCATCTGGTGCCTGATGGTCCCTGGTCGGTGATCTCATGGGACATAGTCAGTCCCCTCCCCCTCTCCCGTGGACATAATGCCATCCTTGTTATTGTCGACAAATTCACAAAACGGACACTGCTCGAAGCGATCGGGCTCGACCTCACAGGACTTGGAGCAGCGCGTCTCCTCCGGGATCGAGTGTTTCGTGACCATGGAGTCCCTCACAAGGTTGTGAGTGACTGGGGGTCCCAGTTTGTGTCCCGCTTCATGAAGGAGTTCTACTCCATGATCTGGGTAAAGGCAAAACCCATGGAATGGGGGGCTCCAGCCACCTTCTGAGGTGAACCCAGCAGCGGACAAGTGGATGGCTAAGCTCATGGAGTCCCGAAGAGCAGCCAAGGAGGCAATGGAGAAAGCGGTGGCAGCAATGAAGAAGAGCTACAATAAGGGGAAATGCCCAAGTTGGGAGTACTCTGAGGGAGATCTGGTCTGGCTGGATACTAGAAACTTGAAGATGGACCGGCCCTGTAAAAAGCTTGACAACAAGAGAGCAGGCCCCTTTGCAGTTGAGGAGAAGGTGGGACCTGCTGGGTATTGCCTCAAGCTCCCTCGGGCCTGGCGCATCCATTGGGTCTTCAATGAGTTGCTGTTGACACCATACCACCCCCCCTCCTTCCCTTCTCAGAACCTGCCTCCCCCTCCGCCCCCTACGATTGATGACGACCACCTGGAGTATGATGTGGAGGCGATCCTTGATGTTAAGAAGGCGGGACATGGGGTGAAGTACTTGGTGAAGTGGTTGGGATATCCAGTGGAGGAAAACACTTGGGAGCCCCATAGGAACCTCACTAACGTAATGTTGCTTCTCCGGGACTTCTTCCTCTCCCACCCTGACAAGGCCAAGCTAGCTGGTCAGGACACCCAGCCTTAAGAGGGGGGTGATGTTAGGATTGCTTATGTAAGCCATCCCAAAGTGCAGTTGTGGAGAAACTGGGGAGGGTTGTTGGAAGGTCACATGACCTGTGGCTGTGGTCAGATTACATAATCGTAAGATCACATGACCTGGGCCTGGGCGCATCACGTGATCCGAGAGGTCCGAGCGTGGGAATGCCAGCAAATGCCGAAGCGTTCGCTATATATACTATGTCTTTTCCATTCTTGTACCCTTTTCCCCTTATCTTAGTATTGTTGTCATGACCTTATGCTTGAGTTGTGTGAGACCCAGTCTGATAGATGTGCGATACTCACCAGATTTAGCATTCACCTTAATATCCATACCACAGATGGACCATGCCGGTTTCCATGCAGACTTTGGAGACGGGATTTGCACTGTAATTACACCTAAATGAAACATTATAGGCAAAATCCCCTTGGTAGGGAGCCTATACCGGATAACGAAAGCTAAAAGCTACCATGCAAACACTACAACGAAAAAGGTGACCCTCTACGAAGCCCACCGAATCCTAGGTCACATCTCCTATGATGCCGTCAGAACAGCAATTAAATCTGGACATATCAAAGGAATTCACCTTGACGAGACATCCAAGGAAGTCTTCTGTAAGCATGCGCCAAGGCCAAACCACATTGTAAACCGTTTCCGGCACAAGCTCAGAACCACACTAAGACATTCGGAGATCGCATACACACTGACCTTTGGGGCCCAGCCGCTGTTATGTCCATAGCCAAGAAGCGATATGCCATTGACTTCATCGACAATGCAACGAGATGGACCGAAGTAGCATTCCTAGCGACCAAAGATGAAGTGCAATCAGCATACGAAACCTTTGAGAAACGCATAGAGACTCACGATAATGTCAAGATCAAATTCCTCCAATCAGACAGAGGTGGCGAATACAAGAATCCTAAGTGTGATAAACACCTAGACAGCAAAGGCACAAAATGCGAACTCACCATCCATGACACCCACAAGCAGGTAGGCATTGCCGAACACATGAACAGGACCCAGGTCAAACTAGCCCACGCCATGCTACTCGATGCAAACCTACCAAGGTTCCTGTGGGCTGAAGCCATTAATCATGCTGTATGGATAAAGAATCGCGCACCTCACCGTGCCCTCGATGGAAAGACCCCTTATGAAGCTAGATATAATAAAAAGCCCAACATGGGTAAGGTGCTACCATTCGGCACTTGACAAACAACCCCAGATTTACCACCTTGACCATGTCCCAAGCCAGGTTATTACCATGATCTTCATGAAAATGCACACCGTAATGCTGCAAATGCGGCCCATAATGATACTGACAACGAACCTCAGTATTTTTCATGCCTCGCTGCCATAGGAGGTAATGAGCCCACAACACTCGCTGACGCAATGAAAGACCCACACGCCCACGAATGGGAAAAGGCCTGGAAAGAGGAAATCGAGCAACTACAGCGACGACGCACCTGGATCATCGTTGATCGCCCCACCAATAAACCCGTCATACCGTGCCACCCTATATTCAAAGAGAAGCATGGACCGAACGGCGAAGTCGTAAAATGCAAAGCCCGACTGGTTGCTGGAGGCCACCAGCAAACGAAGGGCATTAACTACGAAGAAACCTTTGCAGCAGCAGCGAAAATGGCATCAATTCCGAATGGTCCTCGCACATGCAGCAACATCAGACCGGGAAGTACACCAGATAGACATGGTAGGGGCTTACCTCAATGCAGAAATCAATGAGGAAGTTTACATGGAGGCACTGCAAGGAGTCTTGAAGGAGGGCAAAGGGGACAAAGTCTGCAAGTGTTACGTCTATGTCGCGGGGGTCGGGCGGAGTAAAGTCCGGGCAGAAACAACAAAGTCCGGTGGGGAACAATAGAGTCCGGGCGAGAGTAACAAGGTCCGGGTGCGGCGGAGCAAACCGGAGTTTGGACGGAGTTGGACTTGGGTTCGGACGAGACTTGGCGAACGTATTGAAACGACGCCCTCTGTGGATCAGTGTCTCAGATTTCGGGAGAAGTCGGGAGACGGGTTTCGGGCAATGCGGAGTAGAGTGCGAGTAGGCGGGGTTGATAATCAGACTGGCTAGACTAAGGCCGTAATCTACGAGTACTTATACAAAAGTCCGGGGCGATGCTAGCAACGGGGATAACTCCGGTATGACTACAGAATCAGTTCGTAGCTACGGAGTAATGTCCGGGAGTCAGGAAATAAACTAAACTACAGGACTATGAGACGGAGATGGAATCTGATCGGGACAAAGGTTAAACTACTAACTATGATGTACAGGCGTTTCCGGGAGTCCATCAAATTGTCCGGGCGACGGGTCCGGGGCAGGACCAGTTCCTGGTTGCCCGAGGCAACAGCAACTAGTGCGGACATCAGTTGGTGGCCCTTCAGGCACACTTCCTGATCCTGTGCTACGTCGCGCAAGTAAAGTCCGGCGCTCTGGACATAGGTCCAAGAGCCCGGAGTTGCGATCGGGGGTCCGGAGACCGCCAGAGAAGGCCGGAGAAGGCTGGAGAATACTCCGGTTGGCACGGGCGTGACAGTATCTCCCTCTCAGGGTCGAGCCCTCGAGGCCCTAGATCCGTTACCACCCCTGGACCGGATTGGGGCATTCGGATCAAGGCGATCGCGATCCGAGGACGGAAATGGGATCGGAGATTCGTCGGAGTTCGAAATTCGTGACCGGGTATATAATCCGGGGCATCAATCCACCACCGGTCCCCTCTCCTTAGACCTGAACCACCACCAGGCATGGCTGAAGAAGACACCAACTACGAAGTCCAACTCCGAAAACTCCAGGAGGAGATGGAAGCGTTGCAGGCGGCGAAGGCGCGGAGGGAGAAGGAGGCGGCGGAGCGGAGGAGACAAGAGGAGGAGGTGGAGATGAAGCGGAGAGAAGAGGAGGCGGAGCGGAAACGAAAGGAGGAGGAGGCGGAGACGAGAAGGAAGGAGGAAGAGGCGGGGAAAAGAGCGCGGGAACGGAGGAAGGAGTTGGAGGTGGCGCGGGCCACGACAAAGCTGGTGGCCAGCATGGAGGAGTCAGTAAACCTCCAGGAGGCGGCGGAGAAAGCGGTGCGGGAGCAGAAGGAGGAGGAGGCGCGGAGGAAGTGCGCAGCGGAGATCGCGGAGGCCCAGGGGACCTCGGCCGGAGTAACGTGCGAGCGTTGCTCCCAGAAAAAACTGGTAGGTTCTCCTGTCTCTGCCGGAGTTCGCGCTAAAGTCTGGGCCAGGAATGCAAATGGACGGGGCCGGCGAGAACTCGGAGTTGTGACAAGTGCCGGGAGAAGCGGGTCGGGTGCATGTGGCCGGGGAAGGTGAAGGGCAAGGGAAAAGGAAAAGACAAGGGAAAGCGGGTCGCGCATCGGGGGGACGAAGTCCGACGCCATGGTGGAGTCGGACTTGGACTGGAGGTCGGAGACAGAGGCGGAGGGCGAGCCGGAGGTGGAGGCGAGGCCGGCGAAGAAGCTCCGGGCCGAGGATTTTGAGCCGGAGCTGGATCTCCAGTCGACGAACTGGTTCCTCCGGGCCAACGAGGAGAAGAGCCATGAAGTCCGGATGCACTGGAACTCGATGGTGAAGGGGCTGGAGAAGATGACGAGGAGGCTGGAGGCAGCAATCGGGCAGGTGAGTCATTCCCGGGCACCTGCGGAGTTCGGAACTGAACTCCGGTAGCTCGTCCCGGACTTCGTCGAGCACCTCAACATGAACAAGATGATCGCGGAGAGGGATCAGCTTGCGCAGGATAACCGGATCCTGCGGAGGGTGCTGGAGCGACGAGATCCAGAGATGGCCCGGGCGGTGGAGCAGGAGATCGCGCGCTCCCGTCGTTCTTCGTTGATGGATGTCCAGCCGGAGGTGGGAGAAGGAGCGGAGCAGGAGATGGAGACAGAGGATGCGGAGGGGGAACCGGACTTAGGTCCGGTGTAAATTATTTCGTATATATTTTTTTGTGTTTTTTTGCGAATCGGATTTCCGTTGATCGGACTTCGTGTGAACTAAGTCTGAGTGAAGCCTAAGCTCCGAGAGGTCCGGGTTTGTCGGGGTACGCAGAATGGAAGTCCGCGACGAGATCCGGTGCGCGCTCAAGCTCCGTAGCGAGCAGCCAGGAAGTTTCTTCGTCGGTTCCTTCGTAACCCGTCCACCGGACCAAGTAGAGTAGCTTACAAGTCTTCCTCCGGTTGTCGTACTTAGAATCCAAAATCTCCATGATCTCGAATTCCAGTTCTCCGTCGACAACTACGGGTTCCGGAGGGGGCTGGATCCGGTTCGGAATTGTGTTGGCTGTCGCCAATTCCAGCATTGAAACGTGGAATACCGGATGTACAGAGCGGAGGGTTTCCGGGAGTCGGAGAGTAAAGGAGCTTCATCCGGCTTGAGTGATGATCTCGTAAGGTCCGAGCATTTTCTTGCTGAGCTTTTTGGACGGTCGGGTGGTCCGGAAGAATTCCGCCTTGACGAAAACTTTGTTTCCAACGCAGAAATCCGGGGCCGGAATACGATGCTGGTCAGCGGACTTTTGGTACCGCTGCTGCGCGGCAAGGATTTGTTGCCGGAGTATCTGGTGGAGTGTTTCCAGGTCAGCAACATAAGTCCGGGCATGGGAGGAAGTCATGTCCTGGTCAACTCGGATGGAGATGTTCGGATGGTAACCTTTGTTAGCGAAGAATGGTGAGATTCCGGTTGTCTCGCTCGGAGCGTTGTTATACGCAAATTCCGCGAGCGGGAGGAGCTCGGACCAATCATCTTGCTGATAATTGCAGTAAGACCGGAGATACTGCTCCAGTGTCTGGTTCAACCGTTCGGTTTGACCATCTGCTTCCGGGTGATGTCCGGACGTGAAATGGAGAGTCATGTCGAGGGCTTTTCCGAGGGAGCAGAAAAAGTGAGAAACAAATTCCGGTCCGCGATCGGAGGTTACATGCGAGGGAACTCCGTGCTTGGAGAAAACATGCTGGATGAAAAGTCCGGCGAGGTCCGTCGATGTAACCGTGTCGTAGGTCGGAGTAAAGATTCCTTGCTTGGAAAAGCGGTCAACGACGACAAGGATGGAATTAAATCCATCAGATTGCGGGAGGTGTTCGATAAAGTCCATGGAAATTGAATTCCATGGTAATTCCGGGACTGGGAGTTGGTGGAGGAGACCATAAGGCCGGTGCCTTCGGGTCTTCGATCTGCCGCAGTTAGTACAGGAGTTGCAATACTCCGACACAAAACTGCGAAGTCCGGGCCATGTATACTCCCTTTGGATCAAATCCAGAGTCTTGTTTTGTCCGAAGTGTCTGGAAATCGGGTGGTCGTGCCTATACAGTAGGACACGGAGTCGGAGGTTGTTGGAGTCTGGAATGTATATCCGGTCGTCCAGTCGCAGGAAGCCGGACGCATCTACAGTCCACCGGGGATTATCTCCGGTGCCAGAGAGAACTTTGTCCAGGCGTGTGCTTGCGACCGGATCATCGCAGAGCGAGTTCCGGATGTCGGTTCGGAGTTTTTCCTCGTCCATGACAAGGACGGATCGGAGTACGAGTCCTTCAAGGGAAGTTGCTTGGAGGGAGGTGGCCAGCTGTTCGGAGTTGAAAATCGGTCAGAGGTTTTGCGGATTTACGCTGGCGTAGCCACTATCTCCCTCTTTGGGGTAAATGTCCCATCGTCGGGTGAGGGTGTCGGGTTTTGTTCCTAGTTTTCTGGGGCGGAATCGGATAACCATGTTGAAACCGGAGAGGAATTCCGACCACCGGGCTTGTCTCCGAGACAAAGTCCGGGTAGTTCTGAAGTATTCCAGGTTTTTATGGTCTGTAATAATGTGGACCGGAATAGCAGAACCTTCGAGGTAGTGACGCCACTCACCAAATGCCTCGAATATGGCCAGGAGTTCCTTGTCGTGGGTGTCGTAGTTCAACTCCACGTCGTGGAGTGTCCGGGAGTGAAAAGCGACCAGATGAATTTCTCCGGGTGGCGATTCCACAGAGAGTATCGCGGCGACTGCGTAGTCCGAAGCATCTGTTTCCACAATTATAGGGACGTCAGGGACGAAGTTCGCCAGTATCGGGGCCGAGGTAAAAGCCGTCTTCAGGGTGTCGAAGGCTTCCCGGCAGTCGGGATTGAAGTTCCAGATAGAGGACTTCCGCGTGAGTCGAGTAAGAGGGATGACGATGTCGGAGTACCGGAAGACGAATCTCCGGTAGAAGTTGGCGAATCCGAGGAAGGACTGCACGTCCTTCACTTTCCGGGGCTCCGGCCATTCCGTAATGGCTTTCACCTTCGCCGGGTCCATCGCGAGTCCTTCCGGAGAGAGCAGGAAACCTAGGTACTCAACTCGTTCAGTATGGAAGAAGCATTTTCCTGCGTGAGCGAAAAGTCCGTTGGCGCGTAGGTGCCGGAATACTTCTCGGACATGCTGTACGTGCGACTCCAGGTTGTCGGAGTATACCAGGATGTTGTCCAGGTAGATGATCATAAACTTGTCCAGGAGGTCGGAAAACACATCGTTTATGAAGTGTTGAAATGCCGCAGGGGCGTTAGTAAGTCCGAAGGGCATAACGCACCATTCGAACGAACCATACCGGGTCCGGAAGGCGGTTTTCCATTCATCGCCTTCCGCGATCCGGACCAGATGGTAGGCGTGCCGGAGATCGATTTTGGTGTAAACCTTCGCAGTTCCGGCTACGTCCAGCAGATCGTGGGTCAGGGGGATCAGATATCGGTCTTTCCGGGTGATCCGGTTAAGGGCTCGGAAGTCCACGCATAGCCGGAGACTTCCATCCTTTTTCCGGACGAATAAAACAGGAGCTCCATGGGAAGAGCTAGTCGGGCGGATAAATCCGATGCGGAGATGTTCATCAAGGAAATCCCGCAGTGTACGGAGCTCCGTCTGGGAGAGGGAATATATCAGCCCATGGGGCAGAGTTTTACCTTCTTCCAGATTAATCCGGAGGTCGTACGGTCGATGCGGAGCTAGGGTGTCCGCTTTTGTCTTGCTGAACACATCAGCGAAGTTGTGATATTCCTCCGGGATGGAGGACAGGTCCACCGGTTCGGTCGCGACGGAGCGGACGGATGTTTCGTCGCCAAAGTGGTGCAGCATGAAAGTCCGAGATCCCGTTGACTCGGAGATCTTGGAAAATTCAGCTGCGTTGACAAAACGAATCTCCGGGTGCCGTGGTGGTGATTTCGGAGGGGGAGTGAGGACGGTAGTTCCCACTTTCAGAGTCGGGGTTTGGGTGTCGGAGGTCGGATTTGATGTTCGGGAATACTTCGGTGTCCGGAATTCGATACTGCCTCTTACCCAGTCAACCAACGGGTTGTAGCGGGTGAGCCAGTTATATCCGAGGACAGCGGAGCAGGCGGGATCCATTTGGGCTACCAGGAATTCGATATCGAAAAGTTCTCTGGTAGGGAATTGGACAGGGAGAGTGAGTGTGGATTTGACGATGTCCGTAGAGGAACCATCGAAAAGGCAGAGTGACATGGGGGAAATCGGAGTTGTCCGGAGTTTGTGTTTCTTGACGAACTCGGGACTTATGAAACAATGCGACGACCCGGAATCAACCAGGGTCCGGAAATACGGAGAATGATCTATATTCGGAGCGGACAGGGTTATATACAAGGAGTCGGACGAAGGGGAAACGGCAGATGCGCCGAGGCGGAACTCGTAACGTGCACTGGCTGGGGCGGCGCGGTCCTCCAGTAGTGCGGACTTCGAAGGGCCGCTCAGGAGTTTTTTGCCCGAGCAGCCGCAGCCTTAACCTCCGGAACTGTGTCGGAGGTCGTGACGGTTCGGGCTTTCTTGCCCTGCGTGTTCCGGGACTTCGGGCAGTCCTTCGCAACATGTCCGGTTCCTCCGCAAATGAGGCAGAGGTTGTTGTCGAAGCGGCGTTTCCGTTCCTCCGGAGTTAGCTTTCCGTCTTTGCCGATCTTATTATCCTTCGGGGGATCAGTCTTTCATGCGGATCCGGAGGCGTTCGATGCCACTCCGGAGTTGTTGGCGGGTTTGTTTCTTCTGGACGATTGTCCGGAGTTATTTGCTTGGCGAGGCTTGTTGTCGGATTTGGCGGGTGCGTCGCGGGAACGTTCGCCTTGACGTTCCCAGTATCGCGCGTCGATGTCCTGGCAGAGTTTGCGCAGGACGGGGAGGGAAGTCGGTTTCCCGACTCAGGAAATCTCGTCCTTGAGGCGGTTCAGGAGTCCGCGGTAATAGTTGTGCCGGAGCGCGGCTTCGTCCCACCGGAGCTGCGCAGCTATCCGGTTAAACTTGACGTTGTACGTCGTGATCCGCTGGGAGTCCTTCATGTGGAGGCGGTCGAGTTCGGCCTCCGCATCTCCGACGGGATCATGCGGTCCGAAGTTATCCCGGAGTTCCTGCACGAATAGGTTCCAGTCGGAAATCCAGTCGGCGTCCGGGGCTTCACCTAGGAGAGCGGTTCCCTGCAGGAAGGAGATGGCAAAATTTATCTTTACCGAGTCCTCGCTGAAAGTCTTCGGGCGGTCTCGGAAGTTCAATTCGCATTGAACCAAGAAACTACGGAGTTTCTTGGAGTTGGAACTGTTGAACGGTTCCGGTTCCTTGACGCGGGAAGATGGGGAACCTCGTTCCTTGGTGGATGCGGCCAAGGCACGGATCGCGTCCGCGAGGTTCGGGGCTTCGGGGTCGGGTTCGGATAACGGGGAGTCGGGCTGTTCAGCCGGAGGAGATCGGGATCGGGTTTCGCGTGGAGCGGGTACGGTTGGTTCGTCCCCCTCGCCAGGAGGGGTCGGATTGATTAGTTCTCCGAGGTCGGACCCACCAGGGGTCGTCGGCTTGGCGCTTGGGCGCAAGCAGCCACTGCGTCGAGGAGGTTCGGACATTATGATCGCAGAGTGGTCAGTCTGATTATACTGTTACGTCTATGTCGCGGGGGTCGGGCGGAGTAAAGTCCAGGCGGAAACAACAAAGTCCGGTGGGGAACAATAAAGTCCGGGCGAGAGTAACAAGGTCTGGGTGCGGCGGAGCAAACCGGAGTTTGGACGGAGTTGGACTTGGGTTCGGACGAGACTTGGCGAACGTATTGAAACGACGCCCTCTGCGGATCAGTGTCTCGGATTTCGGGAGAAGTCGGGAGACAGGTTTCGGGCAATGCGGAGTAGAGTGCGAGTAGGCGGGGTTGATAATCAGACTGGCTAGACTAAGGCCGTAATCTACGAGTACTTATACAAAAGTCCGGGGCGATGCTAGCAACAGAGATAACTCCAGTACGACTACGGAATCAGTTCGTAGCTACGGAGTAATGTCCGGGAGTCAGGAAATAAACTAAACTACGGGACTATGAGACAGAGACGGAATCTGATCGGGACAAAGGTTAAACTACTAACTATGATGTACAGGCGTTTCTGGGAGTCCATCAAATTGTCCGGGCGATGGGTCCGGGGCAGGACCAGTTCCTGGTTGCCCGAGGCAACAGCAACTAGTGCGGACATCAGTTGGTGGCCCTTCAGGCACACTTCCTGATCCTGCACTACGTCGCGCAAGTAAAGTCCGGCGCTCTGGACATAGGTCCGAGAGCCCGGAGTTGCGATCGGGGGTCCGGAGACCGCCGGAGAAGGCCGGAGAAGGCCGGAGAATACTCCGGTTGGCACGGGCGTGACAGCAAGCTGATGAAAGGACTATACAGTTTAAAACAGTCAGGACGGCTATGGCACTGGAAGATGACAAACGCCTTTGCCGACCTTGGTTTCCATGCTTCCAGGCTTGACACATCGGTATTCATCAGAAAGCAGGGCAAAGACGTGATGGTAGTCCCAGTTGCGACAGATGACATGACAGGTGCAGGGAGCTCACTTGACATCGTGGAAAGATTCAAGGCAGAATTTGGCGCACAATTTGAAATTACCGACTCCAGCGAGATCAGCTGGCTCCTAGGTTTTGAAATTCGAAGAGACTGGGCCGCACACATGATAGTGATTAACCAACGCCTCTATATTGAGACCATCACAAAGAGGTTTAGACTGGAGGATGCGGCACCGATGTACATGCCAATGGAGCCCAGCGTGCAGTACACGAGGGACCAATGCCCAAGAGAAGCAATCAACGCTCCGTACCAGGAGGCGTGTGGGAGCGTACTATGGGCCGCGGTGATCAGCAGGCCTGATGTTCAATTTGTGGTGGGAATACTCGCACAATTCACCCAAAACCCCAGTGAAGTCCACTGGAAGGTGATCAAACGAGTAATAAAGTACCTTCACATAACACGGAACCTCTGGCTAACCTTAGGAGGCACTGACGGTACCTATGAAGCATACGCCAACGCAGATTGGGCATCGCAACCAGACCGGCACTCCATTTCAGGGTAGGCACTCGTTATGGGACACGGCACAGTGACCTGGAGCTTGAAGTGACAACCGCTCATTGCACTGTCAAGCGTCGAGGCGGAGTACATCGCAGCAGCGCACGCAGCAAAAGAGGTGTGCTGGTTCAGAGCATTCCTGGACGAGATTGGAAGGGACCCGCATGCACCGATCCTGTTCCGATGCGATAATCAGTCCACAATCACACTATGTTGAGACAATAAGTTTCATGCTCGAACCAAACATATCGATATTCACTATCATTTCATACATGAAGTGGTCGAGAGCAGGAAAATTGAAGTGTCCTACATACCCACGGACGAGAACCTCGCCAACATATTCACCAAGCCCCTCACGTGGTACAAGTTTGAATACTTTTGCAAACTTCTCGGACTCGAGTACATTTGAGGGGGAGTGTTGCGTATTCGTCTTAAGGTTTGGTCGGAGCCTTAATTTTACCTTTTACTGTAGCGCATCACACCACCGCACATCTCAGTATTCGATAATACTGAGATGTGAGTGTTAAATCCATTTTCATACTTTGTGTCACTCATTTACATACAACTACTAGACATATTATCTTTTTAGGTATCTAGACTGTCTATTTCCCCAGTATTCGATAATACTGAGATACATATTATCTTTTTAGCCAATCTATTAGGGAGAATTCTCTATACAGCCTGTAACCAAGAACATTGTATATACTGAAGTATTGTTGGACTGATAGCCATGCCATATATTTCTCTTTTTCTTTTTAAAATACTTAACTACAGATCTCAACAACCACCTACTTGCTGACCAATTTCATGTAATAAATTTATGTAATCTGCTTATAGTTCAATAACCACTCATCAGATTTGGAGGTGTGGGAATGAAAATTCCCATGTCAACAAAGACTACAATACTGAAATATTCATAGCTCAGCAACCACTGGGCCAATCTTCACCTATTTTTAAACAGTATCTGTACACCACTCAATTAACATTTTCTCTTCCTCCTTGCAGTGTCTGCAAGGGTTTTTGCTATTATTAAAAAATGGAAAACCTACAGACTGAAGCTAGTGGTGAAATGGAACCAGTGAAGACTGAGTGGCCAGTCAAGCAAGCAGTCTGAGCATAGACTTGCTTCAAGTGCGTAAGATGGTTTGCCTTCGAAGCTGATCGCTCGCCGTCGAATGCGGCGTTGAGGAAGAACAACGGAAGCAGACTCGACGAGCACAGAGTCGCGGTCACGTCGACTTGGACTGGGATCAATCAGACTGACTGCGCGACAATCAGAAGATGTCATCACATCGTCCGTTGTGTCGCCTCATTTCAAACCGCCCTAAACTAATGCGCGTTTGAGGAACCCCTCGTTTCCACCAGTTTCTCAGCGCTTCAAGTTGGGCTTCGCATGGGCTTTATAAGATCATCAGTATGCCCTGACAACTCATCCAGGACGATCTACGAAATCGATACCATGACTATTATCGCACGCGTCTACCTCGTCCGACACGGCGAGACCGATTTCAACAAACAACATATCTTCCAAGGACATTTAGATGTCTCTTTGAACGCGGAGGGTTTAGCGCAGTCTGAGACGACCGCCTCGGCGTTGGAATCAGTGCCCTTCTGTGACGCGTACTCCAGTGACCTCTGCAGGGCGGCCCGTGTGCGTTGTGTCTTGCTTCGCCATTGCACGACAATTACATTTTATTAATGCTCGATTTTGGGGAACAAGACTGCAGAGATTATCCTACGGCACCACCCCAACGTCCAGCTCCATCGAGAGAAGGAGCTTCGGGAGAGGGTGAGATTATCATGCTCTGGTTCTGCAAAATGTAACCGGGGAGCAGTTCCTTGGGGCTCGACAAGGCCATCCTGTTGCCCACGCAGCTACCATTAAGGACTCCGGCGAAGCCGTGACTCTCTTCGCCGCACGTCTCATTGGGTGGTGGGACGCGTTCGTCGCTCGCCTCAAGGGACAAGCGCATGCATCATCCAATCTGGCAGACCCAGCGACGACACTGTCATCCAATGCTCAACCCCGCGACGTCCTCCTCGTGTTCCACGACGGCTGCATACAGAAGCTCATGCAGGAGCTTGTCCGCAGTGGGAGGGCGGTTCGTGGCGAAGGCGTGCCTCCTCCTCCTCGGTTCTACGGTAATTGCTCGGTCACCGTGCTCGATGTGGAGGAAACCGGGGCCGCGACAGTGGTCAAATCTGCAGACTGCAGTCACCTGACGCACGTCCTTCAATGCGATGATGCTTTCACCCTTGTGGATGCATGATGTGCCAGTGAAATCCAAACGAGACGGGGATCATGTACCCTTGCACTTTAGATGAGATCATTATTCATGTTTAAAAATCCATGTTTACAATCGTCGGTGAGGAGCGATCTGCCACTGGTGCATCAGTTCCCTTCAAGTCATTTCTCCGAAATCTGGGCTAGTGTTAAAGGGAACTTCCTGGGTTATCTTCATCCACCCTGTGGTGTGTAGTATCTCTGGTGACACAACAGGCAGCTCAACCCACCGTGACAGGAGAAGAATGAGTGTGAATCAGATAAACCCACTCAACTCTGAGGCGGCATCAACAAAATGGCTAGGCTAAGTTGTTGTATAGACAGGTATGGACCAGTATGTAACACCCCAAGACAACTTGGGGTGTTACACACCTGTATACTTACATTTAGCCAAGCTGTTTTGCTGATGCCGCCCGCCTTTTGAAGCTTTCACACACTATCGCCAAACTTACAGCGGCACCGTCTACAGACTGGCGCTGTTTGCTGAACGCGTTAAAATTGGAGGGTTCCCTTCGGCGAGGTTTAGCTGAGGCTTCTCCAGACTGCTATCGCTAATGTTTCGCTATGCGTTCAAGCGCGCGTTGTCGACCTTCTCCATGAGGCCCGCACCTTCCAAGTCTCACCTCCACCAACCAATCCCAGATCACGCGCTTCCCAAAGGCTACCTTCTCACTGGTATACACGCTGGCGTCAAAAAGTCATCCTCCAGCCCGGATCTCGCAGTCATTTTGTCCACCTCTCCCCGCCCCACCTCTGCCGCAGCGTGCTTCACACGGAACGCGTTTCAAGCGGCACCCGTGATCGTCTCTCAAGCCGTTCTGGCTGCAAATGGCGGACGGGCGAGGGCGATAGTCGTGAACAGCGGGTGCGCGAATGCTGTCACGGGAAAACAGGGTCTCGAAGACGCGTGGGCTATGGCACGCACCACCGGTGCCCTCCTCGGAGATGCTAAGGGGCAAGGAGAGACTCTCGTGATGTCGACAGGCGTCATCGGCCAGACCTTGCCCATCTCTCGGGTCTTGTCGGGTATCGCCTCGCAGGCACTGGGGACGTCCACCTCCTCGCTCGGCCCGGACTTCGCTGCGTGGGAGCGCGCCGCTCGCGCCTTCATGACGACGGACACGTTTCTCAAGGTGCGCGCGCGGACGTTTGCCATCGGAGGCCGCGAGTTCCGAATTGCGGGCATGGACAAGGGTGCGGGGATGATCCACCCCGTCTTGGGCCCACCGCCCGTGCGCGCGCTCCATGCCACGCTTTTAGGGTGTATCCTCACAGACTGCCCAGTCTCGCCGCGCAGCCTACAGTCCGCCCTGAACTACGCCGTCGAGCGTAGCTTCAACTCAATCAGCGTGGATGGCGACATGTCCACGAATGATACCGTCGTCGCTCTGGCAAACGGCGCAGGCGCGGAGATGGCTGAGATTGACGAAGACGGCGAGCCCGAGGCATATAGGATATTTAGGGATGAGCTCACAGCGTTGGCGGTGAACCTCGCTCAACTAGTTGTTTGGGACGGAGAAGGGGCGACAAAATTCGTGACTGTTTCTGTAGAGGTGGCCCTTTCGCCTACCCTCGATTGAGTTGACATCGCTTACCGATTATTCCAATCAGGGGGCATCCACCTATGAAGACGCACGCAAAGTTGCTTCGCGGATATCAACTTCGGCTCTTGTCAAGACAGCCCTTTATGGGGAAGACGCCAAGTATTTCTTATTGACACCTCGCCTTGGCTGCCAATTATGACTGTTTGTTTTATACCTAACAGCTGGGGCCGCATCCTCGCAGCGTCGGGCTCAGTCCCACTCTCAATGCCAATTGAACCTTCTCGAGTTAGCGTGACCTTCGTCCCAGCCGACGGTACTTCCCCTCTACCAGTCCTGGTGAATGGAGAGCCAGAAAATGCAGACGAAGCACGGGCACTGCAGATCTTACAGGCAAATGAGTTCGAAGTGAAGGTTGAGCTAGGTTGCGGACATGAGAAGGCGACTTATTGGACTTGCGATTTTAGCTATGTGAGCGGCACCCATTTTTCAATGTGCTTGCTTGACTCCAGTTTGTCAGGAATATGTCCGAATCAATGGAGACTATCGAAGTTAGCTAATTTGAGATGTCAAGAATGATTGGGTCTCTGTATCAGGACTTTCATTGTCCTAAGTCCCGTACTAGAATTCTTTATCTCAGAATGAGTGCTCAAACATTCCTCATGCCGCCACAGTTTCAACGCTCTCAGGAGGGTTGTTGAGACTCGAGGCCCTGGATCATGAGGCCAGTTAGACGCCCGACCTCGCGCACTGCCCTTATGCAGTAGCAATGCTGTACCTATTTATCCCAGGGGTCTTACAGAGTCGCATATCGTGCAGCATCGGTCCCCTCCCATGAATTCTAGACGGGCTCTACTAGGCCTCTCCGCCTTCATATTCTTCCATTTGTTGCAGACCGTAAACGCGCAGGCGAATAGCACACTGGCAACAACTGACCCAAACGAGCAATGCGGTTTTCTTGGCGACACTGATACATACGGTCTTGGGATTCGCATAGGACTTTACCTGCAATGGATCACCACCAGCATTGCCTATAATTTCGTCCCGGAGGAAGCTCCCAACATTCGAGGTGTAAACACAGCCTTTCAACTGTCCAATTTCGCCGGATTGCTCTATATCACGTTCTCAAGAGGCTCTTGGTCGCCGAGCGGGCAGCTTTTCGCTGTTGAATGTTGGATCGTGCTACTGTTTTGCTTGGGAGGAATCGCCACAGGGAAAGGGTATCACACGGACCACACAGGTGGCCCTCATGTAGCGACCTTCGCGACATACGACATGACGGCTCTGGGCGCGGTCATCCAAGCCTGTCTTGGCGCAGCCTTGGCCTTCTACTCCGTCTGGTTTGTCTTCGTTGGGATGGACACCATGCTGCATCCGCCCTGTAGTCACTTTGCCTTCTTCTTCGCGAAAGTTGTGAGAATAACGTTGTACTAGTCATCGCTTCCGTATCGCTGACCGTGGTTGAGCACAGGATCTGTTTGGTCGGTTCCGGACTTTTCTCAAGGTCTTATTCACGGCCAGCGCCGTTGGCGTCTCCGTGACGATCTTCGTTTTGGCTTTCTTGTCCTTCCGGTCTTTCGACGCATTCAAGGATTTGCTAGGAATCCCACCTCGGCCCTCTGCCGACGCAGAAAAAGTCACAGTCCCAACACTACCGTCCGAACGACAGACGCCTGACAAGATCGTTGAAAGTGGACATACCAGATTGAGGAATGTCACGCTCTCTTTCTCCATGATGATCTTCATCATCTCAACCGAGCTGGTCATCCGGTGGAACCGAATTGAGGGCGTCAACGTGGTCAGGAGTACTGGGCAAATCCTACCCATCGTCGCAGCGGCGTCGAGCTTCGTCGATGTAATGTGGCAATTTGTGATTAAAGTAATAAGAGGCGATTTTGGTGAGTCCTTTCTGCCTTTGCCTCGACATGTTGCAGCCCGGATTCTAATAGCCTGATGTAGTACTTGACGACTCGTTCAACTTCCAGTTATTGTGCTTTCAAGCACGCAAGAGCAGTCGTAAACCAAGGTAGCTTTGCTGTCGTGTCGTCGAGTCATCAGGTATTGACCCGGTGTGCAGGCCCCGCAGAGCTATTCTGACAGGTTAGACCTGAAGGGTTCGTGAGATGCAGAAGGCACGCAAGGCTCCAACCTTCTGACCAGGTTGTCATTATCGCGTCGATGATTCTGGTTACATAAAATTTTGTGTTGAGTCCCAGAGATTTCACTAGATAACTGGCTGCTCCTATCCCTGATCGTGGATGTAGAACAAGGGTGGCAGTTTTACGGAGACTTAGCATAATAGTGGTACTTCTACAGCGCGCCACCTGTTTACACCACAATCTGTATTTCGTACGTCATATTGGGGTCCCGATCACGTGTATCCTGGCTATCCTCTTCGTGACTTGGAGCAACTCTGGAGACTATCGAGGCGTCACAGGACTGACTCTCCAAGAATCCAGTGTCAAATCTCACCTTCACCCTCTTCCAGTCGCCGTTTTCCGTGTTTGATGTCCCCTGTTTCAGAGCAGGATAAGCTTTTCAATGTTTGGCGACCATAAAAAAGAATGCGCAGCCTCTCGCATGACGAGTACGGGACGAAGGCCGTGAAACTTTGTGCTGAAACGAGGACTTCGCCTCGGCAGGCTTCCAAGATGAGCGCTGCCCTCCGGCGCTTCACCGAGCAGGATATTTTCTCAAACATGACGGGGCCGTGTCTCGCTCTTTGCTCTCGAGCCCCGCCACTTCGTCCGGTTTACCCTGCTTGCGATGGGCCTCGCGGTACCTGCGGTCGCATTTATTGCAGCTGCGGCGGTCTTGTTCCCATTTCCTTGGCTCTTGAG
This sequence comes from Clavaria fumosa, assembly GCA_951802425.1. Lineage (NCBI taxonomy): Eukaryota > Fungi > Basidiomycota > Agaricomycetes > Agaricales > Clavariaceae > Clavaria > Clavaria fumosa. The sequence continues at coordinate 833,151 of OX637802.1, read as the reverse complement.
GACACGGAACACCGCGATGCTATTCTTCGTGGCATGGCTGCTGGTCGCCGATACAATAGTGGCCGTCAATGCTCTCCTTTGGGCCAAGTCCATCCATCCAAGCTCTGTGTGGTGTGACATTGGTGAGCTGCGTTTCCAGACCCTGGCACGATTTACATCCTCGTTCTCATTACGCCTCGGCAAAACAGCCAGCAAGCTCATCATAGGGGCAAACTTTGGACTGCCGGCGTGCTTCCTCTGCATATCCGTGTACCTGGAGCGGTTGTCGACCTTCGGGCACGTTTGTGCCCTGTGCGGCGGGCGATCTCGCTTCCTGTTCGACGTCCTCATGTGTTGGGGTTTACCAGCTATTGGTATTGGGCTGCGTTCGTGGATCATTTTTTCCACTGGGCCTATGGCTGTTCTGACGACAATTGCAGATTCTCTTGTCCAGGGACATCGCTTCGACGTTTATGACGAGTTAGGATGCTTCCCAACATGGTACTGGACACCAGTTTCTGTATTTCTTATCACCGGAATACCGGTGATAATTTGGGTCATCTCGTCTACGTACATGGGTGCGTATTCCCACGTTACGTAGGACACTCTGCCCTGTGCTGAGCTCTTCGACGTTCAGCCATTGCTTTCAACAATCTCAATCGCCACCGGAACCTCACCAACAAGTACATTTCGCATTCTTCTCCTGCCATGACTACCAGGCAGGCCTTCCGATTTTCTGTTCTGATTACATTATTGGAGTCCTGGACTCTCTTTAATGCGCTGAGCCTACCCATTTTAATTCTGCTTCGTAATGGCCGACGGCAAACCTTCACCTCATGGAAAGACAAGAATGCTATGTCCTCGCAGATTTGGCTGTATTCAAGTGCTACGCAGAGGAAGAGATTTACGCGCTGGATTACCGTGATTCAAGTGTCGCCTGCGACGGCGGCCCTAATCATCTTCCTATGCTTCGCGTTCCATTCTGAGTCCGCAAAAAATATTGAGAAAGTTCGCACATGGTATTTGCGTTCTGTGCTACGACGGTAAGTCTTTCAGTCATATTTTGGCACTTTGACGCACCCCCTAAGTCTATTTTAGCCCACCACCCGCGCGACGACGGGACATGACCTCAAGTGTTCGCATCCCGAAACTTTCTCTCAATGGTGCCACGTCGCCATTTTTCTTGTCGCCTTCTGACCTTTCTGAATGGCGTCATGATTGGTTTCGGTCGCCCTTGATGTCTACTGCTGTCGAGGAGCGTGACTCAGAGCGGGCTGTGTCTCCCGCGTACACGGTTGATATCACAGTCGAGCATGTGGCGCTTTCGGCATCTCCAACCTCTACTATGGACCTGAGGTAAGACTCAAGCCGCTCTGCCCGCCCGCTCTGGTTCTCACGGTTGCCCTCTAGACCAATGCCGGGCTCGGGTGACGATGCTCTGCGTGACACTGAGCATCCAGCAAGCAGACAATCCACAGAAGCGACGGATACAGACACGGATCCCGAACTGGGAACCGTGCAAAACGTTCGGCGCGCACTGTCGGCGCGGCGTGCCCCAGGCGGACCCGTCAAGGCAGAGGCTACGTCTCCCTTGCGAATGCAGAAGGTGCCCATCACCATTTACGCGGGAGAACACTCGGAGCGGCTCTCACCCCAGCTGGCCATTTCGTTCCAGTCCGAGGAAACGAACACGCTCGGTGGAAGATTGTTGGATGCCAGTGGGCCTTCTGGTCTGGTCCGGGATTTTGCGCCTGATAGCTCTTCGAGACGGACCATACTTGCCAAGGAGACGTCTGCGTCGCGTGGGCGACAACGACGAGAGGGGGAGGAGCCGAGCTCTCGGCCCACCAAACCTTCGTGGCCTTTCCGACAACCGCGCCAACCTGCGCTCGACTTGATGTCCGCGGAGGAGGATTCCACTTTTCTTATTCTCTCATCCACGTCTTCCTCCGTTATCGCTCCTTCGGTCTATTCATTAGACATTGAGGTTGAGCCGGGCGTCAAGATGTATAGACGGTATGTTGAATTTTCACATGCTAGATGATCCGCCTTGCTGACCATCTTCCACGTAGGAGTCGAAGACGTGCTCGATCGGTGGCTGTATTTCCGAGCGAGCAACAAAATGTCCTGCATACGGGACAAACAAAATCTCAGATTGTTTCTTTCACTATGGGAAGCGGGGCGGGAGGATCGGGCGGAAATACGCCCGCGCTGTCGCAACACAGAATAGGCAGGAATTTGGCTGAAACGCCGAACTCCTCCACTGTGGCCATGTATGGTGACTCTCCATATGCGCCGGATGTACAGGCCTTTTCACCGCGAGTGCCGCACCTGCCACGACCGCCGTCAGTGTATTCTCTTGATCTTCAGATTGCGCCGAGCCTGCGGCGACAACGATCTTTTCCTACACATGATACAGTTTCACCTCGACGGCCAGGGTGGATTTAGTTGGAATGCAATTAAAAAATAAAAATAAAAAGTGATCGTGACACGTCACCGCGTTACGTACCACGTGTCTCGAACCAAATAAATACAAAAAGCTGCGCATCGGATCAACACGCAACAACATTGGCAACTCGTCTTACTTCATCCTCCATCCTTAGTCATCCTACAAAGAGGAATTTTAATGCTGAAGTTCCAAGCCGGCAACCCTTCCGACAATGCCCAGGCTCAGACCGTTCCACAACAATCCATCCCTCAGCCTCAGTCCGCCGGCATGCAAACGCTACGTCTGCGCGATGACGCTACAGCCATAAACGTACCCCCAGCGCCAGCACGCCCTCGAAAGCGTCGGCCGACTAACAAAGCGAAACTCGCCCAGGCACAGGCACAGCAGCAGCAGCAGCACGCTCAGCACGCCCAGCAAACCCAACTCCAGCAGCAGCAACAGCCGCAGCCTCTACAGGAGCCAGGGGCACAGCCGACGGAGCAGCCTCCGACCACCGCCGAACAGCAACAGGCTTTGCAGCACATATTACCATCGCCACACGTCCTCGTGCAGATGTCGTCCGTACCGGTCTTCTACGCACCTTCCGACTACACAACGGCGGGCATGGCGCAACCCCCTGTTGGGGAAATGCAGCAGTCACCGCCACCTTCGGTCAGTGGAAGAGCATTAAGCGGCAGCAAGCGAGCGGAGCAGAATAGGAAAGCCCAGCGCGCCTTCCGTGAGCGGAGAGACCAGTGTGTTGAGATGATATCACTTTCACAATCTTGATGTCGGAGTCTGAGGTGTCGAACTACAGGCATGTCAAGACACTGGAATCGAGATCGCAGCTGCTTGACGCTGCCATAGCGTCGGCAGACGAAGCTAACAGGCGCTGGGAAGAGTGCCGAACGCTGGTCGAACAGCTTAGAATGGAGAATGCGGCGTTGAGGGCTGAGCTGAGCCAGTTGCAGATGGTGAATGACGAAGACAGCGGCGCAGGAGGACCGAATCACGGTGCGTCACATATGGAGGCAACCTCAGCATGAATACACAAATGTGAGAAGATGGCTGCCTTGACGGACCTGTGTGTGTATGTGTGGGTGGTTATTTGCGTTGTATGGTCTCATCATCGTCTTTGTCATCACCGTCTTATACGCTAATGGTGACAACTCGTTCCTCGTCTTATGTGAAATACTACCTCGTCGTCTACAACGTCGTCTCCGCATTGGGTTGGTATGCCATTCTTGTACTCTCTACCGCTCATCTCCTCGACTGTCTACCCGTTACCCTCGCATCTCGTCCTTCACTCGTAAACCAATTTTTTCGGTTCTTCTCGTCATTAAAGAATGGTCCTATTTCTCCGACGTTTTCAAAGTTCCAAGTTTGGGTGCACAACCTTTTGCAGCGCGCGGAAACGACGTATGCCGTTGTAGGTACTCTGACAAAGTGGGTTCAGACCGCCGCCGTGTTAGAAGTGGTGCATGTTCTTCTGCGCTGGGTGAGGAGCCCGCCACAGACAACCGCTATGCAGATCGCGAGTCGGTTGATCCTCGTGTGGGGAGTGGTAGACAGATTCCATGCTGTACGTAGCCTTGTTAATTCGAAATCTTGGCTGATTGGGCTCCTCGCGCATTCAGGCTCAGTCAAACCCCATCTACGCATCGCTCGTCCTCTCGTGGTCCATCACGGAGGTGATCCGCTACAGCTTCTACGCGTACTCGCTGCTGCGCCCGTCTGTGCCGCACGCACTCGTCTACTTGCGCTACACGACCTTCTATGTGCTCTACCCGACGGGTGCGTCGTCCGAGGCGTTCCTCATACTCGCCACTCTACCTCGCCTCAGGGGCGGCTGGGGCAGCCCGTTCAACCACGCAGCGTGGCCCGGCCCCGCGCTGGCCCTGCAGATATGGGGCTGGAAGGACTTCGTCAGGGCTGCGTTGTTCGTGTTTTGGTGGCCTGGTGCGCAGATATTCGTTCTCTCCCTCGTTGTTGGCTGATGCATCCTGTATGCAGGATTGTATGTAATGTACATGCATATGATTGGCCAGCGTCGCAAGATTCTCGCGCCCGGTCGCACCACAATGAGCAAAAAGTGGAGCAAAAAGTGGGAGTAGTCGTTGAGACCACCTTGTCATGGATGAAGCTCCTTTTGTCGTTGTGCTTTCGTCATCGTAGCTCTGGCATCGTATGTAACAATTGCCCACCGTTCCGAGCCAGCCAAAGTCTGACTTGTATCTGTAAAGCCACCCTCCTGTCTCACTTCTTTTCCACTTCACTTTTGGCACGCCCACTGAGAGCATAAAACTTTTGCAGACACTATCTAGGTCCTACTCGATGATGGCGGACACGCAACCTCTGCGACTATGGTTTCGGGAGGGTGGGGGTGGGTGGCACTCCGTCGACGACGAATGCACCACAAGGTGGTCGGTCTCATGTTTAGCGTCGGATGATCACAGATCGACCATTGCAATGAAAAATGAAAAATCCAACTCAATGCCGTGCAGACGTAAGCAGAGGAGAGGGATGAGCTGAGGGCGAAGAGAAACTCGACATCAATGAGAAATTATCATCCCTGACAACCATTTTCGCCGCGGCTGCGGGGCTAGTGGTCATCGATCCTGGGCCGAGGGTTCCTCGGTGGTGTCAGTGAGTGGTCTACCTGATGCACCTTGTCGCCGAATCCACACATCCGGACTCGCAAAAGTGCTGCATGACTTCGAGTGCATACTTTCTGCCAAGTAGACGAGATGCTTGCTTCTCAGGAGACAAACGCGACCATGTGATGCCAAGAATGTGGATGCGCGTACTTTCGACTGACCCAAACGTCTGGACCTTCAGTCCCCACTGGATGCAGCGGGGAGACAACGGCGACGCCACCGGTGCTTCGGAGAGGACTTGTCTTTTGCACCTAGTCAGATACCGAGTTTCTGGGGGTGGACTAAGTAGACTGCCGGACGATGTGGGGGCGTGTGCTGAGACCTCAGGCAGCGCTTTGCTGTAGAAAGCAAACGGGGCCTACAGCGATGAGTTGACCAGTGCCGAAGTGAGTGGTGACAGACAACGCAGAGTTACCTCTGGGGCCCTGAATTCAGCATGATAACCAGGATGGCCAGACAGAGATAGCCGGACTACGCAGTTGGAAAAATGTCCTATGGCCCAGTGGCAACCAGGAGGTCACGGATATGCGCCGTCCATGAGTGCCGAACAAGCGCGAGACAGGAGCTAGCAGTTGCCAGTCTGAAAGGCACCAAGAGGTAGTGTGCTGAACGTCGCTTACAAGCAATCACAAAGGCTGTTCACAGGTCGTTCATCGACAACTTCCGCTGAGCTGCGATTTTGCATTAGAAAAATTTAAACCAAAGAAACACAGTCAACTGAACCCTTACTTGTACACCTAATATCCCTTGTATTTACATATGGATCAAATACGCACGGAGCTTGGCGCGCACGACTGATACCTTTTTCACGACGCGTGACCGAATCTCACCGTCGAAGAAACTGCAGTAGTATCATGCGAGCCTACTATTTCGACAACCAGCCAGGTGACCAGCGCCTCCAGCATGATTGCCAGGCATCGCGGCCTGTTGACACCGCGCGGCTCGAGGGGCTCGGCGTACACCACTGGCGCATCCCTGTTGCCCCAGGTTACGAGGTCGAGGTCGACGCCATCGCGCGCGAGCGCGGGTACAAGAACAGGGACACGATCGATGTATCGAAGGAGGGTATGGGCGCAGTACGTCTCTCTCTTTCTCTGGGCCTTGGCTTGCCCCTGGGCGTTCTAACCTTCTGTGGCGAAATCAGGTGTACGAGGAGAAGATCAAAGGGTTCTTCCAAGAGTGCGCATGCCCGTTTTGCGATTCAGACGCAGAGACGGGGTCTTTGACGCTCGTGTGCAAGACATATGCATGAAGACGAGGAGATCCGCTACATCCTCTCCGGCAGCGGGTTTTTCGACGTGCGAGGTGCGCCCCATCCCCACGCACCCTCGAGGGTCCCAGGTCTGAATAGCGCCTCACATACTCATTGCTCACAACGGCAGAGTCGCCCACCGATGCGTGGATCCGCCTCGCGGTCGATCCGGGCGACTTTATCGTGATCCCCGCAGGCATCTATCACCGCTTCACCCTCGACGAGGCGGACAACATCAAGGCTCTGCGTCTGTTCAAAGTGCGCATCTCTTCCCTTGGTGTGGTGCCGCTGTTTGGGGCCTCTCAGTCTGACGGCGTTTCTTTTCTGCTCCCCTTCACAAATAAGGACGAGCCCAAGTGGGTCCCGCACAATCGCAGCGCGGAGACGGATGCCAACCCCCACCGCGCGACGTACCTCCAAAACATCGGCGTAGGCGCGTAGTAAGCGTGCGTGTGGCTTAGGGAAAGAAGATTCAATCGGTCAATCTATTACTTGAATCTACGGCGCTGCCCTCGAAGAATTTGCTTGTTCGCTACCTCTCAAACTGTAACTGTAACTATCATTTCTTTTCCTTCCCGATCTAGATTTTGTCACGGTGGAATGAAGACTGCGCCAAGCTGGACCTATGACCTGACTAACGAATCTATGGTGCCGATTTCCATTCTTGGCTCTCAAGTTCAGACGAGCTACTTGCGGACCCACAAATCGATTCTATTGGCCCTGGTTATTGATGCTGGGCGAAAATCCTACGCGGGCCACACCATCACTACCATAGTCAAATGTGCTGTACCCTACAAAATACGTTGGTCAAGCCGGGTACAGGAGGAAAGGCACGAGACGGGAGCTTACATGACTTAAGGAACTCATCCCCTTTTGTTCATCCAAAGGATGTGAGAGCCAGTGCAAGTCTGGGTGGGGGACACGTACCGACGATGGCGAGATCCTGCGGGAAGCCGTTGCCAAGGGCGAGGATGCCGCCGACGCATTCGCTGTTCCAAAGTCGTGACCAAAAGGAAGCTCAGTCAGAATACGGCAGCCGAAGCGCGCAGCCCCTGAGGAGATAGAAGGACAGCAATGAGAGGCTCACTCGGAGCCGGCGCTCGTCCTGCCGAGGTTGAAGTCGTCCATGGCCAGCGCGAACTGCTTCCTGCCGAACGAGAGCGCGAGCGTCAGCGCCGAGGCGCAGGGGTACGTGAAGAACTCGGGCCCGAAGCGGGGGGCAGGCTTCGCACCCGGCATCTGAGAGACGCACAACATTAGGCAATGTATCCCTGGTAGATATGGTGACACAGCGCATACCGCATTGTAAAATTCTGAGGCCCAGCGGTCGGGGACGTAGATCAACGTGGTCCCCGTGTCTATGGCCTGTCGTAAATGTTGTTATTGAGGAAATCACGCGCAAGAATGAGTGAAGTCGTACGGCGATAAGTCCGCTCGTGGATACAGCTATAGAGTTAGTCGCTAGCCCATCCATCTGCACAGTCCAATATGTCTGACGAAAGGCAGTTAAAAAAAACAGCGCGTCTAAATCCGAGAAGCGGAACACCTTGGATTTGACCGGAAGCCAGCTGACCGGCCCGGTCGCCTTGCTGGAGTCAAAGCACCCAAAGCACACCGCACCGCCGGACTCTTTATTCCGCGTCAAGTGCACGCTGAACAGCGGTGCTGCAAGCTGCTTCTCCTCCAGCAGACGCTCAAAGAACGTAGGCTGCCCGGACTGCGCAATAGCGCCGAAGGCGAGGCCGAGGAGGCCTGAATTGGGGTAAGAATTGAACTCAGAGGAGACCTCGGAGACGGCGCCGAAGGCCTGCTTGGAGATTCTGAGGCTGCCAAGGGTGACGGCGTCCGAGGCTACAGTACCTGAGACGTCTCCCGTGCCCTGCAGACAGGTTTCAGTCATTTGGCATGAGCGAGAAAGGCGAACAGACGTAGGACACTGCGAACCGTCTACCCGAGTCGGCGTACGTGTCGCTGGCGTACGCATCGAGCTGCTCATTCTCGCAGTCCGGGCAGCCCACGGGAATCCACAGGTCCGCGGAGCCCGTGTCGATGTCGACGGTGAGCGGCTGGCGTGCCGCGCCGAAGCGGAGCGGGCCGTAGTAGAGGAGGTCCATCCCGCTGGAGACAAAGTCGGTGAGCGGCAGGACAGCCGTCCCTGTCGGGGGTATATCGAGTGGAGGGAGGTTGGTGTCGGCGTGCTGCGCAGCAGCAGTGGCGTCGCTCTGGCTTGAACCTGCCTGCGTTTTGGTACCAGGCCCTGGAAGCAAGGTCTCTGAGTCGTCGATTACGACCAGCTGATCAGGGTCGAACTTGACTCCTTTCAGGATACGTGAGGCGTCTGCATATTTCGCGATAATCCGTCGGAGCTCTGTTTGCTGTGGTTTTCGTGATGAGACATGGGAGTGGGAGAGTGGGTCTGGTGGCAAGCACTTACCGCGTATTTGGGGTCAAAGATGTGGCTCGAAACGCCATTGACCGTTGGAGGCGCTTCGTGGAATGATTGCACATCATTGGGGGACACTAGCGGGGACCCTAACGCCCCGAGAATGAAAAGTGCTGCAAGGAGGTAAGCGCCAAGGCGCAGTATCAGGGGGGACATCGCGATCTACACGTCGGCGGTTCGCACCAGGCGAGGTTGGGCAGTGCAGAGAGCGCCAGCGCGAATCGATGAAAAGAGCGTGCTGGGCATAAGTAGCGGTCCGATTTCAAATTGACTGATGGGAGCGAGGCGCGCGGTGTGATAGGGGCTTAATGGCAATGTTTGCATGGATGGCTTATTCATCAAACCATTCAAATTCGAATTTCTCACTCAATTTTGCGTTAAATGTTCTAATATTTGAGATTATAAGTCTTTATGCAACAGAGACTGCTACTGTGGAAAAATATCAAACGATTCTACTTTGTGGTTGAAGAGATCCATTGTGGGAAACGGGTCTCAAACACCATGCCAGAAGTGGTGACATTGCTGTAGATGGACATCAACGCTTGGGCGCTGCCTGCCCTGGGGCACTCCTTCATTCCCACCACCTCGTTCCTAACGCTATGCGAGGTTACGCTGTCATTGCTGCATTCCTTACATTTCCTGTCTGTTTGGCCCATGTTCAGTGGAATTCCGCCAATGATCAGTGGTATCTCGCCAATGGTCAGTGGAATCTCGACAATGGTCAGTGGAATCTCGCCAGAACCATCACGGGAAGCACTTTCTTGGACGCCTTCACTTGGGAGACATTCGACGACCCAACCCATGGGCGCGTCAACTTCGTTAGTCAGGCCCGCGCTCTCGAGACCAACATGACATATGGTTCGTTTTTCGCTTCATGTCTAACTTGCCTTTGAATGACTCCTTATACTCGAACCTCGCTTCTTCTCCCGCTAGCCTTTGCTGACACATTCGTTATGGCTGCCGACTCTGAACATTTTGTTCAGCCTGGCGATCGCGGACGGGATAGCGTGCGTATCATCTCCAACGAGGCGTGGGATGAGTTTCTCGTGGTGCTCGACCTGCAACACATGCCCGAGGGTTGCGCGACCTGGCCCGCATTCTGGACCCTCAGCCGTGCGGGTCCATGGCCTAATGGTGGTGAAATAGATATTATTGAAGGTGCGTCATATCTTTTTAGTCTTTGCATCTTCTGGCCCTGATTCTTCTAACGAAGGGGTCAACCTGAACACCCAGAATTTGGCGTCCCTGCACACCACTTCGAACTGCATGATGCCTGAACAGCGGATACAGACGGGGATGGCCACTAGCACCAACTGCGACGCGGCCGTTAACTTCAACCAGGGGTGCGGCACGGCCTTCACTGCAGCACCCGAGTCGTTTGGGGCGCCGTTCAATGCTGCCGGCGGCGGGTGGTACGTCATGCGCAGAACGCGTGACTACGGGATTAGTGTGTGGTTCTGGTCGAGAGACGATCAGACGGTCCCTTTCGAAGTTCAGGACGGGACTTTGCCCTTGATACCAGAGATGTTTGGGACGCCGGACGCAGACTTTCCCACTGATCCGTTCCACTGTTCTTACGATGAGCACTTTAACGACCATCGGATCGTGTTTGACTTGACATTCTGCGTGAGTTGGACATTTACTGTACTGTTTGGACTGACTGACTGGTTGTGCAGGGCGATTGGGCTGGGAATGTCTACTCAACGTCCGGCTGCCCTGGTACTTGCACGGACTGTGAGTTGTACACCTTTATAAGATTGATCAAAAGTTGACAGTGGTCTATAGATGTGGATAATAATCCGTCAGCATTTTCGCAGGCATTCTGGGAGATCAATGCCCTGCGCATCTATTTACCATCATGATAACGTGCCGTGGACTCTCACAAGTGTGTCTCACAAGTGTGTCTCACAAGTGGCTTGGTTAACTTGCTAAATTTTTTTGACTCGTTTTTGACTTCTTCTGCCTTGTTGTCCTAACTGTCTTGTGCTACGTTTAGTTCTTTATTTTATTTGAAGTCCCAATGAATTTTGTTATGACACATGTGCAAAGTTGAATTGGCATGCACCACAATTTTGTTTTTGTGTTTTTCACCCCAGAAGTAGGTTAATCACTTGATTTGGTTGTTGTATCAGCATTTATATCCTGCAACAGCAGCTGTATGACCTTGCTTTGGTTTAGAAGGAGATGTACATGTGTGTGGTTAGGACAGGTATGATCATACTCTTTATGGTGGATCTGGAGGTTCGGAGAAGTGGGGTGTGTGGTCATTTAAATCAAGGCCTGGAAGGAGGCTTATAGGGTCACCCTTTGCTGTGAATTCTTCTGAGGGTTCAAGGAATTTGCTCTGGCTAAAGCCCTTTTGTGCTGCTCAGGAGATGACAGGGAGTGGGCACAGTGGACCTGGGAGAGGATGTGACTGTTGGCGTTGTAAGCCTGACGGTTGTGAAAGATATGGTCTTAGAACCTTTTGGCAGGCTTGGGGATGGCATCCCCACATTTGCACATGATTATAGTATAAATGTTGGACTTCAACATTGTACCACTCCCTCATTCTTTTCCCCTTCCCCCCACAATAATGATCAACTCACAGTTAATATTACTGTACCCCATCCTGTCCCTTCCACCACAATGATGGTGGTGGTTGGCAAAATAAAAAATTACAAAGAGTGTTATTTTTTTGCAAGTTGTGGTGAACAGGGGAGCAGAGCAGGTGTGATCCACATAGGTGATGTGGTAGAAGGAGGGCCAAATTTCTCCACCCCCTGAAGCAGTTCCTTTGGCTTCTCCATCAAGATATTTTCTTGCAAACGCTATCTCTCCTCACTAACTCGTCAGATTATGAGAACAGACCCATTCATTTCAATACATCTTGTTAAGCTTATTTGTCCAGTATGCTCATTCAAGTCCCCTTCCTCCGGCCCAATATGTTGCTCATTATGCCAATCTTTGTACATTTTCCTGCAGACCATTTGATACGTTACGCGTATACATTTTGAGGTGATATTATGGAGTGCTCAACTGTACCGCATATCCGGGATTGAAGATAGCGCCGTCGTCGCCTCGTGGAATGACTGCGCATCACGGGGCACAAACGGGGCGCAGTAGCGGGAGTCCCCCGAGAATGCGCGGAGGTATGCGCCAAGACACACACTCTCTCTGGAGGGGACATCGCGATCTACACTTCGGTGGTTCCCACCAGGCGAGATTGGGCAGTGCACAGAGCGCCGGCGCGAATCGATATAAAGGGCGTGCTGGGCGTAAGTGGCGGTCCAAATTCAATTTGACCGAGGCTTGTAAGCGCCTTCGATCCCGGCGGAGGTATTTGGGTTGACCTTGAGACGGGGTAGTCAACGCAACCCAGACGCTCACTCATCAGCAAAAGCAGCATGGTCGGGGATGGACAGGGGCTAATGGCTCATATAAGGCAACAAGGTAAGGCCAAGGCGAGCAACGACCCTGCACAACAATTTCACCGAGCCTTTTTTTACAAGTTACAGGGGAACTTTCGATGCTCCACTGAGGAGCCGACTCGGGACCAATTCGCTCAAACGCCACGCCAGAAGTGGAACTTTTACTCACCTTTTTATAGTCGAGATGGGACATGAACGACTTGGTCTCATTTCAATCCCAACGTTCTGCCTGCATCGTCAGCCGCCGAGCATAATCTCCACTCCCTCACCCCCTACACTCCTTTCTCACTACGTTGTTCACTCTCTGCTATGCGAAAAGCTTACGCTGTCGTTGCTGCATTCCTCACCTTTCCTGTCTGCCTCGCCCATATTCAGTGGAATCTCGCTAGAAACATCAGGGGACGCAGTTTCTTGAAGACCTTTACTTGGGAGACATTGGACGACCCAACCCATGGGCGCGTCAACTACGTCAATTTGGGCCGGGCTCTCAAGACCAACCTGACATTTGGTTCGTTATTCGCTTCGTGTCCAAATTGCCTTTGAATGGCTCCTTATACTCGATCCTCGCTTCTTTCCCCATCTTCTCCCGCTAGCCTCCGATAACAAATTCATCATGGCTGCCGACTCCAAACGTGTCGTTCAGCCTGGCGATCGCGGACGGGATAGTGTGCGTATCGTCTCTACAGAAGCGTGGAATGAGTTTCTCGTGGTGCTCGACCTGCAACACATGCCCGAGGGTTGCGCGACTTGGCCCGCATTCTGGACCCTCAGCCGTGCAGGTCCATGGCCGAACGGCGGTGAAGTAGATATCATTGAAGGTGCGTCATATCTTTTTAGTCTTTGCATCTTCTGGCCCTGATTCTTCGAACGAAGGGGTCAACATGGAAACGCGGAATACGGCGTCCCTGCACACCTCTCCGAACTGCACGATGCCTGCACAGCGAACGCAGACCGGGACAATCACTAGCACCAACTGTGATGCGGCCGCTAACTTCAATCAAGGGTGCGGCACGGCCTTCACCGCAGCACCAGGCTCGTTTGGGGCGCCGTTCAATACCGGTGGCGGCGGGTGGTACGTCATGCGCAAGGCGCGTGACTACGGGATGAGCGTCTGGTTCTGGTCGAGGAACGACCCGCAGGTCCCTCCGCAGGTTCGGGACGGGACTCTAGCTTTGACAGCTACACCAGAGACGTTTGGGACGCCGGACGCAGACTTTCCCACTGATCCGTTCCACTGTTCTTACGATGAGCACTTTAACGACCATCGGATCGTGTTTGATCTGACGTTCTGCGTGAGTTGGACATTTACGGTACAAATGTTTAGATTGACTGACTGGTTGTGCAGGGCGATTGGGCTGGAAATCTCTACTCAACGTCCGGCTGCCCCGGTACTTGCACGGACTGTGAGTCGTACACCACCTATGCAAATTGATCAAGGATTGACAGTGGTTTATAGATGTGGATAATAATCCGTCAGCATTTGCAAAGGCGTTCTGGGAGATCAATGCCCTGCGCATCTATGTTCCGTCATTATAACGCGCTGTGGACTGGCTCTTCGCATTTTTCTTCCACATCTATTTGCCTAGTCAGTACGCATCATGGAAAACAGGACACTTAGAAGCGATGCAAATGTAAATTAATCTTGTGACCCGGGACAGCAGTGCTTGCCAGTGCACAATATATATTTCACTGTCATCACTGATCCCGACAACGACAACGACCAGGACCACCATGACTACTACACGCAAGAACCTCCACGACGATCCCATCGACCCTGCACATCGACCACATCGACCAGGCCCAAACCGCGCTCTCACTGTGAGAAGATTACATAATCTCTCATCTCAACCTGCAGGCAAAATCCTGCGTCCCACCGCTTCTGGTTGCGTTCACCCTTCCTCCTCCCCGACGCTACCTCCATTGCTCTCTTTGGGCCTCGACTGCGCTCTTGACCATGCTCTCAGAACCATCCACCGACTATTCACCCTCACCCGATCCCGGCACCGTTGTCCTTACGCCCGAGCCTGCAGCTGCGCAAAAGGTGACGGCCGTGGACATCAGCGACGATGGCGCCGCGCTGCACCCTCCCCCCCACAATGATGCCGTACGAGCTGAAGAACAGACGGAGACTGCTGTGATGACGACGACGGACGTCTCGCCCCGCAACGTCGACGACAATTTCCTTGTGCCCGGGGCGACTGCCGGAGACAACGCTGTCCAAGCGAGAAGCGCCGGTCCAGCGCCTAGTGAATCCACTATCTCCCACTCCCAAAAGGCGCCTCCGCCATCGTTCCGCGCAGACAAGGCGGAAGCCGCGGAGTCTGCGACTGTCACGGACGAGATCGAGCGAGACAATAAGGGCTCAGTCTCTACCACCCTGACAACGTCACACAATCAAACACCCTTCCAAATGCGCTCCTCCAAGCGCAAGGCTCACAACCTGTCCTCATCATCCGAAGGTCCATCCGAGAAGCGCCCAGCGACTCCCGAGGGCAGCGGCAAGCAGAAGATCCCCAACGTCACGAAGAAGCGCTCGTTCCTGTCCAAGCTCGTCCGCAAGTTTGTGCCCTGTTTGCGACCATCAAGAGCCCACCCTGCTGAGGCCGTCACTTTGGACGAAGGCGTCAGCACATTAGAGCCCAAACCCAAGGAAACAACCCAGGGAGAAAAACAGAACGAGGCCGACAACGCCAAGCTGGATGCCAACGGCGCTGCCCGTGAGCCGATCGCCACTCCGTCTCTGCCGACACCAAAAGACGAGGCTCCTGCTAAGGACGCCCAGCAGACAGCTGACTCACAGACGGTGCTATCCCCGTTTACCGTTCCCCCTGTCATCATTCCCCTCGCGACCACGGAAGACCACGACGCCATCGCACCGCCCGCCACGAAACAAGGGATTCCGCCCGCGCACCCGCCCCCGGAAGATCTGAAAGGGATCACCAGTGGGGGCGTGCAGCCTCCCGGATCGACAGGCGATCCTCATTCTCATACACTTGGGCTGACCGCTCGTGATGACGACAGCGATGTTACAACTTACACAGACGAAGAAGATGGAGCCGTAGAGGACGTCGAGGACGATGATGAGCGTCTACTGATGAACGGTGGAGTGGGCATCCCCATCGGACCGGTCAGTGTTGTGTCCATTTTTCGCGCGGCCGTATCTCTTAGCTTATTTATAGGATGGTGTCCCACGGCCGTTACTGCCGCCAATCGCACCGCATCACGTTGGTCGCAAATGCCTTGTGCTCGATCTTGACGAGACGCTCGTGCATAGCAGCTTCAAGGTGAGTCTTGCGCGTGCTCGGTTGCGGTCATGTTACTCATGTTTGCATAGTCTATACAGCAAGCAGATTACGTGGTCCCAGTCGAAATAGAATACCA
Source organism: Clavaria fumosa (assembly GCA_951802425.1). NCBI lineage: Eukaryota > Fungi > Basidiomycota > Agaricomycetes > Agaricales > Clavariaceae > Clavaria > Clavaria fumosa. The sequence goes on along the minus strand of OX637802.1, from coordinate 817,601 downwards.
TTGGCATAACGTTTACGTGATCAAACGTCCTGGCGTCGACAATTTCTTGAAGAGGATGGGTGAGATCTACGAAGTGGTAGTATTTACGGCTAGTTTAAGCAAGGTGAGGATCTGATCGAATTTAACCTTGCGAAATAAAGTAACGGGCGACAAACTTAGTATGCGGATCCTGTTCTGGACAAACTGGATGTCCATCATGTAGTCTCCCATCGCCTGTTCAGGGAAAGTTGTTACAATCACAAGGGAAACTATGTGAAGGTGACTTCTTCGTCTTCTTGCTCGCCGATCTCGATTGTAATCTTTCCTCTTCCATTTCAGGATTTGTCACAGTTAGGTCGGCCTATGACTGACACGATCATACTTGATAACTCTCCGGCGTCATACATTTTCCATCCCAACAATGCCGTGCCAGTATCGTCGTGGTTCAACGATCCACACGATACGGAGCTGACGGACTTGTGCCCGTTCCTTACTGACCTCAGTCCAGTGGACGACGTTCGGGGTGTTTTGGACGGGGGCCTGTGACCAGACATGGCCCGGTCTGCTTTGTCACGGCCCTCGTTTTTCTGCTGGACGACTTTGGTTGCTTTCTCTCTTTTTCTCTTGCTACACTTTGCCGATGTCCACGCCGCTTCTGCCAGATGGTTTTGCACGCAATTCAAAATATGCTGAATATACCCTGCAAGCAAGTGGGATTCCGCGATCTATCGATTGACTACTCACTTACCAGCCGCCCCGTTCAGCATCACCCTTGAACTTACCCACATTCCCCCATCCACCACCAGCAGATTTGCTCATTTGCTGTTTCTCGGCGGATTCAGCTTTACCCTTCTTTCCTTCTTTCTCCCTCCTCCTCGCGCATACGTGGCTGTCACTGTCATTGTATCCTTCGAATTTCCTCCCGTTTATTCTCATGCTCGTACACTTCCCTACCGATACACTCCTTATTACGTGCTTGTTTTCTTTTTCCCCGACGACGAGAGTGGTCATAGGTCATTTATTTGATGCTTTAATGTTGCTGTCTCGTGATTTTCAGGAAGGACTTGGGACTTCAAAGACGCCAGCGTTTGTCGATAATTCCGTGTCGGGTTAAACTTTTTTTTTCTTTTTCGGTTGTTCCGACTCTGCAGAAAAAATCGAGCCATGCATGCAGTTGATTACATAACCAGCCTCTTCCCTTCATCGGATCCCATCCAACCGCACCGCTTGCTCGTTGTCGTTGTTCATCGTCGCCGTCGTCGTTGCTGTCGTCGTCGTCGCCGTTGAACTCGGATAATTCAGCGACTTTTAAAATACAAAGAGCCATTTATTTCAAACGGCAACGAAATCAGGGACGCTCTCCAGCTGTCCCCATCCGCGCACGCTGTCCACCCATCCACATACAGTCCATCCTACCTTCCGTTCCTCGCGTCGCATAAGCTGGCACAGGCTCCACCGTTCCCTCTCCAGGGACTCTGTTTTCCTCTTTATGGGCCTCTCCTTCGGTAGTCTGGGTATTTCCTCCATCCGGAGAGCTTCCGTGAACACCCTCTACGACTCGGCATTCAATGGCGACCATAGGACTGCGTTCTGTGCTATCGTCGGCTTCATCGTCGTCCTACTACTAGGTGAGTCGCCTCCCCATCATCTACCCCAAGTCGATGCCTTTCGCCGCCCATCCGATGCCCACGTCGACTAGTCTCCATCGATCTCCCCCTTGACCGCAGTTCTGACTCACTCCATCGCAGCCTATCTTACCAACCCCTCTGAGGCCTCCTTCCGCACCTTCCTTACCGAGCAATCCTTCCGCCACTACTTGAGCCGTCTCGATGAGGATCCATGTCACACGGACAGCCGCCATCGAGGATCCGGCGCGACGCGCGGGTTTAGCACCGCCATCCTGCACCACGATCGCGCACGCGAGCCTCCGCCCCCGCCTGGCACCGCTCCCCCGTCTTTCCGCTTCGCAAGCCGGGCATCCATCTCGCTGCGCACCCCGCGGCACGTCTTCCGCTCGCTCGGCGTGTGCACCATCGCCGCCGTCGTCCCAGAGATTGACCCCGAAACCGACCACGACCATGACGAGCTAAAAGTCTTGGATTGCCTGTGGTTCGTCGGCGCATTTGGCCGGTGGTGGTATGGCACCATCCTGGACTCATGGTACCGCGACGTCGTCGTACCCACCAAGAACAAGGGCTATAGATCAGGCCTGTTAGATATCAAGGCACCGGACAGGCTCAATGACTACAATGGTGAGCGTGTGTCTGTCTTTCTGACCTTCGTTTGATTGAGTTACGACGGGTGGTCTTACGTTTCTGCTCTTAGGATTGCCCTTCAGTAACAAGCCCACCTTGCCCCTCTCTCGTGGCACGCCTCCCAGGTTACGAAACCGCGAACGGCCCTCCCAACGACAACTAACTCCTAACGTCCACACTACCAGAAGCACTACACCACCCCCGCTCCCCCAATCAGCCTCGCTCCCGCTGCACGCGACGCGAAGCCCGATTTCGTCTGCCGAAAAGACCCTTTCAGTGTACCCAGCGCAACAGCGCCCTCCGGCGCAAGAGCCTTCCGCTGTCCTCGAGCCGGACCCACCCGCCACTACGCGCTCTCGCGCCCCGTCGCTCTCGACACTAGACAAGTCGCCCGTCATCGCAGAGGTGCTGCGCCAGATGACGCGTGCGAAGGCGTCCGTGCATGATCTGCGCGCACAGTATGCCGCGCTGCAGGCGTCGGCGCAGGAGTCGCACGCGGTGCTGAAGTCAGAGGTGGATCTGTACCGCGAGCGGAAGAAGACGGAAGACGTCGCGCGGGCGGAGATCAAGCTTCGGACGAAGACCCTCGAGGACAACAGACGGAACGCGGAGAACGGCAGACGTGATGCAGAGAAGCGCCTCAAAGTGGCCGAGACAAAGCGTGACGATGCAGACAAGCGCATCCAGTTCCTGAATAAGGAAATCGACCACCTTCGAAATCGGCTGCAGACGCTCTCCGCTTCCCTGACGACGCCCGACAAAACGGAGGAGGGAGATCTCACGGAAGCCCTCAACCGTAAGAGGCGAGAAGCCAAGGTAGCTGAAGACGTCGTCGCGGCTTTGAACATCCGAGCGAAAGAACTAGAAGAAAAGGTTGCTGAGGGGCGGGAGAAGCTGCAAGCGGCAAGAGAGCAAGCAGAGATCAAGCGACGCGAACGAGATCATGCAGTCCTGCAACAATTTACTAGTCAAAGCTCTGACTCCGATGGCTTGTGGCCCTCAATCAATTTCACACCATTGATTGAACGTTCCGACGTTTTCCCATCTCCAACACCAGGCATCGTCAACCTTGAGCTCCCCAAATCGCCCAGACGACCGAGGTTATCGCTGAGTAGTACCTCGAATACGGACGCCTATCCTGCTTTCCATCGATCCAGAGGTCATTCGATTATTAGCGACGACACCCTATCTCCGGTCCGACTGCGCTTCAACGCTCTCGACATTCACAATCCTAGAATTAATTTTTCCCCATTTGATACTGACGATTTGGTGGTACCTTCGCGGATGTCTGCTGCGGCACTGACGACGAATCTGCGGTTTCCGACTTTGGAAGGTGCTGACTCACCAGATCCACATCATGCTCCCCTGCAGTCGTCTCGGTCATTCCAGTCAGACAGCGACTCGGTCCTCGATCGCAGCGAATGGAAAGCTACTCGTTCGCCCAGGAGCCCAGTCATAATGTCGACATCCCCAAGCACCGTCCACCCGCAGATCGCCGAAGTCCAAGAAGACGATCCTTTTGAAGTGCGGTTCCCACAGGACAGACCACGCCGCACACTCACAGATCCTTATTCTCCTAACCCCGAATTCCTCGCCCTCAGTGTCGGAGATGCCACCTCGGGGTCAGGCCCGAGGCGATGGCACTCCGCCTCGGCAACCACAAAGAAAGGGCTCAACCCCGATGCCAAAGTGTTCCGGCTGCCGTCGCGAGCGTCGAGCACTTCATCCCCGGGCATTGCAACACCCGCGCCAACTTATGACGCGCTGAACCCGAACGGCTTGTCGTCGGGAATGATGAGCGTCGCGACCCCTGCGACGGCGCTAATCCGCGCATTCGCGCCATCACCGGCGGAGCGCGAGGCGCTGAAACGTGCGCTGGGCGGGTCGAACAACGTGAGCCTGGAGAAGCTGCCAACTCTGCCGGACGTGGGTACGATTGCAATTCCCAAGACGTCGCCCCCGCTCGTGCACGCCCTGGTTTCGCAGACGCAGCAGCAACAGCAGCAGACTCGCCATCACTCGCAGCATCCGCAGCACCCTCATCCCCAGCAGCGCCACCATCACCATACGCAGAGTGAACAGCCCGCATGGATGCAGAAAATTTCGCCAGTGGGTAGGACCAACTTCAGCCCCTGGGAGGACGAAGCGTATAGCGCTGCTGCGGCCCGTGAGAGCAATGAAGAAGGGGTACAAGCCTTGTGAACATATGAAGGCATCTTTTTTTGGTAGAGTTGTATGTAACAGAAGATTGGAAGCCAGCAGATATCTGTTTGCTTATATATACATTCCTTGCGCAGCACTTCGTGTGACCTTGCAATACGCCACTCAGTGTAAGCTGACCCGAAGCTGTGCTCAGCGACGGATGGTCAGACTATTTTTTGCATGAAAAGCCGAACACACAACGCAAGCGGCGGCCAATGTGCAACTATTGCGAGCGAGGATCTGAATGGTTTTGAATAGTTGGTACAGATGAATAGATGCACTTCTGCAAATGCTACGGTGTGCTTGCATTCGTGTCCCCGTTCTTTGGTGGAGGAGGTCCTGAAGGCATGTCCTGGCGAGACAACCTTGCCTCCTCCGCTGCAATCTTCTGCTCCGCCTCGATCCGCTCCCAAGCACGCACGACCTTGGACTGCAAGTAGTGCGAGTGTGCTGGGACGACGACTCGTCTGCCACCAGCCGGGGGTTCTGCAGGAGGCGGCGCGGGTGAGTTGGCTTTGAAGAGATGTTCGTATTTCTGGCTCGGAAGTCCGTACGTCAGCGTATATTAGCCGGGAGATGATAGGGAATTTCTTTACTTTGAAGACCGTCTCCGTGCCCTCGCTCTGCTTGGTGTTGAGGATCAGATGCGCCTCTTCAAGCGTCATCCGATGTGAGCGAGTCAAGCTGTCTGTCATGGATCCGGACGTGGCCTTGCCCACTCCAGACACATCGTTGAGGGCCTCCGGTGCACTCTTTGCATCTGGAAAACCGCAAGGTCGAGGATAAGCTATGGAGAATGCACCGACGACCACACACTTTTTGCAGCCTGTCTGGCCGCCGCGATGAAAGCTTTGCCGAAAATTTGAGTGCCAGCGACGAGTATCTGGAATACCAGTCTCGGAATGGACTATAAGGGTGTCGAAAACGAACCTGTCAGCCATGCCAGCGTTGAGGACAATTTACTGACCATCAGAGGGGAAAGGGCAGGTACTAGTCGATCGTGAGATCACGAAACGTCCGCGCGACTTTGTGTTCGCGCCGATGTCGCAGTCGACCACGACGACAGGCGAATTCAAGGTCGTCCATGCGTCCCTGGTCGTCTCCGTCGCGCCAGTCTTCGCGAGCAATCCTCGTGCTGGTGTTGAGGAGATGTTGGACTCTATGATAATGCGGTACGCCCAGACATTCCACTGTGCTGCTACTAAACAACTGTGTCCTCAGATATATACCAGCTTTCCGCGGCGTAGTCCTTGCGCACTCGAATCTTCGTTTTCTGGACCGCAACGCCATTATCAAAGGCGATTGCCCATTTTCCATACATCGAGTCTTATTCGAGGCCACCGTATGGAGCCCACATGTTGGGATGAAGCTTAGTCCGTAGACTATACCTACCACTCTCCTCACATTATTTGACGGAACGAACCCCCCAGTCGGTCGAATCAACCTTTGCTCGCCTGACCATGTATCCCTGCTTGTGCACCGCACCTTCAACGTCTCCATACCCCGAAATCACATCCCGAGCGAACAATGGGCCTTTGAATATGGTCTCGTCGAAAATGACTCCGCGTCTGAGCCGTACGCCGAGGGCAGTAACGAGGAAAGGCAAGGCCATAGTGGTGGCAGCTGGGTGCAAAGTCTCACAAATGAGCCCCTGGGAGGATCCAGCGGTTTGTTGCGATTCACCGTCATCGGGTACGCTCTTTATTGTCCCCGCAAGCGTGTCGATATTGACTGGATGGACTCCTCCGAGCAGGCTGACGGTGGCGAATGAGATGTTGTCGCTTGTGGGATCTATACAGGATGACCCTTTTGCTCCTGAACACGTTGTTAAAAGCGGAACCTCAAACAGAGCCGTAGAAAATGGCCAGGAGGCCGCAGATGATGACGCAAGCGAAGTGGAGGTTGTGGACGACTCAGACTTGATCGAGGATGAGGAGAGCAGCGAGGAAGTCCTTCCTGTTCGCATTACGCCTCAAAAAACAAGGAACACAATGGAGAGCATCGTAAAGAAGTCTAAAAGAAAACCTGAAGTCATCGAAGTTGAGGGGTCTACAAAGAAAGGAAAGAAACGAAAATTAGACGTTGACGCAAAGAGCGACGAGGATGATTGGACCGTTTCAAAAGCGAGGGGAAAGCGGAAGAGATAGTCGATGTGACCCTCCTTGCTGATTGAGATCTATTCAAAGTCCAATACAGACACAACGACGACTGCGAAGCGGTTAGGATGTATTCCTGGCGCTGGTACGGCAAACTATAGATATCTGTCTATCCACGATCGTAGATCAGGCTCAAACGAGAATAAATCGAGGTATATCATCCAAAACACAGATCTCATGCCAATGAGGGGGCGACGGAGGCATGGCGTTGGTGTTCCCAGAGCTTGTCTTTCGCTCGGATCTCAATATTTTCGAATGAGGATGCTTGAGTGAGTTGAACACAATCGCGAGTTCCTAAGACGAGCAGCTCGAAGAAAAACGCTGAGGCGGCGCGGCGGGTGGCCTAGCCAGAGAGTTTCAGCACGGCCGGGTGATGAAATGATGGAGAGTCACCTTGTGAGAAATCCTTTTGAGGCTGACGAACTTCTCTTGACCTTCATGCCCTGCTGTGGGATGCAGCTCCTTGCGAACGATTCCCAACGCCTTCATTGTATTCTTACTATATCCTCTCTTGTCACCAGCAGTTGCCTCAGCCTCCTCTTTCTCGAGCGTCGCCTGGGATTGCAATTGGGACTTCTCATCGAATATAGATATTGGACATATTAGATCTGCATAAGTCTCGTCGTCGCCGACAGCGTTGCCTTCGGGAGTGGGGGTGGACATCCGACTGAGCGCCACGGATTTTGATCTCTGATAGTCCATGTCGGCGCCGCCCATCTCAAAATCGGGCATCGAGATGTCAATGCCGTTCAAGTCCAACCCTGTGTTGTCCGGGAAGTCAAGGTCTGGAACAACGCTGCCACGCCCGAGGGAGCCAGGGGGGAGAACACTGGCAGCTACGCTTGGGGCGCGCCTCCCTTGTTCAACCTCCTCGTTAAGCTCTTCTGTCATTAGCTTGCGCTTCTTGCTTGGGCTTTCGTCGGTGGCAGGGCGTCGTCTGGCGGAGGTGAGATGCAAAGGACGCATGAACAGCTCCGCGAGTTCCGGCGCGAGTCCTGGCGGGGCGGCACAGAAGAAGGTGCCTTCGGGTGTGACTTTCGTCGGCAAAAAGTGGGCGATAGGATCTTCACGGATGCCGAGTAGGTTCATGACGATGGATGAACGGGGTAGGAAGTGTTGTTCAGTGAGGATGTTGCTGACGTCCTTTGTCATTGGTGCGCCAAGCCCTGCATCGCGCCCGCGACGGATCTTGGCGCCTGGCCCGTCTGCCAGCTCCGTCACCCCGTCAATAATTTGCTTCTTCTCTTTCGCCTTCCTCTTGACTTTAGAAGGCGATTCCGTCGCCTTCTTCGGTGTGACTTGAACTTCGGGAAGTTGTGCCTCGGGAGGAGGAGTCATGGGCACTTCAGTAAGAGGCGATGCTGCATGTGCAATGAGCCAAAGGTATCGCAGATGGGTGGGTGAAACTCACAAGCTCGAGAGGGTGACTTCGCCTTTACAGGCGTCTTCGGTGGGTCGTCGTCAAAGGTGATCCCTAGATCAATGTCGCCGCCAAAATCACCATCAAACATGTCCACGTCAGGAGCAAATGGATGCTCGGACATCTGCCTGCTGGCATTCGACAAAAGATCCAGATTTCCGTCGGCCGTTGGTTTTCCCAACACATCTGAATCGAGTGAAAATCGAGAGGCAACAGCATCACGCCCTTGCTCAACGCTCATGTTGAGATCGTCATTGTCGCCAAATGAAATGCCCAAGTCGATATCGAAGTCTTGAGAGCCAATCCCATCCGAGGGCCCGAGGTCAAGTCCATAGTCGGGCTCAACAAAATCATATGCGAGCTCCTCGGCGGCCGACAGCGTAATGTCTGCCGCACGTGCGACGTGTTGGTTCTGCGGCTCGACCATTGGGCGGTCCTCAAAAGCCACCTCCCTAGCATGCCATATGAGAAGAATGGACCAAATCTCACAAACTATGTATACCAATTGATATCAGGAAGGAGGGCGTCAAGGTCTATGCCGCTGCCCTGAAGAGTAATAGCGTTTTTGTTGACAGCCAACTGGTCTTCGGTCATGTCGACGAGACCAGGCCGGAAAGCCTACGGAGTAACTTATGTTCTGGGTTCGTTGGCACACGAGGATTTCCCTGTACTCACCATCTTTATCCTAAGGATGGCCTCATTGCAGTCATCCAAAAGATACTTGGCTTTCCTGCTGTAGATTCGAACGACCCCTAGGAGTAACTGCCCGCTAAGGCGCAACGCCATAACCTCAACCTCCTGTCCCAAGATAGCGCCTGTGACTTGTCAACAGAAGCTCCGTTGCGTTGACATAAAACTCACCGACAGATTGCTCAATGTCGGTCTGGAGTGTCTGGGTCTTGGAGAGTTTGCGCTCCATATGTGCTGCGAGCCATACTTTAGCCAGTGGGCCCCGGCGGGACAGAATAGCTTCAGAGTAGAACTGAAACGAAGTACGTCGGCAGCGGATATAAGCAAAAAAAATGATGAACATACCATGTTGCGGAGGACAAGTTCACCGCGCGTCGCCGCGAACAGTGACAATGGTGTTGAACCAGGATGTGTTGACGCTTGTTGTGCAACGCCTGGAGTTTATTACAAATGCAAACAAACACTTCTACCGCTGCAGTGACGTCCGGGTCGACGATCGACGGACGTAACCATGCTCGCCATCTCGTCGCGACAAGTGTCGCAATTTGTGCAACGACGTGCATCGCGTGCAAAAGTTATTGAAACACTTTGTGAGTCGAAGTTATTCTGGTTTTCTTCTCGTCTAACTGTCATTGCAAGCGAGTGTTGTGGACAGAGGAAGGCCACATACCGCAAAGTCGTCTCTGGGAGACATTTCAGAGCCTGAGCCGTTACTGGGAGACGCTTCTGAATTGTCTCTGAGAAGTTCTCCAGAGTCATCGCCGACAAAACCTCCAGAGTCGTCGCTGCGTAACTCTCCATACTCGTACAGCACCCGAACTCCACACCGGTTGGACCCAACCATGTCGCACATACACAACATGAGATTGGCACAGTACGCGAAATCGGGAGATATCACTGCTGCGCTCATGACCTGTCGGACAATGAAGGATAAAGGCATTCAACCCTCCCTCCCCACCTACCACGGGCTACTCGAGGTGTGCGCCAACCTTGCGTTACCCGATGAAGCGTGGGCGATCATAGACGACATGATCGCCATGAACATTCAGCCAGATATCACCGCCGTACTTCACCTGCTAAGCGTGAGCCTCGACTTGCTCGTTTTACATAATAGTTAACTGTTTCCTCAGGCCCACCAACGATCACACACGGCTGATGCGATACGGGTATTTAACAAAATGCTCGAATGGGAAATAACACCTAATGCGACCATTTACGCTCGCGTCATTGAGTGCCTGGCCGACGCAGGACGTTTTGAGCTGGTTCTCCAACTTTATAACGATATGCTGTCCCAAAACATCATCCCAGACCTTGACACTGCACAACGGCTCATCTACCTCTCAACTCAGCGTGGCCTTCCTCGACTTGCACTTGACATTGTAATGCAATATGAGCAGTCATCTGTTCGTAGAATGTACACCAGCATTTGGATGCATATATTAATATCCTCAGCTGAAGTACTCTATGTCCGTGTCCATCTTCTCCGTGGCGTCTTTGTTTCTGATCGCTCTCAGTGCAGGTCGATGGAGTGCGCAAATGCTGGTCCACTCTGGTTCATGGATTCGGGATTGTCCCAGACGAAGGCACCTGCACTCATATTCTGCACACTGCTGCTCGTCACGGCCTCCCTGACATGGCAACTGACGTCCTCCAGGAGCTTGTGGCAATGAAAATAATACGTCAAGAGCATCACTTTGCCCCAATCATCGAAGCTTTCTGCAACGCAGGACAACTTAAAGGCGCTTTTGCGCTACTGCATGTTATGCGCCAAAACAACTGCCCTCCTTCTCCTTCGACCACCTTACCTCTGTTAGAGAAGATGGGTCAAGACGTCCATGCTATAGATTCCAGTTTTGCCTTAGTTGAAGAGATGAGAGTAGCCGGGGAGCCGATTGATATAGTTGCTCTGGAGATCATCATTCAAGCCGCCATCTCTAGTGGGGATCTGCAGCGCGCCGTGGGGGTCTATTCAAGTTATCCCGACTTCAACTTTAAACCGACCACCAATACCTTGAATCTCATACTCTCTGGCTGCGTAGCCACGAAGCAACATTCGTTGGGCGACAAACTTTTGCATGATATGACGCACAATGGCCAAGTCGTGCCTGACTCACAGACGTACGAACAGGTGATTCTCCTCTGTTTAACGCAAGAGACGTACGAGGACGCGTTTTTCTATCTGGAGGAGATGAAGAGCAAAGGCTTCAAGCCCCCAATAACTGTTTATGAGCATATTGTGGCGAAGTGCGTCCGGGCTGGAGACCAGAGATACACCATCGCGCTGGACGAGATGAAGGAGTGTGGATACGCGGTTTCACAGGGACTCAGTGACTTCATTACATCGTGCCAGCACGCTGTAAGCGGCGCAGACCAGTGACTTGGATCTGCCTTTGGACGAGCAGGCGCGCGGAAGCGATCAGCGCAGCTGCGCAAAGACACAGGACGCCAACAGCGGCGCCGTGCACCCGGTTCCACAGGAGACAGGAGTATAGCACGATTCAATGGCGACTAGCTCACATGTAGTACTGCATTTATCTTGCAGGCGTTACGTCTCCGGATCATTCCCCAGGTTATACGTCGGAACTGGTTCGATTCCTGGTTCACGAGTAAAATGGATAGTTAAACTGGACAATTACCCTCGAGCATCGACTAATCTGTCGTACTTAGCCCTTCACCCTGTTCAATTCTTCATTGAAGAGTCTTTTTACAAGTAATCACACAAATGAGGTCGCACACTTCCTGCATGTTTGACAGCGTTGATGAACAATTTTTTTATCGCTACGGAGGACAGCTTCCATCGTGAGAGTGCGCTCTAGCATACCCGCCGATCTCGACTACGGAATGTGTTGTTGACGCCCGAAAAGTGTTCCATTTAGTAGACATAAAGAGTTCTCGATGGAGTGAGCGGCGCTCATCGAAGCGCTCGTTGAACAGCGTCGAGTTACGTACCGCTGATGCCTTAAGTTGACGGTTTTACGTCCCGAAAACGCATATCATGCAGTCAAGCACAGCATTATTACTCTGCACGTTTTCCCCACACCGTCCTATAAGACCGCAGCTATACATAATCGTCGCGAAGAGCCACGAAGATCAAAGCGCTGACAGACAGGTGACTCGAGAACTGCGGTGAACAGCATTCCTTACCCCAAGCTTCGAAACCCAAAACATGCGGGTTCGACGCTGACTTGGGTGGGTGTGGAGCATGTCGATCGCTCTGGCCTCGTTTTCGGAACGGGATCATTCGGATAATCACAACACGACTCTGAAAGGCCAGTGTCGTGGCCTCGGCCTGGCTGGTGCGCATGTCTGCACCGCAACGCCGCATCTTGTGTAGCCATCGTGTAGCCCGTCAAAGCCTTTGCCTGCCGAAGAACTATGTTCATCGCTTTCTTATCGCATGCAGGAAGTCTGATGTATTCATTGATGGACCAGCTCAGGTCCCCTGATTTATCAGCACGTGACCAGTTCAGTTTCCAAGACGCGTCGCGCGACTTCTCTATATCGCACCGAACCCAGCGGGCAGAGCGTAGCATACAACTCTGTTTCGATGTTTCCCCGAGGCCCAAGATTCGTGGATCCTAAGAGTACGCGTCATCCTGTTTCGTTCTCGAAGCCAGGCAGTTGATGACGTTTTCACCTCCCAAACAGTCCCCGACTTTCCGGGACCTAATGCATATAATCCTGGCCAAGGTGTGTTTCCCGTCCTTGGGGTACGGTTACCTATCATCGCGCCATAACACTTCTTTAGAATCTCAACTAGATAGCTATAAAAGAGGCGCGTTTCTAGAGAAAGCGAATAGGTTCAACAAAGACAAGCCGTCAGATATACCAGGTAAACGACTGTTGGCATCAAACCGCACGCTACAACTCAATCCATTGCGCAAGGCCCCGGGGCATATAACACGGAGCACACCAAACCTGGACACGTTCCGAGGCCGCAAAGTCAAGCGTCCGGCATGGCAGACAAGTGCGCCGTCCTGCAACGCAAACTCGAGGATCTTGAGAGAACGCGTGCAGAGGACAGAAAAACGGTATGTTTGATCACTCCAATCCCAGTCCTCTTAGTTCTGACTGACTGCTATGCCTTCTTCCGCGGTTTCCAGGCCCACGCCGAGATCGAGCGTCTCAAATTCGACCTCGTGCGGCTCCAGAAGGCCAACGCGGACCAAACCGAGCGGCTAGAAAAGCAGAAGAAACTGAACGACGTGCTCGAGGCGCGGGTGCAGGAGCTCAAGAAAGCGGCTCTGGTCGACCAGGCGGACCTCAAGGACCTTCGCGCCAAGCTCCGGGTTGCCGAGCACGAGAGGGCGCACCTGGCAGGGCGACAGGGAGAGCTCGATGAGGCGAAGAAGGTCCTGCATGCTGCGGAGGCGCGGCGGAAAGACGAGGCGCGGGAGCGCGAGAAGCGGATCGCCGAGTTGGAGAAGGCCCTCGCGGGGGAGAAGAAGCGGCAAGAAGCCATGGATTCGCGCTTTCGGGAGGCTGCGGACAAGTCGGCTGAGGAGTTGTCGGTCGCCCGGGCACTCTCGCAGCGACTACAGGCCGAGGCTGACGCAGCGCTGGCAGAGAAGGCTGGGGCGCGCTCAGCCCTGCAGGACATGGAAGCTTCTCACGAACAGTTAGTGGCTCAACTCGATCAGCACTGCAAAGTTCTCTCGCGCGTGGTAGAGGAATATGGCCGACTCGCAACGTCCACCGTTCCATCCTCTGAGCATGCGCGAGTGAGGCAAGAGAACACAGCTTTGCACATCCAGTCTTTACGCCTATCGCGCAAGCTCGCAAATGCGGAGGACCAGACGAAGGAGCTTGCCCATTTAGTGCGATGCACGAGGGAGGAAAACGGAGAATTGCGAAGAACAATGAAGGAAAGAGAGGAAGAGACTCGGACCTACATCCGGGTCTTGAGCGACCAAGAATGTGATGGCCGAGATGGGGCTCTCGGACTTAGCCAGCTCGCCCGCGACTCAGCCTTGATCGAGAAGGAGCTGCTCGAAACTGTCATCGAGGCTCGGCTTTCGCGGATACCGGAGTTGGAGGCATCGAAAGAGCTGTACAGCATGGCTTGCCAGGAACTCCTGTCGTTGTGCGAACTTGCAGAGAACAGACTTGGTGTAGAGACTGCGCACAGTGCGCAGTCGGCGGCAGAGCTCGCCAAGGCCTTGGCGGAGCGGGATTCGGTTGCCGCCGAGCTGGAGGCGGCTCGGTCAGGATGGGCCGAGACTCAGGCCCAGCTTGCAGAGGCGACGAATTCCTCTCGGGAACTCGAAAAGTTGAGGGACAAACTGGCTGAGGCGGAGCAGCAACTGAAAGTCAATTCGAGCAAGACCCAGGAAACGCTCCGGAAGGAACGAGAAGCGACGCAGAGACTGACTGGAGCCGTTCAAAGATCCAGGATCATCGAGAACGGATTACGGGCTGAGATTGAGCAGTTCGTGACTCGGTTTCACTCACTCGAGATTCAACACGGAGCGAATCTGATATTTTACACTGCGCAGACTGGCGACAGAGCTCGATGAAGTGGCACGCTATCAAAAAGCGTATTACGAGCTGTCGGACGAAGTGAGCGGGATACTGGCACGCAACACGCTCGCCGAAGAAGAGGCAGAGCGATTGAGTAAATTTAATGCGGAAATTTTGGGTCATCATAACCCAGCGCAACGGATCATGTATGTGGAACGAATACGGAGGGACTTGGCGGTCACTAAACAGGTACGCTATCCAACGTTCGTTTTTAATGCTGTATAGATAGGCTAAAAGATTTTGCTTCTTCTGCGCAGAAACTTTTGGTGGAGACGTTGCACAGAGAAGCTGTGCAGGCTGGGAACCAGGAATTGCAACAGGAATTGGCAATGTACAAATCAGTGACGGTTCCGACGGAGAACAAGCCCCGAACCCATGTTACGAGAGTTGACAGGGTGCCATTTGCCACCCAAAACATGAACAAAAACACCACGAGGATAGCTGGAGGCGGACATATGACCCTAGAGGAGATCCTGTGATAGTTGCACTAATTTTATCCACGGACTGGCTTGATTGGGTAAGAGGTATATGACGCGAATGCCGAGCCGGCTTGTACCGTAGTTATCACGTGGCGGTGCTTGGTGCCACAAGACCGAGCACTGCGTTTGCAAGTGCCGCAGGGTTGATGGGTGGTCGCTCCACAAGGGCCCGGCGTTACAGTAAAGCCATTGCATAAGAATGCGAATGACGTGCAGGCATTGTCGGGCAGGGAGCAACAGCCAGCTGAGCTATCTGGCACTGCTCCAAGTCATTTGCCATTTGTCAACCACTGCGCAGCCACACAGGTTCGGGTTGTCAAACGAGCCGAGCGCTTTGATGGTCCGATCAAACTGTTGCCGCTTTTTTACATCTTGCAGCCAGGGCGCCTTTACAGCATGTGAATTATGTTATAAATGCGTTGTTAGCCACATCTATTCCCCCCCCTTTCAAGCTTTCAATTCCACCTCTAGTCCACCACTGACTCAGTTTCGCCATGACTCAAACACTATTAGTGTAGGTGGCTTTCCGCTTGCTTAAAAAAGTTCGCGTTCTGACCGTTTGATTCCTCAGCCCCACGACTTTTCGGCCTCTGAGCATCCATTCTAGGTCTTCTACCAGCGACAGCGGCTCTGGCGATAGCACGCTCTCTATGAATTCGAGAAGAAAAGGGAAAGGTCGAGGTTGTGCCGCCGACCAGTTATTGCCAGAAGAGGAATTTTGGAAACAACTATACCCATGGCTTTTATCAGCGCAGTACCAACTCAGGAGGCGTTACTCTCCCGATTGGATACCTTCTTGGTGGGACACGGACAAGCCATGGACCGCGTGCGAGGATGGCGTTACGCATCGAGTAAGCTGGCCTCATCCCGCCGCATATTGCGAACTGAACCATATTCTGCTCTTCAGGCCCAGAGCCTGAATGTCATGGATGCCGAATGCACCAAGAATCGCAATTACGTCGTTCTGAAGAAAGCTTCGAGATCCAATAACCCGAATGAAGTGGACGTCCTGCAATACTTCGCCTCTCCTGCAAGGTCATCCGCCCCCCAAAATCACTGTGTTCCGATCCTCGATGCGCTTGATGTCCCACAAGAGGATAATTTAGTCATCATCGTGATGCCGCTTCTGAGGCGGTACGACGATCCCTGGTTTGATACCTTTGGTGAGGCCGTCGAGTGCATCGGTCAATTAATCGATGTATGTCACACTTCCTCATTTACAACGGTGGCATGTTCTCAAAAACACCTTCTCAGGGTCTACAATTTATGCATCGGAACAGGGTTGCACACCGGTAAATAATGGCGTGTTATCACCTGTTATAGACCTTACCGCTCACTCTTTCATGCAGTAACATCTCTCGTCAGAACGTGATGATGGATGCCACCGAGCTATATCCCGAGGGGTTCCATCCGAGGGACATCAGCAAATCCCGCGACTATAAAGGCCGTGCAAGGCATTTCACGCGGACGGAAAGACCGCCCAAGTACTATTATACCGGCTTCGGCAAAACCAAGCGATACCCAGGTACAGGGCGCGTCCTCGATCTGCCTGTATGGGGCTTCGACAAGACGGTGCCCGAGTTTGTTGCGGATCCCCCACGGCCGTGTGACCCGTTCGCCACGGACGTTTACTATCTAGGCAACATGCTGAAGGAAGACTTCCTAGTCGTACGTCGCCCTTTGATCACCTGTGCCCACCGCTCTGATGGACGACAACAGATGAAGAAAGGCTTCGAGTTCATGGAGGACCTGCTCGAAGCCATGGTGCACCCCGACCCCGCCCAGCGTCCGGACATGGACGAGGTGGCGAGGCGGTTCGCGGCGATCCGGCGGGGCCTCGGCAAGAGCAAGCTGAGCTCGCGGGTCGTCGGTCGGTACGACGACGCCATCACAGACCTGGTGGAGGGGGTGCCACACTGGGCGCGCCGCCAGACGAGGCGCGCGGCGAAAAAGCTTGCGAAGGTGGTTTCCACTCCTGCGACCCGTCCGACTTAGATTCTGATTAGAGAATCTTGTCTTATATTCTATCATTTTTTATCTGCGTACGGCGTACAGCTCTACTCCGCTGCCAGGCTGGGACAAGCATTTCAAACTGGCACGACTAATACTCTTGTATTTCTACGGCTCTAGCACATATATTCCCTTCCGTCCGCGTAGATATTGTGTATTCCACATGGTTTGTTTTTATGTCATCAAGGAGTATATGTCTTTCCGATGTAGACCACACCTTAACGTCAAACTCGTATGGCACTCTGAGAGTGCGTTTGGCGCAGGATGGTTGCACGGTCCAAAAAAAAATTATGATCCCAAAATTCTTTGTGAACCTGAGATGGATTGCGATTCTCCTCAAAAAAAGAATACAAAAAAATACAGGTCTCGGGCCTCACTTTTTTTGTGAAAATCGCAGCCTCGACAAAGAGAAGACTAGTGTATTCAGACTCTTGGACATCATAGAGATTTCACGACAAGGTTGCACCCGCAACAATCCTGCATCAAACGCACTTTCCAGACTGATGATGTTGTGGTATCGCTCAACTTCCCACCACATGTTGTCTGTTCTTCGAATTCAGACGCGGCTTGGCTCGCTTACTGTAAGGCGCCCCAGTACGTGGACATGTGTCGAGGGGTGTCATGAGTTAGAGAAAAACTGCGCTGGCTGGAAGCTGCACGACTGTGGCACTGGTAACCGGGTGAGTAGGCAGTAGGCCGCCGTATTACTGTAATTAGGTCCTCGAAGGCGTTGGGTAGAAAAGAGAGACTTTCGAATATACAGATGTTGCCTTGCGTCTGCCTCACAGAGCGGGAACTGTGAGCTGGTGTCACAACTACTGCAAGTCTTCCGAGTTTGGCGCAGACCATCCCAAAAACGCTCATCCTTCAACGCGGGACACTTGGAAAGGCCTTCTTCACGCCTTCAACGTGGGGCGACATCCTCCTTGTTGGCTCGCCCCGCCTTGAAGCAGAACGACACGGCGCACCTCAGGTATCCCCACGTTCGTCGTCGCCATCGCCATCGCTATCCTGTGCGCCCCCTCTCGCTCCTTACTCTGGCCCTTTCGGACGCGGAACGAGACCATCTCCGACGAACACGACAGCCTGGATGAGACATCCTTTTACCCTTCGCCGTTCCGTTCCGCCATGTAAATGCAATGAACGCGGAACGACGGATTTGAAACACACCCCAGAAACTTGAAGGTCTCCTCCGAGCGCCTCGATCTGTGACTCTCAGCCCTTTTTTGGGTTTCAAGGGCTAAGATGTCCTCTCCTCAGAGATACGTGTCCTGGGTGTCACCCTACGTGGAATACGCCAGTGATGCATCGTGGGCTCTGCCAGTAGCACAAGTACGAAAGGCTCGTCGAGTCGTCGGGACACGTTGTCGCACTTGACGACTTTTGGCAATTGGAACACAGCAGCAATTGGAACACTGCAGAGTCAGCGTCGGAAGTCAGGCGGTACCGACATGGCGGGCCCGGCGGTGCCTGAGTTTATTGTAATGCGGAGCCCCGCTCGTCCTCCACAGTGTTTGCACCGCCATCCCCGCGTACCCACCCGCTCGACGCTCCTGTGTCCGCTCGTCTCCGAGGCAGGGCCCCCAACTGGCTGGTCTCCTTCACACCCTGAGGGGCGACATCGACATTTCGGCCTTGTCGGCCTCGTGGCCCCTGGCCACTCCGTGAAGCAGAAAGACACACACCTCGCGCGTCCCCACATTTGTCGTCGACGGACCTGGCGGGTAAGTTGACAATTGCAAGGGAAACACAGATTCACACCCTATTCTAAAATTTCGAAGTAAATCAGGCAGACTCAGCGGGCTTTGCCAATTCAAGGGGAAGTAAAGAAAGTTGACATGGCGTCGCATGTTGACAACGAAGAAGTGTAGAAAATTCACAGTCGATGAACGAACTGGAAAGCATTCACTCTTTGTAAGTCGTACCACTATTCTGAGCAATTGCCGTGGATGCTCGCAGGAGAGAAAGGGACAGTCCGGCGTCATATCTTGTTTGGCTTTACGAGCCACCGCCGCCATCGCCGCCATCGCCACCATGGTCTTGGGGCTCTGAGCCATTCTCGTCATTATGTCCCGGATGATCGCAGGAGAGAAAGGAAATCACCTCCACCGACATCGTTTTGCCGAGCTTTACGCGCGGAGATTCGATAAGAAATTGCGGCTTTGGTCATTGTGCTTCGGATGATTGCAAGAGAGAAGAGAAGTCACCTTTCTCTTCCTTGAGAGCTCGGTCTCTTTGTTCCTTGAGGTATGCTTCTTGCCGAGCTTTACACGTCGAGACTCGATAAGAAATTGCAGTTTTGGTCATTGTGTCACGTATTATTGCAAGAGAAAAGGGAAATCACCTTCCTCTTCCTCGCGAGCTGGGCGTCTTTGCTCTGCCTCTTGAGGCTCATTCCTTTCTAAAGGCGATTGCTGTTTTCGCCATCGTGCCATGGATGCTCGCAGGCGCGAAAGGAAGCCACGTTTGGTTTCCTCCACTGGAGATCCTGAAATTTATGAGGCAGTCGCCGTTGTAGTCATCGTACTGTGGATGCTCGCAAGAGAGAGGAAGTCACCTTGCACTCCATCGGGACCTGCTTGATGTGTCGGAACTTATGAGGCAATCTCCGTTTAAGTCGTCGTACCACGGGTGCTTGCAAGAGAGAAAGGAAGTCACCTCCCGGGCCATCTAGGGTCATTGTAGATCTATGGCTTTCGTCGCTGATTCCTGCAAGAGGCTGGGGTAGTTGCCTTCAAATTGGACACCCTCAGAGATTTTATACGATGACTAGCCTCGGTTCCATATATCATCGTTATCATCAATATATCATCTGTCAACGGTAGTTCACTCAGTTGATCAATTGACTGACAGTGCATATTCGCAAAATTCAAATTCCCAGTTTGGTCGCTGTGGTTTTGGCCATGCCTTTGTGCACGATATCAATATTAAGGCTGTTTTCCCTTGTCCCTCTTGGAGGCAGCGAATTGTCTACCGTGATGGTCCACTGGGATATCTTCATCCATCCTGCCGTGTATAGTATATCTGGTGACACGATATCCAACCCAATTGCGAATTGGGTTAGCTGTCGTTCCAAACCCAATTCAATCCTTCAATTTGAAACCATCTCCCATCTCGTTCACATCTCAATAGAAAGATCTTGCCAGGCTATTAGACTCCGCTCATCTACACCGTCACAGAGATCTCAGTCAAGGCGCGTTGTGTCCTTGCCAAGAAATGAGTCGGTTAGTACTCAACTGTACCAGCCAATACAATATTGTTGCAACAGCGGACCCAGTCCATAAACGTGGAGCCTATGGTATACATTACTAAGGTATACATTATCCCGAGGGTCTCGAGTGAGCCGAAAGCCAGCTCTCGACTGAGCCCCAAAGCCTGCTTTCGATATCCTACTCAATCTAACCACTTATACCAGCAGCAGTAACAAGGGCTCACCCGCTACGCAGCGCCCGCTCCAACACCCCCAAGCTGGCTTTGGCTGTAAACCTTGAGCCATCCCTCGCCCATGTCACTCCTGAGTGCCTCGATCCGCTTCCTGTACTCCTCGGGCGCACTCACAGACGGCGCGGAAGGGGCCTCGTAAAGGGACGCAGAGACGCGCGTGCGCCGCGCCGCGGTGCCGGACGAGATGGTCGCCGAGCCGCGGGGCAGGTACCGCGGGATGGGCGGGCTGCTGGCCGCGGGCGGCGACGACGGGGATCCGTCTTCGGGGACGTAGTCGAGGGCGGAGAGCGGCATGCGCCCAATGGGTGCGGAGGACGACGAGGGGAGGAACTCGGACTGATGCCGGCTGTGCTTGGGGTGTGCTGACAACCGCGCATCGCGCGAGGGTGACGGTGGTGCGGGCACGGCAACGGTGTCCTCCGGGGGAGGCGTATCCGCCGGCTCTGTGGATGGGGTCGGTGCATTGGCAGGGGGGGCGTCGACGCTTCGCGCGCCGGTCTCCGAATGCGCCCGCGAATGGCCTGGTGGCGATGCCGTGGTGTCGCTGAGCTCTCCGTCCAGCACCACGATGCGTTTGTTCCTCTTCCGACGCGGCTTGAGCCGCGGAGACGCGCTGCTCGAGGCGCTCCGAGGATGCCCCGGAAGGTGGACATGGGTCGAGACATGCATGGGTGTCATGGGTGGAGAGCTTGTGCGCGCTATGCTGGCCGGAGACGACGTGACTGCGACAGCTGGGGGCGAGTACGCGGTAGGTATAGGTTGTGAGGACGGCATGTGTTGAGGAAGAGAGACTGTAAGACGCCGCCTCTCGTAGAAGCCGGGAGGAGATCCATCTAAGACGATATTCTTCCCCTCTTTCCAGAAGAAATCAAAGCATGTGATACGGTAGGAATTCTCGTATTCCACGAGTGGGTTTCCCTCCACCCAGACCTCTGAGATGTTTGGCAGCGTCGCTAGCCGCCCAATTTCCGCTGCCTCGTCAATTCTGTTTGACCGCAAGTCGACCCGTTCGAGTGCAGGCAAGCGTTCGAGGCCACAGATGGATTCGAGACGATTCCGCGACAGATTAAGGGTCAACACTTGTCCGAGGTTCGTGTAGATACCAAGGACAGAGTCGATCATGTTGTCGCTGAGGTTGAGGGAAACGAGGTTGTGAAGTGTTGAGAGTCCCGGGGGAATAGACACAAGCAGATTGGACGAGAGATCCAAATGGGTTACGGAGGTGATGTATTGCAGAGGAGCAATGGGGAGGAAGGTAAGGGCGTTGTCCGCAAGTGACAGGTGTTTCAGGAATGCCCACTTCAGCGAAGACAAGGATACTTGGGCCTGGGGAAGTGAGGAATGGGGCTCCCCTGTCTGCTCCGCTTGCTCTGCTGAGGGGCTCGGTATCTCAACTACTTCATCCTCTGGGACAGAAACCGGAAGGCGAGTAGTATTGGAGCTGGTCCGTCGGTTGGCGCCAGGGGAGAATTTTCTTTGGCGCGTGCGGCTGGCTCTGCCTTCTCGTCCGGTTTGATCATCCAGTACCGCTTCAACAAAAATGTCAGAGACATCTTCAAGCCCGCTACGCTTCACCGTCAGACTGCGAAGCCCCTCCGCGAGGCGGTCCCAACCGAGCAAGGTCCGCGGGTCGATATCCGTGCACTCGAGACTCTGGAGATTCTTGAAAGTGTCGAGTGGGAGGGCGTTCTCGTTGGGTGGCTCGTTTTCGAGCTCTTTGATCATCTTTCGGCCGGGGGCGGAGAGGGAGAGAGCGGGGAGCTTCGTGAAGCTGCTGTAAATGTACTTAAGCTCAGAGTCGAGGCTCGGGGGCATTGCACGGCCCCACCACCCTGCGCCGAGGGAGAGCGCTGACACAGCAGAGAAAGAGGATCGGATTGAAAGCGTATCTGTCCTGTCGGAAGCAGAGAAGACTTTGATGAAGTTCATGGGCCGCGACGGGTTGACAACATGCACATCGAGGGAACCGACGTCCATACCGATGGCTTCCAAACGCATGAGGATGTAGAATAGATGGTGGGTATCGAGAGAGAGGACCAACGGCTTAACGGACGGTGAGGGTGCTGATGCTGGGGTAAACCAGCCCAGCAACGGGTTGAAGACGGAGGAAGAGGCATTGGCGGGCACTGTCTGACGACGACGTCTTCGGGGAAAGGCAGCCTCTGCGAGCCTGTTCTCGTGTGCCCTGATGAATTCCGCTATCCGCCGCAGGTAAGCGTCGCCAGCCTCGGTTTCCATGACTGGTCAGCGATGAGACTCAAACGCGGTATAAGACTCCACTGTTTGGCGCTGTGAGAACTCTCCGCTTTAGCGCCCGACTGAACGCGCAACCTCCCAGCCCGCAGCTCCCATCGCTCTCACCGTCGCAATGAAAATCACCATCAAAACTTTGCAGCAGAAGGTCTTCCAGGTGTGCATAGACTCAATGTGTAGTCTTTTTGTCTCTGACTTGCTCAAATATCTGCAGATCGACGTGGAACCCACAGAAACAGTGGGCGACGTCAAACAAAAGATCCAGGAAGCTCATGGCCATTCAGCGGAGACTATGAAGATCATCTACTCTGGTACGCTAATTCAAATCTTGAGTGCTGACGAATGACCTACAGCGGTCGTCTGATACAGGCAAAATCTTACCCGATAACAAGACCATTGAATCATGTCAGATCCAAGAGAAGGATTTCTTCGTCTTGATGTTGTCCAAAGTATGTCCTTTCTCCATCTAGTTGTTGCCTGAATTAATTTAGTCTTGGAATCTACGAAGCCCAAGCCCACTCCGACTCCGATGCTTGCAACAATGGAATCGCAGAAGGCGCCTGCCAGCGCTTCAGCTTCGAGTCCAGAAGACGCGCCTAAAGCCCCTGCAGCCGTCGAAGCCCCCGCCCAAGCTGCAGGTCCCTCCCCAGCCGCAGTTCCCGCTCCAAGTGCGCCTGCAACGACCGCAGACACCTCGTCCGCCTCTGCGGCCCCCCCTCAGACCACATTCGACGGTGCCTCTTTCGTCTCCGGAGATGCGCTGCAGTCTTCCATCACCAACATGGTGGAGATGGGCTTTCCCCGAGACCAAGTTCTGAAGGCGCTCAGGGCGTCGTACAATAATCCCGATCGTGCAGTGGAGTACCTCATGACTGTTTGTCTTCCATATTAGCAACTCTATCATCAACGATGCTGACTGCCGTTGCAGGGAATTCCCGCGCATCTAGATGTTGAGACATCTAGCACACCTAGAGCAGCCGTAGCTCCTGCGCCGACAGCGCCCGTCTCAACGCCCGCGGCGGCTCCTGCGCCTTTTCCCCAACCTGCTGCTACCGCTGCTGCCCCTCCAGCCTCAAATGCCCCACAAAATCTCTTTCAGGTGCGCCATTCAGGTTGAGACCATAGTCTCAGCCTGACACACGTCTCTCAGCTTGCTCAGCAACAGCAACAGCAGCAGCAACAACCAGCTGCTGTTCCCGCGGGTGGCCAGGGCATGGCGGGACCGATCGACCTCGCCGCCCTGCGCGAAACACCTCAGATACAGCAGCTCCGAGAATTGCTTGCGCACAACCCCCAGTTGCTCCAGCCCTTGATCCAGCAGCTTGCGCCGTCAAATCCGGCGCTTGCGCAGGTGATCGCTCAGAATCCAGATGCGCTATTGCAGCTGCTCGGTGATGGCCCTCCCCCCGAGGAAGAAGGAATCCCACCTGGGGCGCACGTCGTCAGCGTCACTGAGGAGGAACGCGCCGCCATTGGAAGAGTGAGTGACAATACTTTTCATGAATGACTACATATATCCTCATCGATCTTGGCCGTTTTAGCTAGAAGCACTAGGGTTCCCGAGGCATGCTGTTATCGAGGCATATTTTGCGTGCGATAAGAACGAAGAACTAGCTGCAAATTTTTTGTTTGAGAGTGGTTTTGAAGATTAGGCCTAACGTGCAAAGAAAGGAGTAGTGTATGTCCCCTTCATGAAATCCCTGTTGTCTTTTTATAGCCCCAAGACCAATGGATGTAGTTTGGCGCATTGATGGGCCATTAGTGGCAGTCGGAGTGTACAAATCGAAGGTTGATCTGGCTACCGTACCAAAACGTGAACCGTGCCATCACTTTGATTAGACTTCATGATTGTCGTGATAAAACCAGAATCAGCTATAATCTACGAGCTACATACCTACGAGCGACCAGAAAAGAAAGAGTAACGATTCTAAAACGATACACAGCGTACGCTTCCTCTGTATCGCTATCCAAGACGCAGTTGAGCCGGACTTTAATCCCTGACAAAAAGCCATCCGTGGACGCTACCCCGCAAAGCTGTCTAAAAAACACGCCAAGAAGGTTGGCAAAGCCGTTAATCGAACCGAGTTCAACCAGCAACCAGGGAGTACAGAACGCGGTTATCACGTCGAGTGTGGCAAAGATCGTTGGGAGATTACCAAATCGAGTGATAAATGTGATCGGGGACTTGGGCGTTGACAGTGCCATGCAAGTGACCCTCGACGCTCCCGCGCTGAGACGCGTCGTTCGTTCACTAACGTGTCTATCCAAGTATGGAGATGAAGTGACCGTATATGCGACCACAGACCACCTTTCTCTCTCTGGCACCAATTCGGCTTTGAGTGCATATTGTCGCTTCAAGTTTCATAGGGCGTTCTTTTCCAGGTATGCGGTTGGGAATATACCGAGCAGAAATGGGAGGGACAACGAAGGCGAGGACACGCAAACCGCGCAGGGGCAAGTCATGACCAAGGTGAGCCAAGTAGGGCCGTCTCAGGCTGTCGAAGACTTATCATCTCTTAGTTATTGTTGGCGATCTTCAAACATCGTGCTTTTGAGAAAGTAGTCGAAAAATGCGACCTTTCCATCGTAGATACCTCTAATTCTCGAGGTGACGACGGCGAAGATGGGGTGGAGGGCAAGCTGATTGTTCGATTACGCTGCAAACATGGTTTGCACTCGCTCTTTCGACCACTCTTTTTTCGTTTGAACTGTCGTCAGGGGTGACAAAGACGCATCGCCTTCTTCTTCAAACCTCAAGTGCCCTGCTCTCTCCTGCTCTACCGCTCGCAGATATGGCGGAATCGCACCTTGTGATATCCTCACGTGCCCTCAAAGACATTCTGGAGCCTTTCTCTGGGGGCACCGGAGACCCACAGCTGGTCTGGACTTTTGGAAAAGAAGATGTCCTTATCCGCAGCTGGGATGGCGGACCGACTAAGGGAGGCGCTGATGGAGGATTAATCATCCAGATGGCGACCGAACTGCGAATCACCGTTGAGGAGTTCGATCATTATAGCCTATGTGAAGAGACATGCGGGCTCGCATTCCATCTGAGAGAGTTTAATGTGCGTTTGTTTCGCTTTACTCGTTCGCCCCGCGACTCGTGAATGTATGATAGGCTACAGTGAGCTACGCGGATGGTCTGTCGCTGCCTCTCTCTCTGCGTTTCGCCAATCAGCCCAACGCGCCTCTTTTCATCGAGGTCGAAAGCGAAGACGTGCACGGGTTGTTCGTCCTCTCCACTGGCGACGTTCCGCGACAGTCGCGGTTACGGCCTGCCGTAACCGCGAAGAAGCGAGCCAGAGAAGAGAATGATCATGTCAATAGCCAACTGCAAGCGAGAGAGGAGACAGAGTCACGCGTACAAACACCGGCGGGACGGCCTCAGCCTCGCGTCCATGTTCGTGGTCAGGACGCTCCCTCGGGGTCCTTGGCGCCGGACGCGTGCACAGGCATTTCCGCATTACCCTCTCGAGTGGCCGCCGACCGCATGCCTCTTTTCTTCCCTTCTCAGTCTTCTGAGGCAGGCCTATCAGGCGCGGCAATCTCTAATGCTGCGCAACCGGTGGAGGTTTGGGAGGGTGAGGGCGTGGCTGACCATGAGTTTTTGATGGACGATTCGTGGGGGATTGAAGAAAGTATCACGCATAACAACACGACAGTGGCCGAAGATGACTTATCTGGAATGAAGTTGGGGGCTACCCAAGTAGGCGGGTCAAGTTCCAATGTACGTCTTCTCTTACACTTTCAGAATCCCACTGAGCTTGTCCTAGGCATTCCATCCACTTTTCGAGGATTAGAATACTTGTACATGTGCATTACAATTGAATGATTATATAAGCGAACACCTCACGCCCGACGCTCACCGTCGTCACAGCTTTGGCACTCCTTTGCGCTTCACCCGCCGCTTTCGAGAGCTTCCGTTCCTTCGTTCAAGGCGGTCCAAAAACCTTCTTTTCTGGCATCACGCGTCGCTGCTTACCTCTGTGAGCGAGGCCCGCAATCATGGGGGCGAATCTTTCAAAGGCGTTAGGTACGTGACATTGATCGCATTGTTGACAAAAGGTCTGGCTCATGCGCACCCACACCTCTTAGCCAAAATATTCGGAAACAAAGAGATGAGGCTTTTGATGCTGGGCCTCGACGCAGCCGGAAAAACCAGTGAGTTTACGAACCATGCGCGTTGGTTCACGGATATCTCAACGAACCACGCCAGCGATTCTTTACAAGCTCAAATTAAATCAGTCCGTGACCACCATTCCGACAGGCGCGTTGCTTTAACCAGTCTCAGTTTATTGCGGTTCTCTGCTGACAATGCCTACCAGTTGGATTCAATGTGGAAACCGTCACATACAAGAATGTGAAATTCAACGTTTGGGACGTCGGTGGTCAGGATAAGATTCGACCTCTCTGGAGGCATTACTATACCGGCACACAAGGGCTTGTTTTCGTAGTCGACAGCCAGGATAGAGAGCGCATAGACGAGGCGAAGCAAGAGCTGCATCGCATTTTGAGTGATAGGGAAATGAAGGATTGCCTTTTGCTTGTCTTTGCCAACAAGCAAGATTTGCCCGGAGGTGAGCGTAGCGTGTCTCTCTGATAGCGCCCGCCTTGCTAAAAGCAGCCGGACAGCCATGTCGCCAGCGGAAGTGACGGAAAAATTGGGACTGCACCGGATGCGGGATCGATCGTGGTATGTCCATCCAAGGTAATCGTTTTGCCGCTTGTTACTCCTTTTCGAGAAGTTCACCGGTGACGCAGCTGCGCAACGACTGGCGAAGGCCTCTTCGAGGGCCTTCAGTGGCTATCCCAAAACGTCAAGAAGCGCCAACCTTGATTTTATTTCGTCTTCTGTGTCCACATATTCCGTTCCGTCTACCCTTTCCACGTTTCATTCCCGTTCTTTTCTTTCATGCCCGCCTTATGCCCTACGACGAACACATGTCTCTCGCTCCCCTTTTCTTTAATCCCTGGTATCTAATCGTTCCGCGCTCGCAGTGCGACTGCGATGCATTTTTACCTGTGTCTACTGTTCATAATTCGATTGCCATTGGGTTTGCCGTCGTCGTCGTCGCTTATTAATAAGTCATCTCTGCCAGCACGAGCCTGTGTCGCGCTCGCATGTGACCCGGAAAAAAAGGAACGGGAGGGAGCGTGCCTTTTCGTCCTTTCGCGCATTTGTCTATGCTCGGTTCTCTCCGAGCGCCCTTAGCGAGGGCATTCTCAACTGGTACGAACATGCAAGGATTCGTCGGGGCGATTGGTAACACACCTCTGGTCCTCGGCTTCTGCATGCAGTCAACGAGCCATCGTACTCACATCGCTCGTAGATATATCTGAAACACATCTCAGAGAGGACGGGCGCGCACATTTATGGCAAATCCGAGCTGCAGAACCCCGGTGGGAGTGTCAAGGACCGAGCTGCGTTGGGCGTCGTCATGGCTGCAGAGTCTGCAGGCCGGTAATAAGGACATAACATGATATATGAGCCCACTCTGACCCTTACTACTGCACTTCCAGGCTCAAAGCGGGAGGTACTGTCGTAGAGGGCACCGCTGGGAATACAGGCATTGGCCTTGCGCATGTGTGCAGAGCAAGAGGGTACAAATGCGTGATTTTCATGCCAGATTCTCAAGTAAGCCAGGTCTGCCGACAATGGCGCTCTCTAGCTGACCCAGAGCCGGAAACAGAGCCAAGAAAAGATTGATTTGCTACGCATGCTTGGGGCCGAAGTCTACCCCGTCCCAGCTGTCCCATACGAGAACCCGCAGAACTATAATCACCAAGCGCGGGACTACGCGGCATCGAAGCCTAACTGTGTCTGGACCGACCAATTCGACAACACCGCCAACGCGGATATACACTATACGACGACCGGCCCAGAGATCTGGGAGCAGACGCAAGGGCAGCTGGACGGCTTCGTGTGCTCAACCGGCACTGGGGGCACGCTCGCTGGCGTCGGCCGGTATCTGAGGGAGAAGAGCAATGGGCGAGTGCAGATCTGGCTCGCTGACCCGCCAGGCAGCGTGCTGTACAGCTACGTTACCAGCGGAGGGAAGCTAAGTGAGAGGAGCGGAAGCTCGATCACCGAAGGTCCGTTGATTACTGTGCGCTAAGAAGTCGGTCATCTGGAGGACTAATCCTATCTTTCATCTTAGGCATCGGGCAGGGCCGCATTACCAACAATCTGGCGACGTTCGTGGAACACCTCTCGGGTGCTCTCCACATCTCGGACCAGAAGTCGATCGCAATGGTTTACGAGTTGCTTGATACAGAAGGTCTCTACCTCGGAGCTAGCTCCGCGCTCAACGTTGTGGCTGCTGTAGAACTTGCCACAAAGCTTGGTCCTGGTGCGCTGACGCGTCCTTCGTCGTAATTGTGGATGAATTTCACATGCGTGTGCTAGGTTCTACGGTGGTTACTGTCTTGTGCGACGGGGCCTATCGGTATCAAAGCCGTTTGTTCTCGAAGAAGTGGTTGGAATTGAAAGGGCTGGAGGATGCCATCCCTAAGCATCTCAAGAAATATGTGGTCCTAGATTGAAGTTTGAATTTTTTCAAGTTCTCATACAAGTACCATTACATCACATGACCACAAGTGTGACAATCAACAGGAAAGCCTAAGAAGATTTTTTGAGCAACTTTTGAGTGATTCTGTTTCCAAGGAAAGTTTCAGACAGTTCATACACACAGATCTTGAAAGCAGTTTTATTTGTAAAGAACTAACAAAGCAGATGTAGTGATTTGATTGATGCTTGAGAGCAATAAACACTGTCAACAGCACCCATCAGTGGAACAGTTTGGACAGGAGCTAGGTATATTGTAATCTAAGTGGCTTTTTACATGTACACTACAAGACTGAAACCTGGTGAAAATCACCATACAGTGACTCACTAAACTGTTTGAATGTTTTGCACCTTTGAAATGATTCACTTATACCTTTCCAAGTAAAATGGCTAAAATTCTGAAGATATTTGTGAGGATAGCCATGCCTCTTGGCTACAACTTTGCTCTATATTGTAAAGCACAACTTCCATTTTTGGTAATGTTATGACATCATTTTCTTTGTCATGTCATTTGAATAGTTTTGTTGCTGACAATTTTATCAGTCAAATGTGTAAGTATTAGTGTTCAATATGGCCTCTTTTTGTTTTCAGCACACCCCCAATCCTTCTAGGCATGCTTTCAATCAATCCCTGACAAATAGAAGCAGGTATCTTGTTCCACTCCTCTTCCACCCTTCCCACAACTGTAACACTCCACCTGGTGCCTTTTCATAGTCTTGTCATGATCCAACACATCCAGTTATGGGCCACCCGATGTATCCCCATACTCAATGACCACTCCCAACTCAATTCTGCCACCCAACAATTGCCTCAAACTGACAATCAGCAATTCTGCATGTGGCTCATAATTCTGACAAATGCTGTGTGCTTCACTGTTGTTCGGCTGACATTGGGGAGCCTTGGGAAACAAGTGGAGTCAGTTTAGGACTTGCAGGGTGGTCTCTAGGCAAGCTAGCAAAGGTCCCTTGATGATATTAGACTTTGGGGTTTGGATACGGTGGCTGAAACATGTTTCCAGGCAATTCTTAGTATTTGTCTTGCAGTTCTTTCTTCATAGATCTTCTTTGATACTATCCCATTTTAACTACCTTCTTACTATATAATCTTTGAAGCTGTAGTAGATACTACAGCATATGACATAAACTCAATTACCCACATACATGCAAGGATTGCTGTCAAGAGCTGCCTTAGGTACTTGACTGGGCATCACATAGCAGCCACCCTCTTGTGCAGTCTCCAGGTCAAATCCTCCCTTTGTCTTGTGCTGCTATCTCTCATCCTCTCCTGCCACATCTGCACTCCTTCCCATGGACACAACCTGCATGCAGAATTCCCACTCACTGTCAGAATTGCCACTACACCCCTCCTCACTGTTGTTTATACTTGTATTTAGGTGGAATTGACCTTCTCTTGACAGTATGTCATATGCTCCACTGCAGATGCCCCAACCCAACCTGCTGAGGATGTGCTTGAGGTCCCACCAGGATGAAACAGTGCTGCCTCAGGCCCCCTCACCATCCATACACACCCAACCAACAACCTCACAAGGCCCTTCAGGTCCCCAGACCCCAGCCTCTGTGTCTGCTTCATTGGGGAGGATGCTCAGACCAGGTTTGGCTTCCTCTGGAGGCTCCAACCCCCTGGCCCCAGTACCCCCTTATCCTCCCACTCCACCTATGATGCCTCTGAGCCCTATGCCACTGCCTTGACCCTCAGCTACTGTTCATGGGTCAAGATACACACTTACACTGGTACTACCCCCACTATCCCCACTTACAACTAACTACTCCAGAGTGCTACCAGTGCTCCCTTTCCTGTTAACCCACCACCCTCAGCACATGGGTCATGATGTCTGCTGCCACCAACTCCAAACCTCCTGCTGCAGTTGCCACCACAACCCTTCAAGATTCTGGGGATTCTGTGAGGAATTCCACTGGAAGTACCCCTGTGGTGCCTGTTGGAAATCCACCTGCCAGTCCATGTCAGCCCAGGTCCCTCACAGAAGTGTAAGGGGGGAAGAACTTGATTTCAACATGAGGAATTACTTCTATTACATGAGCAGTATATATAGTAGTGGGTGAGGCAGCACAAGGTATGAGTCACATGAATGGGAATGAGGCTACATGCTCTGAGTCACAAGGAGTCAGAGAGGTGAAACAGGGCAAGGGGAATACTAAATAGAGAAGGGAGTGGCAAGGCACAGACAGGGGATGATGACAGGGAGAATACTTGGCATGGTCTTGGCTGCCTGAGGGGAGACCTCAATTAGCCCCAATTAAGTTAGATTGTTTGATGGGGGACATCAGTACTGCTATCCTGGATCCACCTCCATCATGAATTCCAAAGTGTGGGAAAAGCTATGGGTGCCAGTTGGGGTCACATGACAGGTAACACTGTTAATGCTGACAATGCCTTTAACACTCCTGTGAGGTTGCAGTTGGGCACTAAAGGTTGTGGTCCATCTAGTGTTGCCACAGCTATGACTAGTAGCTGACTAATAGCCATAGCCTTAGCTGATTGTAGCTGTAGCCTAGCTGGCAATCAGCTATGGCTAGGTTTGATGTAAAGTTTCAAGTGAACTAAGTTGAGAATAGCACTTTATCAAATATTTCACTGTTAAATGCTCTATTATCTTGTTAGCCATGTTGTAACTCACCTTTTTATCCCTGCTGTGCTGACTTTATCATTCTTAGACTTGTTGCATATGAACCAGCTTATAAACTGACAGTGACAGTGGTTGTAACTGGTGATAGTAGTGGCATTGCATTATTAGTCAAAGTAGCAGTACCACAGTGTCATGGCCACCAGGGCATTATGGCAGTGAGAATGAACACATAATTATAATATAAGAGTTGGCAGCTAAGCCATGACCATAGTCAGCTAAACTCACCAGCTGCAGCTGGTCTAGCTGGCTCATGACTAGTCTAGCTGTGGCAACACTAGGTCTGTCACATGGCTTCACTATTTGCTATTTGCTATTGACCTTCAGAATATGTTTGGGTTCCAGTGGTGGCTTAGGTAAACAATCCTGACATGGCCCCCTCTTCAAGGCTGGGCATCATGACTGGCCAGTTTTGCTTTCTCCAGATGTTTGAGGAAAAAGTCATGAAGGAGCAATGAAACATTGGTGAGATTCTGGCAGGGTTCCCAGGTGTTTTCTTCAACAGGGTAGCCTAGCCATTTCACAAGGTACTTTACTCCACATCCTACTTTCTTTACATCCAGGATCTCTTCAACATCATATTCCAGGTGGTCATCATTGATGGGCAGAGGAGGGGGAGGTTGGGACTGAGAGGTGAAGGAAGGGGGAATGTATGGAGTCAGAAGTACTTCATTGAATACATCATGGATTTGCCAGGCTGGTGGTAGTTTGAAATGGTATCCAGCAGGTCCCACTTTCTCCACAACAGCAAAAGGCCTGGCGCACTTGTTATCAAGTTTCTTATTGGGGTGATCCACCTTTAGGGCCAGATCAGCTGCTGCGAAATCATTTTGTTTCCAGCCAAATTTTATTCCCACAGTTTGATAGCATTATGACTTGAAAATGAGATATTTGATCTCAGAGTGAACTGTTTGGTGTCGTGTCATGCCAAGTAACACCACAGTATATGCTGTGCTCACTCTGCTTTGACTTTATATTTCAATGGCTTCAGTCACTCAGAACAAGGAGAATGTGCCTCCTAATGATGGAAGATGTCACAGCCCTATCCAGTCACCTAATCACCTCCAGAACACCTCCGAAACACCTCCAACGCAACTCCGAAGCATCTCCGGCATCTCCGACACAGTTCCGCCTGAACTCCGCTCCACTCCATCTCCACTCCGGCTCCAACTCCGAAGCTCTGGTCTGGACTTTCGTCGGACTTCGATATCGGTCCTTCAGACCAAATGGACTTTACTTCTAGCATGTTCCCTGGTGCTAGTCCATGGTTAGCAACCTATGGGACGATGCCCACTACCCATGGGAACTTATTCTTTGTCTTACATGTATCACCTATGCCTTCCCACTCCTCAGGTAAAATTACTATGTACATTTGATATATTCATGTTTCACAGTCTGCCCTATGCCCTACCCTAGTAGCATATAAGCCCCCATGTATCTCCATGATCCTCAGTTCGGAATATTAATGTTATTTCTGGTCCTTGCCACTTGGTCCATGCGTTAAGGGACTTTGTCCTCACTGTTCTTGACAGTCCCAACGAGTTCCGCAAAACTCCAGCGGACTCTGACAGACTCCAGGCGATTTCCCTTCGGACTTCGTCCTTCCTTGTCCTGGAAAGCAAAGTACCAGCAAGGTTAAATTGGGACACATATACATGTGGTGGCACAACCCATAAGTTGAGGCCACAGTCCCATCCCCTTTGACCCTTCCTAGTTTCCTTGGGTGTAGAGGAGAACTTCCTTGCGCAACTCCAATCCGGACTCTGACCAAACCCCGCTCTGCTCCGGCTTTGCCTTTGCCCCTCCTTCTTTGGTCTCCTCTATACTACCCCTCCTCCCTCCTTGGAGCAAAGAATCAGATCTTAACAGTATATTTGAACTAACAACCTTGTGTATACAACTGGTCCTTTGCTTGCCCTTTGTGCTGCTGCCTATCCTGCTCCTTGCTGCGAAAGCCAAAGGTCCGATCTGAAACTCCGATCCACACCTCTGATCTGCACCTCCGATCCAAACTCCGCTCCGAAACTCCGGTCCGTTCGAGCGCACTTCATGTGCATTTGCTCCGGACCTGGACTTGCCACAAGCTGTCTGTCCACAGCGATACAACTAGGACATTTTCCAAACTCCAGCCAATAATTCATAGTGCTCCTCAGCTCTTCTCCTTCATGTTGGGAGAATATAGGCAGGAAAACACTGAATGCTGGACTTCCGAACTCTGGCCCCCTGTTCCTGGGTTCTCCCTGGCTCGCCTCCTTCATATCCCATGTTGTGAGGTTCTGAGACAGGAAACTCCGAACTCCGGATATCTGGACTCTGTCTCTGGCCACTCCGAGATGGGGAATGCTGGATATCCAGTCTCTGGCTCTTGTTTGAGCTTTCCTTGCACTCGTTTCCTTCATGGATTACCATGTTGTGAAACTCTGAGACAGGAAATGCCAAACTCCAAGCTCCAGACCCCCAAAACTCCGAACCTCCGAACTCTGGAACTCCAATATTGCTCTTGTTTGAGCTTTCCTTGTGCTCATTTCCTTCGTGGATTACCATGTTGCGAAACTCCGAGATGGGAAATGCCGAACTCCGAGCTCCAGACCCCCAAAACTCCGAACCTCCAAACTCCGGAACTCCGATATTGCTCCTTTTTGAGCTTTCCTTGTGCTCGTTTCCTTCGTGGATTACCATGTTGTGAAACTCTGAGACGGGAAATGCCAAATGCCAAGCTTGGAAGTTCCAAACCCCAGACCTCTGAACTCCAGACTGTCAAACTCCGGACCTCTGAAATCCGGAACTCTGAACTCCAGACACTTTGTCTTGCTTCATGGCCCACTGTCTTGTCTCGACATGGCCCTCTGAACTCTGATCTTGTCCCCTTGTGTGACTTGGTCCTTTGGACACCTGGCTGTACCATATACAATCTGCTGATTGTCCAGTGTACAAGCCTAACAATTCGAGGACTCCCGCACTTGCAGAAATCTGACTCCGAAACTCTGATCTGACTCTGGCCCGATCCGGGCACGGACTCCGATGGGCACTTGGCCAGCGCATACTCCAGACCTGCTCTGGAACTCCGACTCTGGGACTCTGATTTTATCCTTCCCAACTCTCTCCAACCCACACAGTGAAATACAGTGACTTAAAGGTCTCGAGGGCTCGACCCTAAGAGGGGGATACTGTCACAGCCCTATCCAGTCACCTAATCACCTCCGGAACACCTCTGAAACACCTCCGAAGCACCTCCAATGCAACTCCGAAGCATCTCCGGCATCTCCGACACAGTTCCGCCCGAACTCCACTCTGCTCCATCTCTGCTCTGGCTCCAACTCCGAAGCTCTGGTCCGGACTTTCGTCGGACTTCGATATTGGTCCTTTGGACCGAATGGACTTTACTTCTAGCATGTTCACAGTGCAGTAAGACTAATAATAGATTAACTATACTGAATTTGGCCCTGTCCTAACCCTACAAGGGTCTAGTCTACTTCCCAGTTCAAGGGAGGACCTGAGGGAGTCAGCAGAAAGGTCACAAAAGGTCACAAAAGTGTGAGTCACTGGTATGGATGAGTAGTCCCAAATTAGGTATTGCAGGCACATGGCATTGCCTAATCTGGGCACCATGGGAATGGCACCTGCCTGGGCAACTTCCCACTCTCTTGATTGGTCAAACACCCCAATCAGGGCATAACCACCATCAGGGGCACTCCATTTGCTTGTCCCTCACTCATCCCTTACTCCCTTGACCTGAAACTTCATAGGTGGGTCCCTCTACCACTCTTCCACAGCCCTATCTACTCTGTAGAACAGAATACAACTTCACTCCATGTGATTTGGGGTTATGAGACTTTAGAGCATCAGGTTCCTTGTAGGACCTTTGGTTCCTGTTATATAGCCTGATCATGATTTGTCTCATTTGCACAACAAGGGATTGGGCTTTCAGCTGTGATGAAATCAGTCATACAAGCAAGCTATGAGAAGGAGGTTTGTGCACCATGCCCCAGCAGTCATTACACCCTTTCACCTTCTTGGCAGTCCCACCACTCAACTTCTCACTCCCAGCAAGAGCCTGCTCAGCTGCAACCCAAACCACCTTCTTCCAACTGTTGTCAGCCTGGTTCCCAGCCGCTTGCTGAGACTTGAGCATTTCAATCAGCATGTTGTCATTGGCCAAGGACAATTTTGCTTTCTTCGGTGGGCCTTTCAATTTCTTTGAGAATTTTCTTCTGTTAAGATCTGATTCTTTGCTCCAAGGAGGGAGGAGGGGTAGTATAGAGGAGACCAAAGAAGGAGGGGCAAAGGCGAAGCCGGAGCAGAGCAGGGTTTGGTCGGAGTCCGGATCGGAGTTGCGCAAGGAAGTTCTCCTCTACACCCAAGGAAACTAGGAAGGGTCAAAGGGGATGGGACTGTGGCCTCAACTTATGGGTTGTGCCACTGCATGTATACGTGTCCCAATTTAGCCTTGCTGGTGCTTTGCTTTCCAGGACAAGGAAGGACGAAGTCTGAAGGGAAATTGCCTGGAGTCCATCGGAGTCCGCCGGAGTTTTGCGGAACTCGTCGGGACTGTCAAGAACAGTGAGGACAAAGTCCCTTAATGCACGGACCAAGTGGCAAGGACCAGAAATAACATTAATATTCTGAACTGAGGATCATGGAGATACATGGGGGCTTATATGCTACTAGGGTAGGGCATAGGGCAGACTGTGAAACATGAATATATCAAATGTACATAGTAATTTCACCTGAGGAGTGGGAAGGCATAGGTGATACATGTAAGACAAAGAATAAGTTCCCATGGGTAGTGGGCATCGTCCCATAGGTTGCTAACCATGGACTAGCACCAGGTCCAAATTGAGATGGAGGAGAGTAAGTAAGGTAAAGACAAGATAAGGTTGCGATTGGGCTGTAGAAATGTCTGGAAGGTTGCATAAATGATCGGGAGTGACTGCGGGGTGTTTCCCCACGTTCTCCTGGGGTTAGATTGCTGATATTGAGTCAGTATGACTCAATATGAATATTTTTAGAGAAGCTGGAATGTTCGAGACAAGATATCTCAATGAGGAGATGAGATAAAATTATGATTTTACTTGATATGTAAACCCACTGAATTCTACTTATTTTAGAATACTTAAACGGTAGTTTTAGTATACTACTTAAGGAGCTATGCTGTATTCTTCCAAATGTAGTAGATACACAAATTTGAGTATAAATAGCCAGCAGAACTTTGTATTCCAGGCATCATTACCTACCCACTTATCAATTGCACCATCCCCTAAGAGGATTAAGCCTAAGTCTAGCCCAGCAAGGAGGTAAGGACAAATTTAGTTAAACTAAGGACTAAGTCTAGTTGAACTAAATCTAGTAATTGCTGACTAAGGACTTAGTCTTGTCAAGTGATCTGGGTACCTTTGGGTACCCAGGCTTCGGATGAGCCGCCCTGTGCCGGCTCCCCTTGGCATGGTAGGTATTGAGCAAGTTATGAATATTTTGGTATGGGGTATAAGGTGTTCTACTGTACAATGTACCAGTGTATTCATTAGAGTAAGTAGTGAATAGCTAGCCAAGTACTGAGAATTAAGCAGAGATTTATAGAGGTAGAATGGTCTACAAGACCAGGAAAATCTTATGAACTCTTCAGCTTGCTTTTCCCGTGTCTGGTTAGCTACTTATTCACTGATATATTTTGACCTATCTACATTGATTTGGCTTAAGTGTGCAGTGGTCAGTCATTGAGCCATGGTATCAATCTGTGGAGTGATACCAGGTTGGGGTCAATGGCTAAGCCCATGGGATGTTGTCACTTAGGTTACTAACTAATAATAATATCTGCCCAAAGCAATGCCTTGCTGGCAGTGTTGGTTTCAATACTGTTAGCAGGAAGGTATGGAACTGGAGGATCTACTAGTCCTGTAGACCAACTGCATAAGAAATTGAGGACCTGTCTGAGTCATCCTGACTCTCAGTGACTCATTTCTGACTGCACCCAGTACCAGATCCATAACATCTCTGTAGGACATTCCTACCCAGGGGTGACATGATGGTGTTGTATGGGAGGCAGAAAGGGCTAATGAGTTTCATTACCACTGTCAAAGGCAGTGTAGCCTCCCTCTATGTGCCTGTGATATGGAAGAAGTAAGTCAAAGCCTTCCCAATCCCCCACCAAATTTAATTATCCTGGTGCAAGTCAAAATTTCCATCAGATTAGTTGTCACCCCAGACATTTTGGATAATCCTGACATCATATCATCCCACTCAGATGTGGGCACTGCTAGTGTTACACATGATCATTACAGACATATGGTGGTTCAAATTCTTCATGGATCTCACAAATCTCACATTGGCTTGGTGAAGGCAACAGAGGAACAAGAAGGAATTGTATATGTTCTCATGAAAATAGAAACCCCTCCAATTTTCCCAACTGTCACTGTGCAGGCTGACCATGTCTGGCAGTGATTGTAAGTAGTGTGAGCTTATACAACACCTTAATAATGATGTCTTTTTACAGCACAGGGCTGCCACTGGAGGGGCATGATGGATACCTGTGAGATGCCATGGCAATTTTGTTCCCATGCCACAATCACAACAAAATTGACCATCGATGCCACCTCCTGCACCACATCCAGATGATTTGAAAGGGACTGCATGGGACTCTGCTTTTGAAGCAAGTACATCAGGTCCACAAAAGCCCTCACCAGGCAGGTAGACACCATCAGTATAGAATGACAACTGACCCCAGCTTAAAAATGGCTCTTACATGCATGTCTTCTCAAAAGGTGCCTGGACATGCACATTAAAGGTACAAAAGACATGTTCTTTCACAATGGCATTTACAAAGACCAGCATATGCTCAGTTCAAAGCCCACAAATGTGAACACATCCGTGCTCATCATGGTTCACTACCAACAAAATAAGAGTAAGCTCAAGCTGGTCTATCTAATACCCCTAACAATAATGGAAACACTAGGTGTGGTTCTGTGAACTTTTCTAGTATGAAGTAACTCTACAAATGGATGGGGTTCACTCACCTTTCTGTAGATATATCATGCAAGGAATGCCAAATTTAAACATCATTCAATCTAGGCATGCTAAAAGAATTTAAATTTAATCATTTGGTTCTTGTTAGAAACTCACTTTATACCCACAGCATTCAAGCCATGTACTCTCCAGTGAACTCCCTGATGAATGCATCTCAACAATGGTTTTGTTCATCCAATTCAATGCTTCCATGCCATCACCCAGCAAATCACATAGGCATGTCAGATGTAGGAATTTGTGTTCACAACAATATGCAGTGAAATCACTTGGGGGTACTTGATTGCATTGTTCATCAAGCAGCCTGCACCATGCTTGTAAGTTTTGTCAAGACCATTCAGACATGAACTTACCAAAGCCACAGAGGTCCTTCAACTTGAGCTGGCATTGTAGGATAATCCTGTTCAGCAAGGTTTTTGGGCAATAATGTGATCAAGAAATCTATGGATTTGATTGCCTACATCCTTGTGTGGGTTATTGGCTGACATTCTTTTGTTTGAGTAGCATGAAATATTCAACCAATAGAACAAGCTTTGCACTGGAATTTCTGAGAGAGGTTCTTTTATGTGTGTCTGGGACTCAGTAACATAAGCCATAAGTATCCAAACTCACCTCTTCTCTCACTCTGATACATAGCTGCTTTGACACCTAAGTGCTTTGACACCTAATCACTTTGACACCTAATTGCTTTGACACCTAGGCATTCCAACACCTGGACATTTTGACCCCTGGGCACTTTTGACACTCAACTCTGGGTGACCAGGATGTTGATGTTGATGCCTTGGTCAATGATGCCTTGCCAATAATTGTTCAAGACAGGGTTCCAACCAGCCCACAGACTTATAACCTTCAGATAATCACTTTGTATGCCACAACATCAGTGCCAGGTCTGTTCCTCCAGGCATACACATGAAGGGGTTAATGAACAATGGCAAGTCTTTGCATATGTATCTTTTTGATTGCACTGTCTCTCATGCACCCATAAATCAGTTTGATTTGTGAGGTGTGTTGGCATGTGTGCTGGGCAGCCTAAGTGGTGCAGCTGGTGTGTTATCACTGTTGTTGATTAGTCCTGTTCAGTGTCAGCTAACTGGATTTCTTTTTGGGTCCTTTGGGTACTGGCTCTCATGATATGATGCATCTATTCCCAAGGGTCCTGTTAAGGGGATGTCTGACGAGCCTAGATGGCTATGACGAAGAGTAACAGGCCTAGAAGGCTGGTACAATGGAGTATGGACTCCAGGAGAAGTTTCACTACTCCTTGTTTTACTTATGTTTCACATTATCATTACTATAGCTACCACAGGCTGGTATAAGCCTTAGTATAGTCGTCCACACTCCTTAG
Organism: Clavaria fumosa; assembly: GCA_951802425.1. Classification (NCBI taxonomy): domain Eukaryota; kingdom Fungi; phylum Basidiomycota; class Agaricomycetes; order Agaricales; family Clavariaceae; genus Clavaria; species Clavaria fumosa. Next base: position 777,604 of record OX637802.1, on the reverse strand, counting down.
CTTCGTCCAGAACTAAGGAGTGAGTACTTACTGTTCTGCTCTTCATTACTTTACTGATAGAGTTGCTAGTCTTACTCTATTCAGGTATTTATTGAATATAACTTATAGCTTTGTCCAGAACTAAGGATCTTACTCTATTCAGACTAATATCTACTCTATTGCTGCTAATAGATCATGAGACCCGGCGCCTTAACTGACTCTGCCCTCCCTGGTTTGAATTCCATCTCTATTCCCAAGTTAGCCAATGATGGCTCCAATTGGGTTGACTACAAGACCAAGGTCTTGATTGCAATGGGATCCCAAGGTCTGATGGGCCATGTCGAAGGCAGGGTAAATAGGCCGAACCCATATGCTGTTGTGGGTGGCATAGTAGTCTCTGGAGATGGCAAGACACCTGCCACAGAAGACCAAATTGTTATGGTGCGTAGTCAGGTGACCACTGCGCTTATGTCACAGGACACGCCCGGGATCCCGAGCATGTGACTAACTAGCCAGCGATCACATGGCTGGTAAGCGCCCGACCACCCGACTACCCATTGCGTGACCACTACCGAGGAGACGGCCCATTTTCGTGATGGAACGTCAATGCGGGATGCCATCATCCTGTCTCTCTTTGACACCTGATGACTTGACACCATCAAGACTAGTCCAGATCCGGTGATCTCCTTGTATTTCTCTCCCGTTACCATTGTCCCGTCCCCTTAGCACCCTTGTCCCTTCTCCCACCTGCTATCCATCCTCCCGACGACTGCGACTTCTCTTCTTGTCGCCTCCGCAACCACGTGACCGTTCCCTGGATACTTTCGCCCCTATGCTACGTGCAACCGTTGCCATTCCTTTCTCCTTCTCCTTGTACCGTAATCAGTAGCCCACCCCTCTGATTTAGTATATAAGTAGGTAAGTAGACACGATGTAAACCTCAGACTTGTTATTCCGAATACCACCCACTTGTCCTCCTACTCAGCCAGCCTGCCTAGGACTCCCGGCTATGTGAGCCGTAACATAATAACAAGTCTGCCCATAACCACCTCCCCTCTGGACCTGGTTCTCTTTTAAAACCTGGCTTCTCCCACTGTCCTTGCGACTTGTACAAATGACCCCGCTGACCAAGCCTACCGAACACGGCAATACGCCTTGCACCTGCCACCCCCTCCCGGACTGATTGAAATCCGCGAGACCTGGCGACGAAACCGTCTGCGACACATCGACAGATGAACCCCGACCGCAATCACACGCCCGCCCACTCCCGAGTACCGAAAGTACCCAAAGAGCGTCGTTTATCATTCCGTTGAGAGGCAGTTTATCCCCACCGGACTACTTACCTCCAGAACCCTCCGCGTACAACGCATATTCGAGACCTATAGTCAGGTCGAATTCATAGAAGGCCTGCACGAGCGCCTGACTGAACTTTGGATTGCCCAACAACAAGAAGATATCGCCGAGGTCTTAGAAGGCCTCGATATCGAGGAACTCAACAATATCCCAACCCCCGCTTCCACCGAAGCCTCGCCGTCTCCGCATCCCGCCTCGCCCATACCCGCCACCCGCACTTTCGCCCACAAGTGCACGCAGACCCAGCCCAGCGAACGTTTCGTTACAATCACCGGACACCGAGCTGAGTACCTCGTTGATACCGCCACCCGATCCATCGTGGACTGGAAGCCTCGTACCGCTCAGCCCTATCCCACCATTCCTAGCAGACGCTCCCGGATCCCCGTTAACGTTCCAGTTTCCCCCGTCACCCCGACCAACATCCCCGACCTTCTGGCAGCTAGAGCACTCGCCGCCAGATACCGAGCCACCATCCACATACCACAGCCCGAGCCTCTCGACCCACTCGCTAACTCCGACGATGTCTCATCCCCCGGACCCTCAGACGTCTCATCAATCCAGCCGTATGACCTCGACTCCAATGATGAGTAGCGGTATCATGGTAAAGGATTACAATGAAGACCAGACTGGGTACCGGACGTTCAAACGACAGTTTACCCTCCTCTTTGCCTCCGAACATGAGAGGTATGAGACCGATGCAAAGAAAATTTACTTTGTTCTTAACAAGATGTGTCTGGACTACGCTGAAGAATGGGCTAATGCCCGAGTCGACTGAATAATCGAGATGGAGACCACGGGAAGTTGGGCCAACTTCGTAAACGACCTAGATGACGAATTTCTCGACACAGCCAATGAAACCCGCGCCCTCGCCAATCTCCAGAAACTCCGACAGAGCGGCAAAACTGCCTGAGAATTCTTCACCGAGTTCGACCGACTTTATCGCATGGCACACCTCACCATCACCCACCACGAGTCAGTTCTTATTGAGTATCTCAAGAATGGGCTTAACCAGCCCCTCGTCGAGAAAATCTACAACTCCAACACCCTCCCTGCCACCTACATCGGATGGAGAAACAAGGCAATCCGGATGGACGACCTCTGGCAAGAGTTCAAGTCACTCCGAAAAGCCCGCGCCCCCGCTCCTCCTCTGCGCACAACCATGACCCAGACCCGACTCCCACCCGCCGTCGTACCAGCTAGAAACCCTGACGCAATGATCGTCGACTGCTCCCGCCCAAAGCCCGCTGAGCTCCAGTGCTACAACTGTCGCGGCTTCGGTCACATCTCCAAGAATTGCCCGCTCCCGCCCACGCGCTGCACTCAGCAGGTCCGAGGAGTAATTACCCTCCCTGCTCCAATTACCCTGACTCACGAAGCACCCACGGAAGCTCCGAGCGACCAGTTGGAACAAGCACAGGCCGAGATCGCAAGGTTGAGAGACTTGGTTGTGGCTAGAGAAAAAGAAATAGCGGATTTTACTACCGGCGAAGAATGAGTTCAGCCTCTTCGCCGAAGAAAAGTTATGTACCCCCTCGTGCCCCCACCATGAATAAACAGGTCCTGGTGACCCCTTCTCTGCCCTCTAGACTGAACCTGAGGAGAGAAAAAGTCAAGGCAAACCCCGAAAGGCCTTGCATGGAAATACCAGTAGTAATGGAAAACCCCAGTAATGGAAGACGAAAACTCGGATACGCGCTAGTGGACTCCAGGTGTTTGGCCTCTGCCATCGACAAGAAATACGCCCAAAGCTTAGGGTTGAAACTGAGCAACCTCTCCCAACCCTTGTACTCAATAAACGCTGATGGGTCTTCCAACGCCATAGGAATGATCACGCAGACCGCAAACCTGACCATTGGCATCGGACAAAGTTTCTGCCAGAACATCACCCTGTTGGTTGGACAGTTCCATCCTCCACACCTCTACCTTGGCGATGACTGGCTCCGAAAGAACAACCCCGAAATCGACTGGGTCGAGCGCACAATTGTTTTCCCCCCGCCCAAGAAGACTACCCCCATCCCAAGAGCGATAACGGTGGCTCAAGGGAACCTCACCGAGGCGCTAGTTCCCCCTTACCATGAAGAGTTTCCAGATGTATTTTCTATCTCAGCATTCTTGAAGCTGCCACCCTCGCGTGGAGCCATCGACCATGCGATCGAAACCCAGAGCGATGCCGTACCGAAACGCTCAAAAATCTAATCAGTACCACGGGCATACTACCCAGAGCTCAAGACATGGATCGAGGAGAACCTAGAAAGTGGACGAATCTGACCCTCTAACTCCCCGTGGGCTGCGCCCCTCTTTTTTAAACAAGAAGGAAAGAAACTGAGGCCCATTATTGACTATCGCGAACTCAATGCCGTAACAAAGAAAGACGCACACCCACTCCCACTAATCCAAGACATTCTGGATGCCCTTAAGGGGAAGGCCGTCTACACGGCAATGGACGTCGTTCGAGGCTTCAATAACATCTGAATTCGCGAAGGTGACAAGTGGAAGACAGCTTTCATCTGCCCGGAAGGACAGTTTGAGTACATGGTAATGGGTTTTGGACTCACCAACGCCCCTGCCTCATTTCAGCGATTCATGAATGCAATCCTCCAGGATGAGGTTGCCACCGGACACGTCCATGTATACATCGATGATATACTCATCCACACGCCGGACCTAGAATCCCACCAACGTATCACATGGTCCGTACTCCAGAAACTCGCTGAGAACTCGCTCTGCCTAAGACTGGAGAAATGTAAGTTCCAGAAGAGAGAGGTGGAATTCCTGGGACACTACATTCGCGAGGGACATATAGAGAAATCGGAAAGGCTATGTGCCGGGATTAGAGAGTGGCCGATGCCAAAGTGTAAAAAGGACGTCCAGAGATTCTTGGGATTCCTTAACTATTTCAGGAGGCATATCCCTGACTTCGCTACGATCACAATCCCGCTCCACCGACTCACTGGCAACAAGGAATGGCAATGGGACCGTGACGAGGAACAGGCCTTTAACCGCCTTATTCAGGCCCTGCTCGACAGACGGCGAACCATGGTACCGAAAGATAACGGGAACTGGAAGATTGAGACAGATGCATCAAACGTTGCGATAGGCGGAATCCTCTACCAGCAACAAGAGGACGGCACATGGGCAATAATCGATTGCTTTTCAAAGGCTCTCAAGGATGCGGAGAAGAACTATGATACCTACGACAAGGAACTGCTCGCCATCATCCGGGCTCTCGAGGTCTGGCCGCAATATCTCATCGCCACTAAGGAACCGTTCGAGATCTGGACTGACCACGCTAACCTAGCGTACTTCCGAAAGCCCAACCCTCTCAACAGAAGACAGAATCGTTGGAGAACCCTCCTCGCCCTCTATAACTTCACAATCAAACATTGACCAGGAAAAACCAACACCGCCGCTGACGCCCTCTCCCGACGCCCCGACCATGACGATGCTACAACCCCGATCATCGCCCCGCTACTTCCGGATGTCCTCTTCAATTCTGTAACTGAACCAAGCCTCCTGGACCGCATCAAAGCTGCCCAGGTTGCAACGGCTCATGGACCGGCAGTTATAGAAGAATCCGATGGAGTAAAGTATTACCGAAACAAGATCTGGGTCCCCCCTAACCTAGTTGATGAGGTGCTAGTCCTCCACCACGACGCACCCTCTGCTTGGCACCCGGGAATGCGAAAAACTAGCAAGAACGTTAGACGGAACTTCGACTGGCCCAGCCTCAATAACGACATACGTGCCCGAGTCCAATGATGCTGGCACTGTCAGCGCAACAAAATCAATCGCGCAGGCAACAAACCAGCCCTGCACCCGTTCCCCGCCCCCATCCAACCCTGGGACGAGATAAGCTGGGATATCGTCAGCCCTTTAAACCCCTCGGAAGGATACAACGGGGTGCTAGTTATCTGGGACCGCACAACAAGGTCCTCTCTACTAGAACCAATTAGCATGGACCTGACGAGCGAAGGAGTGGCCCGAATATTCCTACGGCGCGTATACGCCAGCCATGGACTACCCTCCAAAGTGACGAGCGATTGAGGTTCGAACTTTGTAGCGAAATTCTTAAAGAACGTCTATGGACAGCTGGGGGTAAAGACCAACCCTAGTACCGCCTACCATCCCCAGACCGACAGACTCACAGAGCGAGCCAACCAGGAAGTATTCACTCTTCTGAAGCATGCCTGCAGTGAGATGCCCAACGAGTGGGCTTCTTGGCTCCCAGTCACGGAGTTCGCCCTCAACAATCGCACCTATGGAAACTCCGATGTCATGCCATTCCTACTAGACTACGCTCGACACCCCATCGCCCTTCCCGACCTACGACTTAGCGAGTCCAATAACCCGGCCACTGATGACTTCCTGGAGAAGGCCTATGAGATGCGAGGGAAGATGAAGGGGTTGGTGGAACAGTCCAATCGGACCATGGAGAAGCGAGGCAGCTACATGACGGACTGGAAGGAAGGAACTCTAGTCTGGCTAGAGAGTCGGAACCTGGTTTTGGAGGACCTGCGGAAAAAGCTGATGCCGAGGAGAGTCGGACCCTTTAAGGTCGTCGCAAAACGTGGTGCCGCCGCCTATGAACTCGAATTACCATGACACTGGCGTATACACCCCGTTTTCCATGAATCTCTTCTAACCCTCGCTACTCCCAGTCCCGACCACCCACAGCAACCTGAAAGCATGGAGGTCGATGGAGAGCCGCAGTACGAAGTGGAATTTGTTAGAGCGAAGCGGAAATGAGGAAGACAGATACAGTACCTGGTACGTTGGACAGGGTATCCCCCAGAAGACAATACTTGGGAGCCTGCCAAGAATCTCAAGGATTCCCCGGATGCGATACGGGACTTTGAGATTGCTCAGAAAGCGCAATCTTGAGGAGAGGATTATGTTACGGTGCGTAGTCAGGTGACCACCGCGCTTATGTCACAGGACACGCCCGGGATCCCGAGCATGTGACTAACTAGCCAGCGATCACATGGCTGGTAAGCGCCCGACCACCTGACTACCCATCGCGTGACCACTACCAAGGAGACGGCCCATTTTCGTGATGGAACGTCAATGCGGGATGCCATCATCCTGTCTCTCTTTGACACCTGATGACTTGACACCATCAAGACTAGTCCAGATCCGGTGATCTCCTTGTATTTCTCTCCCGTCACCGTTGTCCCATCCCCTTAGCACCCTTGTCCCTTCTCCCGCCTGCTATCCATCCTCCTGACGACTGCAACTTCTCTTCTTGTCGCCTCCGCAACCACGTGACCATTCCCTGGATACTTTCGCCCCTATGCTACGTGCGACCGTTGCCATTCCTTTCTCCTTCTCCTTGTACCGTAATCAGTAGCCCACCCCTCTGATTTAGTATATAAGTAGGTAAGTAGACATGATGTAAACCTCAGACTTGTTATTCCAAATACCACCCACTTGTCCTCCTACTCAGCCAGCCTGCCTAGGACTCCCGGCTACGTGAGCCGTAACACAAATCAAAGCTAGGGAGAAATGGATTGAGGAATTCAACATGAAGGAGTACCTGGCTTGTCATATCATCATCAATTCTGTTTCTCTCAGCCTTGCTCAGAGCATAGGACGACTCACCTCTGCAAAGGACATGTGGGAAGCTGTTGCCAATGAGTGTGAAGGGAAGACTCTTCTCTATCAGGTCGATATGCAATGACAGCTTCAGGAAATGAAGTGCTCAGAGGGTGAGGACATCAAAGCCCACCTTTCTGAGATGTGGAGGCATCGTGAGGGACTAGCAGGCATGGGAGCAGCGATTAAAGATGAGGATTTCACTGCTATGATGGTTGGATCACTTCCAGAATTGTTTCGACCACACCTTTCATCCCTCATGGTCATGGCAAAGGCTACCAAGACAAATCTAGACCCCAATGACCTCAAACAATACCTTCTTGAGGAGTATGAACACTGCATCATTCATCAGCAAGCTGCCAAGGGTGACAGTGCATTATTCTCAAAGCCTCAGAGAGGACAGAAGGGGAAATGGAAGCCCAAATCAATTTCCAAGTCAAATGTCAAATGCTGGAACTGCCATAAGATAGGACATACAAAGGAGGACTGTTGGCGACCTGGAGGAGGTGCTGAAGGTCAGGGACCTCACCAGAACAAAGGATCGAAGGGTTCTAAGCAAGGACCATCAGCAAACATGAGGTCTTTACACTCCCCCACCTATTCCAATAGGAGTCCTAGGAATTGATAGGAATCCTAGGAATCTGATAGGAACATTATCCCAGCCAAACTGGCATGAAATCAGCATTCCTATGTTCTTTTTCCTAGTTTATTCTGATAGGAATTTAGTGAGACCATCAGAATTTCCTAGGAATTTCCTTTCATAGGATTCCTATCAGACTTGTTTGGAATACCAAACTTCTCAGACAAACAAAGGCAAATAAAGAATGCTAAAAATAAAAACTTGAAATTGAGCAGCCCTGTGGCTGGTCCCTCAGGAACAGGTTACCAATCAGGCATAGCTGCTTTTGGTAAGCTGCTATGACCGTGGGAAATTTTTTGCATGGCTTGCAAAATATGACTTTTTATACACCAAAAACTCAGCAAAAATCAGGAGATTCCAAATCTGGACACCCCACATTTGTATCTGCCTTGGTTCAGTGTCAATTTGCAAAATACACAGAAAATATTCATTTTTACACAATTCTGCAGTACTCTGGCTTGAAAATGGATAGTAGAGGATATCCACACCCTTCCCATATGTCCACAGGTAGTGTGTGTATCCTCTACTATCCATTTTCAAGCCAGAGTACTGCAGAATTGTGTAAAAATGAATATTTTCTGTGTATTTTGCAAATTGACACTGAACCAAGGCAGATACAAATGTGGGGTGTCCAGATTTGGAATCTCCTGATTTTTGCTGATTTTTTGGTGTATAAAAAGTCATATTTTGCAAGCTGTGCAAAAAAATTCCCACAGTCATAGCAGCTTACCAAAAGCAGCTATGCCTGATTGGTAACCTGTTCCTGAGGGATAGTGTTGCCACGGTTTGGTTAATTTCGGTTAACTGATCTCAAACCAATCTCAAATAAAATCTGTAAAATCGCAGAAAAATTAGAGTAGGTTTAAAATATGTGTAGAAATCTCCAGAAATATTTCCATAATTTTACAGAATTTATTGAAGTTTTAAAAGCATCGGTTTGAGTTCGGTTAACCGAAATTAACCAAACTGTGGCAACACTACTGAGGGACCAGCCACAGGGCTGCTCAATTTCAAGTTTTTATTTTTAGCATTCTTTATTTGCCTTTGTTTGTTCAGTCATTCCTATTTGGCAGGAGCATCTGCAATAGGCAGGGGCAGGCATGGGGACATGTATTGTAATTTATTATTGCAAGGGCCACATTGAGATAGGAGGATCACAGCTTTCACAGAGGGCTGTATTGTAATGCCTTGCAATATGCTGACAGTCATTCTTGCAATGGCCACCTATTGCAATTACAATAGTTTATTGCAAGGAATCTACATCATTGACTGCAACAACAACAACAGCAACAACAACCTGTTCTACCTGTACTTGAAATTTGGGTAGGAAATTTATCAGAAATTTATCAGAAATTCATCAGAAATTTATCAGCATGTCACTGTAACACTGATGGCCCATTCCAATCAGAATCCTATAGGATTCCAATCCATTCCTATCAGACTCTTAGGACTTTGATTCATTCCTATAGGATTCCTAGGAGTCCAATCATTCTGATCAGACTCCTATAGGAATAGGTGGGGGAGTGAAAAGTACAGGCAAACATTGCCGATTCGATCCCAGACTCCTCAGACAAAGAGTTTGCATTCACAGTAACTTGCACATCAACATTTGAAGATGTAGCAACTGCCCTATACTCAGTCCCAGCAATTTGACAAGGTGCAATCATCGATTCTGGAGCCTCCAGCCACTTCTGTGCAGACAGAAACAAGTTCAGTTCCTTCAGACCAATCTCCCAGGCAATAAATGCAGCAGATGGACACACTTTCCAAGCTCTTGGGATAGGAAACGTTGCTATTGAGCTACCCAACAGTTCAAAAATTACCAAAGTCACCCTCCATGATGTCCTCTATGCTCCTGACATCACCTTCACTCTAATTTCGATGAGCCGCATCGTTAAAGCTGGGTTTGCAGTTCAGTTTGAAGGGCCATGGTGCGAAATCTCAACAATCTCACCTATTTGCCAAGTCATCACCAGAATCCCTGAAGTAAATGGGTTGTACAAGCTCACAGGGACCTCTTCTGCTGGTATCACTGTGAATATTGCAATGGTGAAGATGTCTGTTGATGAATTTCATAGGAAAATGGGTCATATCTCACCAAAGGCTGTGGAGACAATGGTAAAGGATGGACATGTTGAAGGAATTGAGCTGGAGAAAGGTTCAGCAACTCCCTTCTGTGTCGCATGCACAAAGGCGAAGCTCACCAAAGCACCAATCCCAAAGACAAGGTCAAACGAACGAATAGTGACTGGACTGGGTGATCGCATCCACTCTGACATCTGGGGGCCTGTGCAGGTGCAAGCATTGACAGGAGAAAGCTATTTTGTGACCTTCACAGATGAGGCAAAGGCATGGAGCGAGGTTGAAGCACTAAAGACAAAGGATCAGACCTTCCAGGCATACAAGAATTTTGAGGCCTGGCTGGAGACGCAGTTTGGGGTGTCTGTGAAAGAGTTTCACTGTGATGGAGGTGGAGAATTCATTAATGGACCTTTCAACACTCACCTGAAGGCGAAGGGAACCAAGAGGATGATCACCATCCATGATACACCTCAGCAGAATGGCATTTCTGAATGCCTGAACCACACTATCCTTGAACATGCTCGTGCTATGCTAATAGCAGCTGAATTACCTCGATTTCTATGGGTAGAAGCTGTCTGCCATGCTGTATGGTTGAAGAACCGATCTCCTACTCATGCTCTTGGTGGTAGGACTCCATTTGAAGCGATGGGCTTTGGAAAGCCTAACCTAGCGAACCTCCACGAATGGGGCTGCAAAATATGGGTCAGGATCGAAGCAGGGAAGCTTGATGCGAAGGCAGTTAAGCTCAGGTTTGTTGGATATGATGCTGAGAGGAAGGGATTTTGAGTGTATTGGCCAGAGAAGCGAAGAGTGTCTGTTGAGAGGAATGTCAGGTTTGAGCCAGTTGAATTGACGACCACAGAAGTGATTTGGGACAAGGGGGAGCGACAGGAGGTGACTTGGGATGAGGGGGAGCAGCAGAGACTCACCATTCCAGCTTTTCCAACCATTCCAACTGCTCCTTCCACAGTTCCAGATATTCCCTCTGCAGATATCATCCCAAGCACACCTGGCGAGGCAAGACACACTGAAGACGAACCTCAGGAACCCACTATTCCAAATAATACTCAGCCTACACCTACCTGACCACCTGATGGCCTAGACCCAATAGTCCCTGGGACAGGACACAGCCTGAGACCTAGGAAGGCTCCTGGAGACTATGCAAGGATGAATTCTGGTATGTCAGCATATATGGTGACAGAGACTGAACCAGAATTCGCACTTGCTCTGGGTAGCAATGATGATCCAAAGACAGTTGAAGAAGCCCTTGCTGGAGGAGAGTCTGAACAGTGGACTCAGGCGATGAAGACAGAGATTGAGCAATTAGAGCAGTTGAAGACATGGGAGCTGGTCCATGCACCCCCTGATGCCAATATTATCAACTCAGGTTTCGTCTTAACTCGGAAACACGATGCATCTGGTCAAGTCTCATCCTACAAGGCAAGATTCATTGGGAAGGGCTATTCTCAAGTCTATGGAATCGATTACTATGAGACCTTTGCCCCAAGCATCAAGATGTCATCCCAGAGGCTTGTCCTAAGCCATGCAGCTTGAGAGGACTGGGAATTACATCAAATAGATGTGAAGGGAGCTTACCTGAATGCCAGGCTGAATGAGACAATCTATATCAAGCCACCACATGGTTATTTGAAACCAGGAGACGAAGGAAAGGTTTGCAGGTTATTAAAGGGGCTATATGGGATCAAGCAAGCAGGATGACAGTGGTACATCGAATTATGCAACACTTTTGCCCAACTCGACCTCCTATGATCCCACACAGACCATAGTGTCTTCTACAGGCATGGAAACAATCCTATCATTGTGACTGTGTCTACTGATGACATGACACTTGCTGCAAAGTCTCTCAGGACGATTGAGAAGCTGAAGAATGACCTGCAACAGCAATACAAGATTTCTGACTTGGGGGAGCTCCATTGGCTCCTAGGGGTTGAAGTGAAGCGAGACAGGACAGCTCGAATCATTTCCTTGTCTCAGAGAGCTTACATTGAGACAGTACTCAAGGAATTCCATCTTGAGGATGCCAGCACACTTTCTATTCCTGCAGAACCTGGGATGGTTCTAGGAGCGCATCAATGCCCCAAGACTGTTGCTGAATTCAAGGACATGGAGAACACTCGTGGTGTGGGGAAGTTGATGTACTACTATGTCACAACAGGTCCCCAGATTGGCTACATCATTCACATTCTTGCTCAGTTCATGTCAAACCCTGGCAGAGCACATTGGGAAGCATTGAAGTGAGTTATGAGGTATATGAAGGGTGTAAAGGACGCATGGTTGGTATTGGGAAGTTCAGACGAGGGGCTAGAAGGGTTTACCAACTCAGATTTTGCATCCCAGATTGATAGGCACTCAATTTCGGGCTATGCCTTTCGATTCCATGGAGGAGTCATATCCTGGTCATCTAAACGACAGCCTCTCATTGCTCTCTCGACTACTGAGGCAGAATACATCGCTGGAACGCATGCAGCAAAGGAGGTGATCTGGCTTTGACTTCTAGTCACTGAAATAATCTCTCCTATCCTCCTTCCATTGCCCATCTTCTGTGACAACAATGGAGTGATCTCTCTTGTGAAGGACAACACTACATTCCATCCAAGGACTAAACACATCAATATCCGGTACCATTTCATTCGGGAGAAGGTCCAGAATCGAAATATCACAGTTATTTGAGTTGGGACTCATGAGAACATTGCCGATATCTTTACGAAGGCCCTCCCTCACTTGAAATTCGAAGGACTGTGCTGTTTGTTGGGAATTGGTATGTTGGGAGGCCATTAGGCTTGAGGGGGAGTGTTAAGGGGATGTCTGACAAGCCTAGATGGCTATGACGAAGAGTAACAGGCCTAGAAGGCTGGTACAATGGAGTATGGACTCCACTACTCCTTGTTTTACTTATGTTTCACATTATCATTACTATAGCTACCACAGGCTGGTATAAGCCTTAGTATAGTCGTCCACACTCCTTAGCTTCATCCAGAACTAAGGAGTGAGTACTTACTGTTCTGCTCTTCATTGCTTTACTGATAGAGTTGCTAGTCTTACTCTATTCAGACTAATATCTACTCTATTGCTGCTAATAGGTCCATGTATCTCTGACTTTCTGAACACTTCCCTGAACAAAAAGCCTCTCTCCACAGTCATGAACTGTGAACACCATTACAGCACCTCAACCCATGACTGCCTTCTATTGGTAATCACCCAGACAGATTATGTAACGCATATGTTTATTTGGTTGTGACTTAGCAGTGCCACAGCTCAGTCTTCTATTTGACTGAGCTGTGAGTTTATCTTTTTCACTTCGCATTATAACCATACTGATGGCCTAGGATAGAATGGAGTAATCCTAGGTACTACAACAAATAGATACAGTCTTCTATTTGACTGAGCTAATGGAGTAATCCTAGATTTCTATAGATTATGAGATTTGTCACGCAAAACGACCTCACGACTGCCAACACCTCTTCCAATGCCATAGGTGTCCCTTGACTCCGTGACAACAGAGCGAACTGGGCCGACTATGAGTCGAAAGCCTGCACCGCAATGGGCGCGAGAGGATTGATTAGGCATCATGACGGAACTGCACGAAAACCAGTTGCTTACCCTGAAGAGGCCGGAATTTCAATGAAAGCTCCAGGGATAAAAGCTACTGACAAAGACCTCGAAGAAAAAGAATGAAAGTTTGACGAGTACGAGCAAAAAGAATATAGTGCCCAGCACATATTACTTACTACAGTATCACTGCTTCTTGCAACAGTCATCAAGTCCTTGTCAGCATCTGAGATGTGGAAGGCAATACACACTGATGCTACACAAAAGAGCCAACTTCACAAAGTTGACATGTGCCACAGGTTACAGTCCATGACCTGTGCTGAGGATGGTGACATCAAAGCTCACCTAAATGCAATGATAAAGATTCGAGACAAACTTGAAGGCATTGGCGCATCAGTCATGGACGATGATTTCACGACCATGATACTTACTTCCTTGCCGCCTAGCTATCGCAGTCTCCTTCACTCAATCACGCATGCCACAAGCCTGTCATCTATGGAGATCTCTCCGAATGACCTTATGCATATCATTTTAGAGGAAGCAAGACAGCACGAAATAGCAGACCTTGCATCGAAATCTGGTGACGCAGCCCTTCATGTTAAAAAGGGTAAAGGCCACAAGGGAAAATCAGATGACTCAGGCATGAAAACACCCTGTGAAAACTGCAAACACACCAATCACAAGACCGAAAACTGCTACTCTGACGGCGGAGTGAAGCAAGGCCAAGCGCCCTGGCAAAAGAAAAAGGAAAAAGCCAATACTGCAGCCACACAGGCCAAAAAGCAAGAAAATGATGAGGAATATCTCGCATTTACTTGCCTAGGGAATCCACATGAAGTTGCAGCTGCTATATCTCCGGCGGGTAAACCACACAATATCATCCTTGACAGCGGCGCGATGGCGCATTTCTGTCCAGACAGGTCAATGTTCGTAAGCTACTCTACTACCAGTCCGACTGCTATCACCGCTGCCGACGGATGTGAGCTGAAAGCCGTTGGTCATGGCGACATTGTTCTACAAATGCAAAATGGTGAGCGCATAAGCACACTAAGACTCAGAAATGTCGCGCATGCACCTAGCATGGCATTTACTCTTGTATCTGTTGGGAAACTGGATGATGCCAGCTATGCTGCGGAGTTCACCAACAATCTTTGCCAGATAAAGGACCCCCAAGGGAAAGTGCTTGCACAAATCCCTAAAGTGAACGGGTTATACTGCATAAAGACATTATCTTTAGAAGCCCACCTAGCCAAGAAGCAACGAACACTTACATTGTTCGAAGCCCACCGTGCCTTGGGTCATATAAACTACGCCACAGTCAAACATGCCATATCTTCGGGCAAAGTGCTCGGGATCTCCATAGACAATACATCTGAAGAAATATTCTGTGACGCATGTGCTCAGGCAAAACTGCACTGTTTACCATTTCCTGATAAGGCCACTAACCGTGCAAAAACCTATGGGGAACGCATCCATGCTGATGTCTGGGGCCCTGCCTCCATCGCATCACTTGGCGGTAGCCACTATACAGTCGACTTCGTCAATGATGCAACTCGCTGGACCGAAATCTCCCTCCTGCACAGAAAGTCAGACGCTTTCAATGCTTACAAAAGATTAGAGGCACAAATAAGTACTCACAACAATACAAAGATAAAGTTCTTACACTCTGATCGAGGAGGGGAATTCAACAGTGATGCATTCTCAGACCATCTAGCCAAGAAGGGTACGAAACGTGAGCTCACCATGCACGACACCCACGAGCAGGTGGGAGCAGTCGAACGCTGGAACCGAACCAAAGCAGAGCTCGCAAGAGCAATGCTTATTGATTCTAACCTCCCGAAATTTCTCTGGGGCAAAGCTATGACTCACACAGCTTGGATAAAGAACAGATCACCTACTCGTGCACTCGAAGGCGAAACTCCGTTCTATGCTCGCTATGCTAAGCACCCCAATCTGTCTAAATTAGTGCCCTTCGGCACACCAGCATGGGTAAAATTTGCTGATGCCGGCAAGCTCGAATGACGAGTGCGCAAGGGCCATTTCCTTGGGATCGACTCAATGAGCACAGGGTACAGGATCTACTTTCCTGATACTAAATAGATCAGGATCAAACGTGAGGTTGTGTTTAATCTAGACGAAAACACTGACACTATCATTTGGACCGGTGAACTGCCGCTTGAGGGGAGGACGATGACAAGGCTCATTCAGCACTCCACCGCTTAGCCCGACTGCCCTCCGATGGCCGACGTCCAGCCAGACAACATCCATCAGCCCGATTCCCCAAACGAAGAATCACAAACGAACTTACCCGTTGCACCCTCACTCGACGATGACCCACTTCCCAGTCGTACCCGCCCTCAACCCGGTTTTTACAAAAACCTGGCTGGCTACGCACCACGAGGGCACGCCGCAAACTTAGCCGATGTGCAAACCGACGACCACCCGCCGCTGTTTGCCTTACTTGCAGGTTCTATTGGCAGTGAGCCACGCTCTATAGCGCAAGCGCTAGCTGGTCCGGATGCTAACCAATGGAAGAGGGCCTATCAGATCGAGCTGGACCAGTTGAACCGATCACGCACCTGGGACATTGTTGACTGACCTCTGGACAAACCAGTTATTCTGTGCGGATACGTCTTCAGGCTAAAACTGGGACCAAAAGGCAAAATCGTCAAATACAAGGCTTGCGTCGTTGCAGGAGGACACAGGCAAACGAAAGGGACGGACTATAATGAAACCTTCACCGCAGCGGCGAAGATTGCGTCGATATGAGTCCTACTTTCCCTAGCTGCACAATGTGACTGGGAGATAGACCAAGTGGACGTCGTAGCAGCTTACCTCAATGCCGAGCTCGAGGAAGAAGTGTACATGGAGCTACCGCATGCAGTACTCAGCACGAATGACGGACGAAAAGTTTGCAGGCTGCGAAAGGGGCTGTACGGGCTGAAACAGTCAGGACATGCCCCGAGGTCTTCTCAGACGCCGATTGGGCATCGCAACCCGATTGCCATTCGATATCCAGCTTTGTTATGCGTATTGGACGCGGAGCTGTCAGCTGGTCCTCGAAGCAGCAAACCCTGATTGCGCAATCCAGTACCGAAGCGGAATATATTGCGGCTGCCGTCACTGCGAGGGAGATACTTTGGATAAGGAGTTTTCTGTCAGAGGTAGGAGCGAGCGAAGCGGGAGTGACGAGGTTGTGGCTGGACAACATGTCCACTATCGCGATAACGAAAAACAACAAATTCCATGCACGCACCAAGCACATCAACATCCGTCACCACTTCGTTTGCGAGGCCGTCGAGCAGGGCACAATACGAGTGGAATACGTGCTGACGAGCGAAAACATAGCCGATGGTTTTACGAAGCCACTCCCGTGACCCGCATTCAAAACGTTCGTTTGGGAACTCGTGCTTCTGCCCGTTTGAGAGGGAGTATTGGTAATCACCTGGACAGATTACGTAATGCGTATGTTTATTTGGTTGCGACTTAGCAGTGCCACAGCTCAGTCTTCTATTTGACTGAGCTGTGAGTTTATCTTTTTCACTTCGCATTATAACTGTACTGATGGCCTAGGATAGAACAGAGTAATCCTAGGTACTACAACAAATAGATACAGTCTTCTATTTGACTGAGCTAACAGAGTAATCCTAGATTTCTATACCTTCCACATGCCATATGCTGCCCATAGCACCATGCAGTTTTGGGACAGACCCAGCACTGTGCCTATGCACTTCCCTGACACTGCTGCAGATGCAGTTATCCTCCTCATCCACCCTAACCCACATCTGTGCCATCACCCCATGCTTGTGAGGACAGTCCTCAAGTCTGTGCTTGCAGCTGTCTGTAGCATAATCCTATATCAGTGGACAATGCTACAGACTCAGGGACTGAGCAAGGGTTTGGTAATCTTGGTGTATTGTTACCCCCCAGTTCATAGTGTTCTTCAATGACACATGCTAAGAGTTGATATGTAGAGGACACTGCTCTGGTAATCTTCAAGTGTACATGAAGTATTGAAAGGGTACAAGTTAAGCACACAAAAGAACCAAGTAGGAATGAATTCACTTGATTTAATGATTTTCCACCTTCTGCATCTGTGCATATGTGCCCAAAAGCATCACAAAATCCCTGTCTGTATCAGGGCAAGTGTACTTGATATCATGGTAAAATTCATCCACTGGTTTGATGTTTCAGCACTTGATTGCATAGTTAAAATCACTACCAATGCAAATTTCAATGAGTGAAAAATGCAAGATTTGGAGGTGAAACTTGTCAGACTCTCTGATGTTTAAGCACAGTTAAAATCACTACCAGTACAATTTTTAAAAGTGAAAAACACAAAACTTAGAGTCAAAATTCACCCTCCCAATGTGGTGCAAAATGACCCAGAAACATGGGAATAAATGTGTGATAATGAGCAGGTGAATTCAGTCATAAAAGTGTAGATAACCAATGTTGGACAACTTGGTGATTTCCGCCTCAAATAGATGATTTTCACTGTGTGAATCAGCATAATTCTGGGTTTTTATCCTGTGATTCCCACTCAATCTACATCACACGGTGGTGTGGCTGTGCAGTCATCTACATTCGCCTCCCGTTTGCCTTGAGTCACACAAAATGTGATACTGAATATTCAACATCTCAATGTCAAACAGCAGTCTTGCATTGCGTGCTTTGGAGACCTTCGGCGAGCTCGATGACCTCGCGCAAGTGATCTACCAAGGATTCGAGCGTTTCGTGCTCCTATCCCGTGTCTCTGCGCGGACTTGGACGATCCACCTCGGGCTAGTGGGCGAGGGGCGCTGGTGGGCGGGTTCGTGGTCCGGGAACGACATCCTGCAAATCGCGGTTCGTGGAGCGGTTTCTTTGCTTGCTTGCCCGCTTATCTTCGGAGCGTCTCTCATGGAGCATGTTTATTAGGGCTCGGACACGTCGGACCAGGCGCTCGAAGCGTTCGCGAGCCGCCTTGCCGATGTCGTTCGAGGAGGCGAAGTACACATCGCAAGGAAAGATGCACAGATCACGGTTAGAACCTCTTTGTACCCGCCGCGGCCACAGCGCTAAAGAGACGCAGCTGACCATAGGAGCAGCCAAGGAACTCCCGCTGGCGGAGCTGTCTGGGCAGGACGCCCTCGCCTTCACCACGTCTGTCGTTCATGAGGTACGCCTGCATGTGCACCACTTCAGCAGTTGAATCAGAGGTTCACACTAGCTTGGTCTACAAGATTGCCAAGGAGGCGCAGTCTCGACGGTGTCAACTCCACCCCTCGGCGACGACGCCTGTCCAGCGGGCACCGATAGGTATGCTCCAGTTCTCATTTTCTTGCGACGAGTTGCTTGCTTTTCCCCATAGCCGTCTCCAAACCTCTTGTTCCCCCCAGTCAAGCCGACGCTTCCGCACGTCCTGCCGCCTCGCGCGCAACAGCTGCCTCTGCCGCGCCTGGCGCCATCGCATCTTCCGTTACCACCCTACCCACAGCCGTTCCTTCCACCTCCCGTGCTTCAACCAGCTCAAACATCCCAGCCAAAGCCTCAAGTACACCACATTCATCTATCAAGCCGAAGCCCTGTTCGTTTGTACCCCTTTCTGCTAACAGTGCGTGACTTAAGACGTCGTAGCACAACGCCCGACCACAGGTGCATCTCTTGCAAACCCCAACAAGAAAGCTCGGACATATCAGGCGATTGAATTTGGAAGCGACGACGACGACGACGACTAGTCCGTCGAGGTTCATGGCGCTGAGACGCAGCCATTGCGTCAAGGCAGTACTTCGCAATGCACAACATTGCCCTGCGGGTGAAATGGAGGCCCTCAAGCGTAGCGCGTGCCATCACAATCGGCGCAACCACGGCCAAAAGTTGTTGGGATTCCGTGCTTAATGACATTTGTGTTATCAAAAGGGATTCAATATTGCCGGAGACACCAAATGTCCGAACTTGCTCCGTGGAACAGATTGGCAATAAAGTGTACCGCATAGGGTCAATGGCGTTCTTCATCGTATCATCAACGACTGACAACGAGAATCAAATTCATCACTCTCGTATTACGTTGCCAAAGATCTAAGAAGCCCTTCGCAGGGATGCTATGTAAGCCAGATTCGGCACGTCCTTCAAGAAATCAGAATAGCGAAGCCAGTCCCATGCATATTCTAAAATAGAAACCTCTGCGTAAGCAGAGTCCGCAGAAGGCTGTGTCCAAACAGAAGTAGAGGCCTCCGCGAAGATGTCAGAGCAACTTTTTCCATCCTGCGTCTCTGCATTTTTTCACTAGCCGTTTGACTTCCTGGGAACGAGCACGTGTCGTGACGAGGAGCGTGTCTGGCATGTCAACGACGACAAGATCATCTACTCCGAGACATGCGATCAACCGCCCGGAGATGGGGACAATGATACCCCCCGCAGCCTGTTCAGTTAACACTTAGGGGAATTTGAGTTTTGAGTTTGAATTCGCCTCAAGGAAGATAGATATCCGGAAACGTACCTAAGCTACTGTCTCCGAGGATGCGGGGCTGATTAGATTCCGCAGGAAGAAGATCCGCAAGGGAAGAAAAGTCGCCGACGTCATCCCAGCCTCCGACGATAGTCAGGAACAGAATAGCAAATACAAAAGTGGTACTCACCGAATGTCGCAGGGACCACAGCGACCCTCCCTTCCGTGGCGGCCGGTTCGGCCACGGCATTGTCAATCGGTATCGCATCCAGGTTCGGCCAGATCTCGCTTGCGACTTTCTGCCTGAGCCCTTCGTTCTCCCATACAGAGGCGATGGCCTGAAGTCCTTCATGCAAGTCTGGGCAATACTCTTCCAAGAGCTGCAATAAAACAGTAGCTTTCGTGACGAACATGCCGGCATTCCATCTGTAGTTACCAGTAGCGATATACGCAGCCGCCGTGCGCGCATCCGGCTTTTCCTTGAAACTAGAAACGATACGTGCGTTGGGTGCCTCTTTGATCCCCAGTTTGTCTCCGAGGCGGATGTACCCGAATCCAGTCGACGGGTGGGAGGGCGCGATGCCAATGGTGACAAGATAGTCCTTGCGGGCGACCTCGACGGCTTCCGCAACGGCGGATAGAAAGGCGTCATCGCCGGATATCATGTGATCCGCGGCAAAAGAACCGATCACGGCGTTGGGATCGCGTCGAACGAGGATGGCGGCGGCGAGACCAATGGCGGCCATCGACTCCTTCGGGCCTGGCTCGCAGATGAGGTTTTCTGGGAGCAGATCGGGAAGTTGCTCATGGATCGTTTTGACATGAGCTGGGCCGGCGACGATGGTCGTGCGCGCCGGTGACGACAACGGTAGAAGACGGTCCCACGTTGCTTGGATGAGAGAACGCCCCTTAAGTGTGAGGTCAAGAAGAAACTTGGGGTGTCCTTCGCGCGAAAGAGGCCAGAGACGGGTGCCGGCTCCTCCAGCTGGGATTACAACGTGAAATCCGGGAATCTCGCGCGACGGGAATGGGTAGGATGACAGTGCGTTGTCTCCCAGCGGGGAAGGGGCATATAGCATCGGGAAACCTGTGATTGGCGGTGTGGCTGGTGGTTGCGAGAGAAAGGGAGACCGAACAGAGCGCAGCGGAGGACTTGGCGGGACAGGTGTCATATAACCAGACATACCGACCCTACCGCTGAAGCGAGACTCCATCTGCAAACCTTCCCGGACCTGACGTTCGAGGTTGGCATTGGCTAGCCTCAACTCTGCGCATTCGTGTTTCAATTCAGCCAGCTCGACGTGCTGGCGATACGGCTTGAGATCATCGCCAAATGACGGATTGTTCGGGGAGGCACTTACTGAACGCTGCACGGCTTGCATGATGTGCTTGAACATTGTGTTCACGTTCATGTCGTCGGGGGTGATTGACACCTGCTCTGGAGATTCTGGATAGGTTTTCATGGTGGAAATATTCTTGCTGGGCTGCTGGATGGGAGTAGAGGGCAAAAGGGGTCAAGCCCACCCAGCTTTTGAGTTAGAGCGCGGCACAAGCGTTTGCAACATACAACCGCATGTCACGCGCTATAACTCCGACAGTCGCATTCATTACCTCGACCCACATGGACGCTACGGTTGACGTGATGTATTTCGAGTGTTTCAAACAGACTTCTAGAACCTAGTTAGCGTCAACAAAGACCCTCGTTAACTCCTAAAAAATAAGTGGGGCCGGTGACTTTACTACCCGGACATAGGATATACACCACTCAAACAGCGTGGCAAAGATCATTGACAACCATGCTCGTTATAACCTCTGCGGCTGAGCAACAGCCTCCTGGGTGTGCTGGAACCCTTGAAAATATTTTTCTCTAAAGTTCCTATGCGCCGGGTTATGGTTCTCTTCAACGATCAAGTCGAATGACGGTTTGGCGTAGCCCGAGCTTGTTGTTTTCTGGATAGTAATGAGCTGACAATGACGAAGTCAAAATGGGCACCGTGCGGTGTGGCGGTCTCCTCAACGCAAACGCTTACACGGCGTCCCCAGGAACCAAAGTCCTGCAGCGAATTGGCAATGACTTCCATATTCTCGCACAGCAGCGTCTGCACATCAATGTCTTCGTATTCATCAGTCACCGTTGGGAGGAAGAACACCAGACGCCCGCGCGGCTTCAGCAAATAGCGAGCGAGAAGCACGAGATCGCGCGCCAGGTCTGCAAATTCGTAGGGCTTAGTGGGTGGGATGTAAGGCAAGTTCGCGCTGAACATTTGGTGTGTTCAGTACAGAGGAAAATGGAGGGACTAAGAAGAATCACGCACGGACGCACTTGAGGCAACGGGTTCTTCCGCTCTTTTCTTCTACCAAGACGCTTTGCTCCGGCTCGGACGCCGTCTTCTCAATGGCAAATTGAGCCGTGACGAGAGAAGGGCAAATTGGGAGTGCGCTCACACGGCGGATCGGTGACGATAGCGTCGAAGAGGCCACCGCACCTCCAAGGATTGTGCGTCACATCAAATGTGCAGAGATCAATGATCCGTTGTGCGACGCCGTATTGCGTCGCAGCGCGAATTATCCCTGGCGGTTTTCCTAGAATCCCAGCCAGGGTTAGTTGAACAATGTGCATCGGACAATTGTATCTGACCTTTGCCCCGCATTTGCCGACCATCGATGTCGGAACCGAACACCAGGGCTCCGAAATGTGCGGTCGTCTATGTTACGGGGGTCAATGTTCCTGGTTTCAAGAAAGGCGGTCTCGCGTACGTATGCTGTGCTACCCGAGCCCATGAACGGATCGTAGATCAACTTACCAGGAGCGGCCTAAGCAAAAACCAGTAACAGTATAAGCTTTGCAGGGTTGAAGATAGCTCACCAGTGTTTGATTGGCCATCAGCAGAGAGATCTCAGCTTCCATAGAGGTGTTTCCATAGAACGCGCGCTTTTTGACGTCGAATTTGCCAATCAGAGAACGCGCCGAGCCCTCGGCAACCTGGGTTCCTTGGGTTACATGCTGCAACTCCTGAGCAGAGGGAGACATACCAACTTTCCAAAGTAAACTTGTTTGAAATCTCCAGCGAGGTTCCGTCCATATAGTTGACCACGGAGCTCTGGATCTATGTGGAAGTACAAGTCGAACATGACGCCACCCAACGTAAAGGAATTTGGTTTACATTCTTCAAAGCAACCCCAGATAACTTGAGGATTGGCCATGTCGATGTCTCCTGACAAGTTCATATACGAAAAGCCTTCGACAATTTGATGTTGTCTAGGCTGAGATACCCCATGATTGTACGCCTTCACAATGAATTTGAACGAAGTGTCCGGCGCGTATGGTGCCCATTTTGATTGGTTTTCCCGGTTGCGGGCGTGCATCTCTTCGTAACTCGAGCCTTGGGCATAAAATTCATAAACAGACCTGTACCACCGCACGTTACATGGTTGCTCATGTCTAAGAACATTTCCGCACCCACTTTATTAGCACACATCGGCTGGCTAGAATCCTCGCGTGTTCGACTTCATCCAGGCCAGCGACCATGAATGGGCCATCGATGTCTTTTCTGGGCAGTGTTACAGTAAAGCCATGGAGCTCCGCAACCGACTGAATTTCAGGAATGCGAAAATCTAGATGGGCCTGCGCAAAAATGAATAGAAATTGCATTCTTTCCGAAGTTGCGCGGCGCGGCGCGCGAGGACAGCCACCTTGCACGCGATGTTTGTGCTCCAGTGAGTTGCCACACACGGACTCGCAAATGCCCTCTTTTGCGACACTCCTCGACGTCGCCGATGCCGTGATTGCGTCCATACAGCCCGGCGACTGTGCGTCAAGTCTGGCACCGTCGCATTGACTGAGTTGATATCCAGTGTCGGCGGACTGCTTGCACCAATTGAGTATTGTGTTTCCCGAGTCGCTACTTCTAGCCGCACTGGACTTGGTCGACCGTAGTAGTGGTGAGTTCGACACTCCCTGTTCTAGTTATTCTCGTGCTCATCACAATCCAACGCCTGTCCGAGTCCAGTCATCGAATGCATCACACCAGGCTATAGGAGTTGCCATCGAGTCCTCGGCTCAACCGCGACTTACACGGTCTTCCCGTACCTCACACTTTCCTCTGCAAAAAGGTCTATGTACTGCACATGCCCCGCCTTCGTGTACGCTGTCCTCATGACCAATTCTCATCTCATGGTGCGTAATTACGGAATGTCAATCATGGCTAACACTTTACATCTGGCTTTGTAGTGCAAGCATCTTTTGGCCACTCGGCTGGCTGAACGACTAGGGAAATGTGTCCAGAGACAGATATCAGTTGATGAGCTGGTTGCAATCTCTGCGTTAGCCTTTAAGAAATTGTAGTGTCACGTGTACCTCTGTTTTCGTCACACCTCTCTCTTTACTTCGAACATCTTTGGCCAACCTATGACTGACTATTGGGTCGCAAACAAAAAGTACTGGTGCCGGGCTTGCGAGACTTACATCGCAGACAATGCTCCTTCAAGACAACAGCATGAAAGCGGACTGCGGCATAAGGGAAACATGGAAAGATACATGCGGTCAGTGTTCAAGGAAGGCGAAAGGAGAAACAAGGAACACAAGCAGGAGATGCGCGAAATGGAGCGAGTAGAACGCGTGAGTCTGCCGACACTGTACATTCTGGTCGGTTCACTTCACTATTACCGGTAGGCAGCCCAAGCGGCGTACGCAAACGATCTCAGTGCAGGCTATGCAAAGGCAACAGCACCTAGCACCTCCTCGCCGAAGACACCGACTTCAACATCGACATCTGGGCCTTCCAGGCCCAGTGACCCGTACGTGAACTACTCAACTGCACAGTCTTTGGGATACACGGATCCGGATGCGGAGCGCCAGAAGACTGTAGTTGAGCGTCGTCGCACACAGGGTGTGGTTGGCGAGTGGGAAGTTGTTGAGCCCGCATCCCCACCTAACCCGGACCTCAAGAAAGAGGCAGAGGAAACTCACACTCCTACTGAGGATGTTGTGGCCGGTGTGAAGAGACAAAGGGAAGAGGATGACGCTGACCGGTCGTGGAAGTTGACGAAGAAGAAAGTTGACGTTGGTCTTGGTGAGATATACGACCCAGGGATTATACCCATCAAAACGAGAGCGAGGAAGGTGGAGAAGAAGGTGGAAGATCCAAGTTGATAGCTCTCTTCGCCGTGGATGTGTCCGTGCTCACCAGCACTTCATCTGCCACGGCGACCAGCACTGTAATTGTCACGATACAACACTTGCGCTTAGTTACCATGGCCGATGCAACCAACGACGTCGGCCCTGTCCCTCTGTCCTTCCCTGCCGTCCTCAGAAATCCTGGCATCTCTCATAAATTGGCTTACTTGCGCGACGACTCCAACTGCGTGCCCAGCGCTCCTGTTTACCTCAGTGGGAAAAGAGATGACAACGAAGGCAAGCGATGGATCCGCCGCAAGGAGAATTGTGCGTTCTACTGCGCTTGCAGCTCCGTAGAATAGACCCTCTCCGACGCCTAGTTGCCTGCAGCTCGATTCTACGGCAACCCCCACATCGTAGCCGCTACGAAGGCGGACCACACTGCTCCGCCCCCGACGACCCGCAGTACCTTTCCACAGCCGCTGCCCACGTACCTCTCTCGCAGCACGCACGTCCCATCACTCGCCGCGCCGGCGCGCGACCCGAGCTCTGCCAATGCCGGGCGGTTCTCGCTCAGCCTGCGAGGCATGCGCCGCGAGCTGCGCCGCGCCGGAGCCCGCGCGGAGCAGCTCGTGCGCGACATCGAGGAGGTTCTCGTCCGCTGGCTGTGGACCGACGGCACGGTGCTCTACCCTGACGTGGTGACTCCGGTGTCAGTGGAGGATGACGAAGAAGGCCTCACCACCATCGGAGAGACGAAGTGCATCAGAGAGGTGTCACGTAGCCCGCTGCAGCTCGTGTGGTTCATCGCGGACGACCCGTTCGCGCGCTACGTAGTCCACTGTGTCGCCCGGTATCATGAGATAGTCAGCTACAGTGCGCATTTTCATTTTATCTTCTAACCTAAGCGCCACCGCTTTGTCTCATCTTATTCGTCGCCCTGGCAGGCAAAGAAGTCCATTCTCGACGCCTGACCTATCTCCTGCGGCCAAACGTCTCACGTCCTGATTTTCGCGCCTCGGCGTGCTTATACACACCACCGATAACCGACCTCGACTCGTCCGTCCACTCGGATTCCGCTTCGGATATAGACTGCGACTCGGATATATCCCCTTCGGCAGCTACGGTCCACGCCCTCGTGTCGATCTCGGAGGACTCTGAATTGCCTCGACCGACTACAGTCTCGGATGCGGGCATTGAGGACGATGAAGAGACAAAAGAAATACCGGCGCATGGTCTGTCCCGTCACATGGAGTCACTTTCCTTGCACGAACTGCACTCAGACGCGGAACCAACGTTAAGCGACGTACTGGAGAGTGGTACACGGCCTCGCGTCACAAACCTGGTTCGACCCCGATCCTCTTCTTCACCTTCACCGTCGCCCGTACGGTTGAAACACAGGAGGGCACGTCCCGGCATACGACCGCGACCGCGACCAGCTTCGCAACAGTCATTTTATAGTTACCTCTTCTCGTAATGCACCCAGTTCTTTGAGCAGTATGATGACATTTTGGCTATGTCGTGATGCTGAATTGTACTACACAGGATAGTCGGGGTTCTCACTCTATGTAACACTGTCCGTTTACCCCACAATAAAGCTTGCAATATAAAATAAGGTCGACCCCAGACACCTCTGAAACGGAGCAAAGCAGAGGGGCGTGAGTAACGAGCGCACAGAGCAGCACATTCGAGACATTCGACGTACGACAGCGTTCTGGACGGCTGAAAACGCCAGTATACAAATCAAGTATACTTTCGTCCTGCTGAACTGGATATCTGGGTTGAACGTTTCGTCCGGTTGAGCACCCCCTAGTATGCCAGCCAATAGAACACCCTGCGCGGCGGCAGTGTCAGACCCGGCGACGTGCACTTGTAATACAACAGCTTACGTTGGACAGAGCCCACAAGAGCAACACCTATAATGCAATCGTCGTCAGCGGAAGAACAACGACAATTGGCGCAGCATCACGCACGTTAGTCCGGACACTGGCGTAATAATCCTTGGCGGCTTGCTCTTTCTCAAGTATACTCAGCACCGTATTGATCTTTGGGGGTGCAGGCATGCGATTCTTGAGGTTGTACACCGCCTCCTCGTACAGGCTGTCGATATCAGCGGCCTCCGCAAGCACCTCAACATCGACCTGAGAGTGGCTGTCTTGGATAACGGCGCCAAGGTCAGTTTCAACCGTAGAATCTTGTTTCGTGCCCCATGAGATCTAGTAGACCCCATATGAGAACGGCGGCCAGGCGTCAAGGATGAGATCTCACGTCATCAAGATTGGAAAACGCATAACTATAGATATTGGTGCGTTCAGAGCACGTTAGCATGGGTTGCGTGGACTCACATATTGAGGATATTGATGTAAGTCGGTGAGAGTAGCATGTAAGGCAAGAAGCTAGTGATAAGGTGCCAAGGATCCAAAGCCAACAAGCTCCCAAAGGCATACACTGCATACTAGTGAGGACTTGAGCCGGCAGAAATCTGTCTGGCTTACATCCAAATGTCACAATCACGCTCAGTAACATTATGCTGTTAGCGGTGCCACCCTGACTCGCCGCCTTCAATGCACACTTGATCGATGAGTAAATCATATAGACCATGAGGGTCCCAAGGAAGATCGCGGTAAGTTTGTATTTCCATTTGGATCTACCGAGAAGACGTAAGTATTGCCCAAGCTCGAAAATGCGCTGGGATAGCTACGCGTAGGGTTTGTTGCCCATGGAGAATAGGAAACATGCGACGATGACGGAGGCCATGAAGTACTAATCGGATTCAGTAGTTAAGTGTATGTTCCATTCAAAAAGAAAGAAAGACATACCTGTGCAATGGAGTTGAAATACTTGATCCAAGTCATCTCAAAAACAGGGTCTTCGAGTGACGATGTGAGAATGACCTGGTTCAATGGTCAGATAAATTCATCGGAAGCTCAGGCGCAACACTTGCAAAGAACAAATAGAAATTTCCCTATAAATTAGGTCATCATCCTCAGCGTCGTCCTAGAAATGAATCATGGTAGCATATGACTCACAATGCTGAACCATGCAAACACCAGGTTGATGATGTTGTAGATCATCTCCACCAGCAACACGCACTTGCGCGAGAAGCTATGTCCTGACCGCAAGATCTGCCCCACATGAGCAATAGCATAAGTAGCAGCAAAGAATGAGCCGTTCAGCCATCTCCGCCGCTGGACAATGAACTCGGGCAGAGCCTCTGGAACGTCGGTCTCGCCAATGGCGCCTCTGACGTATTTAAGTACCCTGGCAGATGGGTAAATAGAGGGGACGGAATTGGGGAGAGAGAGGAATTCTGGGTCGTGCACACTCACCAATTAGAGTTCGCTTTCGCCACGAGTTCGAAGCACAGAATACGCTGCAATTACCAAGGTATCCGTGAAGAATACAGAGACCGAAAAAGAGATGAAAACGCACGTCCTCGGCAAGGTCTACAACTTTGAATGAGCATCAAATTGACATTTTAAGCAAAGTACGTACACATGTTCGATGTGAATATGTCTGTGTCTCGGCCATGCAAGACCTCTCCCTTGAAGTAGGATGCTAGTGGTCCGCGGCCCGTTTTCTTATCGTTTTGCAGGGCAATGTATCTTTGCGCAACGATTATCAGATCTTCCCCGAAACCTTAGCGAGCCAAGGCCTTACCGATACGCAGAGAAAGCACCGGGCTTCCATGTATTTGTCAATAGAGGTTGGTGAATGACCACGAGAATACGCACCAGTACGCTGATATAACCAAACAGACTCTCTGTTGGCTTATCAAGGATGCAACTCATCTTGTACTCGAAATTTTGTGCCGCCACTGTGTGGAAGGTGAGGCGTGAAGCGCAAGCCGTGTCTAATGGGACTCACCGAGCGGATTCAATAAGAGTTTCCACCGCTTCCCCTTGTATGCAGCAATCTGGCCGCAAGCCCCTCCGACATTCGAATTAAGGTCAAAGACCTTCCATAGTCGATATATACTGGAATTCCCTGGGCGAGTCCCAACGTCGAGTAGAACACAGACATTCGGCTATGATAAAAGGCACAACGTCAGATGACAAGACAAATGCCTCACTCTTCTCGTACCTGTAACATTGGCGCAAACGCGTTGAAGAACCATCGATGGCTGTTGATTTTCTTCTGGTTCTTCTCCTTGATGCAGAACATAATCTGGGTCGGCACAATGCCTTTGTCTGGATATTTGAAGTGCAGATTTGGATCCAGGGCGAAAGAAGTCGTGTACTCGAACAAGTGCGCGGTAACTTCTTTATTGTTGACCAAGTTCTTCATGTGATCACCGGCTTGGAAAACGCCAAGGAGGGTAAGACAGTCAAGGACGCGGGGGTGCACCTTCTTCCGGCCATCGGCAACAATGCAAACGACGACCTGCCATTCAGGCGATCGTCAATACTCGTATCAGCTCGCTTATTAGAACCCTACCTTCTTCCAAGCATCCGGACCCCATGTTTGTGACGCCTTGCGCGAGCATAAATGCGAAATATTCCGCATGACGCCATACAGCGTACGACAGAGCGCGATCTCATCCTCCTGCATGAAAAGCATCAAGCCATGCGACTGAAACCCAGCTGCTTTGAAACTCACATTATACATCGTGATGACAATGAAGAGTTCCGTCTTCCTGCCATTCTCGTTCTGTCTCAAGAAAAATCCTTTGGCCTCGAATTCGTCTGGGTCGCATGTAATCGCCGTGTACCGTGTCTGCATCATTTCTGGTATGCCTTTCCTCGGGAGGACAAGTTTCGGCGGGACATTTAGATCGACAACGAGATTGCCGTTCCTGAGCTGCACACGCTTCTTCGTCTTGTGCCGGCGGAGAACGCGTCCGATTGGCGCAGGACCAAAGTGCTGTGTCTCTTCAAGGGGTGCCTCAAACTCGTGGTATTGGTCCTGTGTAGCGATGTCCTTTTCGTTGGTATACTCCATGTTCTGTCCATAGTGATATTGCGGCAGGAAATGATCGCCCTGGTCATGCGGCTGCTTTTCCAAGCCGTACACGCTCTCGTGCTCCGGTCCTGGATGCGTCCGGTGACCAATGAAGTGCACGCTCTCGTGACCCACCACCTGGTAGTCCTCGGTATCAACAGCAGGCGACGGTGAGCGCGAGCGCGAGCGTGGTGGCGGGTGAAACGAGGAGCGCGAGTAGTTGCCCGAGGCGTAGGCCTCAACGTCGTGGCCGAAGTGGTCCAGTGGAGGTCCCATCATGCTTGGCGGGAGGAGGCTGATGTCCGAGGGCGCGTGGAGGCTCGTGCGCGGGTCGGGCTGCACATGGGACTGGGCGGTGCCCGCGCGGGAAGGGGGTCGGGAGTGGGATTGCGCATACTGTGGTTGGGCATACAAGTAGCCGTCCAATTGCAGAGTTTCGCCTGTAATGATGGTGGGGAGGTATTGGCCAGGCTGGTAGGGGCGGTACTCCGACTGCGGCTGCTCCTCGTGTCCGACGACCTCGGGTTGCCCGTGTTGTTGATAATATGCCTCGCCACCCTCGCCATCCTCACCATCCTCGTCGTCGTCGAGGGCCTGATAGCTATCGTCCTCGCCATCGTAATAGTGTCCCGGTTCGTCAACGAACGTGGTAGCCGAATCGTGCTTCGACGCTGGTATTGCTCCGCTTCCAGCAGCGAGCCCATCTTGTTCATACTGTCGATCAAACTTCGCGGAACGGCGCTTGTTTAGCAACTGGTCGACCGCATTGCCGATAGGGTCAATTGGTTCCCCAACGCCCAAGGACGACGTCTGGTTCGGCAGGACTGGAGCATCGCTAAGGCTGTACCGAGGAATGGCGGGGCTAGGAGGGAGTTGTTTCTGCGCGCCAGCATATTGCGGAAGCCGCTGGGGGCTTTCCTGAAGTGCTTCCCCGTCCGGGGTGTTCATGCGTGGGACCGGTTTGCGGTGAGCAGCCATTGTACGGTCGAGGTGTCGTGAAAGCAGTGAGTAACGCGCCAAAGGTTATTCAAAAGCAAACTGGAGGTTCGCAGGGCCTGTGTACTGCGTAGGTTGTACCGTTGTTGGTATGAGCCGTGAGCAGTGGTCAAAAAGTGAACCTTGGAGCACGCGTCGCGATCACGTGTTTGCAAACTATGGCACAGCATTTTGCCAGAGCCAACCTGATCAAGCCGTCTCTCTTCAAGATCACGGTATAGCGCTGCTCTGCTTCGTAGTGTCTGGACCGGGGTGGAGCGTGGGGATGACTGCTGTCACGGAGTCTGTTGACATTAGGTACTAAGCGATTAAATTTTAATCCAGTACCCCAATATGCACGAGGCCAATATTTACAAAGTGCTGATACTACGCCAAGAGATGCTAATGATATACCTGCAGGTACAGCAATGTTGCTGTGTGCAAAGACAAACTTTTGGGATAAGCAACGAAGGTCAACAACAAGCGGAAAGTCCGGACCCTCGCGTCTACGCTATGCAATTCACTTGGAGGGCTGCGGCGTTACTTTATCTTTGAACAAGACTGATCCGCTGGAATCTCCCAAGTCTACAGCCCGGCTCGTCCGTCGGAAGGGTCCGAGGAGGCGACCAGGATGGAAGAAATTCAGCGTGTATATGGCGAGGGTGATCATTCCTCCATCGAGCACATCTGAAAATAATTATACGTCAAAGAATGCGAGCGGAGGGGAAGGTGGTTCGGGGCATACTGAAGTACACCTGGGTCTTGATGATCCTGCCTTGCCACCCATCAGAGAGCTCGATCGTCCGATACACAGCTCTGAGACAGATAATGAGGACTTTTCGCAGCGTCGGAAGTGATCGAGGACTCACCGGATAAAGAGACACAGCGTGTTGAAAGCCAACGCACACAGCATGGCCTTCACTTTCGGGCCAATCGGACGTTCCGAAACCAGCTCAGCCCCAGATTTGCCGCGAACTGGACGGTCGTAGTGATGGCGAACCAGGAACTCCGCCGCGAAAGCCGAGTACGTGATGATGACGCCTAGCAGAGGTGCGGGTGTTGTTAGATCCGAAATACAATGTCACACTGTCCAAAGAGAAGCTTCACCCAGCTGGAACACGATGCCGCCGAGGACAATACGACCGCCCTAGAGAAGAATCAGCAAAATATCGACTGTGTGGGCTGTTGGTGTGCTTGCCCTTTGCGCGTCGGCGAAAGTGTTAGCAGTTGAGGCGAGTCCGCCTCCAGTGCCTTGCACCACCAGCGCGATGACGTCGCACGTACAAAAGATAATAGTATCTGCATGGGACACGCAAGGTCAGCAGATGTAATTGGTAAAACGCAGTAACGAAAAAACAAAAAGAACGCACACCACTTCGCTGGCAGCCTAGAGTAGTGCCCACCAAACCGGTCAATGATGATGCCGAGGATCACGAAGTTGGCTGCTAGGAGGGGCGTCGGACCGATGATGCAACTCGTAATTCTGCAGTGCTCCGGGCTTAAAATACGGTCTTTGAGCGCAACTCGGACATACTGAATCAAGAACGGAGTGCGGAGGACAGGGTTGTGGCTAGACCACAACCTGCCGCTCCACCCCAGGCACTCCAGAATTCCCCCGAAGCCTGCAGTAGGAATCATGAACCAGAGGCGGCTGCTAATTGCTTGACCGAAATGGAGCACTGCAACAGGGTGGAGTGAGCCAACGTCCTTTGCGATCGAAGTTTGGAAAGACGCAACGCGTTGAGAGTCCGTAAAGGGCAACGAAGAGGGCGCACACATATTGAGTGGGAACGTAGCCATACTGCGTGTCTTGATTGTCCCGTGCTGCCAGGATAGGGCTCGCAACTATCGCAAGCAAAATAAGAGATAAAAAGCAGTCAGCCAAAGGCCACCCCGACAACAGATATGGCATACTTGTCGTATTCAGTTGGTCAAGGAACATGACGATTCCACCTGGGGAGAATGGCTTGGTGTTGCTCAGACGGATTGTAAAGCCTCGCTTTAAAACGACCCGGGGATAGGAAAATAAATCAAGAAAATGTCAGAACACGGGCAACGGGTGCCGTAGCCGCCATGTGGTGCCAACGAGCCGCGGGGAGAGCATTGATGACCACCATACTGGATGCAGATGATTCGCAGGGAAATCTTTCCGCAGCAGCACCAAGCTGCACTGGGGATAAGGCATCCCCCAACTTTCTTGCCCGTTGTGGAAAGATGGCAATGTGGGCGATTACGGCAGGGTATGCGAGCTGCGATCACGGTAGGTGGCTATGTCCGCAGTGCTGCGCATTTGTATTTCCTTGGACCATCCAATCCATTAATGCTCAAGTATTACAGGTAATGAAGGAGTAGTGAAGCAGTCACCCCGGAGTCTCAGGTTAGTACTACACACACCAAGGTGGATTCACTATCGTCGTATCGCCCACGTTGAGGCGAAACAGTTGGATTTGATGACTGCCGTAACGTAGACGGCATTATTGAGTAACACCCCGACTTTCTGGCTCATCTTGCGGGCACACCATTCCGACCAACACCTTCAGCACTTTCCCGTTTCCCTTGCGCATGTCTCGCCCTCCCCGCACGCAAAATAATATCCGTCACCATCTGCAAAGTAAGCGGAGGCGGCGGCGGCCCCTTCAGCTCAAAGTTGAGCTCAAAGCCTCTCAGCTTAGGCAGCCGCGTCGTCGTCGTCGTCGTCGTCGTCGTCGCGCGTCGAGGCCCCACCCCCAACCCCACCTCGACCGGTTCGTCCTTAACGGCCACCTCGCCGCTCCACACAACCGCTGGATCACCCAAACCTCCATGCCCGTTCCCGAGAGACTCCATCCGGGATGTATCCCCCCCGCCAGCACCGCGCGGCTCCGTCCCCGTCCCCGTCCCCATCTCTGTCTTGAGCCGTTTGTGGCGCGCGTCACGCACAACGCTATCAGCGGGCGGAGCCTCGTGCGCTCGTTTCCTGCGTTGGCGCCGTATGTCCGCCAGATCTAAGCGCGGAACGTCAGACAGCCGTACGATACTCATAACAGGAGGAGGCGCCACGGTCCGAGCCGGAGGGGGCGTGGCAGGCGGCGTCACAGGGCGCCCGCCATCGTCAGCGCGGGCATCGCCAGTGCTCTGTTGGGACGAGACATGGGCATGGCCAGGCATCACCGAATGGCGGAGACGCCGCAGGAAACTAGGACGATTCCATGACGCTGCGTCGTGCGACTTGGCAGTGGAGACGCCATGGTCCGTAGCTGCCTCCCCCTCGATGCTGGACGAGGGGCTGCTCGAATCCGCAGGACCGAGGTGCCTGGAAACGGCCGACTCCAACCACCTTTCATCAGCGAAACCAGCCCCAGGCCGCGGCAAGCCGTTCAGTACCGCCTCAGTCTCCGCATCATCATCATCATCATCCTCTGGTCCATCCCGTTCCAAACCCAATAGCGTTGTCCGGTCCAAAGACGTGCCCCTACGTTGGGGTGCCACAACCGTCTGGACGCTTTTGCTGTCCTCTGCCGCCTTTGATGTTGCCTTGGCATCTGTTACCGAAGGTGAACTCGAGAGGAGCGCAATTTCCTCATGGCGGTCCCGAGTGGTCTTTCGGGCTCTCCTATCAGCGCGGCTGCCAGTAGTCAATCCAGGTCTCTCAATGGCATGTTTTTCCGAGAGGGCTGGCTGATCAAAGGGCTGGGACGAGGATGCCCCCGAATCACGATGAACAGAGAAGACCCTGCGTTGTGCGGGTTCACGGCCACGGCCAGTAGAGGAGCCGGTGCGAGACTCCTTTCCTCGCGACGACAGCACTTCATTTGCGCCCTGCCGTGACACCTGAGACTGACCAGGCGAATACGAGTGGGAGCCAAGCACAGATGCGGCGCGGGAGACGTCTCCGTCGTCCTGCGTCCTCGGCTGGCTGCCGCTAGTATCGCTATTGGGCACCAGTATCCTCGACCTCTCCGGATCCGGCGGCGGCGCACAGAAATTGGGGTGCGGTACCTTCCTCTTCATCCCAAGTTGCGGGTGACGACTGCTCGGCGATATACGTCCCGAGGCGTCGGTATATGGCTGTGAAAGGGAGCTCTCTGACCCAGCGGACGACGATGGATGCGCGGGTGATGGCTTTGGAGAACTCCCCGATTTGCGCGGGGCCGTCTTGCTTGAGTTGAGCTGTTGGACAGAGGCTGGGGCTGGGGGACTCTGCGACGGGTCTTGAGGATGCTCAGAGCGACCCCTGGGAGTGGTTTGGTCTGGGTGGTGGGCATCGTCTGCGTAGACTTCGGTTGGTGGCGTTGTTGGCTGGCCGGGAATTGGCTCGTGAATGTCAGACTCGCGAGGACTTCCCGCGACCGAAGGTGACCAAGAGAGTGGGGTCGTGGACCGAGCAGACGAAGAACGGTGATCGGAGCTGTATTCCGGCGCTTTTGCAGAACCAGCCGGGGAACGTTCTGGATCACATGGGATGAGTTTTTAGTTGTGTATGAAAAAAAAAAGTGAAATATGGCTTGACGAACTGGATGCAGTTGTTCGAGCTAGAATCGAATGTGGAGACGGAGGATCCTGGGGTTCACCTGTGCCTTCGGAGTCCTCGGTCACTTGAATGCTATGTCAGTGACAAGTAACGCTGACGCGAATGACCGAACTTGCATGAGATACCAGCAAGCAGATTCCTGTAACGCTCAGGTCTTTGATTCTCGGGACCTGGTCTCGCGTCAGCCTGGTCGTTTATGTCAGCTGTCTGCACGCACACACACCAACGAAACTTGACTTACTCCCCATTTTTTTAGCCATTTCGCGCGAATTGTGAGAGTATTATTTTTCTTGGGCGAGAGAACGTTCGGTTTTGTTGCAACAGATGAAGTTCCGCTGCGGGACTTGGTCTTTTCCCTCTCCGTAGACCGGGTGGATGTGGAAGAGGCAGCTGTGGATGCCCGAGAGGACTTGGCAATAGGAACTATCTGGCCTGTATCTTGACACTCCTTCATCCGCTTGAGAATATTACTCGAAGGATTATGAGTTATAGATTTGCAAGGGAAAACACGCTGCCACTTACCCACCGCCGCCATCTTCTCGCATACCATGAGTCCAAGTCAAGATTTTCGGATCAGTCTCGATGTCTTTCGCCACAGGATGATCTTCTCCTGCACTGCCTATCACAGTCATAGATCCCACTTCAAGCGCGAGGTGGGACTCTGCGGACATTCGCTTCACGTTGTCGGCCACTGGGACACGCGTGAAAATGGGCCTGAAGTCGCTAATGCTGAGTAACGCTCGCTGTTGCGTGATGATAGACACGTTCGGATTGAGTCTGTGTTCACTTTGATATCAGGAGACAGTAGAGAGGGACTGCTCTGGGGTGACAAGACTGACAAGTTATAGCTTGTGACCGCGGCTCTCGAAAGACGTGCTGGCAACTCATGAACGTGGTCAGACAGCTTGACCCAGATGAGCGCGTCTGGATCTGATGCGTCGTAGCTCAGAGTCTATGTCGACGATTCAGAAAAGCTGAACATGGTTTCGTCAAAAAGAAACCTGAGGCTTACCTCGGTCCACCTAACCTTCCTCTTTTTTATGTAGGGTGGAACTGAAGAGAGAGAGCCGCCATGATGCTCTCCGGCGTTGACGAGATAGGGAACAATCCAAGGCTCTGGGATCATAGCAGCAATGCATGCGTGAAATACAACGAAAAGACCTTAATCCATGAGATCATGCGATGTTATGCCCGAAAAGGAATAGACCAGTGTTTGTTTGTTTTAGCATTCAGAACACAGTGGATGTAAAGTAAGTACTGTACATGTTTTTGGTAATGGATAAGTACAGCATATTTTTTCAGAGACTCTAGCACCACTCAATGAAATATTGATTCAGCAAAAGTCAACCCACATGAGGAATACCAGCCAAGCCCACTCCCCACCCGCTTCTGCTCCCGGCCACCACCAGGGGATATTCCTCGTCTGGCGGTGCACACGCCTGAGGGACACTCCACTCCACGCGCGCCCGCCGGCCATCATACTCTTTCAATATCGGATCGCCCGCTGCCTCAGGTGCGCACAGCAGTCTCACAGTGAGCGACTGTGCCGTGCCTGGGCCGTACTCTTCGCCGTGAAGAATTATGCCCAGTCCGTGTTGCGACGGCGAGGAGAACAGGACAAGCACCAGGTACAGGACGGCTGTTTGTGCGAGCGGGATGACGGAGATTATACGGTCGGGGCTACCTGCTCTCCTGATCGTTTTCGTCAGGCACGCTCTTGTTCCAGCCGGGCACTGCAGTCGAGTGTCAATAGAACGTGGGATTCAGAGCAGCATGGCAAACAGACGACAAACGCACCTGATCACCCTCATTAACGCCATCGACGAACTTGAGGTCCGCACACAAGTTGAAATTGAGCATATCGAGCATCGTGATCGGGGGTATGTCCCTGGTCCTTGAGGCGTTGCGCTCACCCAATGTGGTGAGGTCATAGGTGACCTTCCCGATCTTTGGTTTACAGTGCACGCAGCCCACACCGACGAGCACTGCCAAGCACAAGAGCGAGGATGGAAAAATGTATGGCCGTATGAATATTTGACGTTGTGCGGGTTGTGTGTGCGTTACCTGATTGATGGCTCATTTACTATTTGTACATGTTTGATCTGTTAGACAGGTACCAGCGGACAATTAAAGGGCCAAAAGAATGCACAAGGGTAGGTAGTTGAGAGACTTGGGTCAGGAATCCAATCCAGGGTTTGTTGAGCATTCACCGGTAGTTGTCCTGGCTTAACTCCGATCAATTACATCTTATCAACTGAGCTCACTTTAATCGTACCACTACTAACCAATGACGTTACTGTTAGCTCCGCGGAGCCATTTCTTATTACGTCACTTTGAAACACCTAAATAACCCAGTCATTCCCTCTAGTTAGTTTAGTTAGTTCCCCTTCTCATGTCCCGTCTTCGCGTCCTCGTCGGGCCATCCCCCTCAGAACTCGTCCCCATCACTCAGCTCGTAAACACCAACACACCCCATCCCATCTCCTCAGACCTCTTCGACGGCCATGTCATCATCCACATCAAAGGCTTCACCGACACCGGCGGGAACGTACGCCACAGCGACTACTTTGAAAGGCAGGACAAAAAAGACATCTCTTGGAGTGTCCAAGTCCAAGGTGATACTTACTTACTTTCTTACTTACATACTTTAACACCCATGTTCACCCCCCTTCCCAGGCCGGTTCTTACACACTTACTCCTCCGACGATATTTTATTCGGAAACACCTTCGATAGACCGCTCCATCTCCCGCCAGGCTCCAGTGCAGTCCTCAAATTCATGAAATACATAGACCCAGACTTAGAGCACGACCTCTTCTCCCAGAAACCCTGGGCCCTCTCCCCCCTCATATCCACCATGCCTCACTTCAAGCATGAACGTCTCTCGCCCCAATCATCAACGAACCATCTCACCGCCCCCGCTTTCCCCTCGCTCTCGATACAGGACGACACGTCCCACCTCCACCTCGCTCTAACACCCCCCTCCCCGCCTCCCAGTACACCCCTCTCCTCTTCCTCGTCTTCATCCCTCGCGCAAGCGCAGGACCCAGACCACCCCTCCGCACCCGCACCCACACCCCCCGAGCCAGCCCCATCCCACGCCCCCGCCCACGGAAGCAAGAAACAGCGTCCCCGCCACGCCGACCCGTTCAACTTCCGCTGCGCGCAGCAACGGCGCTCCTACTTCAGCCAAGCGCAGCACAGGAGAGACATCGAGTTCAGCCCGCATGTAAGTCCCTCCTCCCCTACACCCCCCCCCCCCCCCCCCCCCACACACACACACACCCTCTCCCGCTCATCCCGCTCACCACCGACACGACACACAAGGACCTCATCACGACCGACTTCTGCTACGGCTTCCTGGACTTCAACCCCCGCCTCGCCCTGCGCCTCCCCGGCGGCATCTCCTTCGACCTCATGAAGTACTGGGACGGCCAGCCCTTCCGCTTCTCCTGCTGCGAGAGAAACAGCGAGCACGCCGCCGGTGCTCAGCCGTGGGGCGCCACCTTCTGGTGCGTCTCTATCGAACGCGCCGACGACGACGACGACGAGACGGAGGGGAAGCGCGGGTGTGACGTAGACTGAACGAACCCCTCTCTGTCTGAATCAGGGAGACTTTGTAATAATTAACCTCGTAGACAATTAATGATGACGCCGACAATCATGAGCACCAATAAATAAACAATAAGGGCTGCTAGATGGTAAGGTCATTGGCACACCAGTGCAGCGCGACTCAGGTATCAGCAGGGAGAAAAATCCCCTGTGATTTTCTATATAAACCAAAACCAACGAAATTGGCCGGTTTGTCTAACTGTCTACTGCTTGAGCTTCCCGATGACAGAGTCCGGCGCATACCTCGGGATCACCTTTCCAACGAGTGTCCAATGAGCAACAGCAAACGGGCCAAGAAAGCAACTTTACCTTGGGATCATGGAGCATGTTAAACTCCTCGGTCGCATCACGGCCAGCATAGAGCATGATGGCTTTCTCGCCACCGGGATGATCAGCAAGGAACTACCACGGATGGCATCAATTGAGGAAAAGGAAAAAAAGGAGTGAACGGGGCAACTGACATCAGTGACATCCAACACCTCCCCATTCACGACGACCCACACATCCTCTTTCTTATCATGTTTCGCGACTTCTTCCAGGGTAAACACCTTGCCCGCCGTGCTAGCTGCCTTGTTGCCCGGCGCCGCTCCAGCGCCAGATGCAGGCGCAGCGGCAGGAGCCCGAGTCTCAGTCTGCGGCTGCTGCGAAGAAGACCCAAGCTGGCCCGCAACGGCGCCCAGCCTCAACCCAGCCTTCTCCACCATGGCCCCCGTCGTCTGCAGCACATACGCCGCCGCCGAGTCCCCGCTGACCCTCCCAAACACGACACACCCCAGCAGCGACGACCCGCCCAACCGGTTGGCGCCATGCACCCCTCCGGCAACCTCGCCGGCTGCGAACAGACCCGGCACCGGCTTCCCGCTCTTCCCGAGCACACGTGATTCGGCATCGATCTCCAGGCCGCCCATCGTGTAGTGCAGGACCGGGGTCATGACGGCGACATTGAAGAAATCATTCATCGTCCATTCGCCCTCGGAGAAAAACTTGAGAAAGAGAAATTCAGGAGAGCAAATATATATTTGAAACGACCAAAAACGTTCACCTTCTTGCCGTAAGGGTCTTTCTTCGTTCGGGCGCTTGTGTTGTAGTCATCGAAGGTCTTCTTCAGAGCAGAGGGGCTTATGCCCATCTCGTTCGCCAACGCTTGGCCACTGTCGAACCTTTTCATCAAGCCACGCCCAACGTAGTGTTTGCAGTGCCATTCAATCTCTTTCGACGCCTTTCCGTTCAAAACAAGTCGGATCGGGTACTGCAATGCCCCTTAATCAGCAGAGCCCCAAAGGGGGGAAGCGACATATATATAAAAATACTACTCCACCTTGCCATTTTCCCACATCTTACCGGTGACGTAATCGCGGTGCTGCAGTTCATCCACGAACCGGGCGCCCGTGTTGTCCAACAACAAGCCACCGACACCACGAAGCGCTTCGGCAGCCAGGAACTTGACCTTGGCGTCCGACTCCTTCGGGTCGACCAGACCCGTCGGGTGCACCTGCACCTTCTCCAAATCGACGGCGTTTGCGCCAATCGCCATGGCGAGCTTGTGTCCGTCGCCCGTGCAATGGTCGCCGTTCGTGGTGGGGAGGTCGTAGTATTCGGGCCGATACTTCTTCAGGAGCGAGTCTGCGGTGAAGTCCGCGGCGTACCCGCCTGTGGCGAGGATGACCGGTCCGTGGGCGGTCTCCGTCTTGCCCCCGCGTTGGTATTCGCATCCGACGACGGCGCCTGTGGCATCCATGAGCAGTTTGGAGACGCGGGCCTTTTTCAGGATCTTGACACGCTCGGGATTGCTGACGGCGAGGTCCTCCAGACGCTCCATTTGGGCATAAGTGATAACCTAGAGAGTGCCAGCAATAATGAGAAGGTCGGGATCTCGGAAAGACCAAAAAATCAAAATCAAAAAACGCCTCACCATGCCGGGGAATTGGGCGTTGCCGCGGTGGGTTCGGGGCTGGGAGTGCCCGCCGAGACGGGCGACTTTGGACAAATCGAGGGCGAACTTGTCCTGGAGCCAATTGACGGCGTCGCCAGAACGGCCGGTGAGCACGCGGATGAGGTCATCGCGAGCGAGGTCGCGGGCCTAAAACCAACATCAGTATGTAAAACACACAGCGGCATTAAAAGAATTGTAAGGAGGGCTCTCTCACCGACTTCTTGGTGTCGTCGAAGAAGACTTTGGCGTTGTCCGGAATGCCTAGTTCTTGCTGCGTTTGTGTTCCGGCGCCGTTGATACCGGATGTGGCCTTGGTAGAGTTTCCGCCCATGAAACTGCCCCGAACAACCTCAGCAGAGACCACGCTATGGATTAGAGCAGCGGAACTTACCCCTGCTTGTCGAGGAGTAGGACATTGGCGCCACGTTCAAGAAGAGTGTGGGCAGCAGAAAGCCCGGCGAGACCACCACCGACGACAATTACCTGGGCCATGTTCTCTTAAGCAAGGTGGATGTTAAGGTGAATGCGCTCTTCCGCATCAGAAGGGAGCGGTCAGCGATTTATATATCCAAGGCTTAGACCCGGGAAGTCAAATCATGTGATGATCATTATCATGTGATTGTGCTAACAGTTCCGGTACCATACAGTCTGCATTACAGTACCCCGACGTCTCGACGTCGCGTTTTTTTCAGTCGTGGATTTCAATCCAGGTCGTCCAGAGACTCGCGACGGTAGCTGAAAGGAGTAATGTCAGTAAAGTGTGGTCACGAGCGAATGACAGTCACCCACTTTGCCCCAGGATCCATGCCAGCGCCAGTGTCGGGTCCCCCGGGAC
The DNA here is from genome assembly GCA_951802425.1 of Clavaria fumosa. NCBI lineage: Eukaryota > Fungi > Basidiomycota > Agaricomycetes > Agaricales > Clavariaceae > Clavaria > Clavaria fumosa. Next base: position 736,038 of record OX637802.1, on the reverse strand, counting down.
CCGCGGGGTAATCCCCAGATCCAGCAGAGTAACCTCCAGATCCGGCAGAGTAACCCCCAGACCCAGAAAACCGGGAGAATGAATCCCTGAACTTCCGTGCTACCCTGTGACCCTTGTTTCTTAACCTCTGCGCCTCGTAGCCGACCACAACGTCCCCTAAGCCACGACGGTAGCTGAAAGGAGTAATGTCAGTAAAGTGTGGTCACGAGCAAATGACAGTCACCCACTTTGCCCCAGGATCATTGCCAGCGCCAGTGTCGGGCCCTCCGGGACCCGCGGGGTAATCCCCAGATCCAGCAGAGTAACCCCCAGATCCGGCAGAGTAACCCCCAGACCCAGAAAACGCCGAGAATGAATCCTTGAACTTCTGTGCTAACCTGTGACCCTTGTTTCTTAACTTCTGCAGCTCGTAGTCGGCTATAACGCTCCCTAAGCCTCGGCCTTCGAGGCTTCCTTCACTGAAGGCAGAGGGCACACACGATTGAGCCGGCTAAGCGAGACAGAGAGCGTTGACACAGCACGTACCTGCGAGGTGGCAAATCCATATCCGCAGAACCCCCAAAATCTCCAGAACCCCCAGATAACCCATTCTGGAAGGAGGAACCGACTCCGCGGACACCGTCTCTCAGTTCCCCGTACGAGGATTGGGCTCGTCTGACACCACCTCTCACACGCCTGTACGAGTCCCCGACTTGGTAGGCACCGTCTTCCAGACTTCCTCTCGCACTCCTGACCCTCCGGACACCGTGCGATAAATGTGACCTTGTACGCCTAATCCCCCTTCCGGTCGCATCTGCAGCAGAATTGGCTGTGTCAAAGTCAAAGGTTCGTTTCTCAAGGTCCTCGTCGCTGAGCAGCACAAGTGCGCAATTGAGCAACCAAAAAAAAGGGGGATCGTTGGTGCAACACATACCTGCGAGGCTGGAACGAATTCCCAGAGAACCCATTCTCGAAGGATTGTCCGACTTCCTGAACCTTAGCAGCCTCTCTGTGGAACGCGTCCGAGATCCGGGCCTTCGCATGTCGGAATCCACCTGTAACCGCTCCAGATACACCCCCAACATCATACGCAGCAGCGTCTATGATGGCACCTCGCTTGTCAAGGTCCTCATCGCTGAGCAGCACAAGTACGCAATTAAGCAACCCAGCATAACAGGGATCGTTGGTGCAACACATACCTGCGAGGCTGGAACGAATTCCCAGAGAACCCATTCTCGAAGGATTGTCCGATTTCCTGTGTCTTAGCGTGGAACCCGTTCGAGATACGGGCCTTCGCGCGTTCAAATGCGCCTGAAACCGCTCCAGTTGCTCCCCCGACATCATACGCAACAGCGTCTATGATGGCGCCTCGTCCCTCGAGACCTTCGTCGCTGAACACAAGTACGCAACTGAGCGATCAAACTAGACAGGAATCGTTGGTGCAACACATACCTGCGAGGCTGGAACGAATTCCCAGAGAACCCATTCTCGAAGGATTGTCCGACTTCCTGAACCTTAGCAGCCTCTCTGTGGAACGCGTCCGAGATCCGGGCCTTTGCATGTCGGAATCCACCTGTAACCGCTCCAGATACACCCCCGACATCATACGCAGCAGCGTCTATGATGGCACCTCGTTTGTCAAGGTCCTCATCGCTGAGCAGCACAAGTACGCAATTAAGCAACCAAATATAACAGGGATCGTTGGTGCAACACATACCTGCGAGGCTGGAAAGAATTCCCAGAGAACCCACCAGCGCCGCTACCATCGTCAGAAAAGCCGCTACCGTCGCCAACGTTGCCGCCATTGAAACTAGGATCGCTGAAGTCGCTTTGGGGCTGGGAGTGGAAGCCATGATGGTGTCTATGGAATGGGCTGTGGAACCCGCCTCCAGGAGTATGCAGACGGTGGGCGACATGGCGCGCAAGCCCCAGGCCAAGCTGGGCCACTCGGCCCTCTGGGGTAAAGGAGGCGAGTCTTTCCCACAGCCTCGCCTCGAGCTTTCCTTCAGAGTCGCGGGCGTCCAAGTCGTTGTTGTCGCCGCCGCTGTAGGAACACACGTCAGTATTTCGATACCATGAGTTTGAGTGCCACATACCTGCTGGGCGTGACGTTGGGGGTATTGGGCGAGGTAGCAGGGTTCCCAAGAGGGGCAGCAGCCTCAGGAGCAGCAGCAGTAGCAGCGGTAGCAGAAGAGCCAGTGACAGGTTTCTGAGCCGCAGCAGCAACAGTATTGGCAATAATATTAACGGTAGGATGTTCCTTCTCCATGTCTTCATGATGATGGTGGTGGTGGTGGTGGTGATGTCTATGATGCCTGAAAAGATGCGGACGGTGATGATGATGATGCTCATGGTTCTGTGCAAGCTCAGGAGTCAGGCGCGGACACAAGGATAGATGACGCATACTCACATCCCCTTTAGTTTGTTCCTCGACGATGTTAACCTAATGGTGGATAAACACCTTTATCAAGACGTGCACTTGAAAGGCGCGTGGATGTGAGGACGCTCACTATGACGTTCTCGCCGGCAAGGGCGGCGGCCGCGGGGGCCGCGGGGGCGGGGGCGGGGGCGGTTTGTGTCATGGGAGGAGGAGCAGCTAATGTAGAAGCCGTAGCCGCAGAAGTGTCAGTTGCCTTGTCGGATGGGACAGCGCTGTCAATGGATGTTTGCTGCAAAAGGACAATGAACTCTAAGAGAGGGTGCGAAGTATGCAGGACATACCATAAGAGCATGATTGACAGGGAGCGCGACTGCGTTGTTGGCCAGGTGGGCGATGAAAGGGACGACGGCAAGTGGGATCAACATGACTTCGTTTGGAACTTCGTAAATGTGATAGAGAACAAAGGTGAAAAGAATGGGGTAGTCTGAATGGGTTGTGACCTGCACTTAAAGGAGTGATGAGAAGTTGAAGAGGAAATCGATGCCAGATCGATATTCCTTGGACAAGTTGAGAGAGCAACTAATCTGAGGAGGTAATCTGTCCATTAGACGTAGGTTATATAGTGGAGCGGGACCCTGTTAACTCACGAGGTCATGTATTGTCGGAGCGTCGATATGCAGTTTCCAGGCGACGGCGCAGGATGCAACCGCCTTGGCATGCATTGAATTGAAAGTCAGAGAGAGCCTTCGCCAACGGGAATCACAGCGGTTGAACTTCTCCTTGTCCATTGCAATGGGTAGATGGATAAGATGAATGCCACGCAACGCGACTGGGCCTGCGCGCAATCTCCAGGTTACAGAGCCGATTTACGGAAACCTGCCTGATAAAAACGTCGCCGGAATACAAGTGATGGGTGGTTCAGTGAAACCACTGATTGCGCGCGTCCGATCAGCGACGCGTGTCACGTGCGCGTCTACGCCCATCAGTCACGTGGACAATATCATTGATGAGCGTGTTGTGCGCATACCAGATGCATCTAATACACCACCTGTCGCATCAACGAACCCACCCTGCCAACGTTGAATGCAGAGCAGAACAGAGTCCCGTGAACGTTGCCTGCTGGTCATGCAATTGCTAATCAAAGCGGCTTGCCAACCAATCTGACTTATGTACATCAACGACTAACTTACAAGAAATTGAGATCACTTCCCAATTTCCAATGTCTCCATAAGCGCCCGACAGCACGTCTCGACGAGCTCTCCCATCCCCACCTCTAGTGCGTCCATCAGCAAGAGCTTCGCCTCCTCGCCCTCCCTACTCAATTTTCCACGCTCGACATCCCCGCCCTCAAAGAGTCGCCTATGTGCGTCGACATAAGCGGGATAAGCGACATTGTCCCAGTAGCCAGGGGGATCTTGCCACATTGAGCCTTCTACCATGTCGGTTTGGGCTCCAGTGCAAGAGAGCGGAAGGTAGCGATAGAAGGCAATTTTGTAGAAATATTTTTAGGAGGGACGAATGTAAGTCAAACGCAATTCATAGAACACATCCGTAATAAATGGGGTTTTCACCTGCGGTGTAATAACCGTTACGCTCGGCTCTCCGTTGCGCCAAGACGCCGCGTGGCGTTCGCAGCAGCACGCGCACATCCAGTTGGTCCAAGACGTCCTGACGAATGAAACACGACACGATAGCTTATTCAGCCGATAACATTGCAACCCACCCCTGTTCGGTACCCATATCCATAGGATGTAGTGGGTAGACGCTTACGCACCTTGTGCCAGTAGAGCAGAAAGCCATCCACCAGGACCCAAAGCACCTTGCGGCCCCCGGCGCACTCCTCTGAGAACCGCCGCCGCCAGTGGGCAACTGCCTCATCAGGTACGGACACCCCGTCTCGCCGATTCATATGTTCGTGACTCGTGTGGTGCGCGGGAGGCGAGCCCGTGCGCTTCACGTGCTGCAGGCAGGAGACGAACCTCGGCCAGTCGATCGCACCTGGAGCGCTGTCCCAGTCCTGAACCTCATGCACGGGGTGTATGGGGATGAGCTCCGCGGCCTACACAACAATGCCACAAGGCAAGGAAGATCAGACTGGAACCTTGTTTTACGTCCATGTACATAGAGCCGCACCGGTGCAAAGTCCTGTTGTTCGTAGGGTTAAGCGAGTAAAAAGAGGTGGAGGGAAATGTACGCACATCCTGGTGTATCATGATACTACCTGGAAGGATACTTTGAATATGTGTGGCGAGAGTCGTCTTTCCCGAACATGACGAGCCGCTGTGAGAGTGAAGAATTGGCCAAACGTCGAATCAAAGGAAACGTGACGTGAGCTCACCCAATTGCAACCAGAATGACCCTGAGACCAGTGGACGCGTCAAGAGGCATCTCAGACAGACTGCTTGACGACATTGGGATGCGAGCACTGTGGCATAGGGCGGTATACTTTATTGGGTAGTAGACTTTATTGGGTAGTAGAAATTTCTGGACAAAGTTGAAGTGACTCAATATATATAAGTAACCCTCTGCATAAAATCCTCTCTTTCCTTCAAGCAGGGATGGCGGCTCAGAGATCTAGAATCAGAAAGGTGAGGCAAAAGAAGGGAATAGAATTCGAACCTTGCACGCGTTAAATATTGTGAATATATATTCACCTATCACACGGTCGGCAGGTTTAATGGGTTACGGTCTCTGGCTGCTGGCTTGTGGGTTCGGGCTCGAGTCTTGTCATCCAGGATGGGGTAGCACTTCAGTTTCATTACCCAGTTGTCGCAGATGCACATTGCTCAGGCAAGTACATCATTGGATCTAAGTTACCTCTTTCCTCTCGCCCACAAACGCATTTAACGTCATCGCTCAACACTGGTTCGACAAAAAGCCCTGACCCTGACCGGCCTGACCCTTGGGGACACGGCCTTGCTTGAGTATGGTACAGCAAAAAAACAAAAAAAAGTACGCTTCCCCGAAACGTCTCCATTGTAACGTACAGTATATCCAGTGCGACGGAATTCGACCTAGCGAGGCAAGTTCGGCAACCATTTCTATCGCAGTGATGGAGCTGCTGTGTGAGCTCTCGTCTTCAGCCGTGCTGCACATGTTTGAGACACGAGATACTTTCATTCCACTACGGTACGGATATTAGGCTTCCACTCGTTTACAAGGGCTCGGCCAAACGAGACTGCGCGTTGACTGTCCTAATTCCGCTTTCCACAACACAAAGGTCTCTTCTCCGTGCGATACGCTTCCCAACATCACCACTGTGTATCCAATGGCAATGGAATGCCGTGAATTGGCAAGTTAGCGGATCAAGTCGGACTTGGCTGTAGGCGAAGCAAGTTCGGCCGCAAGCGACCATTGTCCACCCTGTTACACAGCTATATCGCAGAACCCCGCTGTGGTAGCGGAATGCCGTGAATGAGTATTGGCATGCTATGGTGACTCCTTCTTTCCTCACGCGTGATGCAGCATTTCGAAGGGCAGATGCGAAAACACTCGTTGACTGCTCCATCGGCCGACATTTTCCAGGGCGTTTGTCCAAGGGAAAAGGTATTCCTCTACATACCCGCACAGAGAACGGTTACAATGCGTATGTCCGACCCTCGTGAATGCCCGACCCTCGTGAGCCCGACACTCTCCCTCTTGTTCCTTTCTTCCTCCTTCCCTGGGATATACATACACACTCCCCTTAGCAGCGCGGCTCGATCGATGCGGGTCATATGCTGTGTAGGCGCGTTTCCAGGTGGGGCAGCGGACATGGCGCATCCGGCTGCGCCACTGCCGATGCCTTGTCGGGTCAGCCAGTTGCTGCGACCATGTTCGGTTCTGCGATTCGAAGACGGCGGGAGGTGCTAGGGGAACGCTGGGTAGGCAGGTGGAATGCTTAGTTGTGTCATGGCCTGCGTCGTTCGCGCGTTACAGGCTGGCAAGCTGAGAAAGAAATAACTAGAAGGTATGATTAGTGGGTGGGGGTTCGTGTCGCGTGAATGTAATGCGGGGACAGAGAAAACCTTGGATATGGACAGTGGACATCGCATATGCACAGGGGAGGGTTGATACACAGTGAGGGTTTTGGAGATGAACGTGCCGAGGAACGCGAGTGTCAGTATGGACCCGTGATGTGCAAAGCCCGGGCCGAGCCGAGCCCCACTTAGGGCTTTGCACCACGAGTCAACACAAACGAGAGTGTATGCTTGAACGTCTGGTAACCCTACTGATCAGCACAGCAAGCCCAACATCTAGGACTGAACAGAGGAGACAGACACATCACACACATATTCTGTTCTTCCTGCACCATGTCCACTCTGCGCGCCGAGATTACAGACGCAGGCCAGCTGTACCCACCAACATTTCGCGAATCATTATGCCAGGTGCCAGTCGCACCACGAGCCAAACGAACATCCCTGCGCAGATGGATACGACTGTCTCTTGCAGCGCACGTATCCTCTTTGGAGATAATACCTCGTCCACAATGAGAGCATAAGTAGCAAGCAGACGAGGAAAAGGCTCCATGATGAGTAGAGCTCCTCTTCTTCTGCGATTGGTCTTCCTGAGGGCGTAGCGCCGCAGCAGTGACAGGTCCTAACTCTACGGCCATGTAATGAAGGGGCAGCATGTGCAGTCGTAAAAGTCTGGCAGTTTCCAGCGCCCAAGGATGCGTAAGCGAGGCGAACATGGATCAGTTGTACCATCTTGGGGATCACAAGTACGAACAAACACCCTTGCAGTGTTATTTCTTGCAGACGTGACATAGTGCAGCGCTCTTACACTTTGCACACTTTTTGTAAACATTCTATTGTGCACAAGCAAGGGCTCTGCCATCGCAAGACAGCGCTTTTCAAACAGATTCGAAGTGACTAGAGACGTATAAGAATCCTCTCTTTTCTTTTAAGAAAAGAAATGGCAGCTCCGAAGACATATATACATATATATATATTCGAACCTTGCACCCGTCGATCATCATCTTATTTGGCGTCACCACCTCTTTCATCTCCCGTGATGGTGGTGTTATCGTCATCGCTGGTGTTGTTGACATATTCGTCGTCATCTCCGTCCCCACCCGTGCTTTCCACTGTCGTTGTTGGTTTGCGTCCATCTGAGGACATAGTGGTCATCGGGTAGCTGCTACTGCTTGCATCATGATCTGGGTCCTGTCCAGGGTGCGGGATCTGTGCATCTTCTGTGTTCTGTGCATCTTCCGGAACTGACGTATAACCGTCTTTCTTCGAGTCCGAGACAAAAATTGAACAGATGTACTGGATAAATGCATCAGTTGATATTAGTGACAGTGGTTGTGATCGCACATCTCTACAGTCCATTTTCTGTTCAGTGGTGTGGGTTGCTTTTAGTTACGTTCTCTTGTGCCTCTGCTGGGCTGTTTATATATATCTAATTCAGGGTAGTTATTTTCAAGTCGGTGAATAGTAAATGAATCGGACTTAGCGGATTGTCTTGCCCTCATCCAATTGCGCCGTCGGGTGAGGCAAGTCCGGCGACCATTTCCTGCCCGTCGGCAGTGTTGGAGTTTAGAGCCGCTGTGCGAGCTCAAACCCTGTTTCGTGTTCAACGTTCAGCTGAGTTTCATTATTACTGTAAAAATTCTTCACTTACTACTACGGATATTAGCATTCCATCCAAAAAGATTACTGTTGACAAGTCCCCCTTTCCACAACACGCAGGTCTCTTTTCTAGTATGTAATATACTCACAACCCCACCACCGCACATCCAAAGTCGTGGATCTCTTCCCTGTGTAATACACTTCCAATTTTACCGCGACTGTATATCAGGCGGCGTCGGGATGCCGCGAATTGGTAAATTAGCGGATCAACCGAGTCGGCAGCATCGGACTTGGTCGCATCGGTAGCCTTTGCAAATTTTCTACCCTTCCCAGAGGTCCCGTGTCCAGGATATGTTTTCAACCTCGCCACGGCGGTTACTCAATAGCGGCGGAACACCGCTGTGGCAATCGTGGAATGAACGGAGTGACAGTCGGAGTCATGGTGTGGCGACTCCATTTCAAGGCTTTTTCCTCACGTGCCCATAAGCACCCATCGTGATGCAGCGTTTCGCTTGTCGACCGCCCCACCGATGGGGTGTTTGAAGGGCGTGAGCATTCCTCTACATACCCGCACACACAATGCTTGGCTCGTGAATGCCCGACCCTCTCCCCCTTGTTTGCGCGGTTCTCCCGTCCTGGGACACACATATGCACCCTTCCCCCTCCCACGAGGACAGCAGAGCGGCTGGACTGATTAGGGGCGTGTGATGTGTGGGCATGTTTCAAGGTGAGACGACAGACGTCGCGGGTCCCGCTGCACCACTGACGATGCCTTGTGAAGTGAGTCGGTTGCTATGACAATGTTCGATTCTGCGATTCAGAGATGGCAGGATGTGCCAGGGAACGCCAGGCAAGATGGAATGCCCAAATACGTCATGGCGTGGGTCGTTCAGGGTAGCGACAGGCTGGCGAGGCGAGTGGTATGATTATTGGGTGGGGTTCGTGTCGCATGAATGCAAAGAAAAAGCTTTTGACACAGACCGTATGCGTAATGGAGAGAGTTGATACGCAGCGAGGGAGCGGAAAGCATTGGTGATAATGGAAGACTCGCCGTCTCAGGACAGAAGATGCGTCGTCGAGAAACACAAAAACCCTATCAGGGTGACGCCGCTCATAATCCAGCTCCTGGTGATTAGTGGGTGGGGGTTCGTGTCGCAGCAATGCGAAGGCAGAAAAAAGCCTTTGACATGGACAGTGGATATCGCATATGCACAGGGGAGAGTTGATACACAGTGAGCAGTGGAGAATAAACCAAGACTCACCGTCCCAAGACTGCGTTGGCGAAAGAAAGGAAAACCATTCAGGGTGCCACCGTTCATCATTCAGTCCCTCGCTGTTCTACGCGAGCAGCCGCGCTGCAGAAGCCCAGCGTCAGCACCACCTGCATAGCGTTAATCGGTAGAATGAGCTTCCAGCCGTCGTGTTCGTCGAAGCCGTGCTAGATCAGAATGGAAATTAGTATGCCCAATGTTGCACGAGCGCTCCAAGTCCCGGGCTGTACGTGCCGTGCGCGTGCGGGGGGACGTTTGCGAGATACAAATGCACCCACTCACAACCTCTGCCCTCACATCTGCGGCGGTAGCAGCTGCAGCGCCCGACGCAGTCCGCCGCGCCTTGCGCGCGTGGAACGTCGGACTCGCTGTCGCGTTCGAGAAGATGGGCAGTCGGTGCTACCGCTCGTCAAGTGCCTGCATCAGCAAAATAGCTCGGCTAAAATGTAAGCGTAGATAGGCATGGACACCTTGGGGTCGTGCCAGTCCATACCAACTATTGCCGAGCTATTTTGCTGATGTGGAACGGAACCACCGACCGTGGAAAACCTGGCACCGGACGCAGCGCTCTTACACTTATAATAGATTGCACAGTTTCTGTAAACATTCCATTGTGCGCAAGCAAGGGCTCTGCTATCGCAAGACAACGCTTCCCATCGCTTGTGTTTTTCAAAGAAAAGAAATGGCAGCTCCGAAGACATATACAGTATATATATATATTCGAACCTTGCACCCGTCGATCATCATCTTATTTGTCGTCTGTCAACATCACCGCCATCTCCCTGGGTGGTGTCATCTCCCGTGATGGTGTCGCCATCTCCCGTGATGGTGGTATCATCTCCCGTGATGGTGTCGTCATCTCCCGTGATGGTGGCGCCGTCATATCTATCGGACTCATCGCTAGATGCTCCGTTCTGACTGTCATATTCTTCCATCTGCCTGTTATATTCTTCCATCTGCCTGTTATATTCTGCCATCTGCCTGTCATATTCTGCGTCATGTTTTGCCTCCTGACTGTCATGTTCTGCCTCCTGAGGATCACCACCAGCTTTTCGAATGACCTTAGTTTTACTTACCATTTCGACCAGCAAGCGCTTCCATTCTTGCGTTAAATTCTTCCTCTCGTCGCGCTTTTTCATATTTAAAATCACCTGGTCTGGGTTCTGGGAATATATATTCGATCCCTGCGATCCTCGTGACCTGCGGCCCCAACCGTGGATCGCGTCCCTCTCTTTTTGGGGGCGGTTGATTCTGATCTCCGTTTGTAGTGTCACCACCGCTGAAGTACTGGAGAAATGTATCAGTTGATGTTAGTGACAGTGGTTGAGATCGCACCTTAGACCAGACCATTTTCTGTTCAGTGGTGTGGGTTACTTTTAGTTATTGTCTCTTGTGCCTCTGCTGGGGCCGTTTATATAATATTTAGGGGAAGTCCATTTTCAAGTCAGTGAATATTTAGTAAATGTTAAAGAATTACCCGTTTCTTGGATCGGCTCGCTCCGCAAAGCCCAATCGACGCAGCTCAACGTTTCACGTTCATCGATCATCACTCAGTACCTGTTTAGACTCTAACTAGTCTGACTCTCTGGAGAATGTGGCCTTGCTTGAATATTTTTGGTACAGCGAAAAGAACGAAAAAGTACGCTTCCCCCCGCTGCAACGCGTATCCACTGGCGGCGGAATGCCGTGAATTCAAATGAATCGAACTTGCCGGATTGATTCGCCCTCATCCAATTGCACCGTCGGGTGAGGCAAAAATCCGGCGACCATTTCCTGCCCGTCGGCAATGTTGGAGTTTAGAGCTGCTGTGCGAGCTCAAACCCTGTTTCGTGTTCAACCTTCAGCTGAGTTTCATTATTTACTGTAAAAATTCTTCACTTGCTATTACCGTTGACTAATCCCCCTTTCCACAACACACGAGACTCTTCTCTATATAATACACTCGCAACCTCACCACTGCACATCCAAAGCTGTGGATTTCTTATCGCGGCTGTATATCCAGGCGTCGGGATGCCGCGAATTGGTAAATTAGCGGATCAACAATCGGACTTGGTCGCATCGGTAGCCTTTGCGAATTGTCGCGTCCCACTACTCCGTCGGGCGAAGCAAGTCCGGCGACCATTTTCTACCCATCGAAGGGGCGTGTGATACGCTTCCAACCTCACCGCAGCAATACTCAATAGTAGCGGAACACCGCTGTGGTAATCGTGGAACGCCCTGAATCATGGTGTGGCGACACCTCATTTCAAGGCTCTTCCTCACGTGCCATCATGATGCATCGTTTCACTTGTTCGACCGCCCCCCCTCCCACGAGGACAGCAGAGCGGCTGGGGCGTGTGCTGTGTGGCGCGTTTCAAGGTGGGGGACAGACGTGAATGCAAAGAAAAAGCTTTTGGCATGGACAGTATGCGCGAGGGGGAGAGTTTGCCACACAGCGAGCGAGCGGAAAGGATTGGTGACAAAGGAAGACTCGCCGTCTCAGGACAGAAGATGCGTCGTCGAGAAACACAAAAACCCTTCAGGGTGACGCCGCTCATAATTCAGCTTCTGGTGTACTTGATCTGTGCGAGCAGCTGAGTCGTGGAAACTCAGCGTCGGTGCGTCTCCTCGCCGACGCGTTGCTCGAAGCCGTGCTAGAAAAGGTTGAATCCTAGGACACCTGATGTTGCACGAGTGCTCAAGCGCTTAACTCTGGGCTGTACGTGTGGTGTACGTGCGAGGGCGCTTGTGACATGCCGATGCCGCAGTTGAAGTGCGGGCTTCGCCGATCAGTGCCAAGGCGCATGCAACGATATTTGGCGGATAGCACAGCAGGCAATACCCAGTACAACTCTAGCAGCAGGCTTGCAGCTGACACAGCTTCAAAATCGCTTGGCACATAGATCGATGACTATCAATTTCGGCTGTTCCGTTCCTGACGCCCGTCAAACTAGGAGAAAAACAACCCGTCGCAGAATGGGACTGGTGCTGTCGCAGTTGCTGTCACCGTGGTTGATATAGGAGAAAGAAGAAAAAAGATGTGGAACGCGCCTCACCGCCGGGTGGCACCGCGTTAAGGCATTCCACACTGGACAAGGCAGCTGCTATGGCTGTTGCTACCACCGTCGCTGATTGCAGCGGCTATCGCTGTCGCTGGGTACCGCCGCTTAGTATGAGCATTGATAGTGGAGGGGATGGCGGCAAGCACATGTTCGAGGGTGGAAGTGAACCAAATATGGAGTTATTCGTTCCATTAAGCCCGCGTCGAAATCATTTAGTTTGTGATTTGAGTTAGTTAGACCGCAGAACACCTGAGCAACAGACTAGAGTGAATGCTCGAGCAAGAAGAGCTGCGATTGCTAGATTAAAGCTTGCTCTCGATGAACTTGATGCCCAGACACCGGGGGGATCTCACCTCCGAGACCGGTATTGGAAGACGACGCGGAAAGAAGAGGCCTTCACACACATTCAAAGTTTGCGGGGAGGCAAGCAGAAACACCGGAAGACTAACAGGGAGCTTGCGTGGGCGATGAGTGGGGCAGACCCCACTCCTCACTGCTGCGGCGGCGCCAGACCATACCCAAAGGAGACACGAGGGTGGTTCCAGCCGAGTTCGGAGTATCGGCAAGCGATGAGCGACGGGGTAAGGTCATCTGTCGGACTTTGTGCTTGAAGGTTGTTGCGAAGGAATTCGCGGTCCAGACGACGCCTACTACGTAACAAGTTCCGCCTTGTTCAGACGCTGCAATGATCGGTTTCTTTCCGGGCAGGCAACAGCACCAGCGCCCACTCTGCTTTTGAACGTGGCAAGGCGGTGTTTGAGCGGTGTATCTTGCTGACTAAGGCTAGGCTGTGGTACAAAGCACGCTTTTTCAACTGTGACTCCACTCGCAGTTCTTTTGCCTCCTCTCCTCCTTACACCTTCCTTGCGCAACTCCAAAATGAAACTATTTCTCATCGCCGCTGCAGCACTCGTCGCTGCGACGCCCCTCGTCGCCTCACAGGCTCTCAGCGCGCAGTGTACCGCGGCGCTCATGAATATCTTAGCATCCCCAGATGCAGCGTGCGTGTCCTTGCGTCATTCCACGCCCAGCTCAATACTGAAAAAAAACCTCCGACAGCTGCCTCAATCCTAACGGCCTGCTTGGCATCGCTTTGACCCCGCAGGACATGTCCATCATTCCCAACGTGAACAGCTGGTTGACTGGCTTCTGTGCCGTCCCTGCGTGCACTAATGCCAGTATCTCGAATATCCTGACCGCCGTCGCCTCTGGCTGTGCAACCGACCTGGCTGCCGCCGGCGTGCCACTGGACAGCGTCACATTGAACGAGGTCATCACCGACGTGCAGGGCGCTTTCCCCGCGGTCCGGGAGATACTCTGTCTCACAAAGTATGCTCTTTGTTTTCTGGATAAATTTCAGCTTTTCAATTCATTTCTTTTTCTGAAAAAGAACTTCTTCTACGCCGGCCCAGTTCTGTGTGACGGAGACGCTGACGAACTTGGAAGCTGTCGTTGGTCCCTTGACTTTGAGTTCTATCGGCCCCGACGTCCAGATGTTGGCCAATCAAGGCATGATTCCTTCAAGCGTTCTTTGCACCGACTGCAACAAGGAGTCTTTCAACATCGCCCGAACACAGTTGCCATTCTACGATGCCAGTGTCATCGATCCAAAATTAGCCGCAGAGTGTGGTAATTCATTCACAAGTCAGTATCCGTACCAGTACGAATTTCAGGACAAACGTCTTATGTGCTCGCTCTTTTTTTCTTTTGCTTTTGCTTCGCCCGCAGACAAACAAGACCCCACTGGAATTTCGATGGCCGCTGTGACGGCGACCCCGACTCCGACTCCTGGGCCTGCATCCGCAGTTGCGTCCGCGTCATCCGCAGCTGGGTCTACGTCATCCACAGCTGGGTCTACGTCCTCTAGTCCTGTATCTGGTTCCGCTTCCCAGAAGAGCGGCGACTTGCGCTCCGCTTCACTCGGTGTGGGCTTAGCCGCCCTGGTTAGCGTCGCTGGAGCGATCGCTGTACTCGCTTGAAGCTGAATAGTCTACACGTACAACCTGTTGACGCTTTTTTTGCTCCTTTTTGTTTTTTGGATAATTGTTGAAGGACCATGTGCAGACTTTCGGAGAATACACTAGTTTTTTTGTTTGTACTTTGCATACCATGGCTGTGATGGGTACAGCCTAACAAACGCACCTGCGTGAACGCCATGACCTCGCATCACAAGCCCCTGCCCCTCAGCCAAACACTCCACGACCTCGCGCTTCTGCGCGCGTCGGACATCAGCCTTTCGGTTCTGCTTGGCGCTACAAGTGCAGCGGCGGACGCGGACGCGGACGCCGACAATAATAACAATAACAATAACACCGACGACGACGACGATGTGGCCCTGCGACGGTCGTACGAGCTCGTTCGGGAGGCACGGGCCGCAATGCTCGTCCTTAGACGGGGCGTCGTGGACCAGCAGGGGGACGCGCTGGAGCGGCTGGAGCGCCGCCTGAGGGAGGTGCGCGAGGGCTTGGGGGCAGCGCCGCAGCTGTCTGCGTCAAACGGGGAACGCGAGTAATGGGTCGTCGACCTTCGCCTCCGTCCGCTCCTGCCCTGCCTCGTCTCGTCGTGGGTCCAGGCGTTTCTCCAGGTGAGTGAGAGCTTGTCGGGCGACTGTTCAAGTACTGTTACCTCAACTTGGCGTTTGCTTTAGGTCTCGCCACTGGCGAGTATATTGGGCGTTCTTTGCGTGAAGCGAACGGCTTACGGCTCCGTCTCTTCGTGTCACAAATCGCATTTGTTCGTGTCTGTGGATATATCAATGTACACTATAATACAACATACAATATCTGCGCCAGCGTCAGCAGCCACTTCGTCGTTAGTCGTCAAATCAAAAACAACCTGCGGGTCGTCGCCAAATAGAATGGAGATCGGCATCACCGTAAGCTATGCAGACGCTCATTGCAATGGGCGTCTCGTCTGTCACGAAGCAAGTCAGAGGTGAATCATGTCACATCAGAGGGATCTAGTCCGAGAGGCAGCATTGCCCGATCTCGAAGAGCGGCCCTGTCCCATACGTCCTTCTCGAGCTGTGTCAAGCTGTGTCAATCTCGACACAGGGTGGATACCGGGAAGAGCTCACATGTTCGACCGCTTCCGTGTATGTGAGGAGATTCATGTGATCCGGGACTGTGCCCCCATTCTGACGTTGACGATCAGCATCTGGAAGGGCGACACCCAAACCTTTGGGCTTACGATGAGGTCGACGTCCAGGTCACGGAAGTGACAGCGTGGGTCCAGGGGAACTTGCGAAGGAAGAATCAACACATGGACATTGGGAGGGTATGGTCTTGAATCCGCAACCCCTTTCGAAAGTCGCTGGCGAAACAGTCATGAAAGGTGCAAAAAAATCCTCTGAACGAAATAAATGCGAACCATCGCTACATCGAGCGCGAGGCGTATGTCCCGTCGCTTATTGCGGGCACGGATGCCAACGAGCACAAAGAGCTCCCAGACGCAGTCAAGAATCAGCACGGATTTATCGGGCGTCGCAGAGCCGAAATGCCCCAGCACACAGACCTTGGGTAAACTCGGTTTACAGAGGAGTGATGAGCGCACGGCCGACTTCACTTACCGCATCAACTTCGCCGGCATCCACCCGCAGGATTCGTGGCTCGCAACCAGCATTGGGCCGCCAACGCCAATA
The DNA here is from genome assembly GCA_951802425.1 of Clavaria fumosa. Taxonomy (NCBI): domain Eukaryota; kingdom Fungi; phylum Basidiomycota; class Agaricomycetes; order Agaricales; family Clavariaceae; genus Clavaria; species Clavaria fumosa. Next base: position 720,172 of record OX637802.1, on the reverse strand, counting down.
ATCAGCCTTCGCATATTCCTCATCACCTAGAATCATCCAGAACATCTCTTGCTCTTCATAACTTTGGCCTTCTTGCAATTCGACCACACTTGATGTCCCACCTGCCATACTTCCGGCATAGGCGACGGCGGCCTGGCGTTCTCGCTCCAATGACCCACAACCATGCCAGACGTAGACAGTGTCTAAAATGGTCACGCAGTAGCTATAGCCTGAGCAAAGGTTCTTGATGTTCTAGTGATTCGTATTGAGGAATGCGGCGTGGGTGAAGGACAATAGGTGAAACGCACAAGATCTTGTTCATCGATATATATAAGCCCGTTTCTGCACCGAACTACGTGCATAGTAGTATTCTCAGATGTCCAATGTGCTCGAGCACCCTACGAATAACTTAGGTGGCGGGATAAGGGAGCAACCGAAGACACCCCGCACCTGACGTGAAGCAAGCTGACCACCAAGGACATGAACAAGTAATTCGGGCTCAGAGAATTGATAGATTAGTTCCTGAAGCCGGACATGAGCGGAACGACACAAAAACTACTCCTTTTGTGCACCAACCAGTGGGGTGCCATAGCGCCTGGCAAGGTCTTGCAACTTTCGTTCCTCTCTCTCTCCAATCTTGCATCGCCGACCCTGCCAGCCCCATACTCGTGTGGAAACCAGACCACTATTTCTGGATTTGGATCTGTAGACGATGGCCAACGCCTCGGTATCGTAGAACACGTTGGTGTCACGTTCAAGCGTGGACGCCATATTGCCTGCGACGGACAGGACGTCCACTGAAATGGGCAACGCATCCGACTCCTGGACAAATACGTTTCCCTTGTGCGCTATCAAACGTTGAACGTCGACTCGGGGAAGAGGCTCGTCGGGGTGATCTGTTTCCAAACATGCGTCAGCTGTGGCACAACGTGTGATTATGACAGTTTCACTAAAGTGCACCACTGAAGGATCTGGCGTTGATGCTTTCACTTCATGTGTGACCAATTGGATAGAATCCCCGTTCGTCACATTAAGCGTGTTGGACTCGCTTCCAAGACCGCGAGACTTCACGTCGCGTGAAAGGGTGGAGACTGGAGACGGCGTGGGAGTTGCTTCCTCCTTCAGTGGAGGCAAGATGATCGCAGAATATTTCTCGTAACTCGACTTGCGCCTCTCCGCCGGCGCAGGGGGCTGCGAGAGTTGACGCGCCCGTGTTGCTGGTGTCGGCATCGCGGCCTTCGTAGCGCCTTCTTCTTCCCCGGGCGAGAGTGTCAACGGGCTCTGGTGGTGGTTCAGAGCTTCAGCGACCTCCATCACCGTCCGGCGGTTGCCCGTGCTGGGGATGCGCGTGTGTCTCGGCGGCGACTGCGGCGACCTTTCCTCTGTCCGGGCTGGGGAAGGGGACACTGTCGTCGCCAGGCCAGGCAAAGCACGGCGTTCGGCTGGTTGATTGGGGGAGGGGGATGGGCTGGGTTTCGTCGGCTGCGGCGTCGTGCTTTTGGACATGCCAGGCAGAGCGAACGCGCCGACGAGTTTGCCGGATGTCGATGTTAGTGGGGTCTTGGATACATTCTGTTCTGTCGTTTTCTGTTCTGGACTAGCTGGCGAAGGCGGTCGGTCGATCAAGCGTGGTGCAAGGATATACGGGCGTTCGGCATTTTCCTGAGAAGGCGTGGGGTGTTTCTGCAGAGTTGTCTGGGTTCCACTATATCTCGCGGAATTGGTAGAGGGAAACGAATCCTCAGAGGATATAGCTGACTTGGAGGAGCTGTCTGGCTTGATAAGTCCGTATCTTTTAGGCCTTCTTGCACGGGCTTTGGTTGGCTGAGAGAAATATTAAAGGGGCAAGCAATCACCATAGCATGAAATAGAATTGTTGACGGCGCAACAGCCGTACAGGAAGACAAGGTAAGATGGCAAGCAGGTACCAAGAAACGAAAAACAAAAGAAGAGAAGTTCGATCAACTAAGTTGTCCAGCACCCACAATTACCGAAATGGACGCACATGGCTCAGAGGGCTCCCAGTCGACGGTGGCAGCCTTGTCCGCGTGGCCGCACCGGATGTCTTGGACACCGCCGTCATACCCTGTGACTTCCCGGTGTAGCTAGGGCGAAACCCAAGCTCGTCGACCTCCGGCGGCGGAGGGACAGAAGGCGGGCGCGAAGTGACCGGATTGTCACCCGTCTTGTTCGCCTTGACGTAGGATATCAGCGTCTGGGATGAACCCAAGCTGGGGGCATCGTCTTGCGGTGTAGCGTCGACTTGTGAGACGCTCTTCCGCCTCGGGGTGCGGCGCCCGCTTGTGGGCTCGTGCTCATGCGCGGCAATTCCATTTCGCGGCTCGCGCGGCTCGTTCCACTGGGAAAACGGAGGAGCGTCAACCCCGACGAGGCTTTTCCTCCTTGGGCGGCTCGCGGGGACGGCATCCACCTCAACTCTCGCAGTCGAGGATTGAACAGGCAAAGACTTGGTATTGACGAGCGGTACCGCAGATCTCGGTTCGTTGGTACAATCCGTAAATGCACCGGGCGGCAACTCCGATGCAGATGTCCTCTGGCGGGCGTTGACGGCACTCGAGTTCGTCGGGGTCTCCGCTGGCAACCGTCGTTCAGAAACCCCAGACCTGCGCCTCGACGGCGAGTCTCGAGTGGGTGACGTAGTGGCTGCAGCCTCGAGCTGCGTGCTGACCTTGACCATGTTCTGCACGAAGCCGCGTCCTTGCAAGCGGCTAATACTTGGGGTCGGGTCCTTGGGCGGAGGTGGGCGCAGAAACGCAGGGGAGGGTTGATACGAGGCGAGAAAATTAGGACCCTGTATTGGTGGCTTTGGACCTGGGAGGATGCGTCGGGAGAGAGAAGGGGTAGTAACAGAGGGCGGTGGGAGCGGCAGCTTCGCTGGAGTTGTATGTTGGCGAGGGGTGAGCGAACGCAGCGCCACAGGAGTCGAAGAAGCAGAAGGCATGTGCATCTGTGTGGAAGTTTTGCGAAAGGAAGGCTGTGACGTTTGCCCGTGGATTGAAGCTCCAAATCTGGTCGGAGTCGAAGGTGAAGGAGAGAAGGGGTCTGGTGTGCTGACGGTGCGTTGTCGGTTCTCGTGTTCAAAAACAGAAGCTTTCTGCTGCCTGGACCGTTCGCCTTCCGAGCGAGGGATGACTGCCCCATGGACATGTCGGGTTTCGAGAACACGCTCAGACGACGCGCCGTTACGCTCTTGCTCGCCAGAGAGCATCGAACGCCTCTTTGTTGCTATTCCTGGCATAGCGACGCCTCCGCTGCCAAACACCGGGTGGAGCGCGTCGCCAGCGCGCTGTTCAAACTGGGTCGGATCATGCGAGTCCGGTTGCGGAACGGGCTTGTTGAGTCTCGGACCTGTTGCGCGGCCGCCAATGAACGCGGCGAGTGAAACTGGAGCTTGTTTTCCTCTTTCTGGCGTGGCCGGTGTGACTCTCGCGAGATGCCTCTGGGGACCTGTCTGGGTCGATCGCCGGTCCGGCGTACGCGGCGAACCAGGGTTGGGTGCTGTCTGGGTGCTGTCTGGGTTGCCCATGTCGCGACTCCTGCGAAGACGTGCCAAGCGAGAGGCAGCAATCTCCTCCTCGAGGCGTTTCTGCTCTGCTTCCTCATCGGCATCGACTTGGGCCTGAATGGCTTTGATCTTGTTCGTCCACTCTGCAAGAGCTACGTCAGCCTTCTGAAAGTCTGCTGCCATTGTAGAACGGCGAGTAACGCTGCTTGAGTCCATGACAAGTGCAGAGGTTTACCCAACCCAAAGCAGGAGGATAAATGATCTTACGATGGCAAATTGCCAGTGTTTGCCTGCAGCCTCGATGCCACACAAAGTCCGATTTGGGATAAAGCCTGATTAGATAACACGATATATTCGCGGTAAAAATCATCTCTCCAGTAAATGCAAGAACTAGAAAAGCTGCTTAGATATCATCAATCGCAAATAGATCTAGGCCATCAGAGCTGGGAAGAATAACACAATCTTCGTGATCACCGAATGTGAGGTCAACCACTTCAGGTTCGTGTACAGTTTCCGCAACTGCCGCGCAAGGAAAAGCTCGTGTTGCTCGGCGCTGTCCAGGATGCAAACTCTGTCGATTTTTCAGCGCATCAGAGATGAGCGAAGTGAAGTTCCATCGAGGCGGAAGACGAATCGGAGAAGACGAGAGAGGAGGTTCATTTTCCTGGTCGGCCTTCGCCCTATCAAGTTGTCGCAGATACGGCTTCTGTGACAAACCAGCGCCTTTAGGCGGCAGCGCAGCCTTCAATTTTGGAAAGCCAAGAGCGTGCTGAGAGACACTGAGAAGCACTCGCGCCGCACGTCGAGTCCGCACTGGAGACCTGTTGTGGCCCACTATCGTCTTGCTTCTCTTCACGGGGCGGGGTGCAGCTGGTGATTTGCGCACCCAAGATCCCGCCACCTCCTCCCACTCACACTCCTGACTCGGTTCGGGCTCGCTGCAACCCTCGGCTGAGCAATTCCGGCTGAGACTGCCAGGTCCAAAGCATCTCCACTCTGCGTCGTCCACGAGTTCGATGAGTTCCATCCGCATCTCATCTTGCTCTTTCTTCGTCGGTCCGGTTCCTTGAACGTGGTCCGCGCCCAATTCCATGTCCAGATGCGTCAGGGCACAACTCCATAACGATGCCTCCAGCTGCAGCAGCGAGTTGTCTCTCAACAACGCAGCATATCTACTCAAGCATTGCATGTGGTCTGTAGTTGTGAGGCTGAAGATGCGCGAAACAAGGGAAGCAAAAGTTCTCGCTCGCGGTACGATTGTTCTTAACGTTTCAACGACATTGTGTTGTTCTTGTGCAGCCCATACGTCGCGAGGACAAATAAGCAGATGTGTTGCGAGGCATGTGAGAGATGCGTTGACTTCCAAGTCGACATTGTTCTGTTTGTATGCCTTTGTGTCCAGAGACTTGGTAGGAAAAGAGGCAGGCAAACCGGAATGGTGCGCGAATAGAAGAAACTCCGCGGAAGCAGCACAAACCTCTGCCCATTGGGAGCCGCGCTCAAAGATGTCATTGAAGAGCTGTTCGATCCACTGACACAAACGACTGCGCAGAGCACATATTCGCTCAGCCCCGGGTTCAGATGCATTGCCACTAGTCTTTCCGCGTGGAAGAGCTATGAGCGCTTCGCATATTCCAATCAATAGATGCGCAAATGCGGACGGATCGCTCGCGCGGAATTCGGCCGCGACTTTACTGAGAGCCTTGCAAGTCCAGGCCTCGGCACTATCAACGGCATGCAAACTGTCCACGAGGATGCGTGCGAAAGACATGTCTGTACAGTACTCGTGTCCACAAGTGGTCCACGTTCGGCGCAAGCCTGTGAGGAATGAAGCATGTGCAGGATGAACCACAGGTGGCGAGAAGGGTGAGGGAGTAAACGCGAGGACAAGTAAAGCGTGGAGTATGAGCTCTGATTCTCTGACCATGTGAGGTATATATTGAACAGCGATGGAAAGGAGTGTCGAAAGGAGTGTTGGACTGTGCGGGCAGGTGTCAAGAATAACGGAGAGAGCGTGTGAAACGAGTGTATGCCTAGCGCAACAGAAGCTCAGCCAATTAAAACTTTGAAAACGATAGCGAAGCGTACGGGCGCTGATGTTGTGGTATGCTATCGTATATTAAATTGGTTTGAGCTAACTGATCTTCGTCGTCATCGTCGTCGTCTACACGCTCTTCTCCCTCGTAAATGCAGAGGGACTCGCCAATTTTGACCGCGCACAGTGAGGCCAGACTCAACGTTCCATTTCCAGCGGTGGTGCGAGGTACCGATCCAAACGCGGACCGAACAATGCTATTGAAGCAATCCGTTACTGCATACACATTTTTCGCAGCTTCCGCCAGTTCTGCCGTGGTTTTGTCAAGAAGAACGCGTGCACCAATGCCTCTCGGGGTCTTCAAGACTGATAGCGGTGGTTGACCTTGTCCGGTCTTGGTAGATCGAGAGGCATAGGTCACCAAAGTGGAGGAGCATGTGGAAGACTTCGAGTACGAGACAAGAGACGCACACTTCTGGTGAAGATGCCGCAGAAAACGATTTACCCGCGCTGTAGAAAGGCGGTTTCCACCTGTAGACTGGCCTGGCATTGCAGCGAACGCGAAAGTGGAAAGTTGAACCATAACACCGATCACGATCGGGTGATGATGATGTTTATTTGCATTTGATTTTTTCCAACGGCGCTGCATAACATTAACAATTTGCCATTTGCAGAAGGCACCAGGAGTCGCTTGCATAGACACATGGACAATGTCACATCAATCTGTCATCAAGGCCTGGCAGCAGAGTGTATCACAAGGCCATCAAAATTGTGACTTTTGTTGAATTGAACCATTCAACTGATTCCCACAGTACTGCCGTAAAGCCTCTTAGGTTAGCATGTGGCGCGGACCAAGACGGCCAATGCCGGGCTCCCGAGCATGATCACAAGTCCAAAAAAAAAAAGTTGGGGCCATTCACATTTCGGGAGATATTTCGGGGCTCGAAATTTTGCCGACGCGTCCAACACAATAAACCCTTTCTCAATTTCCATCTCAACCCACACGCTCTCTGTGCATCTACCATGGTCATGAAGGGGTTCACCACGTCTTTCGTTTACCTGTCCTTCGTTTACCTGTCCTTCGTTTTCCCCGCCATCGCCTCTAGCCTGCTCCCTCGTGCAGGCCCACCTATGTTCTACCTCGTTTCCTCCAGCAATACTGATGCGGCAAATTTACTCGTACAGTCTTTCATTTTCTCTTCTGGATTGCATCTTCTTTACAATGTATTAGCCTTTGCGAGTCAATCCTTCTGGAGGCGACGCGACCCTAACTGGTATCTATCCCCCCGCCAAACTTTATTTCGGACCGAATGGAAGAATCACAGCGTGTCAGTGACTTTCTTTGCTCTCGTTGGCTCCCCGTGTTAATTCCCCTGTTGCAGTTGTACCGGGGAGCAAGACCGGAAATCCCATTCTCTTCAGCGCTCAAAACTTTGGAATTTGTACCACCTGGGGTCGACTCACTTTCACCGTGTCCAGCTCGGACAAGTGCTCGCAAGTCCTGCCGTTCGACCTGCAACTGAACCAAGCAGACAACAAACTGGGCTCCCATTTAGTCATCAACAATAAGCAGGGAGGCTTCTTCGCTTGTGGAAGTGCCCTCGATGTAAGCACACATCCCCCAAACTTTGAGTTCAAAGGTTAATCGCGTTCACCGCAGATTGTTTACAAAGTGGACGATACTGGACCGGTGGATATGACCTGCGTCCCCATCAACCTGGACACTGTCCCCGTCTCGTAAATTGCTTATCTTGAATGGAAAGGCGCAAGTGTATAGCGCATACAAGAACATTGTTTAATGGACAGTCTGCACTGTACAAGGACTGCAATACCTACGTTGGACATTATGGGAGATACTCGTGGCTTGGTCATGTATTTCCTATTAGTTACTAAAATGCTGAATTGTGCAGGTGATCGCGCTATGCACCGTCGTCACGTTAACGTCAATCACCGCATATGAGTCAAACCGTGACGGTATGATACTCAACAGTTGCTCTACAGTTACAAGACGTGTACTAACTCAATGCATTGCGGCGGGGCCTCCACACATACCAGATCTAAATTTAGGTGTAAGGGCTACAAGATTCCGAAAGTAGGTTATGCAAATCCTTCACTTATCGCTGTCGCTTGCAGCACTATCACTGTCGTCCAGGCCCCAAACAGCGAAGGCCCGAGGATGGCGCTCGGACGGGGAATGAGTCTTCTTCATGAGATCTAAGACTGTGGGCGTCTTTATGCTCAAACCGTCTACCTCTATATCGTGTTCCTTTTGCACCCGGCTCCGCGTGCCCGGATGCGAAGGCAGAGGAGAATGAACGACGTGCTTCGTGTCGTAGCGCGCGAGCTCGTTGGACAAGCGCGGGTCTGTCGAGTCCGCCGATGACGGAGAGGACGCCTCGCTGTCGATGGGAACGTCGCGTCGCGAGGAGAGGATACGTGGTGGGCGATGGTGGGGACCCGCGTACCTCCCCGGCGACTCCACGCCGGACTGCGCGTCCGACTCTAACATCGACGTACGGCGTGTCCTGGAGTTCGATCGCGCGGTCTGGCGCGTCCTAGATTTCGACCGTGAAGCTACACCTTGGCGGCGTCCCTCGGCAGCGAGCTCCAGAGCCTTCTCCCTCTCAACCTGTTCGTCCTCGCAGGTCTGACCTGCAGCTCCCATCAGCCCCACAGCCGGATCGGCCTCAGGCGAAGAGTCGTTGATGTCAAACGCCTCATCTTCATCGTCTTCCTCGATTTGGTCCACAATATTCATTGTTGAAAGCTCCGTTGCCTCCCCTTTGTTGGACAACGATTTGCTGTGTGGGTGGTGCTTAGTTTTCGCAGGACCCTCTTCAACGACAACGAATGATTTCTGTCGCTCGCGCTCGTTCCACTTGAGTGTCCGAGATATCGAGTGGAACCAGTCTGTCGACTGTTTGTCGGCGCAGACGGTTGGGAAGGGATACTTCGAAGCCGTGATCTTGATGTGGTCTCCCTCTGTGAATGCACGCGTCAGGCAAAAATTCATGATGAAGCTGGTGCAAAGACGCTATACGTTTCAGTTCGACCCTGCCTCGCCCATCGAAAGAGGCCCACGCAGTACTGCGAGAGTTGTACGGAACGCAGATCCGTAACTCCATGCTGTCCGGAAGGAGCATGGGCCGGAAGGAGAGTGTATGTGGGCAGATCGGGGTGATCAAGATCGCCGGGATCTCTGGATGAACAAGCGAACCACCAGCAGATAGCTGCAGACTCATGAGGTGACTTCCATTGAGGAAAGCGATGTGTGACTTACAGAATAGGCGGTAGACCCAGTCGGTGTGGATACCGTTAAACCATCCGCTTGTACAGTCGTCATATGATGTTCGTCACCTGGTAGACGTCATCAGCTACGGGCATACGTCCAACAGAGAACACGGACCAAATAGCTCCAGCAAACTAACATACGGACTGGGCCCTCGATCCACGACAAGATCGTTCAGCACTTCAAACGTTTCCGCGGGTCTGGTCGTGAAGCACATGATCTCCTTGTCTTTCCCACCCTTGGAGCCCTCCTGGAGATTACCCCAGCCGCCCTCCAACGCCTCCCAGCCACCTTTGTCCACATTCTTCATGATAATCTCGCCCGTCTCGCCTTTCTTGACTGCCTTACGGCGCTTCGCTTCGTCCACAGCAACCGCGCGATACACCGTGCACGTGAAGCGCATGCGAAGGTTCACTCGAATACCCGACTCTATCGCAGAATCCATAACGGCTTGATAGTCGGCAAAATCGAAATTCGTGAGGAAGCCCAAAGATCCGAGGGCAAAGGGTAGAACAGGAGGAACGATGCGTTGAAAGAGCCACGATGTGAACAAGACAGTACCGTCCCCTCCGAGCTGGTGGGAAGCCGTGAGCTTCAAGGAAAGGAATAACGCAGTGTGATAAGCACCGTGACGACAAAATCGAAGAGATGAGGACTGTGGCGGCACATATCGCTAGTCCAATATCGGAGTTGTCCTTCGGCATCGCTCGACGAGTCACTTCGAACAGACGAGTGGGAAGAGTGGGAAGAGGTTGAGGAACTGCTGGAAGACCGACGTCGGAGGAGGGGTACAAAAAGCTCAGGATGATCGTGCCTAATTCCTTCGGCGTCAAAGCGCCTTGAGGTCCGCAGCTGATTGTCGACATAACTTTGGATGGAGTTCGTCAGCTTACTGAGCGGAGGACGACGCGTGAGGAGACTGGCGTATGGCTTACACGATAAGCCCTCGTGAGCTCCCATGCCGCGGCTTGAGCATCAGGTACAACGCGAGTTCCCGCGTCAACTTGATCAAGCGATTGTCTCTGGCCTTGGTGATAATGAGGACACTCTGTATATTGAAGCGAACACGAGCGCGACCTGAGGAGAGATGCATAAGTCAGCTGATGTTCCTTTTCTGAAATATTTGGACGAACCTAATTGCTTGCTCATCTCCCTGACCCCGACCGCGGTCTCTGCGAGTTGTTTGGTGAGACTACTACCATAGTCATCGTCGTCATCATCGCCGTCGTCTTTGCATTCAGCCAGTGTGCCAGAGACGTGCTGTGTCGTCCGGCCATTCGTGTGGTGCGGGCGGTGTTGGAGTTGGTGGTGATGGGGGTGATGGGAGTCATTGGTATGTTGCAAGGATTTGACTAACCCAAGGGTGTCGGCCATTGGTTGGTGGTGCTTTTGGCGGATCCAGTCCGTTAGTGAGGCTCCTTTGTCGAGATGTGAGTGAATGAAACAGGGAGACTTCATTGCCTTTCCATCTGCATGCGGCGAGGACCGCCCCGACCGACGTTGGAGCTGAGGATGTGACGAAGCTGAATCACCGCCACCGGTGCCATTCTCCATCACAGAAGCGCGGTCAGCAGATATGGCCGTCTTCGGACTAGCTTCGAGAAGCACATCTGACGCGCCGAGCTTGAAGTGTTCGTCAAAGTGCAACGTGGAGGGCGGGCTGTTGCGTCTGCACAGTGAAGGGGGCATGCCTGCATCCAAACCCTTCATCTTCGGTGTTGTCGATGGTGATATGGCACCCTCCAAGTCAGCGGATTCAGCGTCGGAGGGGAAGACGTTCTGTATCTGCATGTCCCGATGGCCGTCGCAGGCTCTTATAATTCCTGAATTAGGCCAGGCAGAAACAGGCTCATGGACGACGCTGATGCGACTGGGCGAGTTGTTATCTGGATACCGGCGTTGAGCAGGTCGACTTGACCCCCCGGAGAGGGTGAAGGTATGGAGAGGCTCTCAGGCCTAACCGCGCAGCCGACTGTGCAGAGCAGGGATAGTCACCCGGGCGACAACGCAACCGCAGTCCCTGACCACTCGTAGTATCAACGGCGAAACCACTACAAATTGGGATGCCGACCGCAACGTTCAACCGTCCAACGACGAACGTGGCTACATTCACGTCAATCGCACGACGCATAACAAATAGCTACCACAGTGACCATCAAGGAACTTTCAAGAGGATCAGACGATTACAGTATGGTTGCCACAATCGTCCAGCCTGATACACGTTACCGTCATACCCGAAACGATACAAGAGAAAAGGTATTTCAAAAGAATGGCGTGTCCACCACCAAAAATCGCTCTAATACCTGATAGTCCTGACGGTTCTTGGCCATCCACCACAGCCACCTGTTCAGCTCCGGAGGACTGATTTGTTTGATCCATTTGAGTTCATCGCCCAGGGTCGACAAGTTGCTAGCAGAGTCAACGATGAGTTCACACGCATCGATTGCCGCAGCTCGTAGAATATAAGCTTGGTCAATGGTTAATACTGGCCACTCTTTCGGCTGTTGTGCGAGACTCGCTGCATTGAATTGTGCGCCTTTGAGGAGGGATGACAGCCTGTCACTGTTTGTGGCTTCAGGGAATAAATGTGAAAGAGTGAGCGACGCGGAAAGGTCGATGACGCCCAGGTGGATTAAGAGCGATGGAAGAATGTCATCCGCAAGCACAGGACTGTCGGCGGTCGACGGGATGTAGAATGGAGGCGGCGATTGCCTTCCGAAGCGGGCTTCAACCGCCCGAATGAGAGAAAGTGCTTTTTTGAAGCAGTAGATGGCTGTGGCGATAGTGAGCGTCAGCACCAGTGCAATGTTATGATTCCCTACGTTGTGAATTCACACAAGCCATATCCCGAAAAGCGGGGATAGCCCGCACGAGCTGCGAAATCTTAGAATGCAGGAGAACAAAGGCGATATTCAATGGCCCACCTTCTCCATAATGACTTCCACATCTGCGCCAGGTCCATGCTTGACAAGCGCTCTCTCCCCTTCCTTTAATCCTTCCAAAACGAAAGCCCCCAAATTAGGATACCCGAAATTCTGAAGGATTTTTCCAGTTTCGTTCAATGTGCGTGTGATAAGTCCGACCAAGTCATAAAGGGGACCCCCAAGTTCTCCTATAGTGACACCTGAAACAGCCTCGTGGGGTTTCTCAAAATAAATATTGACGCCCATGATCTCTGCAACTTGAGCAACTCCAATTACCGCCATTCCTCTGGCAGACAGATGGCCCCCGTTGCTGTCATTCGAAGAGCTGATATACAAAGAGAACGCGAGCGCTCGAATGGTATCTGATGCACCACGGCCTGTGGCCTGAAGCAGAGGCACGCGGTACCCAGAACCGAAACCCAGCAGCGACAGAACGGCCAGAAAGTTAAGCTCAGAAAGGGGTGATGGAAAGTTGAGCGGGAAGGCTAGGCCATGAGATGCTTGGGCGGTTCCGAAAGACCCAATGAAAACTTCAGAAAGCAGCAGGCGTCTGATTGGAGTATATTCAATCTGTAGAGAAAGGTGATCATCATAATAAGCAGGGATATGGGGCCCTTGAAGTCATCAGACTTCGGCGGGAACCGAGTATTGGATGATTCAGAAGAAAGATGACTCACCGCAATATTCTCTGACAAACGCAGAGTTCGTGATGAACTTCGAATGGATTGGATATACGTCCCAGATGGAGGGTAGGAAGACATGTGACAGGCTGTGAAGGGAGGATGTGCACCCTGGAATGTTCGAACGCAAAACCTGGGTCTTATTTCAGCGGAAATTACGCAGCAAGGCTCTACTTTCAGAAATATAGTTATAAGCAATAAGGTTGGCTGAATACCTCACACCTTGCGCAGGAGAAAAGATCCTGGGCAGTATAGCAACGCGGAGGAGTTGATCGATCGGATTTAGACGTCATGTGACGATGGCCAATCAAAATGCCTAGATCGGCAACATAGTGAATGCGACATGAGAAGTCTAGGAAATCGTTGGAAAACTCCACGTTCAGCACAGGCGCTCATGTCGGATCTTGGCCGTGGGACTCGGTGCACAGAATTCTATTGTTTGACTGGACTTAGAATCATGATTTCTGCCTGCGCGCACTTTCCAATCACCATCAGAAACATCGCGTTATACAGCATTGCGGGTCTGAATGAGAACGACGACTCAGGATGCCAACGAAGTGCGTAACGTGTCAATCGTGTGTAGGTTGCAATGGCAAGTGGAACTTGCAATGTACTTCTAATTGCGCGCTGCAAACGTTTCGTTGCTACGATGAGTCGATCAACATGCATTTTGCGGGTAGGCACAAACCCTGCGCTTATTCGGAGGTAGCTGAGCAGATTCGACTCAACTGAGCCTTGGGCGTGCCGGTGTTGGACGGTCTATCCGTACCGCCGAGTGAACTGCACTGGATTTTAGTTAAAGATGTACTTAAACGGAAACCTCTCATGCTTTATCTGGAGATATCTGATGTAGATAACAGGCGGTAAACGGAAGAGAAGAATTGGGTGCTAAGAACTTGAAAAATACAATGGCCAGGGGGCGGCGATCCAGAATTATAAAGAGAACATTGATATGTCCTACATGTAATATACAAGGAATGTAAATCAACATTGAACTAATAACAACCTACCTCGTGTATGTGTCATCAGTTCAAGCAACGCCTGTGCGAGGGTCGCGTGTTTCAGAGACATTCTCTGTCGAGTTACTAGGCGATGAGTCAACGTGTCCATTCGCCTTTGGGTGCTCGGTGAAACCTTCGCCGCTACTATCTGTGGATGATGAGGCACACGCGCCTGCGGCGAGGTCACGCAGTAGTGGTATCTCTCCCTGCGATGTCAATGGCTGACTTTGATTTGGCATGCTCCGGGCAGGAGAGATAGGCAAGGCGCTCCGCATCCGGACGAGATCTTCAATACATCTGGTCACAGCCCCACTGACGCCTTCCAACACCCTCAGACGCTCGTCGATCGCTTCTCTGGTGACATTATCCATGATGGCCAGCTGCTCGTCGGTTAGAGCCGGGGGAAGCTGCGATATCGGCGTTTGCGGTGCCTGAGATCGACGCACACCTGACCGGTTCGGCGACAGTTGTGGCGTCGAGTAAGGATAGGAGGGGGCGCCCATGCGTGTACTTCCCGAAAACCTGGATAATGGCAGGCGGGCGGCGTTCTGAGGAGAATACGGGGTTTGCGGTTGGCTTGTTGCCCCATAATCGTACAATGGAATCATCATGGGGACTTGTGGTCGGCTACTCTCGGAGTCCTGCGTTGGCCCGTCTTCGAGACTGGTGCGGTTGACAGCAGAGGGCATGCCACTAGCGGAAGTGGAGCCTGGCTGTAATGTCCGAGTGGGGTTTGTCGATACATGCGGCGTGGAAGAAGTTGATGATGTTGGAAAGTTGAAAGAAGGCGGCGGATCATCAGATTCCGATGAAGTTTGCGTGCCTGGACCTTGTGGGTTTGACAAAGTTGCGGGCTGTGCAGCTGTAGCCGAAACAGCCCCTTGTCCATCAGCCTTAACCGTGTTACTCCCTTCTCCAGGAGTCGCGAGACATGTGACTGCTTCACTGGTTGGTTGCGTTATGTTAGTGATTGGACTTGGTGCGGAAGAACTAGAGCCGCTCGAGTCACTGAACGATGGCGGATGCGACTGGTCGGCGGCTTGAGGCTGATCCGGTGTGTTCGCTGGAACATTTTGTCCTTGAACAAACCAACGCCCATCAGCAACCCATGGCTGCCACACGTTGCCTGGACCATAGAAGCCAGGATATATGGGTAGCGGCAGCAGTTGCCGAGGGTCTACGGGTGGGGTTCTGGGTTGCTGTGCATGATAACGAGGATCATATGGGAAGTGATACTGAACCACGACATTTGGGGGTGGTAGTTGCTGATTTTGCAAAGGGGGCCCGTTCTGTAAACCCGCGGGTGGCGCAAATGGGACATGAAATTGACGCTGCGCTATCGGGTGTTGGGGTGGCGCATTCTGAGCATTTAGGGGCCATCTGCCGAGCCAGTTACCTTGGCCATTGACGGGAGCAGCCTGAGCGACAGGGGGAGGATTTGGCGGCTGAATTGCTGCTCTCTGAGGTACGGGACGGGCACCTGGTCGAGGAGGTGCAGTCTGCTGAAGTTGGTCGTGGAGGACTGGCCGCCGACTGGTGTATATCAGCTGATTAGTTTTGGGGAGGTATCAACATAAGGAAGAGGCTAACCATGTGGGACAATTCTGTTGACGCTCAAGCCACGATCGCAGGCAATGAAAGTGAAATACGTGTGCGCATGGCAGTCGCTTCGGCGTCGTGTTTGGGCCATCAGAAGGTGAGGTAGAGGCGTGAGATGCTTGTTCTGATGGCGTGCGTAAAATCATTTCCTCGCGACAAATGATGCAGGTTCGATCGCTCATAGCTGAGAGTTCGGCTTCCGTGGCGTTTGGGTAGCGCTCATTCATATTCCTGGTTGCCGCCTGATACCTACGGAAAGCCCCAAAGCGCGTCACAAATGAACGGGCGGTTATGTACACGTCGCGAATGATGTTGAGGGGTAGGCCGTAGGTCGTGATTATTACCGTGAAGAAAACCAAGTAAGTAGTCAACTTGAGGAAGTCTATGATACATGTTTAGTATGGAGATAGTGCAGATAGGGAATACTGACCTGTGGCTAGTTCGATGTAGAATGTCCAAATGCTCTTATTGTCCCATGGAGGTGCATTTTCCCCGCCACGAAGGTGAGCCCTTCTGATCTCGTACGTGGAGAGGATATACTTGGTGGCGGTATTGACTACGCTGGTTATTAGAATGGCATACTGTATATTGGGCGTGCGCATTAGCACATTTGCTGCGAGATCATGACTAAACGCGTACCTCGCAGGCGAAGAGGACCATGCCACCCACACCATTTGTCATGATGTGATCTGCCGCCAAGAGAACCATGGCGAAGTCCGTTAGGCAGAGGATGAGGGATAGCGTCGAGATTCTGACGTGAAACAAGAGAGAAGGACCCGGATACGGTGTTTGGTCCATCTGTGAGATTACTTGGGTAAACAGAATAGGATGCCACACGCAAAGACACGAACCCATTCCACTCGGTCACTCGCAAGCCAATGGAATGACTTGACGAATAGAAGGAATGCAAACATAAGGGCGAAAGGGAGGTCGAATTCATCTCGAAAGATTGTGAAGGCCAGCAGAGACTCAGTCACGAAAAACCAAAGGCGATCATAGAGCCGCTAACATCCAACGTATCAGTTGGACAATTGTTGAACTCTGTGACCGAGCGGCACCTCAATTTCCAACGGCCTAAGAGTTCCAAAGAATATTTGTTGCACCACTCGACCGCAAAGAAGCACCAGTATGAATCCAAAATTCGCCAAAGCCTGACATGATTCTTCAATTTCATCTGCTAGGTAGCCACACCCAGGACTCACCAGAACACTACGGCTGCTTTTCGAAAGTGAGATGGCTAAAGAGTAAAAGTTGCTTTGATTTTTTAGGGCACTTGTGATGGCGCTAGAAACAGCGACTGTTGAGACCAGAGTGTACAGCAACATCCTGTGGGAATTAAGCGTCGCAAGGACGCCTCCCATTCCCCAGCGCAAGAGCTCGTTGACAGGCATGGAGAGTGAGGTCTCATGTACACCACCGCCGTCGCTACGTGTGTGTGAGAATACAAATTGCCTTTAAAGTGAATATCACGTGACACTGCCTCGTTTTCTAATTTGCCAAAACCAAAAACCAAAAAATTAGACATGCAGTACAAATGCCCTTCACCTGCTCGTTCTGATTGTCTGTAGCCCGGTTACGATAACGAAGATGCCGATCGAGGTCCATGTGTTGTATTCCTATCTGTCCATGCCTCATGGCAATGCCCACAACCTTTATAAATTCTCTCGAAACTTCGACACTTGAACTTGACCTTTAATCCTCACCCGATGCCTTATTCCTCATAGCGGAATCTCGAATCTTTGCAGATCTCCAGGAGTTGGCCTACCGCTGGGGTCAGGAGGAGTTTGAGTTCTTTACGGCATTAGACACCCATTTTACAGGATTTGGCACAGCCTCTCCCACTTGCTTTGGGCAGTGTCTTCGAGATTTATAGGGCTGCAGTGAGTGTCCTTTGTCCTCCCTTCGATCTTTGCTCATTGCGAAGTCCAAGACAATGTCCACTCTGCGTCAACGTCCGACCACCGCTAGGCGAAAAGAGGAGGCGCTAGCAGCGCCTAGATACGGTGCTCGTGACAGAGGCGTACCTGTCGTTAAACGCCTCTGCATTCTTTTGGGGTTCTTAGTTCCTCCTATTCTTTTTTCGTCATCATTTCGATCGCTCTCCGAAACAAATTCCGGCCACTACGCTGTATGTTCTAACAGAGGGCTTAACATTCACACAGTGGATGAGAACAACACCCGAGTGCAATGCATGGTGATTCGTGGCGCATACATTGTTGATGTAGGCGCGCTGTGTGAGTGATCCATGAATGGCTCCTCTGCATTGTTCATTGCAATCGTAGCGGAAGTGCAGGAACGGTGGTCACAAGCTGTAGAATCAACTGTCTTTTTCTGGAAGCGCAGTGCGCAACCGGCGTTACAAGTGCATTTTCTTCAAGAAGGATGTATTGTTGTTCCAGGACTGAGCGGTATCCACCTAGTTTCCTTGAGTAGAGTGACACCTCTAACCTGGGATCAAGACTCTCACGCTCATGTCTTGGAATATGGTGCCTTCCGGACGATGCCCTTGGAACCCGCCCAGAGTATTGAAGGTGATTTCTCCTGCTGAGGGAAGGAACTCTAACTTGATTATACTTTCCGCTTTGCAGCTGCGGTTGCGGTTGTTAAAGACTACATTCTTTCAAATGCGGATGTACTTGACGACAAAACACAATTGATAGAAGGATGGGGCTGGGACCATACGATATGGCCGACTCAACGCTGGCCGACAGCTGTGGGTGTGATTTAAGTTTCCCAGGAGAAACAGCTGTGGATTTCCTTGCCTAGGCTGACTTAGACTCGGAACCGGTCATCCGCGGTCGTCGTGTAATTTTGCACAGTAAGGATGGACATGCTTTATGGGTGTCATCACAAGCCATCGAAGACAGTATGCCACTATCAGTGGAGGTGGATGGTGGGTTCATAGATCGCGACACATCTGGCAGCCCCAAGGGTTTGTGATTTGTACCCAAGAACTGTTCTCCCACTCACTATCCACTATGGCAGGCCTTTTTCTTGACAATGCACAAGATCTGATTCGAAATCCCCCAACAACTGAAGAAACTTTAAAGAGAAGATTTGCTAGAACCATAAAAGACGCTATCTCCCTTGGACTAACGTCTATACACGATGCCGGACTCGATCCCATCTCTTTGGAGTTTTTTAAAAGGTCAGTCCCCTTTACTTGATGGTCTTTAAAGATTGAGGTTTCGTGCAGACAATCGGCCCAAGGCAACTTACCGGTAGGCTTGGTTTCTCACCTCATTTAGACTCCGTTTGACACTATTTGCAAGGTTCGCATCTATGGCATGACTTACTACGACGAAAATGCCGAATATTGGGGAAATAAAACGAGTCCTCTCATCGCAGAGGGTGATGGAAGATTGAGTGTTAGAAGTGTGAAAATGTTTGCCGATGGTATGTGGCTGGATTCTTGCCTTAGAGGCTACTGGGTCTAAAAGAACCATAGGCGCTCTCAGAACGGGCGGCGCCGCGGTACTCCACTTACTGTTCCTTTTCCCGTGGCAGTGGCTGACGTGGTCAATATTCCAGTTGTATGAACCCTATGCAGACAATCCTGGATCTCGTGGCCTAATGCGACTATCTTCCGAGATCATCAACACAGTGATTCCTCAATTTTTACGAGACGGATGGCAAGTCGTAAGAGGAAATTCTTCAGCAGTGCCACTATTTTCCTGAAATAAGTGTAGAATGTCCATGCCATCGGAGATCGAGCAAATGCAATCGTGCTTGACTCATTCGAGGCGGCGTTAGAGAACGTCAATGTCACCGCCCTACGACCACGACTGGAACACGCACAATTTTTGACGGAAGCCGATATGAAGCGTGTTGGAAGACTTGGAGGTTGGTCTCATACAACATTATGAATGTCGAAGTGCTAACGCACCTATTCTAGTGATCGCGAGCATTCAGCCGACTCACGTGTATGTTTGCAACTTTCCGTTGCTTTCTTACTAAAAGCGCAGCGCAGAATCAGCGATATGTGGTATGCGGAGAGTCGCCTGGTGCGTATGCATCATTCTCGCCTTGCCTAATAAGCAAACAAGTTCTAGGGACCGAAACGAGTGGCAGGACTATATGCATTTAGGTCACTTGTCGATAGTGGCGCTCTGATCACTCTCGGCTCCGACTTTCCCGTCGAAGACATGAATCCTTTGGCTGGGTTTTACGCCGCAATCACTCGGACTTCTCCCACAGGCTCATCTCCACACGGACCTGATGGCTGGTAATTGTGACTTTGCCGTCCATCCAGTCCGATTCTGATGGCTCTATCAGGTTTCCTGAGCAACGGCTCACTCGCCAGGAGGCTCTCAGAGGTAAGACACTTTATCCGCCATGGTTTTGAGATAGAAGTAATCCTTGTCTTCAGCACTTACGATAATGCCGGCCTATGCGTCTTTCACCGAATCGACACTTGGTTCCATCGAGATTGGGAAACGAGCTGATTTTGTTATTTTGTCCCAAGACATCATGAACATTCCAGTGGACACCATTCTCAATACCAAGGTCCTTGCGACAGTCATTGATGGCAAGCCGGTGTATGGCCAATTATAGTGTCTCTATTTTTCACGCCGTGGACCCTATTCTCGCTCCTTGAACCGCATTTGTAGGTGGTCCCGCGTACTAGAAGTTTGTGATATAGAATTTGGATCATTGGCTGTGGTCCAATCTTTTTTCGCCCGACGTGACTGCTTATCTGTCCTCAATCGCTTTATTGAAGTGCATAGGCCTATAAAAGAAGCGTACTAGGCATTGCCAATCACATCTGAATCAACACTCGAGGTCGTCGTTCAAAAGCGCTGTGCGCTGTAATTTTCGTGGCCGTGGGATTTGCATATCCAAAAGCTGGCGTAATAAAATTCGGGTCGCGGCTCGTCTGCTGGTTCACAGTTTCTTCCTGGTGCAAATGGCTATGGATCCCACCGCGCAGTTCTTAAATCTCACCGTTGATGATTTTGACAGCGTTGTGATTTACAAAGACGTGTCCGCGTGGTCCACGCCGGACCCTTCGGCACCTCTTCCTGCAGCCAGCACCTTTAGGGAGGACACCTGGCATAAAACCAACGGCATCGGCGCTTCGTTCACCTTCCGCTTTGAAGGTAAGCGGTCATCACATCTGTAAGGTGATTCCTGAATCCACTCAACGTTTCCAGGTCCTGCCATCTACGTCTACGGAGCCTCGGGTCCTTCGTATGGCTCATTTACCGTCAAGATCGACTCCGATGTGCCGAAAACTTTCTCAGCTTACGCACCGGTGAATGCCTCGAACCCCTATCTCCTTTTCAAGGCCGCCAACCTTGCGAATGCCAAACATGCCATAGAGATCGCGAACCTTGGACCCAACGGCGAGACCAACGCGGGAGGAGAGTTCCTCTTCGACTTTCTAGATACGACTTTCCGACTTGCCCCAGCAGGGTGAGTGAGACTCTATGGCTTTCGACCATATGCCGTCTTCTAAACATCGTCTTTTGGCTAGGGCAGTGGTCACGAACACGACTATCGAAGAGACGGACCCCCAAGTCAAGTATACCGGGACCTGGGGCCATAACTCTGCGCCTGAATTCTCCGGAGGGACTACAACATTTACCAATGAGGATGGAGCATCTGCTCAGTTATCATTTCACGGTCGGTGTTTGACTCTGCTTCTCTCACCAATGCTAGTAATCATACCCGCACCTGTTCAGGCTCAGCTATTTACGTATTTGGCGACAAGAACAATGATCACGG
This sequence comes from Clavaria fumosa, assembly GCA_951802425.1. NCBI lineage: Eukaryota > Fungi > Basidiomycota > Agaricomycetes > Agaricales > Clavariaceae > Clavaria > Clavaria fumosa. Next base: position 699,412 of record OX637802.1, on the reverse strand, counting down.
ACTTTATAGCGTCACGCTGGACAACAACGCGCCCGAAATTTTCAACGGCGTTGCTGGATGCGGTGGTGCTTTCGGCAAAACTTGTGAGCAGATTCATCCCGGAGTGGCCTACTTCTCTGGCAATTTGGGTCTGGAGACGCACACTATCACCATTCGCAACATGGCCGGTGCGCAGCGCTCGTTCTTTGGTATGCTCTTGTTATTTTAGCTGCCCCTCGCTCGCTCGGTTGCTCATGCCGGCCGCACGCAGACTTGGATAGATTTGTAGTGTCAGATTACACCATACCGCCTTCTCAAACGACCTCCGGCACACTCACCAACACGTTACCGAGCTCGACCCGTACCCCAAGTAATGGCGCATCGCCATCAAATTTCACACATCCTGTCCTCCTACTTATCGTTGCCGTTATCTGGGTACTACCAATCAGGAGGTTAGGCAGGTTGTAGAACGGAGCTCCAAGCCAAACTTTGATGAGCCTTCCTTCACCTTTCTAACACTCTGTTGATGAACTTGGATATATACTTGCTAGGTTTGTGCATTCTTCGAACTACAGTACCAGCGCTTATCACATGGACCAACCGCTCAGCACGTCCGGAATTGGAAATTGCGACGATCGGACGTCTCGTAAGGCGCCCGCGTTAGCGCTCAGTCCTCGAATATCGGGCCGCTTCATCTCAGGGCTGTTACAAACATGGAAGTTCGAACTAAGGCCAAAGCGTGTATGCCTTGACATTGTGCTGCGTGTCCTTTATCTCCACCATTGATTTGGTTGAAACTATTATGTAAATGTACGTGAACGAATGCGCACATAAAGCGCTCAATGTGTCAATGCGTGTCATCGGAAATACAGCAATCCTCAAAAACAGGCACGAGTATGCTGATCAGTGATCTTGATCGTCTCTGTTTTCGTGATCCAGAGCCTCTCCGCCACCATGTTCACCACCTTGAGGAGGAGCCATATAAACTGGGCCATAACCAAAATGAGGTTGCAGAGGCGGTTGGCCATCCGGTCCCCGTTGAGAATGCATCACATAAGCATGCGGCGGCGCGTACGGGTTGAAGTAAGGCCCAGAGTAAAATGCAGGATGGGAATAACTAGGGTTCCCTTCACCATCTTGTCCGGTACTGGACGTGGGAGCCGCCATGACAGGAATAGGGATGTAACAGTAAGCAGTGCCCTCGCCGGGTCTGGGAACCTGAGAAGGTATGAATGGAAACCCAGGTGGAAACCCAGGTGGAAATGCAATTGGAGGCATGAACGGGCCGGATGCAGAGACCGGCATATTGGCAGAACCAGGATAAGGTGGACCCTGTGGTGCATTGGTATCGGGTTGCTCCCCAGAGTCGGCAGCTGCGCGCGCTAGTGTATTAGACACACCACACGGTACATAAGATAGATGGCATGAAAGGGCCATAATGCGTACGCACATCTGCCCTCGCGCTTCTTGTAAGGTCCGCGCCTGACACCCTTTTTCCTTTCTTTCCTCTGCGTATCGACACATTCATCGGCAGCGCCGTACGTGATGCAGCGTTTGCAGGGCCTGCCATCGTCACATTTCTTACAGGCTTTCTGGCAATTGGTACAAGCCTTTTTGACTTGACGACGCTTCGCACGAAGAGGCGACGAGACGTCATCCGATAAAGGAAACATGTGCATGGGAACCGCGGGCGGGTGGACGTTTATGGCCGGCTGGATGGAGTCGCTCCGAGACACATCGTCGGGGTCATCCTCGGAAGGCATGGCGCGACGATGGTGGCACGGGGACGCTATTCAAAGGGCCAGAAAGATATCTTTGAATCGTGCTAGAACTGCCATAATAAGGGAACAAGAACCTGAACAAAAAGGAGGCGCTGTGACTGACAATAAGATTGTCTACTCGCCCGCTAAAAGATCAAAGTAACAGTTAAAAACCGAGTGTTCGCTGCGAGGATGCTGCAGTAAATCTGCGATACGCGAAGATGTTCAGTGACCATAGCGGGATGAAGGACTGAAAGTAAGACCTTCGCTGAGTGAATAAGCTGAGTGGAAAAATGGTTCTCAGTTTGGCGGCCCGCCACTTTATAGAATGTGCTTGGTGAGACTCTCACGCCACAGCTAATTTGTGCTTGCTTGGCATCCTTTGGCGATTAAACGCGTCGCGTACCATGCTCTGTTCTCTACATGTCTGTTGTTCAACCTCCAGCTCAGGGCCAAAAGCGCAAGTCAGACGTAGATGTACCTAACGCGCAGAAGAGACTGAGCTTGGACGCGTTCACCGAACGTTCCAACAATGGGGACATTGCAGAACAGTACTGGATGGTCCAATGGTGAGTTGTGGCCGTTCGACGCGTTTCTTTTGCTAAATCAACGTCTAGGCGGGCTCCTCAAACTAAGAAACACAAAACTTGGGATGGGGATGCTGTGCTAGTTTTGAGAGGCCATAAATGCACCCTTTGCGACGCAGATGGAAAGTTGTGAGTTCGATTCATATCCTTCGTGAAGAACACGTGAGCATATGCTGCCCCTCAGAATAGCCACTGGGTCTATATCAGATCCATTAAAGGTCTTGGAGGGACAAGAATTTGTTGTTGGTAGTAAGGAAGTTGGCATGGACCGTCCAATCACACGACGGGAATATTTTTCCGGCTCTTGCTTTGGACGTTTTTCGTCCATGTCCTCAACTCCTACGCCACGGAGCGGCGCTGCGAAGCAATTTGAACCCCCAAAACATTTGCACCGCGTGCCAAGCAGTGCCTCCGGTACACCTCAGAGGAATCTCCTGCCCCTTCAGCCTGTAAATCTGTACAGCGAGCCTGCGCTGAATACTGGAGACTCAGGGGTCCAGGATTCTCATTGGACTGCTAATTGGTAGGTCAACTCACTTTCTCTGTCGTGGCGTATTTAACCTAAACTAGGAGAAAGCCTCAAGGGAAGAAGAATAAAACTTGGGACGGTGACGCGTTTGTATCACATACAGGCAACAAGATTACCATGATATCGGAGGAAGGCAAAATGTGGGTGTTCTGTCGCCCTTCAGCTGGATGCATGGCCCATCATCCCATCCACAGCCTCGGAATCACTACCTGGAAAGGCGACCTTCTTTGCGGTGGCTATTCTATCAGAATCGGCGGTAAGGAGGTGGAGCTCGAGTCCAGGGTTCCCGCTTCGGATCTTCCAATTATGTGTGGCTTAGCCGTAGAGCTGAATGACAATTCTGCAACCGAAAACTTCCCTGTGTCCCCTCCTCCCGTTTTGAGAGCGAGTGCCGATATGGCTCAAAATTTAACCGCACCCACTACGCCACTTCGCCCCAGATTCGTTCCGCCCACGTCGTTCTACGGGACAGTTACCAAGCCTAAAGTTCAAGGCTCCCTGTGCGTGTGATCGAGGCATGCTCCATCGCACACGGCCCGCTGACATTCCGTCTAGGCATGATCCGACCGCAGAAGATGCAGTGATCATGAAAGCTCCTACGGAGGAGCACCAGGCCAAATTCAATAAGAAGTGAGTCATTTCGATAGTTGCTTCAAGCTTGAGTACTTAATTTTGTTCGTCAACAGGAATAGAACCGTCGTTCCAGTAGTCCTGGATCCAATCCTGGCGCGCTATATGCGTCCACATCAGCAAGAAGGTGTGATTTCTTTACAGCATCCGCTTACTGAAAGTGATCCTTGGCATGATCCCATTTAGGCGTGAGATTTCTTTATGAATGTGTCATGGGACTGCGAAAGCATGAGGGCCAAGGGTGTATTTTGGCCGATGAGATGTGATTTTCTATATTTGCGCGTCTAGATAAGCAGTAAGTTTCTAACCTCTGTCACACTTAAACTAGGGGTCTCGGCAAAACTCTCCAGGTATGCTCGAACAATCTGTGCCTGACCGCCGGCCTGAATTATCCTGTAGACGATCGGCCTCATATGGACGTTACTGAGTGAGTTCTCGGCCCTTGGACCTGTGAAAAGCTTGCCCAACTTATCTGTTCTAGAACAGAATCCCTACGCGGGCATTGGCCCTACGATCGGGAAAGCACTCATCGTGTGTCCCGTCTCGCTCATTACTGTACGTGTCATTCTGTGCTCGTTTTGTCTTGGCTTGCCAAAACTTGTTTAGAATTGGAAATCAGAGTTCCACAAATGGTAACCGGTTAAACGTTGTACTTATTCACCTATACCTGAACGCAAATTTATTGAAGGCTTGGAAGAGATCGAGTGGGCGTGTTCACGGGCGACAAAGACAAAACTGCAATTAAGCAATTCGTCAATTCGTTCGCATTCCCCGATCTTTGTTATAAATGTATGCTTGCTCATATGGATGTCAAGGAAAATACATCAGGTCTTAATCATCGGCTATGAGCGACTCAGGACAGTCGTGTTAGTCACCTCTAACTATGGCTTATACGTTGCTAAGGCTGGATTCACAGAGACGATCTAGCATATTGCCAGTAGGTTCGCCTACTCTTCCTTCAAGCTGTGACTCACTTTGCGCCAGGCCTCCCATTGGCCTTATTGTCTGCGATGAAGGTGCGTCATTTTCCGTAAGTATACTGACCATTCAATAGTTCAAATCTTATTGCGTAGGACACAGATTGAAATCGGCCAACAACAAAACCACAGCCGCGTTCAAGGCCCTACGAACGCACAGGCGAGTTATATTGTCAGGTACTCCTATACAGAATGAACTTTCTGAGTTCCATGCCATGGTGTGTGATACTGCTGTGCTTTCTGGAAGACTACTCAAATGTGCAGGCCGACTTTTGCAATCCCGGCTTGCTTGGTAAATTTGGATTGTGTTCTCCATCTCAATCTGATGTATGATCACAGATGATTATGCCATATTTCGCCGAGTCTTCGAAGTCCCAATTCTGAAAAGTCGCGCACCAGATTGCTCTGCTAAAGAGGCTGAACTAGGCAAAGCCCGTCTTTCTCAAGTGCGCTGCTGTTGCTGTTCAAGGAATTCTACTTCCTCTGATCCCCCCTTGGTCTCCAGTTACTCTCCATTGCAAGAAGCTTCGTACTGCGACGTGAGGCAACCATTCTGAAAAATTATCTGCCCCCCAAATGTGTGTTGTTGCCTTTGCTTCTTTGCCCTCCATTTATACTCAAGCATGCACAACAGGTGAATACGTGGTTTTCGTGACCCCAACACCACTCCAGCTCGCTATCTTCTCCAAGATATTGAAGCCTGATAATTTGGACAATCTGATGCAGAGCTCGACGGCAGAGTCTCTGGCCTTGATCAATGTGCTCACAAAAATCAGTAACAGTCCTATCTTGCTGCAGGCCACCGCAGACAAGGCTAAGATCGAGGGAAACGAGCGTATGCTGAAAGGTGGAGTCGGAGAGGCTTTGAAGCTCCTTCCAACCCAAACGCGGATTGATGATTTTTCTTTAAGCGGTGAAGTTTCTTGCCAAACGCAGGATTATCTCTACTCATCCCAACTTGGCTGTCACAGGAAAGCTCACTGCCCTGTCCAATCTCCTCAAAGCAATATACCACGTACGCGTCCCAGCCCACTTTGCTATTTCAGATCGAGACTTTGTTTCGCAGCAAACAGATGAAAAGTGCATCCTAGTCTCTCACTACACGTCAACCTTGAATATTCTAGAAGCGTTCTGCAAGAAAGAATCATATACTTACTATCGGTTGGATGGGTACCTAGTCTCATGTGCTCATCCGTCTTGCGACTGAACATCTTGTCCTGTTAGACAGACGCCTGCCGCCAAACGGCAGGGATTCGTCAACGGCTTCAATAAATTTTCTCAGCATAGCCGATGTAGGAAGACCTACTCACCTTTCTGATTGTAAACTTAGGATACCTGCTTCTCAGTTATCTTTCTCTTGAGTTCGAAGGCAGGCGGAGTCGGGCTCAATCTTATTGGTGCTTCTAGATTATGTTTGATCGATTCTGATTGGAACCCAAGGCGCGTACCAACGGACAACTGTTGCCAAGCTCAACTGACATTGATGCTACAGTCACGATCTTCAATCAATGGCAAGAATACATCGGTCCGCTCGCCTTTTTGGTTACATGAATTTTCCTGATGCGGTCGAGATAGCGATGGCCAGAAACGACCAGTCTACATATATCGTTTTCTGACTGCTGGTACAATCGACGGTGCGTCTAGCTCACATATGATTGCGTCAGCTGATCGCGAGGTTCTTGAACCAGAAAAAATATATCAGCGACAAGTGACGAAACTTGGTCTAGCTAATTGTAAGTTCCCTTGTATAATACTCGACATTTTTAATGATGTTTTCCTCAGCTCTTATGGGTTCTGTATGTCTCTGACATGGTCTACCATGGCAACTTCGCTCAACGCGTTTACCAGGGAAGTTCTGGGACGAAATTGGATTCTTTCTCAAGGAAGGATGTAAGTGATCTAAACTCACACGCCCCACGATCAATTAACGGCATCCCTAGTTGCGAGATATTTTCCGCATTCACCTAAATACGGCTTGTCATACACATGACCTACTAGAATGCCCTTGCGGGACGCCTATTGACAACCCTCCAGAGCTCCCCAATACACCGAGCGACGAGAGTGACGCCTACGAAGAACCGAAAAGGGGCTTCATTGTCGCGTCCCATATCAAGTCTGAAGATCTCAGCGAATTGGACAGAGCGGTGCGTGCCGCGGTTCCGGTCAGGAAAACGATTCTGACTTCACAATCAACTTGTAGTACTTGAAGAAAAAGAAGGCGGAGCTTGCTGCATTGGGAGAATGGACTCACATCAATTGCCTCTGCGCCACCCTAGAATATGATATTCAGGATGAGATCCTACGCAAACTTGTTCACAGCAGGAACAATCGGGCCGTAGGAGATAAGTCAAGGATCGATGCTCTGCTCTCCGCAGTAGACCTAGACAACCTCACGACTCCGGACGATCTCAGCGAAGTTCCTGGCGGTACAATCAGTTTCCTATTCGAGAAGATAGCAAATTCAGCCATCGATAGTGATGATAAATCGGGAACAAAAAATCGGACTGACGATGAATGAACTGTCGAGTTCAGGAGATAGCATTGGTGTAATGCTGTAGTCTCGACTCTCAACGACTAATACACATTTGCATTGTAATTACTCTTTGCATAGTCCCAGACCTGCACAAAATCTCGGCGGTCTCTGAGACCTCAAACGCGATATCGTCTGAGCGAAACGGGTACTTACATTGGACATTGAATTCCCGACTTCTCCGGTCTTTGGCGCGTGCGCACCCCATGGACCGCGCAAAAATTATGATATCAGCGGTTCATTCCCACAAAACGAGGAGAAAGCCGAGAACACCACGCAAGAGTCCGGCGATCGAGCGCCCATCGAGCTTCCTGGGAGTAATTATTGAATGAAGCGAACACACCGGGCCACGATTTTCCAGTCATATGTCCATGGGGGGCTATGGGCCATGTGGGGATCAATCCGCCCAGTGGCGTCCGAGAGCAGCGCCGGCCCCAGCGGGCCGAGAAACATTACGCCAGATGACAGGAAGGAAGCTCCCGGTGTTGTCCCCGATTTGCTAGTCAAGGAAGCAGATGACCGCAACTGTCTTTTCTTGTGGTGCTCCGACATGGGTACGGGACGTTGCGTGTGGATGCAAATTGGCGTTTACCCATGCCAGAATGGGCGCAATATAAAAGTCCTGTTCGCCCGGCTATCACCTTCGGACTTCTATCCCGTTAAAGATAACACCGTCGCTCACATCAGAGGCATCCAGGAGTCTGTTCATTGCGTTCTGTTCTCTGTTGGATCATTCAACATGAGCCAACCATTCGTGGCTTCAGTGACCTTATGCTCACAAACTGGGCGATCTAATATCCATTCACGCAGAAATTCAGGACTTCATTCTGAAGGACGCTCATGCTACACCGCCAATCTAGCCATAATATTTGCCGCGCTTGTGGGAAGATCTATTCGCACTGCTTTCCAGACAAGGTGGATGATATGATACGGAAAAGGCGGAGATAGAGACATACTCGAGAGCTGCATTTCCTCGCCTCAACAGAACTGAGACACCTCCTTTATTCCTATAAACATCAACATCAACAGTGCCACCTTGCTGCGCAGAGCATGTGCCCCCGCTACGCTCCATTCAATTTCCGTGTTTCTTGTTGCTTGCCGTCGCTATGCACCAGATCCTCAATGTCCCATTCTGGCTTCACCTCCAAGAAAACGTCATCGAAGTCGTTCGCGAGGAACCGATGCATGGAACCCCAAGCAATCATAACAGCATTGTCTAGGGGAAGCAGCAGCATGAGGTCAAATAACTTTTGAAAGGTGTGAATTCGATTCATACCCGTGCAAAGCGATAGCGGTGGAAAGATGGCGAGGATGGTTGATTGCGGGCCAGCGCGCGACCGTATGAACTGTCGCAGCCTGAGCATGTCAATGCAACCAGCGTCAGCAGAAAGGCACTTGTAAGTAAACGAGACTACTGGCCTCTCTCGGAGGAATACGTTACTCGCAACGCCCCCGCTTACGACGATGTGTTGTATAGTCACCCCCTTCCGCACACACAAGTCAAGGGCGAGTGCAAGCTTTTCCTCGAGTTGTGCGACTGCGGCGGTCTGGAACGCGCGGGCCAGCGCCCGCTTGGCACGTACATCCATTGCCTCGACACCCCCCCGGCGGTTGATGTAGCGCTCCACTGCTGAATGCAGGCCCGAATACGAGAACATTAACTTGCCAAGCGTCACAGGGGGCATTCTGGGCATTCTGGGGGTTTTCGACGGGTCATCCTCGACCACATCCGCCTGCGCCGTCTCATCGGCATCTTTTTCAGCGCAGAACCGCTCGAGTGCGGCGCCGGGCCCCACAGAGGACCAGTCAAGGCCAAGCATACGTGAGACCTTGTCAAAGGCATTGCCGATGCTCTCGTCTGCGGTGGTGGCAAGGGTACTGAACGTGTCACGGTCGCTCGCGAGGACGAGGAGCGTGTGTCCGCCGGAGACGAGAAGGGCGAGGAACGGGAAACTCGGGCGGTCCTCGGGCGCGCAGGTAAGAAACGGCGTCAGCGCGTGTGCTTGCTGAGGGATTGGGAAAGAGTGAGGTACTATTGCGAGCGCATTGATTCTGGTTTGCACGGACCATATGATGCACACCCACGACTGGTTTATTGAGAGCTGCTGCCAGAGATTTAGCAGCAGTGGAGCATACACCCAGTCCCCCAGCCATTCCTAGGTTCGGAAGATCAATCGCATGCTGCCGTGAAATTACCTTGAGAATACATACCTGGGCCTCTGGTAAAGGCAATTCCGTCTATGTCATCCATGCTCAGACGCGCGTCTCCTAGCGCTTGTCGAATGGCGTGTGGCATCCTTAGCAAGTGTGCCCGCACTGCGTACAGTGGATGAATACTTTGGGATCATTGTTAGAAAGTATAGGTAGCATGGGGGACGGCTCAGACGGCGCACCCGCCGAAGTCTTTATGTCTGCAGAAGAAAGTGCTCGCTGAGCACCATTGTTTTAATAATAAGATCACAGTAAGCTCAGCGCACAGATCATGTTGTTTAAGAACGATGTTGGAAAGGATTTTTCGAGAGGAATTCACCACCGCCGCGCATGTGTCGTCCGCCGAGGACTCTAACGCAAGTACCGTGAACGAGCGATACCACAGCCTGCGTGCGTCGTATGCGCCAGTGACACTGAACGATAGAGCTGTTTTCAAAGGCTTTCTGAAAATTTGCTGCAAACGAAACGATGAAACAAGCATGCTCGAATAAGACAACGTTGAGGTCAATGATAAAGTTACTGCAAGCCGGGTCGAATCTCATTTCTACTGGGCTCCTACTCCTACTCCTGCTCCTGCCCCCAACATGGAGCATCCAAGATCGTACCGCACGACAATTGCCTTATAACTTCGTCCTCAAAAGTCGGAAACCCTGCCTTTAAAACTCCAGTCGCCCCCATCTTCGCTCCATTTAGTCACAGGCTCCTTTTTCGGCCCACCTCGCTCACCCGTAGACGGATTGACGTCGCCCTCGAAATCTGGTTGTAGAGGTCTGCGTGCATCTGGGTGGAGTGTGAGGTCTGCTTCAGTGGATATCAATTGTGACGGCGCCGACTGAGCTGCGCGGCAGAGCTCTTCAAACTCGTGCTGCTGTTCGCGGGGAAGCGACGGGGGCGAAGCGCGATTGACAAATGTCAATGAGCGAAACGATATGAGGGCGAGGGAACGATGAGGCAAGCGTTTGAGCAAGCAAGCCATTGGCTTGTACGCAGTACTAAGGGACCGCTGTAGATATGTGTGAACTGGTGTACGTAGCGTCGTGGTTGTGCGATGCAGTGAGTATCTGCCGTTACCTGTACTGTAATGTCGAGCGTGCACCATCGCAGCATTAGAGTCTGTCGTTCGCCGACACAGCCAGCTGTCGATGTGGTTTGACACGACCGCGTGTCAGGCCTGTCAAGATCGAACGACCTCCAGTTTGAACCACACCTTTGCCATCGATCTCAGCGTCGAGCGCTGGTCGGTGACAGGGGCTGTCCACATTGCAGTCCTGTGATTTTTACCTGCCAGTGGCTTGTACAGCAAGTGACCCGGAGCACCGCGACGCCTCCGTTCTCTATCCTTGTGGCCGCTGTCTCTTCCAACACACTAGTTGCTTCTGTGGCCCCGAAAGCGGTGCGTCACCCATTGTGGGCGCTATTCTACTGTTCACCGTTCATCGACTCTACTGTAGCGACGTGGTTGATGACCCCAACGCGCCCAACCCATTCACAGCCTGCTTCGCAGCCACGAAACTCTCAAGAGCATGGACGTGACCTTCGCACGGCCGGTGCAAGTGAATCACCACCCCCACCCTGGTCAGGCGACGAGGCTTCAGAGCCTAGGCGTCGATCATCCAGCGACGCCACGCCTCGTCCAACCCCGGCGCCACATCCTAAGACTTTAGCCGCTGTAACGGCGCTTCACGATATCAACGCCAACGTCCTTCGCGCTCCAGCCTCTTCTTCTGATTTCTTTGGCTCGTCAGCGAGGATTCTCAACTTGTTTGGCGACAGCAAACCCTCCCTGCCGCATTCCTCCCTTCAACAGCAATTGAGAGCACCACCGCAATTGCTTTCTTTGCGCACCCACTCGCGTGCAGAGTCCGCGTTGACGCTCTCGTCGCCACTACCATCCACAGTAGCCTCAGGCGGTCTAACCGCGCCCAAAATGCACGCTTCTCCATCGGGCGGCAAGGTAAACACCGCTTTTGTATATTGTCCATCCACGCGTTGGGGCACACATAGAATGATTTCTTAGCCGCTTGCGAGGGGTGTGACTGATTGTAATCCACGCGTGCCGCCTGCTAGGGAAGGTGCCCCACCCCGTTCCCACAGTTGGGCGCCGCACATATGAACACGTCTTCGTCTCGTCCAGCAGCACTCGAAATTGCTACTCATGACATTCATGATACAGGTCCCCCCTGGGCGCACGTACGATGCCAAGGTAGTCACGCGGGAGATGCACCGTTTAGGCAATCTCCCTCACCTGTCGTCGGCGCTTGGCCCAGCGCTTTCCACCGCGGCATCCGCATCCTCTCTCACCCTGACCACCCAAGGCAGCAATACGTTGGCTAGTATCACGACAGGCGCATCTGGCGAGAGCGCATGGGACACGCTTCACGTGTTAGTCTTGCCGCTCTTTGTTGGCGAGCCACTACGGAGACCAATGTAAGCGTGTTTCAGATAGGTTTGACTCGTCTTCTTATCTCTTTCTCATCTCATTCTTTAACAGCGAGGACTTAAACACCCTGATGAAAATGCACATTCAAATGACGGTGTCACAGTCCCCTTCAAAGGCGTTGATCAAACTGGAGAATGACGTCTCGCAGCTTATCACATCCGGAATGATGACGCTGAATACCAAGTTCTTCAGGGTGGACGATGACAAACTACTTGGGCGTGTGGTTGAAGTGTGGGGTTTCTTCTGGGATCAGGTGCTGCCCTATGTGGAAGGGGTGCGAGTCATTTCTGGAGCCTTCAATCACGACCTCTGATATGCTTGTTGAAAAGGTTCTTCTGCCGTTACAAACAGACCCTATACTTTCATCTCTCTACCGTACCCCCAAAATCCACCGCACCACATCACCTGCCCGCCAGAATGGCATTTCCTCAATGTCTGCGCTGAACTCGATGCCACACTCTTCACACATCGATGTCCGCACCGTGGCACTGCGATCCTTTCGCGACAACGTCATCTTGCCACTCTTCCCGCGCCTTCGTGCGCGCGTATCATCACCGAACCGGCAGGACAGCTTCTCAGAAAGCTTGGCGTATCAGCAGCCAAGATTACAACAAATGTAACTATCGTTTGTCGCCTTACTCTCCGCCTGAGCCTTTTCCTATACATGGTTCTCACCAACACTATTCTAAGGCTGCTCGTGCTCGCTTCACAAGGACGGAGGCGGCCCATGTTATCCAATCTTAGGACTCCCGTGCCGGAGTTGACACCTGGCGAGGCGGCAACCATGGATTTGCTCCATGCAGTGCGGTCGCCCCAGCCCCAAAGCCTACTATTGGGCCTCTCCAAGCCGTCATCGCGGACCGGGATGTCTCGCATGCCGAGCTTCCTGTCCGGGGGGCTGCCACGGGACCGCCGAGGACGGGTCGCTCAGAAATCGAGACGTAGGCACGGCGTGATTGGCGAGGATGACGAGGAGAGTGACGGGGCAGGGGATGGGGTCGCTACACCCCGGAATGGGTACAGTAACCGCACATTGAGCGATGCGGAGAGGGACAGGGAGAAGGAGAGGGAGTTTCTTAACTCTTTGAGGTACGTTGATTGTCGTTGATATGTTGACGCGATGTCGAGGCTCATGTTGGATGCGACGCCAGGAGCCCAGATGTCGAGACGAACGCGACACAAAATAGCTGGGGCCTAACCGTTGGTGAAGATCAGGGCAGAGTGCTAGAAGAGGATGGCGAAGATGATTTTGCAGGACCGGACCAGACCGTGGTAGGAACTTCTTTCAACGTGTACTGATGATCAACTGACGTGAACCCAGTTGGTAGACACTGTTCGCCGGGCAGCAGCTGTAGTTTGACCGACGGACAGCGTCGGTTGTTGTTGTATAAATTATTCATGTTTTGTATGTGTTCTATTCCTTCGATTGTTGAGCGCGATCATGTGACAAGCGCTGCACCCCTGACGCGTCTAAAGAACTAAGGGAGGAGCACAACTTGAATGCTCTGTAAAAGTTTGGCCTCGTACTTCTAGTCGCTTGTGTAACTAAAGCAGCCCGTTGTGACCCGCCATCTCTGGTACAAGGATTTACAATCCGTACATTCCCGGCGAAATCACTTCTAGTGTCAGAACTTGAAGGGAGATTCAATAAATGCAGCGGTTACAACGTGGTATGGGAGGCATCTCGACCGAGGCTCAGGTGTCCTTGATCTACCTTATAGTGTGGGCGCCCGAGCTTGGTGTGGAAGCCCCTGCTGCCATTTACTGTGGCCATTGCGTTCTGACTCCAAAAGACCAGCGGGTGAAAGACAATAAAAACCCGGATCATTTATGCAATTGATGTCTGCTCGAGTTCACACATAGCGTTTGATTTTATTTCCGCTTCAATGTAATGAAGTATGGCAAGTGACAGGGATATCGGGAATGCAAGGACCTTTATCATACGAATCTTACTTAACCAGCTCGTCGACCCTACCCAAGAGCAATTCAATTCGCCCCTCAAGTCCCTGGACGTTGCCCTTAACGAGACTTCTGTTTTCCTCAAGGCTCGCCTCTACCTTCTCTACTGCGCCGCGCAGCTCACCGAGCCCCTCACGCATTCGGCGCTGCTCTTCCTCGAGGCTCTCAAGGGTGCGTTGGAACTCGCCCGCAGCGGTGTGCAGTGTAGAGAGTGTGCGGAGGCGCGTGAGGATGTGTGGTATGTGCGGGAGCGAAGGGCCAAGACGCGCCAGCAGCGGAAAGAGCTGCTCTTGCAGCAGGGGAGGCGATATTGTTGCTGGTGAAGGCTGCTGTTGTTGCGCGTTGGACGCGGAGCGCCGTTGGGCGTGCTGCTGGGCGGCGGATGCACGCTCGAGATCAGATATCAGGAGCTTGAGCCGCCGGGAGATGGAATCTATATGTCGTGGCTGTGTGAGGATCTGAAGTTGATTGCTCAGACGGGTCACCAGGGGGAGTAGTGGGGGGGGGAGAGGAGTTGTCTGCGGGGACAATTTTCAGTTCAACAGAGAAGTGACACAACAAAGCGCATTTACCTCATCTAACGCCGCCGTAGACGATCCAACGAGAGCTTCGAGTTCTCCGACACGCCGATCCATCTCGGCTATAGTCCGCACGTCAGGTGCTCCCACACTATCCTTACTTTTGATTTCCGTCTTTGATTCAGGTTTTTCCTTTGCAGGGGGTTGTGCCCTGCCACTGGGGATGCCTAACGTAGGCGACTCTCCTTCACCTATCACGACACTCACAAGCCGCCCTCGCCCTTCCTTTCCTTTGGTTATTTTACTGATCCTCGCCTTGACATCCACTAGACCGCGAATCAACTCTCCTGGATCAACGTTGTCTTCAATCCTCTCCTTCGCCAGAAGTGGGTTGGATGGATCTGACAGCTCTGCTTCCAAAGAGGCCAGCTCTGCCCGTATGAAGGCTAGGCGGGAGGACAGTGTCGGAGGTTTGGAGCTGGAAGGGGCTGTCGGCGAAGTCGGCGAAGGTGGATGTGTGAAATGCGTTCTCTGACGCTCTGCAAAACGACGTATCCGTTTCCTGAACGACTGTCCAAACGGGGAACTTACCCCGGCGTTTCTCTGCCTTGCGGAACTTTTTGCTCGCCTCCTCTGCCCCAATCAAGTTGCTAGAATCTAGCTCATCCTTACCAGCGACGTCAAAATCGTTTTTGCCTCGGACGCCGAATCGCGTGTTGGACGTCTCTTCATCACTTGAGTCGCCTTTCTATGGGACGCGGGAATGGTAAGTGTGGACATCTCAATAGTACGGTACCAGACACACATTAGCTTGCGACGAGGGGAAAACGTCCTCAGTCTCGTAGATATCCGGCGCGGTGTCCTGTAAGATAAAGGTTAATTGGTGAGGGATGGGAGAAACAATGAACGGACGATGTCGGGGAGATTCGCGTATTTGGTGCTCATGGACGCGATGGAGCTATTACGCTCACCATTCACTTGTAGCGGGTGTAGTCAAGTTACCCTCTAGACAGACTTCGCGAGATTTACTTCGAAGTCACTTTGCCGGAGTGGTTAACGGGATCGCCTGCTAAGCGGTTGTGCTTTGCACGCGTGTGTTCGAATCGCACAGGTGACGCTTTTTTTGACTTCGAATTCCTCTTCATTCTTTCCCCCTTGCATTTCCTTATGCATCTCGGCCGACAGTCCAGCGAAAAGAGGCCGTTGCTTCTGGGATGTCCTAATGACAAAGGGCAGCAGTTTGTCCTAGCTGTTCATGGTGGTGCTGGCACAATACTACGAGAGAGATCGACGCCAGAACGCCGCGCCGAGTACAAAGGGGCGTTGTGTCTGGCATTGGAGGCCGGGTATGCTGTCCTTCAGGATGGAGGTGAGGCTCTGGATGCTGCAGTCGCTGCAGTCTCCGTTTTAGAGGGTGAGAATAAATTTGTCCAGCTTTCAAGTTGGCGACCTGTAATCCTCGCCATCAGACTATCCGCTGTTCAACGCTGGCAAGGGTGCAGTATTCAACATCGAGGGCAAGGTGCGCCGTGCTAAGTTAATCATTTTAGTGCCATTTCATTGCACTACAGCATGAGCTTGAAGCGTCCATCATGCTGTCCCGACCACCTGCAACCGAGGGTGCCCCCATCGCGTCGCGCCGTGGGCTCGCAGCGGCGCTCCTCACACGCGTGCGTAACCCGTGTCAGCTCGTCCGCGCACTCTACCTGGCCCCCGACCTCGCGCCGCACGTTCTCCTCTCCGGCGCGACTGCAGAGAGGCTCGGAGAGGCTCTAGGAACAGAGCTCGTCGACCCGATGTATTTCTTCACCGAGGCACGGTGGCGCGAGCATCGACGCGGTCTTGGCTTGCCAGAGGAACCGCTCCCATATGGACACGCGCCCTCCCCGAGCCACCGTGACGTGGGCGACAGGGAAGGCGCCAACTTAATGCCCAAGGGGACGGTCGGCGCGGTTGCACTCGACAAACGTGGTTGCATTGCTGTCGCCACGTCGACCGGAGGGAAGACGAACAAGCTGCATGGACGCATTGGGGATACGCCGCAAGCAGGCGCTGGATTCTGGGCGGAGGAGTGGGCGGTGAGGAAGGGGTGGTTCACCAAGGTGTGGAATCATGTTCGAGGGAAACCGAGGCAGATGGCTGTTGGCGTATCAGGAACGGGCGATGGTGACGTAAGGTTTTAATCTCTGGGGTGTGCGACACCCGCATGCTCATCCTTTGTTTTAGTATTTCATCAGACAGGCCACGGCGTGTTCCCTAGCTCGGCGTATGCAATACCTACACGAACGGGTCAACTCTGCGGCGCAGCACGTCGTCGATAATTTGCGTCGGGATGGCGGACAAGGCGGGGTCATTGCTATAGACCGTTCTGGCAATGGTTCGTGCACCCTGCGCTCCTAATATCTTTATTTCAAGCTGTCATGGAACAGTCGCAATGCCGCTCAATTGCCCAGGGATGTATCGTGGTGTGATTCGTGAAGATGGAGTTGCAAAGACCGCCATTTTCTACGATGATGCGCTAGAGTGATTGCCTTGGCCTTACCCCCTGTGTGGTGTGTTCTGCTGCCGTCTCTTGTTGCTCTTCAGCAATTATTTTATTGTTGCCTCCCTTGAAACTATTCAAGTGGTGTTTAGATATAAAAAGGACTTAGATGCATGCAGACACAGCTGAGTCTGTTTTTCCATTGAATTATGAGTTAGAATACATGCTTTATAAGTACTTGGAGAGTGAAGCATGGTTCATATTTTGACTGAGCAAATATATGTTTATAGTTTCTACAGATTATGAGGCAAGCTGAAATGCCCCTAACCCTACAAATAATGCCCCAACTTTGTAATCATGACACAAACTGGTCCAACTACAAGACCAAGGCACATACAGCTGTGGATCCCAGGGCTTGTGGCAGTAGGAAAGATCAGCAAAGAATGACTGAATATCAGGTCTGGGGAACCTACAACTCCAACAGAGCTCTACTTATACTAAGTCTGTAGTCATGACCACTATATTGCAAGGTTGCAGGGTGATAGGTGTATCATCAAGAACATCAATGAGAATGAATGTAACTTAATGATAAAAGGTAGTAGCCCAGGCCATGACACAACAATTGAAGAATACAAGAGATTCTCCAAATGATGGGGAAATGGCTTGGTGATCAGTCAAAGACAGGGGGAGGCATGAAAATGATAAGATGAAGTATGAGGGTGAAATGTGGACAAAAATAATAAAACTCCAGCAGGAACACTCTAAATTCACATTTTCCTAGGGATCCCTAGCTGGATTGGAGTGCTTGGATGAGGCACTCCCAACTCCTCTGCTGTCAGTCAATCCAAATGTATGGTATGTCAGTCCAGGTCCTCAGTGAAGCAAGCTGGGGGGAAAGAACTTGATTTCAACATGAAGAACTAAGACTACTACATGTGAAGTATATACAGTGACTCACAAAACTGTTCAAATGTGTTGCACTTTTGAAATGATTCACTTATAACAGTCCACATAAAACAGCTAAAATTCTGAAGATATTTATGAGGATAGCCATGCCTCTTAGCTACAACTTTGCTCTATATTGTAAAATATTATCTCCATTTTTGGTAATGCTATGACATCATTTTCTTTGTCAGATCATTTGACCAGTTTTGTTGCTGACAATTTCATAAGTCAAATGTGTAAGTATTAGTGTTCAATGTGGCCTCTTTTTGCCTTCAGCACACCCACAATCCTTCTATGCATGCATTCAATCAAACCCCTACAAACAGAAGCAGGTAAGTTCCACTCCTCTTCCACCCTCTCCCACAACTCTAACACTCCACCTAGTGCCCTTTCATACTCTTCAAGCCTCCTCTTAAGATGACTCCACAGATGCTCAATGGGATTGTGTTGGAGTATTCAAGGATCACAAAGATCCGTCAGTCCTATAACCTGTATCACTAACAACTGTAATTAACTTATAGAGTGTTGTGCTCATGCGAGATAGTGTAAAGTAATCGATTACATAAGCAACGACTGTAGCATAGGGATTGTACACATCACAGTAGTGCGACCACTGTTGCATCACAAGTACTACAGTACATAACTATGGAGAATGTATATAAGGACAGTAGAGTACCAATGATATCTCCTGTCACCTCCCAGTCAGTCGTAATTTGCCATACCTGGCGCTCTCAGATTATGAGACCCGCTCTTGCGCATTAAGGAAAAGAACATACCGAACACAGACCACAGACCAATAAAGAAGACAGGGAACGATGACGACCACAACATCCATCAAACTCGGTGACGAGTTCTTTCGAGTACCTCGACTCACGGATGACGGATGGAACTGGGTTATCTACAGAGATAGGCTCGGCCTGTCAGTGTTAGCACGCGAACTTGACGGACACCTCACCGGAGCGTCCGTAGCGCCTACGACCCCTCAACCGACGAGGGCGATTGATGGGAGCGAAGTACCGGTGCCGTCCATGACTATGGAAGCCTACAGAAAGGAACTACGCAACTGGATGCTGGAAGAAGCGATTGTGCTACAGCAGATCACCTCGACGATACCCAACTTGCTCTACCTAAAGATCAGAGCGAAGACGATGGTGAAACAGGCATGAGACGTACTCAAAGCGCAATACGAGACACGCTCGAAGATGTTTACCATTGACCTGCGAAAGAAGCTTCAAGAGACGCAATTTGAGGAAGGAGGGGACATACGTACCCATTTCACCACTATGCAGGCTCTGAAAGAAGACTTGGTGGCCCTCGGGGTCACGATCGATGACGAAGAGTTCGCGGCGATGCTTTTAGGGTCGTTACCGAAGACATACGGCACCTTCTTGTCAGCGATAATGGCGGTGTTGAGAGTCCTAGGCCAACCTTTAAACCCGGAAGCCCTGATACAGTCCGTTAGCGATGAGTACGATCAACGACAGATATCAGATGAGACCGGAAAGAAGGAGAACACTATGGATGAAGTGTTGGATTTCTATTCTATTACTTAGTTTCCTTACCTATCTTCGTTGTTTTGGCTCATAGTATGCAGTGTAGATCATCTGACATACTTTACATGTTTGGTTGCAGTGCAACCAAAGGTCTCTGACTGTATCTATGTATCAGTAGTGTAGGAGATCTGGTTGTAGAGCAACTAGACCCTTCTTACTGTAGTTATGATTCGCTTTTGTTACACCATAGGCACTGCTAGTAGTTACATGACTGTACTTAACCCATGGGGCAAAATCTGGGTGCAGCATCGGTTCTAGTGCTCACTCATTGCCCCAAGTTATCATAATCAACAGATTATGAGACCTGGACCTAGGGACTTATAAACACATCAATTGACTATCCAACTTCGCTTTTCTTGCAATGACGAAACCAACCGATGATTTCTTGAAGGTTCCAAAGCTATCTGCTGATGGGAGCAACTGGGTTACCTATAGGGACCGATTACGATGGGCATTGGATGCTAGAGGCATCCTGAATCACCTAGAAGGAACCCCTGCTCAGCCAGCACAGCCAGACGAACCAAGTGACCCACAGACCTTGGAAGCTTATGAAGGACGATTGGAGAAATGGAGAATGGCCCAGGCCACTGTTAAACAGTGCATTGCGAGCACTGTACCTGATTCCATCTTCAATCGTATAAAGGGAAAGACGCAGGCAAAGGATATCTGGGAAGGTATTACTGCGATATTCCAGACCAGATCTCGAATGGTTGCTGTGGATCTTCGAAGGAAACTTCAGGACGAACGATGTGGGGAGTCTGGTGATGTCCGAGCCCATTTCGACAAACTTTCTGACATGTTTGAACGACTATCATCGATGGGAATGACTCTCACAGATGATGAATATGCGACGATCCTCCTTGGCTCACTTCCTGGCTCATATGACCCGATTATCACCTCCATGACGACCACAATGGCCCTGGAGAAGAGAGAGATATCCCCCGAGACGATTATGCACATTGCTATTGATGAATACAACCGCCGTTTGGTCAAGAATCGATCCAAACCCAAGAAGGATGATTGAGATGTCGCATTTACAACCAGTTTCTCAAAGGGAGGCAGAACTGGACAGTCTGAGCGCAGATGCTTCAATTGCAATATGAAGGGTCACATTAAACGATTCTGCTATGCGAAGGGTGGTGGAAGGGAAGGTCAAGGACCTACTAGGAGGCCAGGGAAGGACCAGGCGAATGTGGCGAGCACAGAGGCACCCTATGACGATGATGAAGGAGTTTGGATTGCTGTGGACAAAGATATGGTCAACAGCAATATGGGACGAATAGCCCAGGACTACCTTGACGAAGACGACCTCTGGTTCATGCACACTGACTTCGATGATGTGTCTCCTAGCCTTGGCAACACTTCCTTCCTTTCTGGGAATGATCTACAGGTAGCCCAAACTGAGGAACCTGTTTTGGACGATGCTATGGCTGCAGGGATTGGGTCAGAGGGAGGAATGGATGTTGAATTTGGTGCTATTGAAATCACTATTCCAGGCCCACTGATCGAGGGGGAGAGACAGGACGATACTACAGTCATCGATCAGCCGGCCAGCACCCCTATCGACACTCCAATCCATATCCCCACTGAACCAAGGCCCAAACGAACGATTAAACCATCTGAATATGTCCAACGACTCCAGTCTGGTGAAGGAACCACCAAGGGACACTATAGGAGTGGAAAGCAGGTTGGCACATCGATTCCACATGGAGTACAGACTCCAGAAATGATGGGGGCTTTTGGAGAATGTGTGCAGACTGTGGAAATGGAAGGAACAGATTTTGCGATGATTTCAGGTGTTATTGAAGGACCTGACCCACTCACCTTACACCAAGCCAAGCGATGAGATGACTGGCCAAGGTGGGAGGAGGCTATCCTGAAGGAGTTGAAGGCATTGGAGGCTGCGAAGACTTGGACCCTTGTCAAACGACCACCTGACAAGAATATTATCAGCAGCAAGTGGGTCTTTGTCATTAAATATGGTCCTACAGGCGAGGTTATCAAGTATAAAGCTCGACTCGTCGCCAGAGGCTTCACCCAGATCCATGGAGTCGATTATACTGAGACATTTGCTCCAGTTGCCAAGCTTTCAAGTTTCCGCATGCTCCTAGCCATGGCAGCACGAAGGGATTGGCCTATCGATGTTTTTGACTTCAACAGTGCATTTTTGAATGGGAGACTGGAGGAGGGTGAGGAATTGTACATGGACCAGCCTCCAGGGTATGAGAAGGGCGAAGGAATGGTTGCCAAGCTTCACAGGACCATCTATGGGCTGAAACAAGCTGGTTGGAAGTGGTATGAAACATTGGTTGCCACATTAGTTGGTTTGGGGTTTCAACATGCTGAGTCTGACTTTGGAGTCTTCTACATTCACCATGCTCATCACTCAGTTGTTCTGGCGATCCATGTCGATGACTGCACCATTACTGGCACGTCTGCCATGATCTTGGATGACTACAAGCAGCGCATTGGTGAACAGTTTGGAATCACTGACCTAGGGCCCATACACTGGTTACTAGGGATCCAGGTCACCAGAAATCGATTGGAACACACCATTTCCCTTTCCCAGCGAAAGTATATCGACTCTATACTCTCCCGTTTCAATCTTGCCGAGGCCCAACCGCTATTTCTTCCGTTTGACCCCCATGTTTCATTGTCAAGGTCTCACTGTCCCACAACCCCTGATGACATTTCTTACATGAAGAAAGTACCATATCGCGAGGCCATTGGTTCCCTCATGTATCTGGCAGTTGGGACTCAACCTGACATTGCTTTTGCTGTGTCTACACTCTCCCAATACTTGGAGAACCCTGGCAAACCTCACTGGGAAGCAGCTAAACGTGTCTTTCGCTACCTTCTGGGCACAAGAGACCTATCTCTGGTGTATGGGGGAGTTGAGAAAGAGATGGAAGGTTTTACTGATGCTGATGGTGCCTCTCAGGAGCATAGGCATGCGATTTCTGGGTATGCATTCATCATGGATGGAGGAGCAATTTCTTGGAGTTCTCGCAAGCAAGAGCTTGTTACCCTGTCCACAGCTGAAGCAGAGTATGTGGCAGCAACCCATGCGGCGAAGGAGGCGATCTGGTTGAAGAGATTCATTAGTGAGGTCTTCCTACCCCTTCCCAAACCGATGATTCTCCACTGTGACAACCAGGCAGCTATCTCACTTGCTGCCAATGCCAACTACCATGCCAGGACGAAGCACATCGACATTCGCTACCATTTCATTCGTTCCATGCTCGAAAATGGTTCCATCCACCTTGTCTATTGTCCTTCTAATGATATGACTGCCGATATCCTCACCAAGGCTTTACCCATTGCAAAGATCAAGTGCCATGTATCTTCGCTTGGACTGCATGCCACTTGAGGGGGAGTGTTGGATTTCTATTCTATTACTTAGTTTCCTTACCTATCTTCGTTGTTTTGGCTCATAGTATGCAGTGTAGATCATCTGACATACTTTACATGTTTGGTTGCAGTGCAACCAAAGGTCTCTGACTGTATCTATGTATCAGTAGTGTAGGAGATCTGGTTGTAGAGCAACTAGACCCTTCTTACTGTAGTTATGATTCGCTTTTGTTACACCATAGGCACTGCTAGTAGTTACATGACTGTACTTAACCCATGGGGCAAAATCTGGGTGCAGCATCGGTTCTAGTGCTCACTCATTGCCCCAAGGTACTTACCTATCACCTATAACAATCGGTTCTAGTGCTCACTCATTGCCCCAAGTTATCATAATCAACATGAAGTGTTATTGGCAGGAGAGAAGCAGAAGAAAAAGAAACTAATGAAATGCTTCAACTGCAATAAACACGGACACAAGAAGACCGACTGCTGGGCCAAAGGCAGCGGAAAAGAAGGTCAAGGTCCGAAAGGGAAGGGTGGAAAGCGAACCGACGGCAGGAACGCAGCCCAAGACGACGACGACAACCTAGAGGCTTTCTCAGCTCAGATCATCAATGACAAAGAAGAACACTTACGAGACAACGAACAGCAAGCGGCGCTAGCAGAAGGGGAAGGATCAGGAATGAGTGCGTACATGGACGACACTGACCTATACGACTCAGGAGCATCACGACACATGAGCGCTCAACAACAAAGCTACAAGAACTTTGAGAAGATCCAACCGAAAGCGATCCGTGCAGCCGACAAACGAATGTTTCAAGTGACTGGGAAAGGTGACATGATGGTCATCATCCCGAACGGCGAGAAACAAACCGCAATAACACTGAAAGACGTACTGTATTGCCCCAGAATCGGCCCCACACTTGTATCCATATCCGCGCTGGCCAAAGACGGCTACACCGTCATATTCCAAGGGACGACGTGTCACATATTCAACCTAAAGAAAGAGGTAATCGGACGAATAGAAGTTGACAATGGGCTGTACAGAGTAAACCATGTCAATACCACAGCGGCAGCAGCAGCAGAAGACGACGAGACACTCACCCTAGATCAACTTCACCAACGACTAGGACACGTAGCACCCGCGGCAGCGAAGAAGGCAGTGGACAAGGGGTGGATAAAGGGCATAAAATTACGTGCGACGGACGAAACGATCATCTGCGAATCATGTGAACATGCAAAGATGACTTGAAAAGAAATAAAGTCCGTATGCAAAAGACCACGAGCGGAGAAGTTCGGCGAACTAGTCCACTCCGACCTGTGGGGACCAGCACCAGTCGAGACGAGGACCAAGAAAGTCTACTACGTGTCATTTACAGATGACTACACGAGGTGGACACGATTAGCACTGCTGAGGAAGAAAGGAGAAACGTTTGATGCTTACAAGCAATACGCAGCCTGGATGCGAACTCAACATGGCGTCAAGATGATCAAAGGGCTCATCAGCGACCGTGGAGGGGAGTACATGAGCGATAAACTGCAAGCTTACCTAGCAGAGCAAGGCATGGCACACTACCCAACTGTACATGACACGCCCGAGTACAACGGAGTATCCAAACGACTAAACAGAACGGTTATCGAGAGAACGAGGGTGGTACTTCACGCGAGCGGACTTCCCAGCTTCCTATGGGGCGAAGCAGTAAGACATATCATATGGTTAAAGAATCGAACACCTACGAAGGGAGTAACGGAAGGAAAAACACCGCATAAAATGTTGTACAAGACGAAGCCGACGCTTAAGGGGGTGCACGAGTGGGGAGAAAAGGTTTGGGTCCATGTTACAGGCAATAACAAGCTGCAGGCGCGAGGAGTACCGGCGAGGTGGCTAGGATATGATGAAGAAACGAACACTCACCGAATCTACTGGCCTGAGAAAAAGACCGTCAGCGTTGAGCGAAGCGTCAAGTTCCATGACACTCAAAACGACGACATCGGCGGTATCGAACTTGTACAGGCAGGACAAAACGGGGGTGAAAGAGAATCAGACCCAGTATCGACGCCAGAACTCGGGAACGCACCTGGAACAGGAGAAACTCATGCAGAGGACCACTCCGAACCAGAACCACTCATGAAAGACCCTCTAGGAGAAGACTTTGAAGGACGAATCGAAACGGAATGACCGCAGAGAATGCGAAGACCATCGCAGCATATAAGAAGACTGAAAAGCGGAGAAGGGACGATTGATGGACGTGTTGGAAGATATCAGACTGGGTCTCACACAACTTAAGCGTAAGGTCATGACGACAATACTAAGATAAGGGGAAAAGAGTACAAAAAAGGAAAAGCGAAAGTACTTATAGCGAACGCTTCGGCACTTGCCGACTTTCCCACGCTCGGACCCTCGGATCACGTGATGCGCCCAGGCCCCAGGTCATGTGATCTTACATGATTACATAATCCGACCCAGCCACAGGTCATGTGACCTTCCAACAACCCTCCCCAGTTTCTCCACAACTGCACTTTGGGATGGCTTACATAAGCGATCCTAACATCACCCCCCTCTTAAGGCTGGGCGTCCCGACCAGCTAGCTTGGCCTTGTCGGGGTGAGCAAGGAAGAAGTCCCGGAGAAGCAGTGCCACATTGGTGAGGTTCCGTCGTGGCTCCCAAGTGTTCTCCTCTACAGGGTATCCCAACCACTTCACCAGGTATCTCACTCCACGCCCCACCTTCTTAACATCAAGGATCGCCTCCACATCATACTCCAGGTGGTCATCATCAATCATAGGGGGCAGAGGGGGAGGCAGGTTCTGAGAAGGGAAGGAAGGGGGGTGGTATGGTGTCAACAGCAACTCATTGAAGACCCGATGGATGCGCCAGGCCCGAGGGAGCTTGAGGCGATACCCAGCAGGTCCCACCTTCTCCTCAACTGCAAAGGGGCCTGCTCTCTTGTTGTCAAGCTTTTTACAGGGCCGGTCCATCTTCAAGTTTCTAGTATCCAGCCAGACCAGATCTCCCTCAGAGTACTCCCGACTTGGGCGTTTCCCCTTATCGTAGCTCTTCTTCATCGCTGCCACTGCTTTTTCCATTGCCTCCTTGGCTGCTCTTCGGGACTCCGTGAGCTTAGCCATCCACTCGTCCGCTGCCGGGTTCACCTCAGAAGGTGGCCGGAGCCCCCCATTCCATGGGTGTCGTCCATAATCGAGGAAGAAAGGTGTCTGCCCTGTCGCTGAGTGCTCACGATTATTAAGAGCAAACTCCGCAGTGGACAACCATTCAGCCCAGTCATCCTGGAGATGGTCCACATAAGCCCGGAGATAGATCTCCATCTCCTGGTTCGCCCGTTCCGTCTGTCCATCAGTCTGCGGATGAAAGGCAGTACTTGGATTTGCTTTTACCCGGATCATGGAGTAGAACTCCTTCATGAAGCGGGACACGAACTGGGACCCCCGGTCACTCACAACCTTGTGAGGGACTCCATGGTCACGAAACACTCGATCCCGGAGGAGACGCGCCGCTCCAAGTCCTGTGAGGTCGAGCCCGATTGCTTCGAGCAGTGTCCGTTTCGTGAATTTGTCGACAATAACAAGGATGGCATTATGTCCACGGGAGAGGGGGAGGGGACCGACTATGTCCCATGAGATCACCGACCAGGGACCATCGGGCACCAGATGGGGGTGCAGTGGGGCAGCACGCTTGGTATGGTCGGGCTTCGTCCGCTGGCATGTCTCACACCCCTGGGCATACCGATCCGCATCTTTTACCATGTCCGGCCACCAATAACCCTTCACTAGTGCTGCTCTCAACTTCCGGGGCCCAGGGTGTCCAGCAGCGGGGAGGTCATGCTCAAACTCGAGAACAGCCTCACGAGCTCCTAGGGGGACCCAAGTGACTATCCCCTTTCGCCAGAGTCCAGCATGATCTCGTGTCCACTCATCATCAAGCTCCTCCGGCTTCTGTGTGTGTACCGCACTATTTTTCTGGAGTAGCGTCTCCATTTCCGATGTGAATGACACACGGACTTCCATTTCCGGGAAAACCTGCACTGGTGCATCCTCCTCCACCATCTCTCCATAGTCCGGTCTCCGGGAGAGTGCATCTGCCTTTGTATTCGACTTGCCAGTGCGATACTTTATCTCAAAGTCAAAGCACTGGAGCTCTCCAACCCAACGAACCTGCCTCGGCTTCAACTTCTGGGGCTTCTGGAAGTACTGGAGGTTTGCATGGTCCGTCCAGATCTCGATCGTCTCCTCTGCTCCAATGAGGTATGCTCGCCACTCGCGAAGTGCCCGAATCACAGCCAAGAACTCCTTGTCGTACACATCGTAGTTCTTCTCAGCTGCAGTGAGGGCCTTGGAGATATAGTCAACAACTCTCCAGGTTCCATCCGCCTGCTGCTGCGAGAGCACTCCACCAGTTGCCAAGTTGCTTGCATCTGTCTCTACCTTCCATCTCCCTTTGTCCTGAGGCAGAGCCAAGACTGGGGCCGATACAAGTGCCTGGCGGAGATCTCGGAAGGCTGCTTCCTCCTCCTCCTCCCATTTCCACGGAACATTCCCAGTCAGCCGGAAGAGTGGCTTTGCCCGGGCAGAAAGATTCGGGATGTGCCGGCGGAGGTAGTTCAGCATCCCATTGAACCTCTGGACATCCTTCACATTCTTAGGACATGGCCAATCTCGGACTGCCGCACCCTTGGCCGGATCATGCTCTAGTCTGTTGTGGGAGATCTTCATCCCCAGGAAGATGATCTCACTCTTCTCAAACTCGCATTTACTGAGTTTGAGACACAACCCATTCTCTCCAAACTTCCTCAAGACCCGATCCATCCAGTACCGGTGTGTAGCCAAGTCCTCTGCAAACACAATGACATCATCCACATAGGCCCTCACATGTCCTCCTGCAATCTCCTCCCTCAACACATGATTCATGAAGCGTTGGAAGGTGGCAGGGGCATTCTGCAGTCCAAACCACATGACAGCTGGTTCGAAGAGTCCACGGGGTGTCAGGAAGGCGCAGCGGTGCTGGTGCTCGGGCCAGACCTGCATAGATGGGAAACCTCCTTTTGCATCAATCTTAGAGTAGATCGACGCTCCTTTAAGCACATCCACTGTGTCTCGGATGCGGGGAAGGGGGTACTTGTCCTTGATCAGGTGTGCATTCAGCCTCGAGTAGTCGATGATTGGCCGCAGTTTGTCCTTCTCATGTTTGAAGAAGAAGGGGCTGGCATACGGGGATTTCGAGGGCCGGATTCGTCCAGACGCAAGCTGCTCATCCACCCAACGGTTCATCTCCACCATCTCCTGCCGTGTCAAAGAATACAGCTTGGAGGAGAGGTGCTCAGGGTCCTTTTTGAATTCGATCTTAATATCGAAGTCTGGTCGGGAGCGGGGAAGTTCATCCCACTTCGCTTCACTAAACACCAAAGGGTAGCGGCTGGGCCAATCGGGGGTAGGGCCAGAGTTGGGAAAACGGGTGTCCAGAATACTCGTGGATGCGAGGGTACTCGTTTTCAGGGGTGCAGGGGCTCGAGGGGATGGGGAACACTGTGGGGGGCAGTGGGTAAGGCTCAGCTCTGCCTTCTGCCAGTCAATATCCGGGTTGTGCCGCTTGAGCCAGTCATGCCCAAGGATGACCTTGTGGGACTGGGTCTTTCCCAGCAGAAAGTGGATCCGCTCCTGGTGGTCACCAACTCTCACCAGCACCTCTATCCCATACCGGACCTTTCCATTCCTGTTCTGTGTCCCATCCACATTATACATGGTGATTGGGTTCAGCAGGAGAGATGGCTCCAGTCCCACTCCTTTCGCCCACTCCAAATCCATGAAGCAGTTGGTGCACCCTGAGTCGACAAGGGCCTTCATTGTAGTCCCTTTGCCAGTGCTGAAAGCCTCCAAGTGCACCTGGATGGCTAGCTCTCGTGGCACATGTTTCCGCACTTCTGGCCGCACTCTGGTTAGGCGCTCTGCCAGTCTCACTTCCTCCTTCACCTCAGCCCCAATTCGGGTATGTCTCCGCTGCAAGATAGTATATCGGGGTATACTTGCAGCAGGCACAGGGACGGAAAGGGGGCTGGCACACTTCTTCTCCCCAGTGGGAGTCCTCCTCTCTCTCTCGCACAGCTCTATGCAGGCTTGGAGCCGTGCAATCTCTTTCTCATATCCCTCCACCATTTGGGGGGCACATGGTGCTGCCCGGGTTTGGGCCCTTGGGACCTGCGGACGCGTATCAGGCAGGGGGCAGAAACGGACAGCATGGCCAGTCTGGTGGCATCGGAAACAACATCTCTCATCAGCAGGGGCCCATCCTCGGGCCATGGCCACATCTGGAGTACACAGCAGAGGGGTCACAGGAGGTCGCGAAACGGTCACGGCAGGTCGCGGTAGGGTCGCGGTGGGTCGCGCGGGGGTCACAGTGGGTCGCGGTGTCCGTTCCGTGAGTATCCCATCCAGTCGCCTTTGCTGGGCATCAAGCCTCTCAGCCAGCACCTTCCATTCTCCATATGTCTCTGGCATTGGGGAGACACCATAGATTCTCTCCACCAACCTCCTACTCAGGTTCAACTCCAGCCAATGGACTAGGATTCCTGAGTCCTTCTCTGCACTCAACTTCGCCCGTTGGAACAGCGTCTCGAATTTCGCGAAGAACTCTGGTGCTGTCATGGCACCCTGTTTCAGCCCTGCAATATCGGCAAGGGCAGTCGCACGGTCATTCGGGTCATCGAATGCGCGCTTCATCTCCTCCACAAACTCTGCCCAGGTTCCGGCCTCGCCACTACCCAGGATCTCTTCTGCCTTCATATTCGCCCATTCTGCAGCGAATCCATCTCCAACAATTTTGCTCAGAGCAAAGAGGACCTTCACCAGGTCCACAGCATAGGTAGTCGGGTTTGCCATAAACAGGAGGCGAAGGGATCGGAGGAACGTACGGAAGTTCCTTTTCTGCCCATCAAAGGGGGCAACGGCTAGGTCCAGCATTCTATAGCACTGTAAAATAAAATTCCGGGCCTTCGGCACTCAGGATTTCTTCGATCTCTTAACAGTCCTGTCCTCTCAGGCTGCTCTTCTAGGTACTTATGTACCTATAGAACTCTTATTCTATGAATCTTTTGTTAACGTGGGGCACGAATGGTATCCCAGGTGGTCACTCCACAACTCCTAATGAGTTGCCCGTGTGCCCTTCTGACAATGGTCACAGAGCAAGGGCTCTGTCCACTGGACCAGGAAACTACAGAAGACTATGTAGGGGCTTTCCTTGCCCTGTACACTAAGCGATTCACTGGTACGTAGCTGTAAAATAGAGATCCGGGCCTTTGGCACTCGGTATCACTTGGGGAGGGTCACAGTTGACTTCCTCTGGGTCTGGTCACGTGTATGTACACACAGTAAAAATTTCACGCAGTTCTGTTACACACTGCGGGCAGGGTAAAGAAGAAGAGGATGATAGGGGCTGAGCTGTGACAACGTGTCACAGTTTGAGATTAAGGGTCCAGGCTAGCCGGGTTAGGACACGGGGCTAGGGCGGACGGGCGGATCTTAGTATTATATCAGACTGGGTCTCACACAACTTAAGCGTAAGGTCATGACGACAATACTAAGATAAGGGGAAAAGAGTACAAAAAAGGAAAAGCGAAAGTACTTATAGTGAACGCTTCGGCACTTGCCGACTTTCCCACGCTCGGACCCTCGGATCACGTGATGCGCCCAGGCCCCAGGTCATGTGATCTTACATGATTACATAATCCGACCCAGCCACAGGTCATGTGACCTTCCAACAACCCTCCCCAGTTTCTCCACAACTGCACTTTGGGATGGCTTACATAAGCGATCCTAACAGAAGAACACAAAGAATCCCAGGGCTGTCAACGCTAGACGAACACGAGGCAGGCACAACCGCAGAGGAAACAATAGAGAATCACACGATGGTCGCTGCCGTAGCTGATGCCAAAGGTCTAGACCCACAGTCCCTGAAAGAAGCCAACACCCGGCCCGACTGGCCTCGCTGGCTCGATGCGATACGAACAGAAATAGAAAATTTGAAGCAAGCAGGGACCTGGGAAGTCGTGCGACGACTGAAAGACAGCAATGTAGTAGGGAGCAAATGGGTACTGCGAATAAAGAAGGATGAGAATGGCGAAATTGAAAGATACAAGGTGCGACTAGTGGCGAAGGGATATACTCAAGTCTACGGTGAAGACTACTATGAGACGTTCGTGCCCGTCACGCGGTTGGCCACCATCCGAATGATCCTGGCGATAGCTGGGTGAAACGGATGGATAATCGAGATGTTCAACTTCCACAGCGCATTCCTAAATGGCATCCTCGATGACAACGAGAAGATTTACATGGAGCTACCTGAGGAATTTGAGGAAGCGGACCCGACCGAGCACTGCGTACAACTGAGGAAGACGATATACGGCCTAAAGCAAGCTGGACGACGTTGGTATCAAACCATGAACGAGATGATGAAGGAAATAGGACTCACCTGATGCGTGAGTGACCCCGCAGTCTTCTATCTGCATAGAGGGGACAGCATGCTGGTCCTGGCTGTTCACGTCGACAACTGTACCATCGCAGGGAACTCAAAGGCATTAATTGAACATTATAAGG
Organism: Clavaria fumosa; assembly: GCA_951802425.1. NCBI lineage: Eukaryota > Fungi > Basidiomycota > Agaricomycetes > Agaricales > Clavariaceae > Clavaria > Clavaria fumosa. The sequence goes on along the minus strand of OX637802.1, from coordinate 668,357 downwards.
CTGAAATGGGGCGGAGATTCACCTTGAAAGACCTGGGGCCTGCGAAATGGCTGCTAGGAATAAAGATAACGAGGGACTACAAAGCAGGAACGATCGCGCTATCACAGATGGCGTATATTGAATTGATCCTGCGCAAGTACAATTTTGAAGATGATAAACTGCTGTCCATACCGATGGACCCCACTGCGAGGTACACAAAGGATCAGTGCCCGCAAAACATCAAAGAGAAAGCAGAAATGAAGAATGTACTGTACCGCGAAGCCATCGGATCGCTAATGTACTGCGCTGTGGCAACCCGACCGGACATCGCGTTTCCCGTTGCCCTGCTGGCCCAGTTCATCAACAATCCTGGCCAAGTGCATTGGGAAGCTGTGAAGAGAATATTCAGGTATCTTATAGGGATGAAGAATTGGGAACTAACCTACGGAGGTGAGAGAAAAGGATTAGAGGGTTTTACCGACGCAGATGGCGCCACACAAGACCACCGCCACGCAATATCTGGTCACGTGTTCCTTATCGATGGCGGTGCGGTGTCCTGGCTCTCAAAGAAACAAGAATTGGTGACGCTCTCAACGGCCGAGGCAGAATACGTAGTGGCGACACATGCGGCAAAAGAGGCGCTCTGGCTACGACAGTTCATTGGCGAAGTATTCCGACCACTCAGCAAACCGATAACGATCTGGAGCGACTCACTCCCAGCGATGCAGATGGCTCGTTTCATGTGCGAACCAAGCATATCGACCTTCGCTACCACTTCATACGTTACACTGTGCAGGAAGGCAAGATCAAACTCATCTACTGCCCCACAGATGACATGGTAGCCGACACACTAACGAAGGCATTACCAAGCTTGAAGGTGAAGCACTTTGCTTGCGCTCTCGGACTTCGTGCACCTTGAAGGGGGTGTGTTGGAGTATTCAAGGATCACGAAGATCCGTCAGTCCTATAACCTGTATCACTAACAACTGTAACTAACTTATAGAGTGTTGTGCTCATGCAAGATAGTGTAAAGTAATCGATTACATAAGCAACGACTGTAGCATAGGGATTGTACGCATCACAGTAGCGCGACCACTGTCACATCACAAGTACTACAGTACATAACTACGGAGAATGTATATAAGGACAGTAGAGTACCAATGATATCTCCTGTCGCCTCCCAGTCGGTCGTGATTTGCCATACCTGGCGCTCTCAGATTGAGGTCTGGAGATTGAGCAGGTGTCAAGAGTAGGTCAATTCCACCTAATTACAAGTATAAATGGTGATGAGGAAAGGTGTAGTGGTAATTCCAATGATGAGCAGGAATTCTGCATGCTGGTCATGTAAATGGGAAGTGATGCAGATGCAACTGGGGAGAATGAGGAGTTAACATGATGAGAGGAGTTGACCTGGAGACCACACAAGAGGGTGGCCACTATGTGACACCCAGCCAAGTACTTAGGCAGCTCTCAACAGTGATCCTTGCACATATGCAGGTAATTGAATTTATGTTGTATGCTGTAGTATTTACTACAGCTTTGGAGATTATATACTGAGAGAATATTTAAAGTGGAATGGTATCAAAGAAGATCTACAGAGAAGAAATTGCAAGACAAATAATAAAGAATTACCCAGAAACATGTTTCAGCCACTGTATCCATACCCTAAAGTCTAACATCATCAAGGCACTGGTGGGGAGCCATTGAGGAAATTATTACTGACAATGGGGCTCCTTTCGTTAAAGCCCTCAATCTGCTGCAACAATGCTACGGAATACACAATATTCGCATATCCGGATACGACTCACGTGCCAATGGTGTCATCGAACGTGCTCACCACTCGGTCTGCGAATCACTCATCAAATTGGCAAATGGCAACAAATCGAAATGGCCCGATGTTCTGCCATCCGTAATATGGGCCGAACGAGTCACCATCCAACGATCCACCGGTTTTTCCCCCTTTTACATTGCTCATGGAGTCAAACCTCTTCTCCTGTTTGATATAGCTGAAGCCACATATATGATCCCCACCACTGACACCCTGATGACAACACCAGAACTCATCGCACTTCACGCCCGTCAATTGCAGAAACGAGAGGAAGACCTCGCACTGATCTCCGACAAGGTTCTCCATGCCCGAAAACAATCTGTTAAGCAATTTATCGATGCCCACCAGAATGCCATCTTCAACTACAACTTCGAACCCAGATCACTTGTTCTTATTCGAAATTCAGCTGTTGAAATGGAACTAAACCGGAAGACCAAGCCTTGATTTTTTGGACTGATGATCATTGTCCGCCAATCTTCGCATGGCGCATATATCTTGTCGGAACTAGACGGATCGGTTTCAAAGATCAGATATGCTGCTTTTTGCATTATTCCTTACTATCCACAAATGCACACATTGATTCTGGTCACCTCAATTATCGAACCTACGGACAAGCACACAGATGACACCCTGCCCGAACTTCACCACAAAACATCTGATAACGACCCCGATGCTGAACAGGATAATGACAAACCTGCCACACATTTAGAGCGTTCCGTCAACCTCGATGCACAATCTGACGACTCCAATCACACTGCCAACGAATCCGACACATCTGACACATGTTTGCAATGCACTGGAGCAGTCCGAAAGCTCCGGACAAACCATTGAATGCCTTTCCCTTATTCTAACCTATTATTTGTCTTTTATCCACCGCTTTTAACACCCAAAAAAAAAAAAAAAAAAAAAAAGATCGAAAATTCGGACAAATCCAAACCTTCCACATGGCGTTTCCAATCTTCAATTCTTGAGTTTTCTCACTCTTCATTCACTGTCCACCACATCTCTGACACATATATTCAAACATATACAAAATAAAATTTATTTACAGGAGCGGACGGCTAGTTAAGGAGCAGCATCCGGAGCAACTCCACTCCGGCCTTCACCAGCTCTGCTCCCGCCTTCACCTGGTCGGAGCCCCGCTCCATCATCGTCAACGCCCGTCCCAGAGCCTCCCTGCCCTTGGACCCCGATGCCGGCTCCCTCTCCTTCCCCTTCCGGCTCGGCCCCGGACCCATCTCAGACTTTCTCCGTTTCGCGGGTGGTTCCTCTACCACCTCCATGCTCTCTTCTGCCTCGAGCTCGTCCTCCCCGTCTTCATCCATTGTCGTTTCTTCGTGCACTGCTCCCTGTCGCGGCCACTTACTGCCCGACACCTCCGCCACCCTCGCAGCTGCAATACGCTATCAGCCGACACGTGTCCGACAGTTTATTTAATTTACCTCTGTCTCTGGACCCCGCTCCCTTCTCCGGCTTCACACCTAAAAGTCCAACCTTCAGTCTTTTAATTCATAAGAGCAGAGAATTTTGCACTTACCTTGAGCAGCCGATAGGCTGCATGAAACCTTATAAACCCTGCACCACCGGCAAGCCACTCCCTCCAACCCATAACACTCGCACCCCTTCCGGACGCAAGTGTCGCACCCCGGCTCGTGTTCCTATAGACAAATCAGCCAAGAATTGATCAGATAAATCAACAACTTACCTTATCTTCGGGCTGACATGCAGCCCGAGACCTCACCCCCGCTCCCACTCTGGTCTTCCTCCCTCACCCCTGCTCCGCCACCTTCCGCCTCGCAATTTCCACCCACACTGGCGTCACCATCATCTGCCCACCAACCCGATGCTCCAGCACGGGGGACACCTTGACGACTAAGTCGTGCCCCCCGACCCCCGCTGTAGTAGGCTGAACAGGTGTTGGCTGCAACTAGGTGTTCGTGGCCAGGTTCTTCAGGGGGTCTTGTTACACAACAGGGACACTAAACAGAACCTTGGAGGATATAGAGGTTGAGTGTAAGAAATTTAGAAAGCGAGAATATACATTTGTCCGAAGTGTCCGGTGCGGGGTCCGATAGAATGCGATGTCCGGATTGAAGGTTTGAGGGGCCGGCGATGACAAAGGCCAGCAAATCGAGAGATACGACAAAGGGGTGAGTCTTTTTTAATGTCAAAGTAAGATGATGACGGTCAGGAAAAACTGCCTTTCCATAGAGTCCGGTACGTACTTATATACATTTTTCTGAGTACAGCAAATCCAGTTCTATGGAAATGTCCGGAGGCTACAGAAGGCAATGCGACATCGTGTATAAGGTCATATAGGGGTCTTAATTCATAAAGGAATCATGCGCTTTGGAGGAATGAAATGTCTGATAACTAGCAAATGTCCGGACTGCTCGTAAACTGAAGGAAAGTGTGGCTGGTACAGCAAAGGGGTACTAGGAACAATGGGCAAAGTACTGCAAAAAGGGTTGAAACGTTTAAATGATTGAATGGTTGAAAGGGATCACAATATGAAATTTACAGCATGGTATATGAAATAAGGGAATGGGAATGGAATAGTGAGTATGTTGAGCGCTGACCATGCTTGTAAGGCTCTAGGCCTTTTCTATTCTTTTATTACATAAGATACATACCTTAATAGTCTACTAGCATAGCCGCTTAGGCTATGCTTACATCAGCGGCCCCTAGAGGGCCGCTCGCCTATATATATCGCGTCGCGACTGTACAGAGAGGGTAGATCCCTCTACATAGAACTACCATACTCAATATACAGTTGAGTCCGGTTCTTTTGAGGGATAGAAAGTATTACAACTTTTTTGAACCGGACTACACAACGAGTGTGGCTAGAAATGGGTTACACCCGTATAGCCACGCAGAAGAAGCACAACAGGAAGGGAGGAGAAACTCCTCCCTTGGTAGGACCTCTGTGCGACACAGGCATCGCGCAGCCAGAGGGAATAGGACCCTCTGTCGAGCCCAGCAGTGAACCCCCACTAAGGGCTGACATGGCGTCACCGGCCCCTGACGATGGCGTTAGGCCCGAAACGCCGTCGACACGAGGAGGGCGCCACGACGCGCCAAGTCACTGGCGAGGCACCATCATTCGAGAAGGCCGGACCTTCAAAAGGAAAGGGCAGAGAGCCCTTAGAAACCCGCGAGAGGTGGCCGCGAGAGCGGTCAAGCTTGTGGGCTCCCTCCAATAGTGGAGATGAGCCCACAGCGATAGCGCGAGCTAACGCTGTCGCCGGGAGACTCTCGGACATTCAGGCGGAACTTTCCCGCCAGGACGAAGAGTTTGAGGCTCTTGTAAGGGTGATGAAAAATCGCCAAGCCACTATTCGGCAACGGCTAAGCAAGGAGGCTACCCACGTTAGGCGGGTGTTGGACTCGCTAGATGAGCAGGGAACCGCGCTAGCGGCTCCCTTACGGCGGCAATGCCGTGATTCGTTGGAACCCGAAGTGGGGCCTGCCCCGCCGAGTCAGGCGCCATCCGACCGCAAGGAGGGGTGGCGAAGGGAGAACCGCGTGGACGGTTCTCGGACCCCTGGCGAACCAGGAATGGGGGGCGGCAGCCCTCGAGAAACAGCGGGGCCGGAGCCGCGGCTTATGTCGCGCTACCCACAGCTGGGTCAGCGAGAGCCAACGGGCCAGATGGGCCCGTTCGGATGGATGGAACCGCCCCAGAAGGAGCGGGAGATTACTCGGGAGGAATCCCCAAGTTCTACAAACTACCAGAGCGATGTATTACATCGCTACCTCATGATGATACGAGATAAAACCTCGCTATTGCCTGAGGCAATAGCTGAGATTAGGGGGATTAAGATTGACCCCCCTGAGCTTTATGACGGACGAGACGACCTCGTCGTCTGGGAAAGGTGGCTCGATGGCCTCCTTAATTACTTCTACTTCTATAGAGTAGTGGGCCCGCAGTTGGAGCACCAACGCGTTATGCTAGCGGGGTCACGCTTAAGCAGAATAGCCGCTACTTGGTATACCCAAGAAGTAACGGGTCTATCCCATGCTCCCCGAAGGTGGACCTTCGAGGAATTGATAACCGCTATGTTTAAGCGGTTCCTGACCGAGGTAACGGCCCAGAAGGCAATGGATGCCTTCTATCAGGTGAAGTGTACAAAGGCAAAAGGCGCCTTGGGATTTTGGAACGAATTGGCCCAGGCGGCGGAGAGAATGCTCACCCCACCTGACGCCGGTACGATGAAAAGGCAGTTCCTTAACGGACTGCCTAACGAGATGGTGGAGGCCATCTTCAAAACTCGCGCGATTAGCGTCGAGTTATCCTCGGTTGAGGATATTATCGACGCTAGTCGCCAAGTGGAAGCGACCCTCCACTACCTCCAGCAGCAGAGGGCAGTGCCTTCGGTAGGGAACCAGGCAGGTCCCAAAGGAAACCCGCCTACAGGCAGAGTGCCTGTGGGGCAGAGGTTTGTGAGACTGCGGCCGTAGGCCAGGGGAACCTGTTCCCCTGCGGATCGACCGCGTCCAAACCGGAGGAAGCAAACCCCGGCTAGAACCGCCTAAGGCAGTGCCAAAGATTGGGGTACGAGGCGGAGAGGAGTGGAAAGCTCCTCTAACATGCTATATGTGCGGGAAAGCAGGGCACTATGTGAATGTGTGCCCTCAGTCACAGCAAAAGCCAGAGGCTTTTAGGGGAAATGTAAGGAACTATGCCTTACAGGAGGAGCCGGGCGAGTCAGAGCCCGAGGAACCGCCGGAGACACCTGCGGTTGAAAGCGAGGAGCCAGAGGGTGAAGCCCTACCGGGGGAAGTCGCGGAAGACGACTACGCTGGTCGCGGGGACCAGTACGATTCGGACGAGCTCTTCGTCCTTGAAGAGCTCGAGGAGGAGGCAGAAAGCGACCAGGTCACTGGAATCCGGGAATTGGAAGAGGACGAGGTCCTCTATACAACAGAAGTACGCGTCGGCCATGTCGACGACAGGCCGTTTCGGGTGCACGTCCGGAAGGAGCGGACAGGATCGCGCCCGGTAGTGACAAAGGAGGCTAGGCAATGCCTCGCGGCCTACGTCACCGTGAACAGTGTAAAAGTGTATCCGGACCTGATGAGCCCGGATTTTGCCCGGGTGACGAAGGTACCAACCTTCCAACTGGATAATCCAGTTCCTATCCAACTCAGCTGTATCGGCAGCTGATCGACGATCACACGCAGATGCCGCGTAGCGGTAGATTTGGGAGGAATACTGGTGGAAGACCAGTATTTTGATATAGCGAACATCGACCGCTATGATATCATAGTCAGAACGGCGTTCATGTATGACCGCCGTGTGATACTGGATGTGCACCAACGTGCAATCCGGATTGGCGAAGGGAAGGGGAAAACCCTTCAGGCGATGTCGCCCAGTGAGGAGACGGAAGCATTACGCGTCCGTATATCGGCTAAGAACGCGCCGAGGAAGGGAGCTCGAAAGAGCTGACTACACTTGGGTCCCCGGGATGCGGGTGAGCCCTGGAAGGGGGGAGAGGCTAACGCCTCTGTAAAGATAGATGACACCTACCTCGAAGGCAGGCATGAGTACTGGTTTAACCAGTACGCTGAGCTCTTTGGGGGAGTTCCCCCCAGACCGCCGCCATTTCGGGCGGTGAACCACCGCATACCCTTAATAGACGAAAAGCAAGTCTATAATTATTACCTGCCTCGGTGTGCTGAGGCATTTAAGGAACAATTCCTTGAGAAAGTGAACTGTTATATTACTAATGGTTGGTGGGAAGCAGGAGCGGCATCGCAAGCAGCTCCTATGTTATGCATACCAAAAAGCAGCCGGAACCCGCTGCTACGGACAGTTGTAGACTGTCGGAAACGGAATGCGAACACAGTACGGGATATTACCCCGTTGCCTGATCAGGATCAGATCAGGCAGGACGTGGCTAGAGCCGCGTATAGGTCAAAGATTGACCTATCGGACGCATACGAGCAAGTACGCGTAGAGCCTGAGGACGTGTGGAAGATGGCGTTTGCGACCGTCTTGGGCACCATGTTCTCACAGGTGATGCAGATAGGGGATTGTAATGCCCCTGCTACCTTCCAGCGCCTGATGACGCACATATTTCGTCATCAATTGGGAAAGTACGTGCATGTGTACTTAGACGATGTATTCGTCTTCTCCAAGACCTTGGAGGACCATGAGTGTCACTTAAAGACGGTCTTTGAGACCCTCAAAGGCGCGAGCCTTTTCTTGAGCAAGAAGAAGTGCTCGTTATACACGAAGAGCGTAGATTGCTTAGGGCATATAATAGATGCCCGAGGAATCCACGTCACGGTGGATAAAATGGATAAAATCCGTAACTGGAAAACGCCGACAAGCGTTAACGAGGTGCAGAGGTTCCTCGGATTAGTACAGTACATTGGACAGTTCATGCCCGATCTGTCCGCTTACACTGGCCCTTTGGCTAGTCTGTGTAGTGAAATGCAAATGTTTCACTGGAGACCACTCCATGACAAGTGCATGGAGATGATTAAGGCATTGGCATGTAAAACACCAATATTACGCCTGGTAGACGTGGCAGTACAGGACCCAATCTGGCTCATGTGCGACGCGTCAGTGTCGGGCGTAGGGGCCATGTATGGCCAGGGAAAGACATGGGAAACCTGCCGTCCGGCGGGGTTTATGTCTAAAAGGTTCAGCCTGGCCCAGTTTAGTTACAAAACCTGGGACCGGGAGGCCTTAGCGATTGTCGAATCGCTACAGAAATGGGAGGATAAACTCCTCGGTAGACGAATCAACATGGTCACAGACCACGAAGCGCTGGGGTTCTTTAAGAACCAAACGCGCTTGTCTGGCCGGCAGGCCAGGTGGATGGAATATATGGAGAGGTTTAACTACTCCATCACTTACATTAAAGGCGATAGCAACAAAGTTGTGGATGGCCTTTCACGTTACCATATGAGTGACGCGACGGATGAGATTCATCCGGATCACGAGTACATAAAGGCAGATGTTCGCCTTGACCCTGAAGGGGACGAGTTGCCCCGCGGACGCCTGGAGGAGGTGCGCGCACTACGAGTACGCGCACCTGCCATGGACCAGGAGACCGAGCAGGAGCAACCGCCGCCTGTGCCCCAAGCGGACGGGGATGTGAGGGACGAGACGCTCGTGCCCTTAAGGCCCTGCGTGGAAGGGGGGGATAGCAGGATGCTGCAAAGCATCCGTGACGGCTATGAACAGGATCGCCTGTTCAAAATAATTTGGGAGAAACCGGGAAATTACACCGGTTTTAAGATCAGGGATGACCTGATCTTCGCTGAGAATAAAAAGGGAGATGAGGTGCTCTGCGTGCCTCATACCCTTCATGAAGGAAAAAGCATCCCTGGAAGAATAATCCAGGAAGCCCATGCGGTCCTAGGACACATGGGGTCGCGGATAACGATGGACTACATCCGCCGTTACTACTGGTGGCCATCGGTGTCTAAAGACATCGATAAGTTTTGCTCGTCGTGCGGCATGTGCCAGACGAGCAAGACTTCCCCTCAGAAGCCGCAAGGGCTTCTACACACCCTTCCGATCCCCAGGCGGCCCTGGGAATCAATAGGAATGGACTTCGTAGGTCCATTCCCTATGTCGAAAGAGGCGGACTACCTCTGGGTGGTGATCTGCCGCCTCACTTCACTGGTACACCTGGTACCAGTTACCGTTTCGGTAACGGCAGCAGAGCTAGCCTGGCTCTTTCTAACCCATGTAGTGAGATTGCATGGGTTGCCAGGATCGATTGTGTCCGATCGTGATCCGAGATTTACGTCTGCCTTTTGGCAGGAAACACACCGACTACTTGGTGTCAAGCTGCGGATGTCCACAGCTTTCCATCCGCAGATGGATGGAGCGACGGAACGGTCGATCCGATCTGTGTCTCAGATCCTCCGATCTGTGGTCCAACCAGACCAGACAGACTGGGCGGAGTGAATTCCAATGGTCGAATTCGCCATTAACGCGTCAATAAGTGCGTCGACGGGGTTTGCCCCATTTGAGCTCACTTATGGGTACATGCCCCAGATGATGGCAGAGTTGCCAGATGACCTCCGGGCGGTGCCCAGAGGGGTACGGATGTTCGCGGAGAAAGCCGCACTCAACCTTGCAATGGCGCACGACGCGATTATAGAAAGTCGCGTCCACCAGACATTTTACACTAACCAGCGTAGACGGGCAGAGCACCCATTTAGAGAGGGAGAATTAGTTTACCTCTCAATGGAGAACTTGAATCTCCCTAAAAGACAAGCTAGAAAGCTCATGCCGAAGTTTATTGGGCCATACCCAATACGGTCGTGTAGACCGGAATCGTCTACGTACGAGCTGGAGCTCCCTGACTTGCTAAAGTCGAGGAGAATCCATCCGATGTTCCATGTCAGCCAGTTGCGGCGACATGAACCAAACGACGACGCGTTGTTTCTGCGTCATGAGGTGAAAGTCTTTTATGACTTTGGTGTGGATCCAAAGGAGGAATGGCTAGTAGACACCATTATTGGCCATAGGTGGGAAGGCCGCCACCTGGAATGCGAGGTTCGATGGAACCTCGGGGATACGACCTGGGAGCCATACATGGGGGTCAAAGAGCTGGCTGCTCTAGACCATTACCTTGAACTGCAAGGTGTAGACTCGTGGAGGGCGCTACCTAGGCGCCCTCGAGCAGAGCGCGGACGGAGCGCCCGCGCGGAGTAGTAACGCGATCGAGCCAGACCGCTGGGTCGTTAGCCACAGTGATTAAGTCACATGGTGGCTCCACCGTAAGGTACAAAACCTTAAGAGGTCCCGCCCTCTTTTTCTCTTTTTTCTTCATCAGCCATTTGTTACAATGGATGATCCGATGGGGGAAACCCCATCTCCTCGCGCTACTCGCGCCGCCACCTCTACCGCTACCACCGCCGTTCCTGGCCTCGCGCCAGGGAACTCGCTGCCGACGAGCATCGTCAGAACGGCTGGGTTGTCGCAAGGGGAGGAAACTCTCCCCTGGGTACAGGATCGCATGATCCATGCGATCACCCACGGATCCCGGTGCACCCAGTGCATCGGATTCCGTCGTCACATCTTCGAGTCGCTGCTGCACTCGGACGAAGCGTTTCAACAAACGCTTAAGGAAGCGCAGGAAAGCGCTAGGCGTGAGCTCGAGCCGGAGCTCAGAATGATACAGCGCAAGTTGGACGACTTGCATGAAGAGTATGAGAAGGGCAATGCCCTTTGCGCCGGGCACCATCAAAAGCTTGAAAAAGCTTACGATAGCCTGGATAAGGTCGAGGCCGACCTTAGAAAGGCGAAGGAGAAGGTTCTCTCCTTGACAGAAAAGTTGGCAAGTGCCAACGAGGAGCTCGCCGCGGTGCGAACAGTGGCGAAAGGGAAGGGACCTGACAGGGATCCCTTGGAGCAGGACCCAAAAAGGGCCCGCACTGCTGTCTCATACGCGGACATAGCGCCGCCTATGGGGGACGTGGACATCCCCATGAACATTGAAGAGGGGTATCCCCCTCTTCCACCTGCTGGTATTAGCCAGCAGAACCCCGATGCCTCACTGAGGCATGTTAGGGCCTGTCCCGTCTTGATAGTAGTGCCGGAGATCGACTTGTTGGTGACCTATGCTGGAAACTCGCTAAGACCAATCAACTGTAGAGCACAGTCAAGAATGCTCGGTCCCGGAAGGTCGCAAAGTCGGTAGACGAAGTGTAAAGGAGGAAATTGACAAGGAGGGGGGGAATGGGTGACGCTGAGAGGGTCGCGAAGTCGACCAACAAAGCGTGAAGAAAGAAATAGACGAGGTGGGAGAAAGTGACAATGCTGAGAAGGTCGCGAGGTCGACCGACGAAGCGTAGAGAAGGAAGAAGATGAGGTGAAAGAAATAGACAATGTTGGAAGGGTCGTGGTGGTCGCGACGGTGTTGAGGAATGTGTTGGTGAAGGTGATGACTTTGCCAACCAACGGGTGAACCTGTAGAGTTCTAAGATCAGTACCAAGACGAATAATAGAGAATACTTGGATCGCGCGAGTTGTATGAGTGCAGAGGACGAGTTAGAACAGAGTAGAGCGTGTCTTGGTGATCTTGTGGTCACCAAGAGAGACAAGACCTATCAATCACGATGGTTCCAAGCTCAAAGGGCGTACTAGCCTCAAGCTTAAACCAATGTGCGTCAATATCAAGTCTAGAGTACCATAAGTACATGCGAGACCTTATATATACGTACGTGCAGGGAGTATGATGAGAAAGGGAAAGTACAGAGAGCGCCAGGCGACAAGACTATAGTAGTACGGGGTATAACTAGTTGTAGAGTGACTGTGCGCATGTTCTACTAAGATCGCGAGGGGTAAACTAAGCATAGGTAAGGTCGCGGACGTGACCGGTCATGGGTCGCGACCTAACTAAATAAGTGTATGTGTAACTACAACTGGGCAGAGGGGCTTGGTCCAGGGCTAATGCAGTTATAGACGACTGAGAAGAAGAAGGGAGAACATAATTTGAAAGGATACACAGCTTGACTGCTGGTGGCGCGTTTCATCATTAAGGTCGCGCGGTCAGGCGAGTGGTCACGTGGACGGCGCTGGTGAGGCAGGTGACCTTGGGCGGTCTTTGGGCGGTATGTCACGTGAGTAACGCTGGTAACGCGAGTAACGCGAGTAACGCCGGTGTGCCATGCGGCAAGTCACGTGTCACTGCAGGAGCCATGTAAGAGCGTGTTGAGCATCAAATAGTGGGTTCGGCGGTGAATACGCGTAAGGTGAGGTGGCGGGAGGTGACGCGAGTATGGTGGTATGATCGCGAGTGTCGTGAGGAGATGATGGAGGCCTGAGAGGTGTTCGGAAGTTGATAGCGGGTTTCGGAAGAGTGTAGGGGGGTTCGCCAGGTGGTAGGGGAACGTCGGGAGGTCCATGAGTGGTGATAGAGTTGTTAGGTTGAGGAAAAATGGATGGGTCCTGACAAGGCATAAACGAACGTTTGCGGAGATGGTGCTTGCGCCTCCGACAAGGGGTTATCCCTTTAATGCCCCCTGCCCGGACAGGGCTCCGGATGGCTATCCCTGGCCATCGGGGATGTCCGTCAAGCCCAGTGCATGGGCTGTCGAGTTGAAGATGGTGGAGGAGGTGATAGCCCTCAACCAGCAGGCGCACCATGGAGCGCCTGACGGCAGTTATGATATGACTGCCATAATGAAGATGCGATGGGCCATTAAGGAGGCCCAGAAGAACGTGGCAGCAGGAAAGCTGCCTATGCCAGTTGAGGAACTGGAGAGTTCCTGCCGGCGTCGAAAAATCGGCAGACCGGGTGGCGTGCCATCTGCAGGGGCAGATGTTGCGAGAGAGCGGAGGGATGGGCGACCCATCCCTGAGGGCAGGACCCTTGGAAGTCGCAGGAGGGGGAGCACCCTCCTATCCGTCGTACCAGACATTGCCGCTGACAGCGGCAAGAGTGGTTGCGCCTCCCATTAGGGAGTTTGTAGAGACCGGGGAGCCGTTGCTCCCCCAAGAGCTGTGGCTCTCCTTTGTAGGGGAGAAGGGAGAAATTCCCCCTATGAACCCGAAAGGCGACAGAGGCGCAGTGTCAGACCTGCGCTGCTGGGCCGCCGACATAAGGATGGGCAGAGCGGCCGTCCTTGGTATTGATAAGGATGGGGACTCACCCCTGTCCTTTGCACGCAAGGTGGCCATCTGGCGTACCATAATGGCATGTGCACCGTCCCGGGCCCGAATGCGGCGCCCGTTCCTAGCTATGGCTGTAGCCCTCTTTGTGTCAAAGGGGGCGTACGCGCAGGCCATTAAAGGGAGAGTCCTCCCTGCACGACATTCCAGGCACTGGAACACAAAGATAATGCCAACCGTCGTGCAGACGATTGAGGCGTTTGTAGACGCCAGAGTCTCCATTGGGGAAACGGAGCTCTGGGACGAATTTGTACTCACGTGGGCATGCGAGTACGTGCGAAAGGGGAATGCCCCCTTGGACGATGATATCCAGCTAGCGCTGGGTGAACGGGAGAAGCCTCCCATACCGCCCCGGACATATGCACTGCTAGAGTGCATAGGGCGCGGGGTGTGTCCATGCCATCTTTGGTTAAGCGAGAAGGCGGGAGACGAACGGAGGGGCGATGCGCCCCTGGAAGATGGTGGAAGCACGTCCACCATTAGGAACCCCCTAGGGCTACCTATTGGGGGTTTAACAATATCCCAGACAGAGGGTGCGGGGCCCTCTCAAAAACAAAAGAAAGCGGCTAAGTCATCAGCCGCTAAGGCCGCGAAGAGGCCTGTTGTGTCGTCACCCGACTGGAGCGACGACGAGGGTGAGCCGCCGTGCGACTATGAGCAGGGCTCGGACTAAGCGTCCGAGCTCTTTAAAAACATATGCCTACCCCGCAGGACGAGACAGCGGCACTTGGGGCACCCCCCACCGGGGCGTGCCGCTTGTGACACGCTGTCCAACTGGGGGCAGGTCGCGCAGACCACCGGGTAGGACCCGTCAGCACCAGGCGAAGGCCCCAGGAGGGGATCGCGCCCGGTGACATGGCAGTAACCCTGCCCAAGGGGATGCGCCCCTTGTAACGCTATTCTACTTCTGCTCGTCGTCCCACGCCGCCCGCGCGTTGCCTCTGGTTGGGGCCTCTCCGGAGGGGGAGGGTGTAAGGCTCTAGGCCTTTTCTATTCTTTTATTACATAAGATACATACCTTAATAGTCTACTAGCATAGCCGCTTAGGCTATGCTTACATCAGCGGCCCCTAGAGGGCCGCTCGCCTATATATATCGCATCGCAACTGTACAGAGAGGGTAGATCCCTCTACATAGAACTACCATACTCAATATACAGTTGAGTCCGGTTCTTTTGAGGGATAGAAAGTATTACAATGCTGGAGTGATGAAATAGAAAGGCATGGGCGGTGTGTGTGACCTGCGGGCTGTGATCGTCATGGGGGATTGGAGACCGGAGAGTCTGATATCGGATATTTATTGGACGTTATCGGACGGTGTCGGATTGTTATCGGATTGTATTGGATGTTTGCGGAGACGGTGCTTGCGCCTCCGACAAGGGGTTATCCCTTTAATGCCCCCTGCCCGGACAGGGCTCCGGATGGCTATCCCTGGCCATCGGGGATGTCCATCAAGCCCAGTGCATGGGCTGTCAAGTTGAAGATGGTGGAGGAGGTGATAGCCCTCAACCAGCAGGCGCACCATGGAGCGCCTGATGGCAGTTATGATATGACTGCCATAATGAAGCTGCGATGGGCCATTAAGGAGGCCCAGAAGAATGCGGCAGCAGGAAAGCTGCCTATGCCAGTTGAGGACTGGCTGTTGAGGAACTGGAGAGTTCCTGCTGGCGTCGAGAAATTGGCAGACCGGGTGGCGTGCCATCTGGCAATTGCCTTGGATCCCAGAATGTCCTGATAGTCGGTATCTGTGATGTTTCCTTGTCTAAACCGCATATTATCCTTACACCGCACTCACCCCATCGGTCCCCCACATGGTCTGACAACCGCTCCCCGTCACCTCCACCGCATCCACGGCCGGTTCTGCATTCTTGACCATCCCATCTGCCTCGATCTTGATGATGTCCAGCACGGTCGAAGCATCCTCCCCTGTCGGCACCGGCTCTGCTCTTGTTGTTGTTGTTGTTGCCGTTGCTGCTGCTGCTGCCACTGTCACTTCGTCATCCTCACCACCCTCATCCTCGCTATCTACAATTCAGCGCACCCGGGCAAGTCACGCCCTCTTCTCCGCCGCCCTCGCCTCCTCGGTCTGCCTCTCTGCTGCCTCCACTTCTGCCGTCGCCCTCTCTGCGGCAATCCTCTCCTCCTCCGCGCGTCTTGCAGCCTCGACCTCCTCACGACATTTGGCCTGCCTGGCGGCCCACTCCTCACCATGTAACTTGCACCATTTCTTTAACCTACGTGCAACGGGGACTAACCCCTCGTCGATGTCCACGTCCTCCTCGATTGCGGCCACATAACCGGCAAGAAAATCATCCTGAAAAACCGTGTCAGTAAAACACAATAAATGAGAAATTCGGTTATGCACCGCATCACCCCCATACATTTCCACCCATTGCGCGTACTCTGCATCCTGCCCCCGTTCCGGCAGCGAGTCTCCGGGTGCCACAGTTTGTGCCTCCATCATCACCTGGGCCGCGTTCTGGAAAATGGTAGTGTCGAAATCGTTCATTTTGATGGTTTGTCATTGTTGTGGTTAGAAAACAAGTGTGTTTGGACTTAGGTGATTCACGTGATGCACCGCGCAATCAACAAGCGATATTTGGCCTCATTTGGTTGCAACCGAGGACAGTTGCATTTTCAGCCCCCAGGAGAATGTAAGGATAGAATACGGCTCCAGCATGAAGCACAACAAGATGCCTATTATCCGAAGAATCCAGTATACGCCCGCTCCATATCCAATACGAACCAACGACTGTCTGACACTATCCAACACCCTCCGACGACCGTCCGCATAACCCAACACCTACCCGATAAGTATCCAACATCAGACCCTCGTTAATTCAAATTCTTCGCTCCTACCGCAACACACAGGTGATTCATAGCGCCCATATACACCAATTCCATCACTTTACTGTGCTTAGCACTCCCTGTGACTGATGTTTCATATGTTTTCCCCTGTTTCATCCTTATTTGCTGTGAATTTCACATCATGTGTTCCCTTGAATTTGTAAACGTTTCTACACTTAAAAATGTTTCATCTATGCTAGCCCGTATACGTACCATACTCGATTACGCTTCCTCTTCTCTCCTACTAGCAATCCGAATGACCGATTATTTCGGGCTCCTCATCTCTACATACTATGCCGTTTCCTCTATGACCTGTGACCTCCATATGACCTTACCTATGACCATCTTTCATTCCCCATGACCTCCGGGTCACTCGGTACAATCCGGAGCATTTGTAATTACAAAAATGTACTTAAGAACATATCGGACTCTACAAAAAGCAGCTGGTTTTGATCGCCCACATCCTGTGTGGCTTTCTTCAGGCTCACCCTTCGTCGTACTCATCGTTCCGCTGGCCTTCGTCATTGCCAGCCCCTCGCATCTTTGATCAGTCTTTCGCCTAACATCGGGTCCGATACCGGACTCATATTGGAGTCCATCAGACATTTCGGATATTGTGCCTCCCACTGTGATAGGCATTGAGTCAGACCCCCCCTGAAGAACCTGACTGTAATCAAGCAGTTGCAGCCAACACATGTACTACCTACTACAGCGTCACACCGCTGCACATCTCAGTATTCGATAATACTGAGATGTGAGTGTTAAATCCATTTTCATACTTCGTGTTGCTCATTTACATACAACTACTAGACGTATTATCATTTTAGGTATCTAGACCATCTATTTCATCAGTATTCGATAATACTGAGATATGTATTATCTTTTTAGCCAATCTATTAGGGAGAATTCTCTATACACCCACCCTCAGAGGTAAACCCAGTGGCAGATGAGTGGATGGCTAAGCTTGCAGAGTCCTGAAGAGCAGCCAAGGAGGTGATGGAGAAAAGCAGCGATGAAGAAGAGTTATGATGTTGGAAAGCATCCGAGCCATGAGTACTCTACAGGAGACCTGGTTTGGCTGGATACCTGGAACCTGAAAATGGACCAGCCCTCCAAGAAGCTTGACCATAAGTGAGCAGGACCCTTCGCAATCAAGGAGAAGGTGGGACCAGCAGGGTATCAGCTCAAACTCCCCCAGGCATGGTGCATCTATCGGGTCTTCAACAAGTTGCTGTTGACACCATACCATCCCCCTTCCTTCCCTTCTCAGAACTCACCTCCCCCTCCACCCCCTACAATTGATGATGACCACTTGGAATATGATGTGGAGGTGATCCTTGATGTTAAGAAGGTGGGACATGGGGTGAAGTATCTAGTGAAGTGGTTGGGGTACCCTGTGGAGGAGAACACCTGGGAGCCATGACGTAATCTCACCAATGTGGTGCTGCTGCTCCGGGACTTCTTCCTCGCCCACCCTGACAAGGCCAAGCTAGCTGGTCGAGACACCCAGCCTTAAGAGGGGGGTGATGTTAGGATCACTTACCTAAGCCATCCCAAAAGCGGAGTTGTGGAGAAACTAGAGAAGATAGTTGGAAGGTCACATGACCTGTGGTGGAGGATTATGTAATTGAGAGATCACCTGACTTGGGCCTGGGTGTGTCACGTGATCCGAGGGGTCTGAGTGTGGGAATGCTGGCAACTCCCAAAGCTCTTGCTATATATACTACGACCTTTTCTTACTTGTACCCTTTTCCCCTTATGTTAGTATTGTCATCATGACCTTACCCCTAAGTTGTGTGAGACCCAGTCTGATAAATTGTCAGTTTGGAGCTAGGGCAGAGTGTGGGTATACCCACAGGTATCCAAGGCTCTACCTGTACCTGCACCCATGACCCGTGCGGGTTTACCCATCATTTTGAGCCCAAGAACATTCAAATCAGACCAGAATTGGGAGAGATATGATCAAAACAATGAATTCATTGTATCTCAGTCAATTCTGATCCGATTTGGATGTTTTTGGGCTTGTTTTGAAGCTGACGGGTAAGGAAATCCGGACCCATACCAGTGCGGGTTACAAAAACCCGTGCTCTTCCCTATTTGGAGCAATTGTTGGGCATCAGAATTGAGTCAGGAGCACTCATTGAGTGTGAAGATGCACTGGGTGGTCTGAAGCTGGGTCATGACAGTACCTCCTCCATAAGAGGCAAGCCCATATGTGACTGATCATGTGAAACTTACCTCTGACTGTCAAGAGCACTTACAAAATCTGCCCTAAGGAGACTAAGGCCATAAAGTAACAAAGTCACAATTTACAAAATTTATGCCAACTCTTACATAATCAGTGACCTGATCACCTTATGGCCTTGGTCTCCTTAGGGCAGATTTTGTAAGTGCTCTTGACAGTCAGGGGTGAGTTTCATTGTCAATGTGTACAATGCAAATTGTACCAAGTCAGGCTGTCTCTTAAATGCTATGCTTCAATTTGCTGAGCTGTGACTTTGAAATATAATTCAGTCAAGATTAAGTGATTGGTCTTAGATTAAGCCTATCCAATTTATGAATCTGTCTTAATTGTCTTAATATTTAAGTCTGCCTAAGGCAGATTCAGTAATTTCCCCTTTTCCTGATGTCAACTTGTTGATGTGTCTGGTGTGGTTGTACTGCAGAGATCCTTTCCACCATCTTGTAGCCTTTTCTGTACTGTGCTTAGTCAGGTACTAGGTCACACCCTGTAGTTGGTCAACCTTGAATTACATGTCTGGCATGGCCTTGCTGCCCTCATTTATGGCCAGATTTGATTGACAATAGACATACCTAAAATATGAATACCATACAAGCTATAGTGACTACTATTAACATTGCACATCATTGCCATTTTTGTCAGTCGAGACCAATTTGTGCAAAACAAGGGTAGAGCAACTTGCCAGGCATTGATTGCACATTTTGATCGAACAACATCCCATAATTTGTGTTCACACATAACTACAGATGTACTAGAGATGATTTAACTCCAAAATAAAGCTGAGAAGTGGTTGTATCATGTAGAATATCAAGTATGACCAACTTCCTGGTTAGGGCCAAAAATGGACACTCAGTGATTAATTTCACTCCTATAAAATATATGACCTATAAAGTACTATTAACACTACATACATACCTTCTCAAGAGGCATGCCCATCACCCTGAAATGATATTTTATTCATAACTTTGAAGTGGTAAGAGAACAACACCCAAATATTTAGTGTGACTGAGTACTGGGTCATGCACAGTATGGATTTCTAAGTGTGTAAGGGCCCCCCCTAAAAAAATGGATGGAGCAACTAAGCAGATGGCTGTTGCATCTGTTTGGTTTTCAGTGGTGGGTCACTCTGTGTGATCATATGCACAGGCTAATGTGACTCTTCCATTGTGTTCTAGTACTGCTGATTTCTCAAAACTCAAACAAAATAAACAAGATGCTGAGACAAATTGACTATCAATTCCACAGCAAAACCTAGAAACACTAATGCAGGTTGCTGATGTTTGTTGGAAGGTAAAAGCATGTGATTTATTCAGTCATGTGGTACCATGTGACTCGAGGCTCCCGTTGACCAGACGCTTTCTTCACCGTTCAGACATGGGATTCACACTCCCTGCGATGCCAGTTGATCCAACAGAAGCCGCGAAGGCTTTGATGGAGCAAAAGAAGGCCATCGAGCAGGAAATTTCCACCTACATTTCCGTCCTCGAAGCCAACAACGCGACCATTCAATGGCCGCCTCTCGTCGACGAAGATGGGTTTCCGCGTGCAGATATCGACATCTGGACCGTGCGCAACGCCCGCGTGCGCATCATCGAGCTGCGCAACGACCTCCGCAGGGTCATGGACCTCATCGCCCGCCAACTCGAAGGCGTCTATAACCCCTCACGCTCGAATCAGATGCTGGCAGAGGGCGCTCCCGCCGCAAGCGCCAACAGACGGGTACCGTTTGCTAGGGTCAGTGCTGTTTCGCCCAGGAGCCCGGCGTCGGAAGCAGTATGTCTAGCGTGCGTTGAGGGTGGGTCGTGTCAACGACTGACGATGCATACATGCAGGGCATGCAAGCGGGGGATCTCACCCTCAAGTTTGGGGGTATCTCGTCTCTGCCGCCACCAGCGAGGATGCGACTGCTCGCAGACGAAGTTGCTGCCCATGAAGGCGTGCGTAGAGCTTTCCTTGGATAATTATGTTGCTCGCTAAGTCAGCTTCTAGCGATCTTTGCCCGTCGAAGTACTCCGTGGTTCGGAGATTGTCTGTTTGATACTGATCCCGAGGAAGGGATGGGGAGGTGCAGGCGCACTTGGCGAGTTCCAGTCTGTTTATTCGAATCCGAGTCTTGCTCATCCGAATTTTACGCAGGCTGTTCTCTTGTACCCTACATGTCCGAAAACTAAGCGGCAATGCCTTCAATGCCAGTTCGTGTACTCTACCAAGTCTTGGATCACCTGTTTGCATCATTCCATCGTATCGTTAAGAAATTACCCCTAAATCTTTTGAAGTAACTCAAGATTGTATGATGCATGTTGGTGCATCTGTATCTTAATCTACGCCTGAGAATTGCTCCTCGTGCCCGTGACGTGCATTGACGGCGCTGAGATACGTATCTGCAAGGTGTGGACGTCAGCAAAGGTCAGATCTTTGTCACTAGAGCCAGCGGTTTTACTCCAAAACAAGCTGACGACACTGATTACCGCGAATCGCAAATGATGTGGCACAAAGGCAAAGTTGATGACCTGGGTTGGTACAAAGACGCCCCTGCATTATGTTTGAGTCGCGTCAGGTGATGGTAATGGAGCTCGCTACCAGTTACGAAGTAAGGTGGGGGCATAGTTCTAAGAAAGTTTATTCAGCTCAAACGTGCCGTACTATAAGATGGACGAGAATGAACCTTCTCCACACGGCGCTGGGCCTCCGCAAAGCCCTTGCCCTCCAAGAGAGTCATCGTCCCGAAGAAAAACCCGACCGCAACTGCGAAGCAAGGAGTACAAAATGTTCAGCTATACGTTATGCAGCCAAAAAGGACTTTCACTCAACTTGGGGTCAAGATAACTTGATCAAGCCATACCTGAAGGGAGTTCAACATAAGGGAGACGAGAACCAGGGAGGTGCGTCCCAACGCACCCGATAGACAACGCCCCTGCTTGGACTTGAGAACTGGAGCCGATTGAGAAGCTGATACCATTTCGTCATGAGTGGCCCAAATATCGCGCCTGAAAACGCAACGCCCCTTAAGCCCCGAACATAAGAGCAGGAAAGAGATCAACGCTCAACCACCAAAGAACGCCTGTCGGCCCGTCCTCACGAACTTCGGTCAAAAATGCGAGTAAGACGCATGATGTGAAGGTAAAGAATGGGGAGACATACTAACGTCGTGATCGCTTCCCCTTTTCTCAATAGCCTGTTGCGCGATGATGTCCCCCGCGCAGAACAGGAACGTCGCTGTCACGCACTGCGTGCGCATCGGTCGACGAATGAGCGCTGCACTGCGGTTCATGAACAGATGAGACTGCTATCAGACATGCCAGTTGCAATGCGCACTTGAATACTCGTAGGAAAGCCGCCATGTTCGTCCGCAGTGTGATTTGCAGGAAAAGCAAACTTTTCAACTCGGTCCTTGGGCTGAGCGGTTGGCGTGATCATGTGATGGCCTTCACTGATTACAGCTGTTTGCATTAGTCTTGACACCCTTCTCCGCTTCCTTCTTCTCCACCTCCACCTCTGACTCTGCAACCTCCACCACCATCTTCTTCTCTGCCTCCACTCCCTGCTTCAGTCAGGACCCATTCATTTTTCCCTTGCCCAAGCCAACTTTACCAACACCTACAAACCTCCCAACAGCCCTCTACAACCTCACAAGCTCCTCTACACACTTCCGGAACCCGCCATCCCCTTCTGGGAGCCTCTCCGACCTTCCCCACATTCACACAACACTCGCGACCACCATACCATACTTGCGACACCTCTCTCCACCTCACCCCATGCATATACTTTGTCCAAACCCACCATCTTTGTCATGAAAGCGTCGTCCGTGCTACCAGGCCAGCAAATTTCAATCCTTTAACTTAAGGAACACCATGCAAATCAGGCGAACAAGGGGTTAAACCCCAACTATATATTTTATCGCAAGATAAGTACAATACTTATCTACACGAAAGAAAGCCAAGACCCCTCTTCATCAAGGGAGGAGCCTGAGGTGCCGTACTCAGACCCCCAAGACTCCTCTTCCCACGACTCATCTGAAGAGTCTGAGAAGTCAGACTCACCCACGAACCTGAGAGCTACCCTCAAGGGATGGGAGGCAAACTGACCATCCCAGATTCCCGCCTCCAGGGCAGCCTCTCGCAGATCTCGCACAGCGCCGAGAGAACCTCCGTCGTCCAGAGTAGGAGACGGGAGGGGGGAATAGGCGGGGGGGAGGTCAACGGTAGGAAGGGAGGGCGACGGAGGAGGCGCCACCAATGGGGTATCCAGAGGGTGGGGATCTGGACCTGGGGACGGTAAGCCGGGTGTACAGGACCAGAACCAATCTCAGCCCAATCCTGCCCACCTTGGTACCAAGTACCTTGGTCACCCCAAGGGGTGGTGGCCCAAACAGTTGGCGAGGGAGGACGGGGAGGAGCCCAGTCCCAATCTATAAAGAATCAGACTTACTGGAGACAGAGAGAAGCAGCTCGGCTAACTCACCATGAGGGTCCTCGAGAAGGTCACAGATACGTCGGTAAGGACCTTGGGTCAAAGAGCAATCCTTGACAAGGTGGGAGGGATCCCCACAGGCGAAGCATCGGTCGAGGACCCAGTAGAGGTCCGCATCGGCAGGGACGAGTTGAACCCACCAGTGGAAGGTGTCGCAAGAGAGCTTGATTCCAGTACGAGGAGCGAAGAGGGAGGAGCTGTGGAAGAACTCGACAAGGTGGTGGCCTTGGAAGCACATAGCAGGCAGACTCTGAAGGGACGGCGAAAGGAGGAAGACCGTCCTTTTATCCAATAACTGCCACCGACTGATCTCAACCTCGATTGGGCAGACCCCTATCCACCAGACACGATCACCCCTAAGAAGATCTCTGATCAAAGATCAGTTTCACTCGATCACTGCATCACACCGATCGATCAAGTGATCATGACTCAGAACAGCTCGATCACAGATCAGCTGACCCTCCGATCATATCCCCAACAAGATCAGATGCAGCCGACGTGATGTAATGCATCGAAGCGGGGACCCTATCTGATCGCGGATGACATCATCATCACAAGGATCCCAACAAAGATCGACACTGCTCGGACTCATCATTCCAGTGCAAGCGCGCAGCTTTCCTGATCATCTATCAGATTCCGATATTTAATCAGTGACTCATACATCACGTACAGCCCATAGCTAGAGTATATAAGACCTGAGACCAACCCACATGTACCCTAGCTTCGATCTTTTCGTCTATACACTTACTTGAGAGACCTCAACTAAGTCTGACAGCAAACGTCGCTGCTGAGAGCTTCGCACTGGAAGGATTCGTCTTCCCACCTTTAAGGTCGCAAGTCATCCCTCCTGAGAGTTTCACCAGCCACCCATCGATTGAGCAGAACCTCTATCGGTTCGAGTATTACCAAAGGTATACAAGGACTTGGATAAAGGACCGACTACTCCGAGCCAATCCCCAGACTTATTACCAGACACTTCGACTACTGCAGGAGTGTTCCCTGCATATCGAGAGACAAGTCCGCCAGGACTATTGACTAGCATTAGAAACTGAACAGACCCTTTGCTCTACCCTTGCACACCAAAGGGGTTTTGCTGTCACAAGCCCGACAATCTTGATGCATGACACGCCATTGTGCATCTTCTTCAGCCGACATGTGACTTGCTGTGTGGCACCCCCAGCACTACCACCACCAGTGCTAATACATTACCAGCATTATGGCTGTTACCTGTGTTACCGACATTACTCATGTGACTTCCTGCCCAAGGTCACCTGCACCACTAGCATCACCCACGTGACCACTCTTATGACCTCGTGACCTTAACACTCAAACACACCACCAACAGTCAGCTGTAATATTACTTCAAATGTGTTTCCCTTCCCTGCCTCAGTCATCTATAACTACATTACTTATGATCCGAGAATCCCCCCATAGTTATAGTTACGTATATACTTATTTAACTCGGTCATGACCCATGACAGGTCATCTTTGTGACCTCACCTATACATTCCTAACCCCTCACGACCTTAGTAGAACATGCACATAGTCACTTTACAACTAAACATACCCTGTACTACTATAGTCTCGTTGCTTGGCGACCTCTGTACTTTTCCTTTACTGTTATACCTTCTGTATGCACATATATAAGTCTCACATGTACATACAGTACTGTAGACTTGATATTAATGCACATTGGTTTAAGCTTGAGGCCATTACGCCCTTTGAGCTTGGGACCACCACAATTGATAGGTCTTGTCTCACTTGGTGACCTTGACAACACCAAGACTACTCTGCTTTCTTCTAAATTGTCCTCCGCACTCATACAACTTGTGCACTTAAGTATTCCTTTTACTTTGTCATGGTACTGATTCTTCAAAACTTACAGGTTCTCCCGTCAGTTGGCAAAGTCATTGCCTTCACCAACATACTTCTTGACACCATTGTGAACACCCATGACCTTCTCAACAACCTCTCTTTCTCCCACCTTGTCTATTTCCTTCTTTACACTTCATTGGTCAACTTCATGACCTTTTCAGCAATATCTGTTTCTCCCAACTCATCTATTCCTCTTCTGCACTTTGTCAGTCAACTTCACAACCTTCTCAGTGACATCTCCTTTCTCTCAACTTATCCTTTCCTGTTCTTACACTTCATCAGATGTCTTTGCAACCTTCCGGGACTGAGTATTCTTGATTGTGCTCAACAGTTGATTGGTCTTAGCAAGTTCTCAGGATTGGTCACCAACAAATCAACTTATGGTGCCATTTACAAGACAAGACTACCACTCAACACCTGGAACCCTTTATTATGTCCACCAGTCACACTCCTCCCCAACCAATTACTCACCACTTCCAGACACATACTGGCAGCTGTGCAATTACTCCAATGGCTTTGGAGGCAACTCGCAAGCTGCCCACTACCATCCAAGAATGACCAGTGTCCATCGTTCAGTCACAACCTGAAGAACCCACCCAAATCACTCCCAGCCACACTTCATCCCCACGTAAAGAAGCTGAGTCCCTTGTAGAGCAGCTTGGCTACCTGTGCTTCAACTGCCCTCACCACCGCACTTACCAAATTCTCAATAATACTTGCCACCAGTACAAAGCCGGAACTCTTGATGAAGAACTGGCATACCTCATAGAGACCACAAAACTTTATGAGCCTTTGGCACCTGATGCTGCCAGATTCTTGCAAGAGTATCTTCTAATTACAATATAATGCTATTGCAAGATTGAGCTTACTAACACTTAGGTTACTAAAATAATAATATCAGCCCAAAGCAATACCTTGTTAAATGGATTGGCTACAGTGCATTTAACAGGAAGGTATGGAACTGGCTGGCTCACTAGTCCTGTAGGCTGAACTGTAGATGGAGTTGAGGAGTTGTCTGAGTCAGTCTGACTCCCAATGACTCATTTCTATTTGCATCCAGTACCAGATCCATAACATCCCCATTTCCCAACTGTTTCTGCAGTTAGAAATTACATGACAAATCTTGTAAATTTCACAGCTCTTAGCCACAGCCTTAGCCACAGCTATCAGCTATAGAAATTTCCATGGCTGCCAACATAGCTGCCTTTGTTATGTATCTCGTTGCCAGGAGTCCTAGGCAGACTAGCTGGGTAGGAGGACAAGAGGGTGGTATTCGGAATAACAAGTCTAAGGAGTACACACCATCTACCTTCCTACTTATACACTGAGTCATAGCACTAAGGTAGCAAATGGAGTACAAGAGGAAAGAAGGAAGGGACGGTAACCCGGCATGTAGGGAGGGAATGAAGGTATCAAGGGGACGATCACATGGTCGCAGTGACGACAAGAAGGGAAGCGGTGGTTGGCGGGGGGATAGCGCGATGGTGGGAGGGAGGACAAGAGCGCTATGGGGACGGGACAACGGTAATGGACAAGGGAACAAAGGACTACCTGGATCTGGCCTAGTTCTGATGGTGTCAGGGCGACAGGTGCCATGGCGCAACAGGATTATGACATCCCGCATTGGCATTCCATCACGAAAATGGCCCATCTCCTCGGTAGGGGTCATGTGGCTAGTAGTCAGGTGATCGGGCGCTTACCAGTCATGTGATCGTAGGTTAGTGAGTCACATGTCTGGGATCCTGGGCACGTCTTGTGACATAAATGCAGTGGTCACCTGACTATGCACTGTAACATAATCCTCTCCTCAAGATTGTGCTTTCTGAGCAATCTCAAAGTCCCGTATCGTGTCGTGGGCGTCCTTGAGGTTTTTGGCAGGCTCCCAAGTATTGTCTTCCGGGGGATACCCTGTCCAGCGTACCAGGTTCTGTACCTGTCTTCCTCGTTTCTGCTTCGCCCTAACAAATTCCACTTCGTACTGCGGTTCTCCATCGACTTCCATACTCTCAGGTCGCTGTGGGTGATCAGGACCGGGAGTAGCGAGGGTAAGGAGGGATTTGTGGAATACAGGGTGTATGCGCCAGTGTCGTGGTAATTCGAGCTCGTAGGCAGCGGCACCTCGCTTTCTGGTGACCTTGAAGGGTCCAACTCTCCTCGGCATCAGCTTTTTTCGCAGGTCTTCCAGTACCAGGTTTCGGCTCTCTAGCCAGACCAGGGTTCCTTCCTTCCAGTCCGTCATGTAACCACCACGCTTTTCCATACTCTGGTTAGATTGCTCCACCAGCCCCTTCATCTTCCCTCGCATCTCATAGGCCTTTTTTAGGAAATCGTCCATGGCCGGGTTATTGGACTCGCTAAGCCGCAGGTCAGGGAGGGCGATAGGGTGTCGGGCATAGTCCAGAAGGAATGGTGTGACGTCGGAATTCCCGTAGGCGCGGTTATTGAGGGCGAATTCCGTGATTGGGAGCCAGGAGGCCCAGTCCTCAGGCATCTCACTGCAAACATGTTTCGGAAGAGTGAATACCTCTTGGTTAGCCCACTCCGTGAGTCCATCGGTCTGGGGGTGGTAAGCGGTACTAGGGTTGGTCTTCACTCCTAGCTGCCCATAGATGTTTTTCAAGAATTTTGCCATGAAATTCGAGCCTCGGTCACTTGTCACCTTGGAGGGTAGTCTGTGGCTGGTGTATACACATCGTAGGAATATCCGGGCCACTCCTTCGCTCGTCAGGTCCATGCTAATCAGTTCCAACAGAGAGGATCTTGTTGCACAGTCGCGGATAACTAGCACTCCGTTGTACCCATCTGAGGGGTTCAATGGGCTGACGATATCCCAGCTTATTTCGTCCCAAGGTTGGATGGGGGCAGGGAATGGATGGAGGGCTGGTTTGTTGCCTGCACGGTTGATTTTGTTGCGCTGGCAGTGCCAGCATCATTGGATGCGGGCACGTACGTCGTTATTGAGTCCGGGCCAATCGAAGTTCCTTCTTACGTTCTCGCTCATCTTCTGCATGCCTGGATGTCCAGCGGAAGGTGTGTCGTGGTGGAGGATAAGCACATCGTCAACTAGGCTAGGGGGGACCCAGATCTTGTTCCGGTAATACTTCACTCCACCGGATTCCTCTATAATGGCGGGTCCATGAGCTGTTGTACTCTGGGCAGCTTTGATGCGGTCCAGGAGACTCAGCTCAGTCACGGAGTTGAAGAGGGCATCCGGGAGTAGCGGGGTAATCGGAGGGGTTGTGGCATCGTCGTGGTCAGGGCGTCGGGATAGGGCGTCGGCAGCAGTATTGGTCTTGCCTGGTCGATGTTTGGTTGTGAAGTTGTAGAGAGCAAGGAGGGCTCTCCATTGGTTCTGTCATCCATTGAGGGGGTTGGGCTTCTGGAAGTATGCTAGATTGGTGTGGTTGGTCCAAATTTCGAACGGTTCCTTGGTGGCAATGAGATACTGCAGCCAAACCTCGAGAGCTCAGATGATGGCGAGTAGTTCCTTGTCGTAGGTATCGTAGTTTTTCTCTGCGTCCTTAAGAGCTTTCGAGAAACAATTGATTATCACCCATGTCCCATCCTCTTGTTGTTGGTAGAGGATTCCGCCTATCGCCACGTTTGACGCATCCGTCTCAATCTTCCAATTTCCATTGTCCTTTGGTACCATGGTCCGACGCCCGTCGAGTAAGGCCTGGATGAGGAGACTGAATGCCTGCTCCTCATTGTGGCTCCACTGCCATTCCTTGTTACCGGTAAGTTGGTGGAGCAGGATGGTGATTGTGGCGAAGTCCAGGATGCGTCTCCTAAAATAGTTTAGGAATCCAAGGAATCTCTGGATGTCCTTCTTACACTTTGGCACTGGCCATTCTCTGATCCCAGCACACAACCTTTCCAACTTCTCTATATGCCCCTCGCAGATGTAATGTCCCAGGAATTCAACTTCTCTCTTCTGGAACTTACACTTTTCCAGTCTCAGGCAGAGCGAGTTCTCAGCGAGCTTCCGGAGTACAGACCATGTGATATGTTGGTGGGTTTCCAGGTCTGGTGTGTGGATGAGTATATCATCGATGTACACATGGACGTGTCCGGTGGCAATCTCGTTGCGAAGGATAGCGTTCATGAAACGCTGGAACGAGGCGGGGGCATTGGTAAGTCCAAATCCCATTACTGTATACTCAAATTGTCCTTCCAGGCAGATGAAAGCTGTCTTCCACTCGTCACCTTCCCAGATTTGGATGTTGTTGAAACCCCGGACAACATCCATCACGGTGTGGAAGGCTTTCCCCTTGAGGGCATCTAGGATGTCACGGATCAGTGGGAGTGGGTGTGCATCTTTTTTCGTTACGGCATTAAGTTCGCAGTAGTCGATGATGGGGCATAGCTTCTTTCCTTCTTGCTTAAAGGAGAGGGGTGCAGCCCATGGGGAGTTCGAGGGTCGGATGCATCCGCTCTCTAGGTTCTCTTCGATCCATATCTTGAGTTCCGGATAGTATGCCCAGGGTATCGAATAGATTTTTGATCGCTTCGGTACAGCATCGCTCTGGGTCTCAATAGCATGGTCGATGGCTCCTCGCGAGGGTGGCAGCTTCGAGAACGCCGAGATAGAGAATACGTCCGGGAACTCTTCATGGTAGGGGGGGACCGGCGCTTCAGTGAAGCTCCCTTGAGCCAACATTGTCACTATTGGAACGGGGGTGGTCTTCTTCAGAGGAGGGAAGACGATTGTCCTCTCAGCCCAATCGATTTCGGGGTTGTTCTTTCGGAGCCAGTCGTCGCCAAGGTAGAGGTGCAGAGGGTGGAACTGCCTGACCAGTAAAGTAATGTTTTGGCGGAAGCTTTGCCTGATACCGATAGTCAGGTTTGCAGTCTGCGTGATCATTCCTATGGCATTGGAAGATCCATCAGCGTTAACCGAGTATAAGGGCTGGGGGAGGTTGCTTAGTTTCAACCCCAGGCTTTGGGCATATTTCTTGTCGATGGCAGAGGCAGAACATCCAGAGTCCACTAGGGCGTATCCGAGCTTTTGTCTCCCATTGCTGGGGTTTTCCATTACTACAGGTATTTCCATACAAGGCTTTTCAGGATCTGCCTTGATTTTCTCTTTCCTCAGGTTCAGTCTAGAGGGTGGAGAAGGGGTCACCAGGACCTGTTTATTCATGGTGGGGACACAGGGGGGTACATAACTTTTCCTCGGTGAAGAAGCTGAACTCATTCTTCGCCAGTAGCAAAATCCGCTATTTCTTTTTCTCTAATCGCAACCAGGTCCTTCAACCTCGCAATTTCGGCCTGCGCCTGTTCCAACTGGTCACTCGGGGCCTTTCCGAGTGTTTCGCATGCCGGAGTAATCGGAACAGGGAGGCTCAGGACACCTCGGACCTGTTGGGTGCGGCGAGTGGGCAGGAGCAGGCAGTTCTTGGAGATGTGGCCAAAGCCATGGCAGTTGTAGCACTGAACTTCAGCAGGTTTGGGGCGGGACCGGTCGACAATCATGGCATCAGGGTTCTTGGGGGGCGCAGTGGCGGGAGGGATACGGGTCGGAGCCGTGTTTGTGCAGGGAGGCGGGATGGGGGCGCGAGCTTTTTGGAGAGATTTGAACTCTTGCCAGAGGTCGTCCATTCGGATCGCCTTGTTCCTCCATCTGACGTAGGTGGCAGGGAGGGTGTCAGAGTTGTAGATTTTCTCGACGAGGGGCTGGTTAAGCCCGTTCTTGAGATATTCGATAAGCACTGACTCGTGGTGAGTGATGCTGAGGTGGGCCATGCGGTAAAGTCGGTCGAACTCAGTGAAGAACTTGCGGGCAGTCTTCCCGCTTTGCTGGAGTTTCTGGAGGTTGGCGAGGGCATGGGTCTCGTTGGCCGTGTCGAGGAACTCATCATCTAAATCGTTTACGAAGTTAGCCCAACTTCCTGTAGTCTCC
This sequence comes from Clavaria fumosa, assembly GCA_951802425.1. Taxonomy (NCBI): domain Eukaryota; kingdom Fungi; phylum Basidiomycota; class Agaricomycetes; order Agaricales; family Clavariaceae; genus Clavaria; species Clavaria fumosa. The sequence continues at coordinate 637,572 of OX637802.1, read as the reverse complement.
ATCTCGATTATTTAATCAACTCGGGCATTAGCCCATTCCTTGGCATAGTCGAGGCACATCTTGTTAAGCACAAAGTAGATTTTCTTTGCGTCGGTTTCATACCTCTCATGTTCAGAGGCGAAGAGGAGGGTGAATTGTCATTTGAACGTCCGGTAGCCAGTCTGGTCTCCATTATCATCCTTTACCATGATTCCGCTACTCAATGTCGGAGTCAAGGTCATATGGTTGGATTGATGAGACGTCTGAGGGTCTGGGGGATGAGACATCATCGGGGTTAGTGAATGGGTCGAGAGGCTCGGGCTGTGGTATGTGGACGGCAGCTCAGTATCTGGCGGCGAGTTCTCTAGTGGCCAGGAGATCGGGGATGTTGGTAGGGGTGATAGGGGAGACGGGAACGTTAACGGGGATCCGGGAGCATCTGCTAGGAACGGTGGAATAGGGCTGAGTGGTATGGGGTTTCCAGTCCACGATGGATCGGGTGGCAGTATCAACGAGGTACTCGGCTCGGTGTCTGGTGATTGTAATAAAATGTTCACTGGGCTGGGTCTGCGTGCACTTGTGGGCGAAAGCGCAGGTGGTGGGTACGGGCGAGGCGGGGCACGGAGACAGCAAGGCTTCGGTGGAGGCAGGGGTCGGGATATTGTCTAGTTCTTCAATATCGAGGCCTTCTAAGACCTCAGCAATATCTTCCTATTGTTGTGCGATCCAAAGCTCAGTTAGGCGCTCGTGTAGGCCTTCTACAAATTCGACCTCGCTGTAGGTCTCGAATAAGCGCTGTAGGCGAAGGGTTCTGGAGGTTAGTAGTCCTGTAGGGATAAACTGCCTCTCAATGGAACGGTAAACGACACTCTTCGGGTACTTCCAGTACTCGGGAGTGGGCGGGTGTGTTACTGCAGTCGGGGTTCGTCTGTTGATGTGTCGCAGATGGTTTCGTCGCCAGGTCTCACGGATTTCAATCAGTCCAGGAGGGGGTGGCAAGTGTAGTGCATATTGTCGTGCTCGGTAAGCTTGGTCGGTGGGGTCATTCGTACGAGTCGCGAGGACAGTGGGGGAAGCCAGGGTGAAAGAGGAACTAGGTCCGGAGGGGAGGTAGTTATGGGCAGACTTGTTATTATGTTATGTCTCTCATTGCCAGGAGTCCTAGGCAGACTAGCTGGGTAGGAGGACAAGAGGGTGGTATTCAGAATAACAAGTCTAAGGAGTACACACCATCTACCTTCCTACTTATACACTGAGTCATAGCACTAAGGTAGCAAACGGAGTACAAGAGGAAAGAAGGAAGGGACAGTAACCCGGCATGTAGGGAGGGAATGAAGGTATCAAGGGGACGATCACGTGGTCATGGTGACGACGAGAAGGGAAGCGGTGGTTGGCGGGGGGATAGCGCGATGGCGGGAGGGAGGACAAGAGCGCTATGGGGACGGGACAACGGTAATGGACAAGGGAACAAAGGACTACCTGGATCTGGCCTAGTTCTGATGGTGTCAGGGTGACAGGTGCCATGGCGCGACAGGATTACGACATCCCGCATTGGTGTTCCATCACGAAAATGGCCCATCTCCTCGGTAGGGGTCATGTGGCTAGTAGTCAGGTGATTGGGCGCTTACCAGTCATGTGATCGTAGGTTAGTGAGTCACATGTCCGGGATCCTGGGCATGTCTCGTGACATAAACGCGGTGGTCACCTGACTACGCACCGTAACAGCCTTGTAGCCATAGCGGCCTACCAGCTAGGCTACAGCTACAATCAGCTATGGCTATGACTATTAGTCAGCTATTAGTCATAGCTGTGGCAACACTACATCCATTCCATAGATATTTTCCTTTTCAACCCATACCTTCACCACATTTTCCTCCACCAGATCAAACCAATGCTTCACTGCAGTCAGGTTCAGTGCCTGAGCTCATTGCATATCAAGTGGTTTGCTCCAGACAGTCTGCAGCTTTGCATGATGCTGATCATGGAATGTGTAGCTCCAGCTCTGCCCAACTGGCTCATAACTGAGCTCAATTCTTGTCTGCAAAATGCTGTTTGCATAGGATTGAATCAAACAGTGTGTCAACAGGAAGCCATGATCAGCCAATCCAAGAATAAAGTTGATGAGGATTTGTTCCTCTGTATCAGACTGGGTCTCACACAACTTAGGGGTAAGGTCATGATGACAATACTAAGATAAGGGGAAAAGAGTACAAAAAAGGAAACAACAAAGTACTTATAGCGAGAGCTTTGGCACTTGCCAGTGTTCCCATGCTCAGACCCTTGGATCACGTGACGCGCCAAGGCGCAGGTGTGACTTTGGTGATTACATAATCCGACCCCAGCCACAGGTCATGTGACCTTCCAACAACCTTCTCTAGTTTCTCCACAACTCCTCTTCTTGGATGGCTTATGTAAGCAATCCTAACATCACCCCCCTCTTAAAGCTGAGTGTCTCAACCTGCCAACTTCGCTTTCTCAGGGTACTGCTGGAAGAAGTTGTGGAGCAGCATCGCCATATTGGTGAGGTTCCACCAAGGCTCCCAGGTATTCTCCTCTACAGGGTATCCCAACCACTTCACCAGGTACTTCACCCCATGTCCCACCTTCTTGTTAGGATCGCTTATGTAAGCCATCCCAAAGTGCAGTTGTGGAGAAACTGGGGAGGGTTGTTGGAAGGTCACATGACCTGTGGCTGTGGTCAGATTACATAATCGTAAGATCACATGACCTGGGCCTGGGCGCATCACGTGATCCGAGAGGTCCGAGCGTGGGAACGCCAGCAAATGCCAAAGCGTTCGCTATATATACTACGTCTTTTCCATTCTTGTACCCTTTTCCCCTTATCTTAGTATTGTCGTCATGACCTTATGCTTAAGTTGTGTGAGACCCAGTCTGATATAATACTAAGATCCGCCTGTCCGCCCTAGCCCCGTGTCCTAACCCGGCTAGCCTGGACCCTTAATTTCAAACTGTGACACGTTGTCACAGCTCAGCCCCTATCATCCTCTTCTCCTTTACCCTGCCCGCGGTGTGTAACAGAACCATGCGAAATTTTTACTGTGTGTAGATACACGTGACCAGACCAGGAGGAAGTCAACTGTGACCCTCCCCAAGTGATACCGAGTGCCCAAGGCCCGGAACTTTGTTTTACAGCTACGTACCAGTGAATCGTGTAGTGTACAGGGCAAGGAAAGGCCCCTACATAGTCTTTCTGTAGTTTCCTGGTCCAGTGGACAGGGCCCTTGCTCTGTGACCATTGTCAGAAGGGCGCACGGGCAACTCATTAGGAGTTGTGGAGTGACCACCTGGGACACCATTTGGGCCCCACATTAACAAAAGTTTCATAGAATAAGAGTTCTATAGGTACATAAGTACACAGAAGAGCAGCCTAAGAGGACAGGACTGTTAAGAGATCGAAGAAATCCTGAGTGCCCAAGGCCTGGAACTTTATTTACAGCATCCAGGGCCTGTGATGGCAGACCATGTTGCCCCGCCTGTAGCCCAACCTATGAGGCTTGACCTATCTGTTGCCCCCTTTGATGGGCAGAAAAGGAACTTCCGTACGTTCCTCCGATCCCTTCGCCTCCTGTTTATGGCGAACCCGACTGTCTATGCTGTGGACCTGGTGAAGGTCCTTTTTGCTCTGAGCAAAATTACTGGAGAAGGATTCGCTGCAGAGTGGGCGAATATGAAGGCGGAAGAGATCCTGGGTAGTGGTGAGGCCGGAACCTGGGCAGAGTTTGTGGAGGAGATGAAGCGCGCATTCGATGACCCAAATGACTGTGCGACTGCCCTTGCCGATATTGCAGGGCTGAAACAGGGTGCCATGACAGCACCAGAGTTCTTCGCAAAATTCGAGATGCTGTTCCGATGGGCGAAGTTGAGTGCAGAGAAGGACTCAGGAATCCTAGTCCATTGGCTGGAGTTGAACCTGAGTAGGAGGTTGGTGGAGAGAATCTATGGTGTCTCCCCGATGCCAGAGACATATGGAGAATGGAAGGTGCTGGCTGAGAGGCTTGATGCCCAGCAAAGGCGACTGGATGGGATACTCACGGAATGGACACTGCAACCCACTGTGACCCCCGCGCGACCCACCGCGACCCTACTGCGACCTGCTGTGACCGTTTCGCAACCTCTTGTGACCCCTCTGCTGTGTACTCCAGATGTGGCCATGGCCCGAGGATGGGCCCCTGCTGATGAGAGATGTTGTTTCCGATGCCACCAGGGGGCAGAAACAGACAGCATGGCCAGTCTGCCTGATACGCGTCTGCAGGTCCCAAGGGCCCAAACCCGGGCAGCACCATGTGCCCCCCAAATGGCGGAGGGATATGAGAAAGAGATTGCACGGCTCCGAGCCTGCATAGAGCTGTGTGAGAGAGAGAGGAGGACTCCCACTGGGGAGAAGAAGTGTGCCAGCCCCCTTTCCGTCCCTGTGCCTGCTGCAAGTATACCCCGATATACTATCTTGCAGTGGAGACATACCCGAATTGGGGCTGAGGTGAAGGAGGAAGTGAGACTGGCAGAGCGCCTAACCAGAGTGCGGCCAGAAGTGCGGAAACATGTGCCACGAGAGCTAGCCATCCAGGTGCACTTGGAGGCTTTCAGCACTGGCAAAGGGACCACAATGAAGGCCCTTGTTGACTCAGGGTGCACCAACTGCTTCATGGATTTGGAGTGGGCGAAAGGAGTGGGACTGGAGCCATCTCTCCTGCTGAACCCAATCACCATGTATAATGTGGATGGGACACAGAACAGGGATGGAAAGGTCCGGTATGGGATAGAGGTGCTGGTGAGAGTTGGTGACCACCAGGAGCGGATCCACTTTCTGCTGGGAAAGACCCAGTCCCACAAGGTCATCCTTGGGCATGACTGGCTCAAGCAGCATAACCCGGATATCGACTGGCAGAAGGCAGAGCTGAGCCTTACCCGCTGCCCCCCACAGTGTTCCCCATCCCCTCGAGCCCCTGCACCCCTGAAAACGAGTACCCTCGCATCCACGAGTATTCTGGACACCCGTTTTCCCAACTCTGGCCCTACCCCCGATTGGCCCAGCCGCTACCCTTTGGTGTTTAGTGAAGCAAAGTGGGATGAACTTCCCCGCTCCCGACCAGACTTCGATATTAAGATCGAGTTCAAAAAGGACCCTGAGCACCTCTCCTCCAAGCTGTATTCTTTGACATGGCAGGAGATGGTGGAGATGAACTGTTGGGTGGATGAGCAGCTTGCTTCTGGACGAATCCGGCCCTCAAAATCCCCGTATGCCAGCCCCTTCTTCTTCAAACATGAGAAGGACAAACTGCGGCCAATCATCGACTACTCGAGGCTGAATGCACACCTGATCAAGGACAAGTACCCCCTCCCCCGCATCCGAGACACAGTGGATGTCTTAAAGGAGCGTCAATCTACTCTAAGATTGATGCAAAGGGAGGTTTCCCATCTATGCAGGTCTGGCCTGAGCACCAGCACCGCTGCGCCTTCCTGACACCCCGTGGACTCTTCGAACCAGCTGTCATGTGGTTTGGACTGCAGAATGCCCCTGCTACCTTCCAACGCTTCATGAATCATGTGTTGAGGGAGGAGATTGCAGGAGGACATGTGAGGGCCTATGTGGATGATGTCATTGTGTTTGCAGAGGACTTGGCTACACACCGGTACTGGATGGATCGGGTCTTGAGGAAGTTTGGAGAGAATGGGTTGTGTCTCAAACTCAGTAAATGTGAGTTTGAGAAGAGTGAGATCATCTTCCTGGGGATGAAGATCTCCCACAACAGACTAGAGCATGATCCGGCCAAGGGTGCGGCAGTCCGAGATTGGCCATGTCCCAAGAATGTGAAGGATGTCCAGAGGTTCAATGGAATGCTGAACTACCTCCGCCGGCACATCCCGAATCTTTCTGCCTGGGCAAAGCCACTCTTCCAGCTGACTGGGAATGTTCCATGGAAATGGGAGGAGGAGGAGGAAGCAGCCTTCCGAGATCTCCGCCAGGCACTCGTATCGGCCCCGGTCTTGGCTCTGCCTCAGGACAAAGGGAGATGGAAGGTAGAGACAGATGCAAGCAACCTGGCAACTGGTGGAGTGCTCTCGCAGCAGCAGACGGATGGAACCTGGAGAGTTGTTGACTATATCTCCAAGGCCCTCACTGCAGCTGAGAAGAACTACGATGTGTATGACAAGGAGTTCTTGGCTGTGATTCGGGCACTTCGCGAGTGGCGAGCATACCTCATTGGAGCAGAGGAGACGATTGAGATCTGGACGGACCATGCAAACCTCCAGTACTTCCAGAAGCCCCAGAAGTTGAAGCCGAGGCAGGTTTGTTGGGTTGGAGAGCTCCAGTGCTTTGACTTTGAGATAAAGTATCGCACTGGCAAGTCGAACACAAAGGCAGATGCACTCTCCCGGAGACCGGACTATGGAGAGATGGTGGAGGAGGATGCACCGGTGCAGGTTTTCCCGGAAACAGAAGTCCGTGTGTCATTCACATCGGAAATGGAGACGCTACTCCAGAAAAATAGCACGGTACACATACAGAAGCCGGAGGAGCTTGATGATGAGTGGACACGAGATCGTGCTGGACTCTGGCGGAAGGGGATAGTCACTTGGGTCCCCCTAGGAGCTCGTGAGGCCGTTCTCGAGTTTGAGCATGACCTCCCCGCTGCTGGACACCCTGGGCCCCGGAAGTTGAGAGCAGCACTAGTGAAGGGTTATTGGTGGCCGGACATGGTAAAAGATGCGGATTGGTATGCCCAGGGGTGTGAGACATGCCAGCGGACGAAGCCCGACCGTACCAAGCGTGCTGCCCCACTGCACCCCCATCTGGTGCCCGATGGTCCCTGGTCGGTGATTTCATGGGACATAGTCGGTCCCCTCCCCCTCTCCCGTGGACATAATGCCATCCTTGTTATTGTCGACAAATTCATGAAATGGACACTGCTCGAAGTGATTGGGCTCGACCTCACAGGACTTGGAGCGGCACGTCTCCTCTGGGATCGAGTGTTTCGTGACCATGGAGTCCCTCACAAGGTTGTGAGTGACCGGGGGTCCCAGTTTGTGTCCCGCTTCATGAAGGAGTTCTACTCCATGATCTGGGTAAAGGCAAATCCAAGTACTGCCTTTCATCCACAGACTGATGGACAGATGGAACGGGCGAACCAGGAGATGGAGATCTATCTCCGGGCTTACGTGGACCATCTCCAGGATGACTGGGCTGAATGGTTGTCCACTGCGGAGTTTGCTCTTAATAATCGTGAGCACTCAGCGACAGGACAGACACCTTTCTTCCTCGATTATGGACAACACCCATGGAATGGGGGGCTCCGGCCACCTTCTGAGGTGAACCCGGCGGCGGATGAGTGGATGGCTAAGCTCACGGAGTCCCGAAGAGCAGCCAAGGAGGCAATGGAGAAAGTGGTGGCAGCGATGAAGAAGAGCTACGATAAGGGGAAACGCCCAAGTTGGGAGTACTCTGAGGGAGATCTGGTCTGGCTGGATACTAGAAACTTGAAGATGGACCGGCCCTGTAAAAAGCTTGACAACAAGAGAGCAGGCCCCTTTGCAGTTGAGGAGAAGGTGGGACCTGCTGGGTATCGCCTCAAGCTCCCTCGGGCCTGGCGCATCCATCGGGTCTTCAATGAGTTGCTGTTGACACCATACCACCCCCCCTCCTTCCCTTCTCAGAACCTGCCTCCCCCTCCACCCCCTATGATTGATGACAACCACCTGGAGTATGATGTGGAGGCGATCCTTGATGTTAAGAAGGTGGGACATGGGGTGAAGTACTTGGTGAAGTGGTTGGGATATCCAGTGGAGGAAAACACTTGGGAGCCCCGTAGGAACCTCACTAACGTAACATTGCTTCTCCGGGACTTCTTCCTCTCCCACCCCGACAAGGCCAAGCTAGCTGGTCGGGACGCCCAGCCTTAAGAGGGGGGTGATGTTAGGATCGCTTATGTAAGCCATCCCAAAGTGCAGTTGTGGAGAAACTGGGGAGGGTTGTTGGAAGGTCACATGACCTGTGGCTGTGGTCAGATTACATAATCGTAAGATCACATGACCTGGGCCTGGGCGCATCACGTGATCCGAGAGGTCCGAGCGTGGGAACACCGGCAAATGCCAAAGCGTTCGCTATATATACTACGTCTTTTCCATTCTTGTACCCTTTTCCCCTTATCTTAGTATTGTCGTCATGACCTTACGCTTAAGTTGTGTGAGACCCAGTCTGATACTTCTTGACATCAAGGATAGCTTCAACATCGTACTCCAGGTGGTCATCCTCAATTGTGACAGGGGGCGGTGGTGGGGGATTCTGGGAGGCGAAGAAAGGGGTGATATAGGGAGTGAGCAGCAACTCATTGAAGACAGGGTGGATGTGCCAGGCTGGGGGGAGCTTGAGTTGATACCCACCTAGCCCAACCTTCTCCATAATGGCAAAGGGGCCTGCTTGCTTATGGTCGAGCTTCTTGGAGGGCTGGTCCATCTTCAGGTTCTGGGTATCCAGCCAGACCAAGTCTCCCTCAGCATACTTACAACTCGGGTGTTTCCCAGCATTGTAGCTCTTTTTCATTGCTGCCGCCACATTCTCCATAGCCTCTGTGGCTGCTCTTTGGGATTCCATGAGCTTGGCCATCCACTCATCTGCCGCTGGGTTTACTTCTGAGGGAGGCCAGATTCCACCATTCCAAGGGTGTTGGCTGTACTCAAGGAAGAAAGGTGTCTGTCCCATTGCAGAGTGCTCACAATTGTTAAGAGCAAACTCTGCAGTGGACAACCATTCAGCCCAGTCATCCTGGAGATAGATCTCCATCTCCTGGTTCACCCGTTCTGTCTGTCCATTGGTCTGCAGATGGAAGGCCGTACTTGGATTTGCCTTTACCTGAATCATGGAGTGGAACTCCTTCATGAAGTGGGACATGAACTGGGAGCCTCGGTCACTCACAACCTTGTGAGGGACTCCATGGTCATGAAACACTCGATCCCAGAGGAGGCATGCTGCTCCAAGTCCCATGAGGTCAAGCCCAATTGCCTCAAGCTATCAGACTGGGTCTCACACAACTTAAGCGTAAGGTCATGACGACAATACTAAGATAAGGGGAAAAGAGTACAAAAAAGGAAAAGCGAAAGTACTTATAGCGAACGCTTCGGCACTTGCCGGCGTTCCCACGCTCGGACCCTCGGATCACGTGATACGCCCAGGCCCCAGGTCATGTGATCTTACATGATTACATAATCCGACCCAGCCACAGGTCATGTGACCTTCCAACAACCCTCCCCAGTTTCTCCACAACTGCACTTTGGGATGGCTTACATAAGCGATCCTAACATCACCCCCCTCTTAAGGCTGGGCGTCCCGACCAGCTAGCTTGGCCTTGTCAGGGTGAGCAAGGAAGAAGTCCCGGAGAAGCAGTGCCACATTGGTGAGGTTCCGTCGTGGCTCCCAAGTGTTCTCCTCTACAGGGTATCCCAACCACTTCACCAGGTATCTCACTCCACGCCCCACCTTCTTAACATCAAGGATCGCCTCCACATCATACTCCAGGTGGTCATCATCAATTGTAGGGGGCGGAGGGGGAGGCAGGTTCTGGGAAGGGAAGGAAGGGGGGTGGTATGGTGTCAACAGCAACTCATTGAAGACCCGATGGATGCGCCAGGCCCGAGGGAGCTTGAGGCGATACCCAGCAGGTCCCACCTTCTCCTCAACTGCAAAGGGGCCTGCTCTCTTGTTGTCAAGCTTTTTACAGGGCCGGTCCATCTTCAAGTTTCTAGTATCCAGCCAGACCAGATCTCCCTCAGAGTACTCCCAACTTGGGCGTTTCCCCTTATCGTAGCTCTTCTTCATCGCTGCCACTGCTTTCTCCATTGCCTCCTTGGCTGCTCTTCGGGACTCCATGAGCTTAGCCATCCACTCATCCGCCGCCGGGTTCACCTCAGAAGGTGGCCGGAGCCCCCCATTCCATGGGTGTTGTCCATAATCGAGGAAGAAAGGTGTCTGTCCTGTTGCTGAGTGCTCACGATTATTAAGAGCAAACTCCGCAGTGGACAACCATTCAGCCCAGTCATCCTGGAGATGGTCCACATAAGCCCGGAGATAGATCTCCATCTCCTGGTTCGCCCGTTCCGTCTGTCCATCAGTCTGCAGATGAAAGGCAGTACTTGGATTTGCCTTTACCCGGATCATGGAGTAGAACTCCTTCATGAAGCGGGACACGAACTGGGACCCCCGGTCACTCACAACCTTGTGAGGGACTCCATGGTCACGAAACACTCAATCCTGGAGGAGACACGCCGCTCCAAGTCCTGTGAGGTCGAGCCCGATCGCTTCGAGCAGTGTCCGTTTCGTGAATTTGTCGACAATAACAAGGATGGCATTATGTCCACGGGAGAGGGGGAGGGGACCGACTATGTCCCATGAGATCACCGACCAGGGACCATCGGGCACCAGATGGGGGTGCAGTGGGGCAGCACGCTTGGTACGGTCAGGCTTCATCCGCTGGCATGTCTCACACCCCTGGGCATACCGATCCGCATCTTTTACCATGTCCAGCCACCAATAACCCTTCACTAGTGCTGCTCTCAACTTCCGGGGCCCAGGGTGTCCAGCAGCGGGGAGGTCATGCTCAAACTTGAGAACGGCCTCACGAGCTCCTAGGGGGACCCAGGTGACTATCCCCTTTCGCCAGAGTCCAGCACGATCTCGTGTCCACTCATCATCAAGCTCCTCCGGCTTCTGTATGTGTACCGTGCTATTTTTCTGGAGTAGCGTCTCCATTTCCGATGTGAATGACACACGGACTTCTGTTTCCGGGAAAACCTGCACTGGTGCATCCTCCTCCACCATCTCTCCATAGTCTGGTCTCCGGGAGAGTGCATCTGCCTTTGTGTTCGACTTGCCAGTGCGATACTTTATCTCAAAGTCAAAGCACTGGAGCTCTCCAACCCAACGAACCTGCCTCGGCTTCAACTTCTGGGGCTTCCGGAAGTACTGGAGGTTTGCATGGTCCGTCCAGATCTCGATCGTCTCCTCTGCTCCAATGAGGTATGCTCGCCACTTGCGAAGTGCCCGAATCACAGCCAAGAACTCCTTGTCGTACACATCGTAGTTCTTCTCAGCTGCAGTGAGGGCCTTGGAGATATAGTCAACAACTCTCCAGGTTCCATCCGTCTGCTGCTGCGAGAGCACTCCACCAGTTGCCAGGTTGCTTGCATCTGTCTCTACCTTCCATCTCCCTTTGTCCTGAGGCAGAGCCAAGACCGGGGCTGATACGAGTGCCTGGCGGAGATCTCGGAAGGCTGCTTCCTCCTCCTCCTCCCATTTCCACGGAACATTCCCAGTCAGCCGGAAGAGTGGCTTTGCCCGGGCAGAAAGATTTGGGATGTGCCGGCGGAGGTAGTTCAGCATCCCATTGAACCTCTGGACATCCTTCACATTCTTAGGACGTGGCCAATCTCGGACTGCCGCACCCTTGGCCGGATCATGCTCTAGTCTGTTGTGGGAGATCTTCATCCCCAGGAAGATGATCTCACTCTTCTCAAACTCACATTTACTGAGTTTGAGACACAACCCATTCTCTCCAAACTTCCTCAAGACCCGATCCATCCAGTACCGGTGTGTAGCCAAGTCCTCTGCAAACACAATGACATCATCCACATAGGCCCTCACATGTCCTCCTGCAATCTCCTCCCTCAACACATGGTTCATGAAGCGTTGGAAGGTGGCAGGGGCATTCTGCAGTCCAAACCACATGACAGCTGGTTCGAAGAGTCCACGGGGTGTCAGGAAGGCGCAGCGGTGCTGGTGCTCGGGCCAGACCTGCATAGATGGGAAACCTCCCTTTGCATCAATCTTAGAGTAGATCGACGCTCCTTTAAGCACATCCACTGTGTCTCGGATGCGGGGGAGGGGGTACTTGTCCTTGATCAGGTGTGCATTCAGCCTCGAGTAGTCGATGATTGGCCGCAGTTTGTCCTTCTCATGTTTGAAGAAGAAGGGGCTGGCATACGGGGATTTCGAGGGCCGGATTCGTCCAGAAGCAAGCTGCTCATCCACCCAACGGTTCATCTCCACCATCTCCTGCCGTGTCAAAGAATACAGCTTGGAGGAGAGGTGCTCAGGGTCCTTTTTGAACTCGATCTTAATATCGAAGTCTGGTTGGGAGCGGGGAAGTTCATCCCACTTTGCTTCACTAAACACCAAAGGGTAGCGGCTGGGCCAATCGGGGGTAGGGCCAGAGTTGGGAAAACGGGTGTCCAGAATACTCGTGGATGCGAGGGTACTCGTTTTCAGGGGTGCAGGGGCTCGAGGGGATGGGGAACACTGTGGGGGGCAGCGGGTAAGGCTCAGCTCTGCCTTCTGCCAGTCGATATCCGGGTTATGCCGCTTGAGCCAGTCATGCCCAAGGATGACCTTGTGGGACTGGGTCTTTCCCAGCAGAAAGTGGATCCGCTCCTGGTGGTCACCAACTCTCACCAGCACCTCTATCCCATATCGGACCTTTCCATCCCTGTTCTGTGTCCCATCCACATTATACATGGTGATTGGGTTCAGCAGGAGAGATGGCTCCAGTCCCACTCCTTTCGCCCACTCCAAATCCATGAAGCAGTTGGTGCACCCTGAGTCAACAAGGGCCTTCATTGTGGTCCCTTTGCCAGTGCTGAAAGCCTCCAAGTGCACCTGGATGGCTAGCTCTCGTGGCACATGTTTCCGCACTTCTGGCCGCACTCTGGTTAGGCGCTCTGCCAGTCTCACTTCCTCCTTCACCTCAGCCCCAATTCGGGTATGTCTCCGCTGCAAGATAGTATATCGGGGTATACTTGCAGCAGGCACAGGGACGGAAAGGGGGCTGGCACACTTCTTCTCCCCAGTGGGAGTCCTCCTCTCTCTCTCACACAGCTCTATGCAGGCTCGGAGCCGTGCAATCTCTTTCTCATATCCCTCCGCCATTTGGGGGGCACATGGTGCTGCCCGGGTTTGGGCCCTTGGGACCTGCAGACGCGTATCAGGCAGGGGGCAGAAACGGACAGCATGGCCAGTCTGGTGGCATCGGAAACAACATCTCTCATCAGCAGGGGCCCATCCTCGGGCCATGGCCACATCTGGAGTACACAGCAGAGGGGTCACAAGAGGTCGTGAAACGGTCACGGCAGGTCGCGGTAGGGTCGTGGTGGGTCGTGGTGTCCGTTCCGTGAGTATCCCATCCAGTCGCCTTTGCTGGGCATCAAGCCTCTCAGCCAGCACCTTCCATTCTCCATATGTCTCTGGCATTGGGGAGACACCATAGATTCTCTCCACCAACCTCCTACTCAGGTTCAACTCCAGCCAATGGACTAGGATTCCTGAGTCCTTCTCTGCACTCAACTTCGCCCGTCGGGACAGCGTCTCGAATTTCGTGAAGAACTCTGGTGCTGTCATGGCACCCTGTTTCAGCCCTGCAATATCGGCAAGGGCAGTTGCACAGTCATTTGGGTCATCGAATGCGCGCTTCATCTCCTCCACAAACTCTGCCCAGGTTCCGGCCTCACCACTACCCAGGATCTCTTCCGCCTTCATATTCGCCCACTCTGCAGCGAATCCTTCTCCAGTAATTTTGCTCAGAGCAAAAAGGACCTTCACCAGGTCCACAGCATAGACAGTCGGGTTCGCCATAAACAGGAGGCGAAGGGATCGGAGGAACGTACGGAAGTTCCTTTTCTGCCCATCAAAGGGGGCAACAGATAGGTCAAGCCTCATAGGTTGGGCTACAGGCGGGGCAACATGGTCTGCCATCACAGGCCCTGGATGCTGTAAATAAAGTTCCAGGCCTTGGGCACTCAGGATTTCTTTGATCTCTTAACAGTCCTGTCCTCTTAGGCTGCTCTTCTGTGTACTTATGTACCTATAGAACTCTTATTCTATGAAACTTTTGTTAATGTGGGGCCCAAATGGTGTCCCAGGTGGTCGCTCCACAACTCCTAATGAGTTGCCCGTGCGCCCTTCTGACAATGGTCACAGAGCAAGGGCCCTGTCCACTGGACCAGGAAACTACAGAAAGACTATGTAGGGGCCTTTCCTTGCCCTGTACACTACACGATTCACTGGTACGTAGCTGTAAAACAAAGTTCCGGGCCTTGGGCACTCAGTATCACTTGGGGAGGGTCACAGTTGACTTCCTCCTGGTCTGGTCACGTGTATCTACACACAGTAAAAATTTCGCGCGGTTCTGTTACACACCGCGGGCAGGGTAAAGGAGAAGAGGATGATAGGGGCTGAGCTGTGACAACGTGTCACAGTTTGAAATTAAGGGTCCAGGCTAGCCGGGTTAGGACACGGGGCTAGGGCGGACAGGCGGATCTTAGTATTATATCAGACTGGGTCTCACACAACTTAAGCGTAAGGTCATGACGACAATACTAAGATAAGGGGAAAAGAGTACAAAAAAGGAAAAGCGAAAGTACTTATAGCGAACGCTTCGGCACTTGCCGGCGTTCCCACGCTCGGACCCTCGGATCACGTGATACGCCCAGGCCCCAGGTCATGTGATCTTACACAATTACATAATCCGACCCAGCCACAGGTCATGTGACCTTCCAACAACCCTCCCCGGTTTCTCCACAACTGCACTTTGGGATGGCTTACATAAGCGATCCTAACACAAGCAGCATCCGTTTCATGAACTTATCAACAATGACCAGGATGGCATTTTGTCCACAGGAGAGGGGGAGGGGACCAACTATGTCCCATGAGATCACCAACCAGGGACCATTGGGAACAGGGTGGGGGTGGAGTGGGGCAGCCCACTTGGTATGGTCAGGCTTCATCTGCTGGCATGTCTCACACCCCTGGGCATACTGATCCACATCTTTCACCATGTCTGGCCACCAATAACCCTTCACTAGTGCTGCTCTCAACTTCTGGGGCCCAGGGTGTCCAGCAGCAGGGAGGTCATGCTCAAATTTGAGGACAGCCTCATGAGCTCCCAGGGGGACCCAAGTAAGTATCCCCTTTTGCCAGAGTCCAGCATGATCTCGCATCCACTCGTCATCAAGCTCCTCCAGCTTCTGCATGTGTACCATGCTATTTTTCTGGAGTAGCGTCTCCATTTCCAATGTGAATGACACACGGACTTCCATTTCTGGGAAAACCTGCACCAGTGCATCCTCCTCCACCATCTCTCCATAGTCTGGTCTCTGGGAGAGTGCGTCTGCCTTTGTGTTTGACTTGCCAGTGCGATACTTTATCTCAAAGTCAAAGCACTGGAGCTCCCCAACCCAATGAACCTGTCTTGGTTTCAACTTCTGGGGCTTCCAGAAGTACTGGAGGTTCGCATGGTCCATCCAGATCTCAATTGTCTCATCCACTCCAATGAGGTATGCCCACCACTCACGAATAGGGTGTGACACAGGTAAACCCACGGGTATCTCGACGCTGACCCGTACCCGCACCCGGGATGTACCCGTACCCATACCCGGCGGGTTTACCTGTCAAAATGAGCCCTAGAACATTGAAAACAGACAAGAATTGAGTGAGATATGCTTGAAACAGTGATTTCAGATTGTTATAAGCATATCTCAACCAATTCCTGTCCATTTTGGATGTTCTAGGGCTTATTTTAAAGTGCATGGGTAGCAGAATGCTTACCCATACCCTACTTGTACCTGTACCCGCCAGGAAACCCGTGTGGGTTACCTGTACCCATGTCACACCCTACTCACGAAGTGCCCAAATCACAGCTAAGAACTCCTTGTTGTGGAGATCTGCAAAAAAATGATAGCCCTTTTGCTCATTGGGCCCCTTCAGCTGTGAGAGACAATACTCATCTTATTAGGATTGCTTACATAAGCCATCCTAAAGAGGAGTTGTGGAGAAACTGGGGAGGGTTGTTGGAAGGTCACATGACCCATGGTGGAGGATCAGATTATGTAATCTTCAAAGTCACCTTGGCACATCACGTGATCTGAGGGTCCAAGCATGGGAATGCCAGCAAGTGCTGAAGCATTTGGTATACAGTGTACTGACACCATTTTTCCCACCTGCACCATTTTTCCCACTTGTAGTAAAACTATGTGAGATCTTTGCCAATGCATCTCATGATTTTTCTACAATATCCTAGTTGTTATATCCATGTCTGTACAAAATTTGAAGGGAATCAGATCAGTGGTTCTGATTTGATGGTCAATTTAAGGTCCTTGGGCTGAATTTCCTGATTCAACCTACTTCCATTTGATCTAAAGCTCAGCCTGGGGAACTGTTACAATAAAACTACCTCATCTGACTGAACAGGGTGCTTCATACTTCACAAAATTTGTCTTTATTTGGGGGAGATCAGTGCAAAAATGAGTGAAATTCAACAGGAACACGTGCTGCCTCCTACCACGACATTGGCTCCCTCTTGCCCCCTCATTTTTTTAGGCTTCCAAAATGCCCAACAAAGCTCTTTCTGAGTGTGTCAAAGCACAAAAAAAATAGCAAACTCAAGCAGGAAAAGCTGCAGGCTGCTATCACTGAATACCGAAGGGAACAAGAACACCCATCAGAGACAAGGAAGGGGGCTCGGACAATTGCCAGAGAATATGGCATTCCTGAGCAGTACAAAACAATACGGAATAGGTATCAAGGTGGACAGAGTGCACGCGAAGCACATGAGAAACAGCAGAACCTTACTCCCACCGAAGAGATCACACTGGTTAATTTCCTCGAGGAGTCAGCAGAACGTGGTCTTCCACAATCAATCCGAGATGTTGCACAGTACGCAAACCTCATCCGAAAAGGTCACCTTGGACCTGATTGTGTGGACGTGGGTCGGGATTGGGCTTCCCGCTTCTTGGATCGCCATCGCAATGTCCTTCAAACACATTGGAGCAAACCTCTTGACACCCAAAGGGCACGCGGAATGAACCCAGAATGAACCCACAAGCTAAGAAGGCATGGTTTGAATTACTAAAGAAATTTGTAGTGGATGTGGCAATCAGACCTGGAGACCTTTATGGGATGGATGAAACAGGATGCCCACCTTCGGATCAGGGGACCGAACGGGTGGTGGGTGGTCGAGGGACCAAAACACAGCACAAACAGGGAGGTGCTGATCGCGAGAATGTGACCGCGCTGGTGACAATGTGCGCAGACGGCACAGTGCTACGTCCCACCATCATATTCAAAGCTGCAAATTTCAGGACAGACTGGGCTCAGGATAATGTGGCAAACGCATTGTGAGCACTCATCTGTAGCACATGTGATGATCCTGACTTCTTTGACTCCAGATTTGGGTATTCGCCAAATGGGTGGACTGATGGCGAGCTTGGTCTGCAATGGATGGTTAAAGACTTTGATGCCCAGACGAAAGAGAAAGCAGGTGGACATACACGTGTCCTTCTCCTCGATGGCCATAGCTCCCACTACACCGTTGGAATCCTCGAGTATGCCCAGCAAAATGGCATTGTGATTCTTGGTTACCCGCCACACTGTACACATGTCCTCCAAGGGCTTGATGCAGTCTGCTTTGCAAAGATGAAGACTGAGTTTCGGCGTGAAATCCGAGCATTCGAGGACTTACATGGCGGCAACAGCATCAAAAAGGCTGATTTTGCTGGTGTATTCGGACAGGCATTCCAGCGGGCATTTGATCCTGATACAGTGAAGGCAGCATTTGTGGCAACTGGGGTGTGGCCATTCAATCCCGAGGCAATATCAGAGAAGCAAATGAAACCGAGCTTACTGACATCAACAAAGGGTACATTCCCGCTCCCCCAGCCCAGTCCCGTACGTGCGATCCTTCGTGCGATGGGCTCCCACCCACCAACTGCCTTTGACTTATCTCCCACCCACCACACCGCTCCCATCGTTGGTCCATCGAGTGCGCTGCTCACTCCTACTCATGCTCATGAGCCAGACACTGATCCAAACATTGATCCACAACTCACCAACACACCATCAAAGCGCATGCGCATAATGTACAGCGCACTGGCCTCCTCATCGTCTGGATCATTGCTGATCTCAAAACCTCGGATCCCCTCATCATACAAGCTCATGACCCCGGTGCATGAGGCAGTTCCTGAGCTGCCGCAGCCTGATTGGACTGTGATGGAGCAAACTGACAGTTATCAGCCTCAGAGTTCACTTCAGAAGAAAGTTCAAGTACTCACCGAGAATCTCCAACGCTCGCAGATGCTTATCCAGGCCCATCAACTGATTGAAGAATGACAGGCTGCTCAGCTAGTTACACTAGAGGTGAGCAAATCAATGCATCACATAAGCTAACTACCATAAATAGGTGATGCATCAATGTCGCTAACCGCCGTGCCACCCTCTGACCACATGTCATGCATCACCGCATCCACCCTCACCCTCGCTGTCATGCATCCTGACGCCTGCCGCCTCCTGCTGCCGCCACCCGCCACCCGCCCGCCCTGCTGCCGCCACCCGCCGCCCTTCTGCTGCCACATGCCGCCCGCCCTGCTGCCGCCACCTGCGGCCCGCCCTTCTGCCACCACCCGCCGCCCGCTCCCCACCCCGCTGCTCCCGCCCTGCTGCCGCCATTCCCCGCACTACTGCTATGCCCTGCTCCTGCTGCTCCTGCTCCCTGCCCTCTGCCACCACCTGCTGCCTGCCCACCCACTCCCACCTCGCTGCTCTTGCCCTGCCCTTGCTGCCACTCCATCCCCAGCTGCTACCAATGGCCCCAGTCCCCACCATTGGTCTGTGACCACGGTTGGGGACTTGGGCCATTGCCACAGGGAGGGAGAGTGCACCTGGCAGGCAGCCTATCGTGGCCGCCGCCCATCGCGTTGCCGTTGTCATCAATGTTGCCCCTCCCGCCGCCATCTTCGTTGCGTTGCTGCTGAAGAGGGAGAGAGGGAGGGGAGAGTGAGAGGGGGAGGGTGAAAGAAAGAGAAGAAAGGAAAGAAAGAAAAAGAAAGAGGAACACGCACCAGCCACCAGCCGTCGTCGTCGTTGCCGTCATCGCCTGGGGGAAGAGCCCTAGCGGCCACTGTCATCGTCATCGTCACCACTGGCCGCTGGAGCTGCCATTGTTGTCGTTGCTGCCGTTGTTGTTGTCATCTGTGGATGTCGTAGTCACCATCGCTGTCTGCTGCTGTCGTAGTTGCCATCCTGTCTGCTGTGGCCATTATCGCTGTCGTTGTCTGCTGCAGGTGTCATCAATGTTGTTGTCAGCCAATAAGTGGTGGATTAGTTAGGGGAGAAGGGGGATGGGGATGACGATGCACTGTTGCTGGCACAAGCGGTGCAGCTGGTCAAGGCAGTCATCTAGTCACACATGTACTGTCACTGTAAAGTGAGAAACTGATTCAATCATTATCACACTTTTTAGACAGCATTCTACATTGTAAATTTAACATAGGAATGTTGAGCATGTAGACTCAATCCTTCCCAAATATTTTCAGAATTTATTATACTCATACTAGGATGCAGGGACAGTTTTTCTGTCAGTAGGATAGATACTGTGGCTGTGACTTATGTGTCCCAATGAGGTGACGACAGCGACGACAACGATGGCTGGTGCGTGTTCCTCCTTCTTTTTTTTTCTTTCCTTCTTTCACCCTCCCCCTCTCACCCTCCCTCTCACCCTCTCTTCAGCAGTGGCGCAATGACAACGGCGGCGGGAGGGGCAACAACGGCGATGCGACAGGTGCGACGAGGGTGGCGGCCATGAGTTGCCTGCCAGGTGCGCCCTCCTTCCCTGTGGCAATGGCCCAAGCCCCCAACCATGGTCACAGACCAATGGTGGGGACCGGGGCCATTGGTAGCAGCTGGGGATGGAGTGGCAGCAAGAGCAGGGCAGGAGCAGCGAGGTGGGGAGCAGGTGGCAGGGGGTGGCAGAAGGGCGGGTGGCAGGTGGCGGCAGGAGGGCGGGCGGCAGGTGGCGGCAGCAGGGTGGGCGGCACATAGCAGTAGTGCGGGGAATGGCAGCGGCAGCAGGGCGAGAGCAGCGGGGTGGGGAGCGGGCGGCGGGTGGTGGCAGAAGGGCGGGCAGCGGGTGGTGGCAGAAGGGCGGGCAGCACGTGGCAGCAGAAGGGTGGGCAGCATGTGGCAGCAGAAGGGCAGGTGGCAGGTGGTGGCAGCAGGGCAGGGCGGCAGGCATAAGCGAGTGGGATGCATGACGATGCATGGCGGGGCAAGCGCAAAGGCACAAAAGCTCATTACCCTTATTGATGCATCACGTATTTAGGGTAATTACAATCAAATCATGCATTAAAACACTTGAATCGCCTGCTAGTTATCCAGCATGCTGAGCTGTCGAAATTCAAGCATGCTCTTGAGGCCAAAGATAACAAGAAGAAGAGTGAACGCACCATTCTCTTCCCTGGTGGGTTGGGAAGACACTTGACTGACGAAGAATTCACATGAGAGTTGAAAGATCAGAATGTGAGGAAAGAGGCGGAGACTGTTGAAAAAGCCCAGAGGAAAGAGGGCCGGGAGGCTTGGAAGGTAGCAAGGGCAGCAGCTGATGATGAATGGAAGAGAGTGATGGCAGGGCACAAGAAAGTGGTCAAGGTGTGGAAGGCCGAATGTGTGCAGTTGCGGTTGAAAGGGACACGTGCGAAGGACCTGCCAACAAAGCCAAAGCGCCCACTGAAGCCAAAGCCCATCAGAGGCGCACTAGATTCGGTTGCCGGTGCAGAAGGAGAGGAGGGAGAGGACACAAGTGGCGGGGAGGACAATGACTAGCCATGTTCCCACGGCTGGGAAAAGTGGCCATTTTGGCCACAATCTGCCTCACCATCCCGGATCACTCGCCCTTGAGTTCCAGATGCATATAAAAATAGGTAAAAATCATTTTAGACCTCTTAAAATACCTGAGAAGATTCCTGCCAACTCAGAGTTACCAAAATTGAAGAGTTGTGGCAGCAGCAGACAAATTATCTAGTTGGTGGGAAAAATGGTGTTGGTACAATGTACAGTAGAACATCTCATAACGCATACTGTCCAGACAGGCCAAAAACCTATGCATTAAGCGAGTTATGCTTATCAAAATCCGTCACGTTTTGTGACACTATGTGACATTCCTCTTCCAATACCTATCAAGCGTCGTCTGCTCGACTTTCTCAACTGCGGCCTTCTGCAAGTAGCCCCGGAAGCGACGGAGATGTTGCGAGAGCTCGAGGGCAGGCTCGAACTCACCAAATTTGAGTGTGCAATGGCTCTCCAGCTCTCGACACAGCTGCATCACATCCGTATTGCTGACATCTCCTGATTTTTCTGTTTCAGCCTCTCCCTCTTCGCCCTCTTCACCTGAATCAACTTCGAGTACTTGTCCGGACTCAACAGCCAACTGATAGCGCACTTCAGCAACAATTTCTATGTCACCCCCCTTGAATTCGAGCTGTGAGTCGTCAGAGTCCTTTTCCTCGGGTGGATTGATGAGCTCCTCTAGAGTTGGCGGGGTCCCAAGGATCCTGCGGCGTTCTTTCAACTGGGAGACGCTGTCCATGAGGTCTTGTTCGATGGCTATGAGTTGATCAAGAGTTGCCATTGACTGAGTGTTCCGAGCAGGGATTTTTATTGTGAGTCATGGATATTGAAGCTTGTCAAGCGCATCAAGAGCTAATATGACATCTCCTTCAGCATGCATGACGGCATTGAGTGCTGGGCGCCAGTCCTCATCATGGTAGTTATCTCCAAGACACTTCTTCAGCTGATCCTCGGCATGCGGCAAAGTAATATCTGTGCTGACTGCGAATTCTCGGATGAGCTTCCATGCTGCCAGGTTGTCTCGCATCCCTGAGGTTGGCTTGGGTGCAGAATTTGGAGGTAAACATTCTCTGAAATAGCTTTAACTGAGCATTCTGTCTGTCACAATATTAAGACAAATTTACCCTTGGATTTGTGCGTGATCCCAACAATTTTTTATCATCAATTGCTCTACTGCATTCCATGCTGCCCTTGCATCAGGAAAAAAAGCTCAAACAATATAGTACTATGTAGTCATGGTAGCAGCAGTAGCTCAGTAGCTAGTAACGCGTTATATAGACCCAGTAGATCCCATATATTGCTCTGTAGTAATGGTAGTTCCCATATATTGCTCTGTAGTAACAGTAGTTCCCATATATTGCTCTGTAGTAATGGTAGTAATGGTAGTTCCTATATATTGCTCTGTAGACTGAGTAGATCCCATACAATGCACCAGAGTATGCAAAGGTGATTCAATAGTTTACTTGTCTCAAATGGTAACCCAGGTTGATACTACAGTAGACTATGGTAGTGCTATGTGCCGCTTCCTGCTGCCACCACTGCTCCTTCCTTCCTCTGCACACCAGCCAGCACAAAATCAATGGCCCAGGTCCCCACTGTCAGTCTGTGACTGCAGTAGGGGGCCTGGGCCATTGCTGCTGCTGCCGCCCGCCGCCGCCGCTGTTGCCATCGTTGTTGCCGCCGCCGTCACCGTCATTGTTGCCGCCGCCGTCGCCGTTGTTGTTGCTGCCGCTGCCGTTGCTGTCGCTACCGCCGCTGTCGCCGCCGTCGCTGTTGCTGCCGCTGCCGCCGTCGTTGTTGCTGCCACTGCCGTCGATGTTGCTGCCGCCGCTGTTGCCGCCGCCGCCACCGCCACCGCTGCTGTCGCCGTCGCCGCCGCCGCCGCCACCGCCGCCGCTGCCGCCGCCGTCGTTGTTGCTGCTGCTGCCGCCGCCGCCACCGTCGCCGTCGCTGCCGCCACTGTTGCCACCGCCGTCGCCGTCATTGTTGCTGCCGCTGCCGTCGTTGTTGCTGCCGCTGCTGCCCTCGCTGTTGCCGCCGCTGCCGCCGCCGTCACCGCCGCCGTCGCTGTCGCTGCCGCCGCCGCCGTTGCTGTCACTGCTGCCGCTGTCACCGCCGCTGTTGCCGCTGCTGTCGCTGCCGCCGCCATCACCGCCGCTGTCGCCGCCGCCCCCGTCGCCGCTGTTGCTGTGTTGCCGCTGCCGCCGCCGCTGCCGTCGTCGTAGTTGCTGGAGGAGAGAGGGAGGGGAAGGAAGAGGGAGGAGAGAGGGAGGAGAGAGGGAGGGAGGAGAGGGAGGAGAGGGAGAGTGAGGAGAGTGAGAGAGAGGAGACGGAGAAGTGCCGTCGCCCTCCATCGCCCTGTAGATTAAAAAAAATTGAAAAGAATCATGAAAAAAGGGAGAGGGCGCACCTGGTGGCCCCTCGCTGAGGGTGCCGCCGCTGCCATGGTTGTCACTGAAGGAGAGGGTGAGGGAGAGGGAGGAGGTGCCGCCGCCGTCGCCGTCATCGCTGGAGGAGAGAGAGGGTGAGGGTACCGCCGCCGTCGTCGTCATCGCTGGAGGAAGGAGAGGGTGAGGGTGCTGCCGCCGTCGTCGTCATCGTTGGAGGTGAGGGTGAGGGTGCTGTCGCCGCTATCGTCGTTGCTGGGGATGGGAGAAAGGGAGGAGAGAGGGTGATGGTGGGAGGCAGAGAGAACGACAAGTTCAACACAGAACATGTGACGACTTTCTGGGACGGCAATTCCCACCATGCCACAAGTACAGCCATAAGCTTACCAAATCAGTGACCCACAAATGTTCTGGCCCATTTCTCAGTCAATTCTCAAGCAATTCTCAAGATTTTTTTTTTCATAAGACACTACTTGATCTGTAGATTAATGTGGATATGTCAAAAAAATTAATTGATATTTTCTGTGCTGGTTTACCAAGATAGATGGGTGCCTAGCTTTATCCAAGCTTTGAACACCTTTTTGGAGCAATCTTTTGGAAGAGATAATATTCATCCAAACTATCATGATTGATTTGATATGTATAAATATATTACTGTCAAGTTGCCATCCAAGCCCCAAGCTGATGAACAGTTATATCAGATTCATGGAATGCCTGGCCATTCTAATGGACCATGCAAGCCAGCAACTCCACCATGCTTTGACACTACCTTGATCATTGAGAACAAATCACAGTGGAAAGAGGATGGATTAAAAGGTTAGTCTAAGGCTATCAATTGTCTACAATTTGATGTCAACTTCAACTAGGTCTTCATGTAGCAAGATTTTTGATCTTCCAAAGCATCTCATCAGCAAAACAGCTCAGCTAAGTTGTCAGTATACTGTCCATTTCATTCAATTGACCTGTCATGCATCATGCACCTCCCCAAATTGGCCAAAAATCACACTGGTCACACATCATTTGAGGAATTGGTCAATTTGTAAGGTGAAATTCCCTTTTTGGGTGACAGTTACCTAATATATACTGGTGGAGGGGCAGTCAATTATCCCTCATGTCACACTTGACTTCTACTTTCAGTCAATTCAAAATTTGACCAGAGGAATGCATCACACCACCTGGTCAATTGAATGAAATGGTACAGTAGAGAGGTATGGACTGGTATGTAATACCCCAAGACAACTTGGGGTGTTACACACCAGTCCATACCAGTCCATACTTACATTTAGCCAAGCTGTTTTGCTGATGTGCCTGGGCATAGTACCACATCCTTTAGCATATGTTCACTGGTACAGACCACTTACAAGCTTTGATCTAGCAACTGGCATGTATCAGATTATTTTGTCTACTTGACAAAATTCTGCAAATTTGGCACAGTTGTCTGTTGATTCCTCACTTTGGATCAGCAGATGTACCTATCTCATGGACCAGAAATAATGCTCTTCATTCAGCAGCTCAATTTTATCTCAACAAGTATACTGATATGCATTCATTTATGGAGTACAAATCTTTGTAACAATTTTAGTCCAAAAGTATCAGACTGGGTCTCACACAACTTAAATGTAAGGTCATGACAACAATACTAACATAAGGGGGAAAGAGTACAAAAGAGGAAAAGCAAAGGTATATATACCAAATGCTTCAGCATTTGCTGGTGTTCCCATGCTCAGACCCTTGGATCACATGACATGCCCAGGCTCCAGGTCATGTGATCTTACAATTATGTAATCTGACCCCAGCCACAGGTCATGTGACCTTCCAACAACCCTCCTCCCCCAGTTTCTCCACAACTCCTCTTTGGGATGGCTTATGTAAGCAATCCTAACAAAAAGAGACTACTCTATGTACTTGTCATATACTGCACAATATCATGAATTGTTCATTTTGATCCTAATCTATAGCCTGCTGAAACACTCATGAGTTTATTGCTTCAACCTTGCACTGGAATTCACCTCACCTCCACTCAGCTCCTGATTATATCATAATCATGACAACATCTGTGCTGTCAATTCAATGTAGTACAAAGGCTTACTATCCTACCCAACAGCACTATCACTAGTTGCTACTAGGCTCAACATAGTACATAGGCTCTACTACTGTAACTACAATGCACTCATAATATGCTACTAGGCTCAACATAGTACATAGGCTCTACTACTGTAACTACAATGCACTCATAATATGCTACTAGGCTCAACATAGTACATAGGCTCTACTACCGTAACTACAATGCACTCATAATATGCTACTAGGCTCAACATAGTACATAGGCTCTACTACTGTAACTACAATGCACTCATAATATGCTACTAGGCTCAACATAGTACATAGGCTCTACTACTGTGACTACAATGCACTCATAATATGCTACTAGGCTCAACATAGTACATAGGCTCTACTACCGTGACTACAATGCACTCATAATATGCTACTAGGCTCAACATAGTACATAGGCTCTACTACCATTACTACAATGCACTCATAATATGCTACCCAGTCTATTGCATGCTATATAGTAATCCATACCTTCTATGTATTACTATTTTTCTCACTACATATGCTACAGCAGTCTATACAGGCTGTGTAGTCTACATAGTCTATGCTGATGTCTACTGCTGGGGGTTCTTTTTCCTGATGTGCCATAGCCATAGCTTCGAGAAGGTTGATATTATAGATCTCCTGCTCGCCTGCATCATCCAGCTCAATTGCACGGATGCAAAATGCACGACGGTAATGTGCCTTGAAGCAGCGAATGATCCCTGCGTCCAAAGGCTGAATGTACGGTGTCATATTTGGCTCAAAATATTCGATCTGGATATTGCGTGGCACATAGGAGATAAAATGGCCAGAGAAATTGTCCAGGAGAAGGCAAATTCGGCGGTTTTGTGCACGCATCCTGATGTCAATTGATTTGATCCATCTAGCAAATCATCAGGCTAATAACACATCATACACTATGCGTACTCACTCCTCAAAGAGAGCAGCTGTCATCCAGGCCTTTTTGTTATTTCGATAGTGAAATCCTTGCTGCTCAGGCTGCTTTCCTTTAAAACACCGAGGCATTTTGGACTTCCCTATGTAGAACAGAGGCAGCTTCTCACTCCCATCTGCATTGCAGGCAAGTGCAATAGTGATACGGAATTTATCCCGCTTTTTCCCGCTCATCTGCTTCATGGCAAGACCACGGTCAGGTGGAGCACTAAGAGGGCTTTGTAAGAATTATTAATATTTTCCATAATGTATCGCACTCACAAGGGATTCAATGCTGATTCATCGATATTCCATCGGTCCTTTGGTGAGTATTTGGTGAGAATCTCCTGAATGCGAGCTCTCTCTGCTTCAACAACAGCAGTCAAGTCAACAGACGCAGCTTCTCCATGCCTCTGATATTCCTTTATTTTATATGCCTTGCAGAAAGGACCAACCCATCCTCCTCCAGTCAGTCGCTCATTTGCCGGCACATCAAATAATTCCTCAAACCGTGACCGCTTTTCTCGCAACATTGGTCCTGTCACAGTCTCCCCTTTCAGTTCCATCTGCTTGATCCAGAAAACGAGAGCTCTTTCTATGCCCGGATGCGTCACTACACAAGGTCGTTTCGATGACAAAGCGTTTGGATGTGCTTGTGCTCGCAACTCCAGATCAGACCCGACTTTCAGCCTTTGTGAAAGGCTTGACTGCGTAAAAATCAAAGCCCCTTCATGCCGTGTCCTGAAATGTTCCACCACCTCACCCTGAGATAAATCTTTGTGGTTGTCAATGAAGGCAAACACGGTGAGCCAATCATGCAGTGTCAAATTCTCGCGCTGTTGGAGTCATTTTGCTGATGTCACAGGGGTTTCTTGAGCTGGCCCTCGTGGTTTTCGGCTGGTGTAGGGTGCGGGTTTGGGCCGGGGCCTTCGTGTAGGCTCTACTTGGGGCATGTAATGCTGGCCGAAGTGGTGTTGGGCTCAAATGTGCCACATAATCTAGAGAATTTGAATTACTTGGCCTTATGGCCTGAATCTGATATTGCATATTGTACTGCAAAGCCCATGCATTATGAATTATGCATTATACCCCCCAGTTTAGCAGGCACCAAGTCGGGACAGGCCCAAAACCTATGCAATATGGAAGTTATGCTTAACGACGTTATGAGTTATGAGATGTTCTACTGTATATACTTTCACTTTTCCTTTTTTGTACTCTTTTCCCCTTATCTTAGTACTGTATCATTTCGACCACATGTTCACGCCACACTTACATAAGCAGGTGGTCACGCATCCACTCGGAGTTCAGAGCTCAACATGATGTGTGACCAGGGTTGAAACAAGTTCAAGCTGGTCAACGAGCAGATTTTGAGGAGGTGGAGGAGGCTCAGCAGTTGAGTATTGCAGCAATTGTTAAACAACTAGAAGAGATACAAGAAGGGGGGAGAGGGCAAAGGCATAAATTGAAAAGCAGTAGGTACAATAATGACTTCGAGGCTCATTGAAATTAGTCACGCCTCCAAGTTCATCTATGAAAATATTGCGTGACAGTCACGCAGTTTGTGTTCAGTTCAGAGGTCCGCGTGACGCGTGACGAACATGTGGTCGAAATGGTACAGTATATGACCTTACCTTTAAGTTGTGTGAGACCCAGTCTGATACATCTACAGCATTATGCAGCCTCTCCTGCTTAGCTACTGTGTCCCAAAGCCTCTTGACACAATTTGATAGTGCTCATCCAACCATGTCTTGACAGATATGGGAAACCAGCCACAGACAAATGGAATGCCTGGAACACCTTGAAATGCACTTGTGGCACATGTCACACCTGACATCAAATTGTGTTGTGACCATGCAATTCTGTGTCAATCCTTTCATTCTGTCACTGTATCTACTCTCAAAGAGGTGAACTATCAGACAGAATATTCAATTTGACATGAGAGAGTGCTAAAATCATACAGGAAGCTGAGCAAAAATCCTTGTGTCATCTACACCTACCCACACCTTCATTCCCTTTGCTGTCTTGCAGTGATTTAACAGATGTTGCATTCTTTATCTACACTCGCATGGTTCAATCTATTATATTCATGATCGCAAACACATCGAGATACGATCCAGCAACAATTGCGTAAAGCGACGTCTCAGAACGGTTTGGACGGAAGCTGCGTTAACAGTACGCCACGGCGCCTCTTCAGGGTCACACGATGACGGGAGAACTTGTCATCGGGAGAAAAGCGCGCTGGATGGAGCAGAGGTGCATCGTCAAGATATGTGAGCAAGCAGGGCGGAGTGTTGATTAGAAAGGTGGTGTAAGCTGACCAGGGTGAGCTGAGCGCGTTCTTCGCCCTTGCACTGTAACTTTCTAAGGATAGGGTTTGGTCATCTGAGGGCCGATAGGGCGGTAAATGCTGTCAGAACGCACCTTGAGGGTATACACTCGGTTCCCATCGTCGTCCAAGGTGTACATAAGATGCATGGCTAAAACAAAGAAACAGTGTCACGTCACGGTATGTCAGCTTTGTTGTCACGCGCGACGTCAGATTACCCTACAGAGATCTGAAGAGCACGCTGCACCGTCGATGACGACGGCCTCGACTACCACGAGGGCTACGACGGCAATACCTACCCTCGCCGATTTTGTCAGAACTGTTCCAGCACCTCTCACCACCGTCCTCGTGCGATTAGCACCTCTTATTACCGCAATTCGTTACACAGCGGAGACACTTAGCTGGAGAACGTCCTGGTACGACAGCTGGCTGGCCGTTGCGCTTTGGTGGGCCATATGTCTGCTCTGGATCCCCGCTATACGGTGTGTCTGCTGCAGACTTTGTAGCCCCGCTAGGATATCTAATCTCACTCTGAAGATACGGCATAGTGCCAATTGCCATTGCATTGCTATTGGCGGCTTCGAGGTGGAAACTATTCACGCGGCGTAGCCCTTCACCAGTGACCGAGCACTGTATTCAAGATGCTATCACCGATCTTATCACCATACACTCCTTGCTACCATCGCTGCCAGTGTCCGCAGCAAATCATGTTGCGACTATCCCTTCCTTTACCCTCTTCCGCATAATTCTGTCTGTGTACCCACCATACTTGTTCTTAACGCGCTTGATCACCATTCCAACTCTTCTTGGTATACTTGGTACCCTGCTTCTTACTCACCGCGCCCCATGGGCCAGGACCATACTGAAAGTCCTCTGGTCCAGTGCACACATCCGATGGAGCTTATATACTATCTACAGCTACACCTCAGGTACTACTATCCCTGCGCTCCTTTCCCCTGTCACTCCATCTGCTCTCTCCGACTCGCACACAGAGCCAGCCGACCCTGTGCGCTTCCTCTTCATTCTGTACGAGAACCAGCGGTGGTGGGTCGGCCTCGACTGGTCCGCCGCACTTCTCCCCGCCGAGCGGCCATCGTGGTGCTCCGCGCCGCCAGCATTGGCCCCGGTTGCGCCCCCGCAGGTGTTCACTCTCCCAGAAGAGAAGTCCGTGGTCATGCCAGATGGCCGCAGCGGCATGGTGCGCCGCACCGCAAGCTGGTCATGGGAAGACCACGAATGGCGTGTCGCCGTGAGGAAGGATACGAGCCAGGTTGAAAAAGAAGGTGGTGATCATGGTTCTCCTTCGAAGACGAGCCCGAAGACGAAGCGCAGGATGTCATTGAGTTTGCTCCCGGAGCTAGACAAAGACAACCCTAAGGAGGAATCAGGAGAGACCAAAAAGGCAGAGGAGGAGCCATTCACCGATGCGGATGGCTGGGTCTACGGCGATAACAAATGGGAACACCGGAGTAATAAAAGTGGCATTGGCAAAGTACTGCGTAATTTTCAACTCGATCACTACCGCTTTTCTCATGTGCTGCTGTTCCCGCTGCAGTTCACGCGTTACAGACGCTGGATTCGCATCGCCATCCTGACCGAACTCGTCGAAGCCCTCCCCCAGCCGAGCGCACCAGCTTCCCCATCTGACTCCCTGACTCACGTTAATAACCCGACTCTTGCCAAACCCCAGCCGACGGACGCTGTGCCTGATAGGGTGAATGTCTTAAGAGACGTCGGAAGAAAAGGCGACGGCGCCGATGGCGAAGATACGCTTAGAAGAAGGTTGAGAAGTGCATTAGACAACCAACAGTGAAATCATGTATGTATTGCAACCTGTTTATTTACAACTTGAATTTTCTCGCACATGGTGCAGCTTGCTACGGCTACGAAAGATTGAAGGCATTCTGGTGTGAGCTTACCGCAGTCACCGCACAGAACCCAATCATACTGCGGATTCTTAACCATGGAACTTGGCCATGGCAGGCAAGAGCAGTTCTGCGTCGCATGCGTACTTCCTTGAAGAAGAGGTGAAGTAGGCCGGGCCTTCTGAACCATGCATGTTGCAACTTGATGTACCTGGAACTTGCTTATGATGAGGACCCCAGTGATGCTTATTCACGCTATTGCTTTTCGTCCTTAGTGCACTTGTAAAAGCTTTCGAGAAGGCCAATATTTAACTTTACTGATGTCGTCTTATTCATAAGCACAGGTGACACGCTTGCATATCTTTCGCTGCGCATGGAACATGCCAAACTTGAAGCACAGCAGGAGATGGCGGCGCATCGACTGTATGTAACTCGGCCCCCACTGTAATTGCTGCACATCCCCATCCTCCTCTAATGCATGCATGGAGAAAGGAAGAGGTGGTGATCTCACTACGGCCGCCATCATGCAGCACATCTCCTTGTTGTCAGACACCTCAAGTTCGGGTTTTTTAAGACTACGCTCACTCCCGAGCCCATAGCAATATATGGTGATTCAAGTCGTGACTTAGTCCTGAGGCCTGATGACTGATATGACCAGAGTTTAAGCCCAGAATTTTCAGTCATCAAGTCACCCATTCACGGCCAGCCTGACAGGCTTGTCGCTTCTGATGCCAGGACACGTTTCGTCTCATGCCCGGGATTCCAAGATGAAGCAATACGTCTACTCGGACTGCAAATCAATATCTCATACTTCATGACAGACATGAGCGGAATACAAAGACATACGAAAACGGCCGCGCGTTGCCAGGCAGCACGGGCAGATGAATTCATCTATCGAGATAGCTGTCTCGCCCATCTAATTCATTGAATGCCAACTGGAATGTATCCTCAACAGCGCAGAAGAAAAGCAGAACGCCTGAAGCAGATGTTACTGTACGATGGATACCATTTCTTCGGCAGCCGACAACTGCTCGGCTCCTGTCTGCCAAGCTACAGTCGGCACGGGCTGGGAACCGGCTTGGGAGTCAGCGCCGAGACTCGGCGCGGGGATCTCAGCGCTCCGCTGCTCTACTCGCCTCTTCGACGGTAACCATTCTGGTACGCCTGTGACCGAAAGCGTCCTCGTTTGGATGCGGCGACCTAAAGAAAAGAACGGGATCGACAGGCCGTCTGCAAGTTCGGACACAGCGCCGCGCTCAGTGATAAAAGAGTAGAAAAAAAGCAATAGCAAAGAAGATGCGCACGTGTGAGGATGGATCCAAGTACAATGAATGCCACTATCGGCTCAAGGCACGCGGCGAGAATTTCTGGTTGGCTTTGGGGTGGGTGCTGAGGCACGGGGAGATGAGTCTGCGCCAGGGTCGAGATGAACACCGCGCCCACGCCCATAGGACCTAGACGATTGAGCCGCATTCAAGACCGATCGAAACGCGCGTACCAAAATGTCCTGAGAACAGAGCCTCTTTCCATGTTCTGATCTCTGGGATCCACCGGTAAAGAAGCAACAGGGGAGGGATCCTCCGAAACAAGAGAATAGCGACCAAGAGCAGGACCAACTTCCACGGTGTGATGCCGAGAGCTGGTGAGTGGAACGACGTGAACGGCAGCCAAGCGCCTATGTATACGAAGCAGGCACAGTTGAGTACGAGATCGAGGACTGCTGAAAATGCTTCGCCCTCAGTTTGGTCCTAGATGCGTCTCAGGACAGATGTGTTGGATAAGGGGCGGGAAAGGCTGACATTGAAATCACCGTCCCAGCTGACTGCGGAACCTGTTGGGTCGAGTAGCGTTCAGGAAACATCTCCAAAGGGTAGACATGCGAGTGCTATTAACCTGCTGCAAAGGCTGCAAGTAAGTCGTCGGTTCCAAGAGTACCGGCGAGACCGATGGTTAGAAATGCGAGAGCAAGATATTGCGCGACGTAAGATTCACGATCTATGAATCCTTTCCGATGACAGAATTTCATGAGATAGGAAAAACCCAATCCTGGGAGGAATCTCAGGGCGAATATGTATCAGAACGTGTTGTGTCACAAACCCAATACTGCACCAAGAAGGGTACCTAGGACAACTTGGTCTACAGTTGCGCGTCAACGCCCTTGTATAAACATCGAATTATGAGAAG
Source organism: Clavaria fumosa (assembly GCA_951802425.1). Classification (NCBI taxonomy): domain Eukaryota; kingdom Fungi; phylum Basidiomycota; class Agaricomycetes; order Agaricales; family Clavariaceae; genus Clavaria; species Clavaria fumosa. The sequence goes on along the minus strand of OX637802.1, from coordinate 605,127 downwards.
AGACGCACACAACCATCCTATGAGAAATCCTTTCCCGATTGCAGAGCGAGTTGAAGATTCAAGAGTCATGTATATTGCCATACTTAGGAATGGGTAGGCCAACCCGTCATTAGCGGCCGATTCAGCAGATAGAATGCGACGGAGGTTCAAAGGAACATGCAGTGTAGCAAACCGGCCGCCTGAGAGAAACAGTCAAATTGGTTGGAAGATAAATCAAGGGAGACAAGACACGAACCTACGATGGTAGCACAAATGACGGGATCAGTCGGGGTGAGGCACGCAGCAATAACCAAAGCAGAGACGAAATTCAGCACTGGAAACAAGAGCCGGATGAAACCTGCAACCCAATCAGGCAACCAAGCATGCAAATGCAGACGCATACTGACCAGCCACAACAAACCAGCCGATGGCCATTGTAGGAATTACCATGATTGATAAACCTTGGACATGCTGTGCTAAGTATGACTGGGGTAATTCGACTCCGATGGCGAATAAACCCATGGCAAGAACGACTCGCATCACTTCGAGCGTGATTTGAGCTGCGTAGACTCCCCAAGATCGCGGATCAAAGGCAGCCGCAAGGTAGGGACCCATGAGAACCCCAAAGGCCGTACCGAGGACAACCTCGTTTATGAAAAACTAGAAGAAGGTCAACGTTAATCGCAATCGACGCATGCCACTATACTCACTTTGTTTTTAACGAGAAGAGAGAACATTGAAAACTAGAATGATATCAGTGGATTATACAGACGCTAATGTAGCAGGATTGCTGCAGTGGTGGCTATAATTTTCAATAGTTGCCAACCACGAGTGTACGATTGAGACTATGCGTTAACTCACTGCGACGGCGAATCCCCCCAAGCAAAGATACGCCAAACCAGGAGGAGTCACCTTACGATAGTAGGGTGTGAGACAAATGTGTAGAGAGATGTGGAGCGCCTGACATTCAACAGACTTATCTTGAGAGTCATAGTAGTTTCCTCAAAGTCCAGATGGTCAAGGTGGCAGAAGAGACGAACTCGTCGAATGTCTTCGCTAACACACGTATATCGCAATCCCCTTTGTATCGACGATAACAACTTTGATCTTAGACTGGCCGAGTTTATAACTCCAAGAAAGCCCTTCATTCAGAACAAACGTGTAAATCGCGGGGATGTTGTGAGGCACTGTCAGCTTGTCGAGAAGTCCATTGGGTAGTCGCGGATGCAGAATGACGAGCACAAGCATCACACGGCACAGGTCTGGTGTTGCCGATGGTCACAACTTCAACGCGTAACGTCGAGTTCGACCAGGTTGAACTTGGTCTCCTCGCTCTCTTTTCGACTCACTGAATGCCGTCAATTGCAGCCCTCCAGCGTCTAAGCTTAAGTTTCAGCAGGGCAGCACCATCGCGCGAGGGCAACGATGTCCACTCTCGTCGATTCATTCTCGTTTCATAAATTCACCAGCAGGCTACCTGCCCTTCATCGTCCGGAGCCCGCGCCGCCACGCTCCTCTTCTGCCCCCGAAGAGAAACATGCAGCACATGTCAGAATCATCTTTGTTTTACTACGAAATTCCTGTGGAATGTCACGCTCATAAACTGTAGCAACAGCAACAACAGCTTGCAAACCTCGCCTCACAGCATCATAGGAGCAAGTACAACCAATTAAAATTCGGGCCTAAAGGTATTCTCTCTCTGCTCAACCTTTTCCCACCTCTTACATATTGGTGACAGGCAGCCCAGTTATTTATGTACCAGTCTCCATCCAGACTCCAGTTTATTTCCAGAAACTTCTCGTCCTACAGTCACACAGTTCATTTCAAGCATGGTATCTTTGCGGCCCTCGCCAGGCAGACAAGCTGCTACTTGGACCTGGTGGTTCAGAACTTTCATCCCCTAACATCGATTTGCGAGATAAAATTTCTGCTGCGATTGCTTCTCCCTTAGAGAGCCGTGACCGATCAGCTTCGACCGACGCGTTAGTGTCAATGCCGAGAAATACGAGCCAGAAGATCGTAAAGACATCCAGGACGCATCCAATTAAGTCTGTCATTGCGTATCTTCGGTTTTATCAAATGCGTTGTTTATGGCTATGACAGTATTTCAGCGCTCGTTCCACCTGATCATCTCTATACTCTAGCAACATTCTTCAATCCACCGATCCAGAATTCATATCCAACACTATTTGACATACCACCCTCTCATACGCTCGACCGTATTGCTCTGGACTCGGGTTCCCTGGCTACCACGATTCCCGCTATCCCCCCACAAATCAATTTGGATATTACTCCTTCTCCTTCTTGTTCCGAACTGCACCCAATCAGTGAGGCTATTAAAGTAGCAATTAATAGCGGGTTCACGAATTTGCCCGCTGCACGCAAGTGTCGTCCCGATTTGGGCAAGGATGAGGGCAATCCCGTTATCCAATCACAGTATGCCTGCAGTTTTTCTTCCCCGCGCTTTCTTTTATCTGAGTGGATTGTAGATCTGGAACGAGGCTACGTCCTTCTCCACCTCCTCACCTTTATACGATCGCATTACCAGAAGTAGAAGAGTTTCTCGCCATCCCATCATCACACCAGCAGACACCGCCGCTTGTCTTCTCTACTTCGTCTACAACAGAGATATCCGCCGCTCCACCATTGCCGGCTTCATCTATGTTGCAGAGCGCCGCGGCTTGTATTGGCAACTTATTCTTATCTTCGTGTCCCGGAAAGAAAGGTGCGTCTGCAACATTACATTTTTAGTGGCATGCTTCCTGATGTAGGATCAGTGCGTCTCACTGGACCAGCGAAAGGTCGCAACACCGTCTGTCGAGATCTTGCAACTGACCTACATAGAATGTGGGAATACGGAGTGCGATGTATCATTTGGTTTGTCCATTCACATGGCGTATGCGATGCTTTCTTTTCTTTGACTCGAATATCTCAGCTGTCTGGATGACGGAGAATTGGCCGCTCTGGGCGTACCGTGGGAAGATTATAAAGGTGTCGCGATGGAGACTGGATTAGATATTTTGCGGTTCGTGTGACTTCTCGAACGCATGCAACACGTAATCTCACATGTATACAGAATTCCCACACCCGAAGGCCTCGCGCCACTCTCTCCTGCTACTCTTGACGAACAATTACATCAAGTCATTGAGCGGTACACTCTGAAGGGTGCGGATGTTCTTGTGCATTGCAGAGGGGGGATTGGGCGAGCCGGCGTTGTTGCCGCGTGCTGGGCACTCAAACTGGGCTTATGTGGATGGATCGAGACTGAGGTGCGGGGTACTGGTGCATCGGGTATGCCTGCGCGGAATTCAGGCTCGTACCCTGTGCGCAGGGACACGTTGCACATGGTGGAGCGAATAATTTCGGTTGTCAGGCACCGAAGGAGTGTGAAGGCCATCGAGACGTACGAACAGGTCCACTTTCTTGCGGATTATGTCGAGTTTCTGCGGGTCAAAGGGGGGGCGTGTCCTGTAAATTCGACTGAATGAGCAAGGATTCGTACTTGGGTGACATGTCGGGTGACATGTGACATAGGCATACACGGGCATACACGTGATGCGAGACGCCCTGCATCCAGTTCTCGTATCCTTCCATCTAGCATCGGCACTTGGCCTGTCGTTGCTCGTCCTTACCATTCGATTTTACGGACCGAGCATCAGGAGTGCCCTCTAGCACATAATTCTTAAAGCCACCGCTAAGTCCCTCGCTGTCGAGCCTCTCTTTGCTGCGAATGTGCGCACAAATGCGTAATGCAATAGAGACGCTTCCGCTCGGGGTACTTGACGGTTAGTTTTCTAGCAACTCAAGCGACTCCTTTGGTTTACGCCACGTTCGAAAGATATTACTCTCACTGTGTTCGCCTCATCTCCCTCGCTCCGCCTCATCTTTCTAGCCTCTCTGGGGCGTTGCATCCAATCTTCTGCAGTGCGCGTGCTCTTCCACAGTCTGGATGTCGAGGACGACTCGGAGCGCTTTACTTCGCGCGAGTCGAAGCTTACCGCGCTCTTCTCAAATCCCGCACTCTATGCGCACGCGGTCAAAGCCATTCATGTCAAAGACTCGGATTGGCTGGATGCATGGCAGTCACCGTACTACAGCAGAATCGACAAGCGGGTTATACACCCGCTCGAAGCTGCGCAATTGTCCTCGCTCTTGGAGATCTGCGCGAATCTCGAGCTCATGGCGTGGACAAGCCACATCCTCCCACCAGAGGGGCTTTGCGAGGTATGGGCGTACACACGTGCTACGTCAAATGGCGTTTATAACCTTTTGATTTCCCAGGCGCTCAGCGTTCACAATCATCTGAGCCGCTTCTTATACACGCCCGTCACACCAATTCAGTCGCTACACGACAAAGCCACTCGCAGTTTGCAGAGCAAGTGGGATGCCCCATCCCTTTTGATGTTATCTTCTCTTTCTATCGTGTCACTGAGCCTGACGCGGCTGTCTCAGTCTGGCGCACAGGCCTTCTTGGGTTTTCTATCGAACATGGGCGAAGGTTCCTTGTTGGAAGAGCTTACGATTGATTTTGTTTGGCTGGACGATCCCTTATGTGAGGCCATCGCTGAAGCGGGCCGGCGATTACGCAAGCTCAATGTCGGTACCCCTGGTACGAAGCTGACGGATAGAGGGGTCTCTGCCATTTTGGAAGGATGTGACGCGCTCGAAGATCTTGTACTGGACGGCGTTCAAGGTAGCTCGAGCTGATTCGTATGTTACGTTTACAACAGCTGAAAATCCCGACATCAGGGCGCCTCAGCCGTTCGCTGTGGAAGAAGCCGAGTCATTATCCGTCTGGTCTCAAACGTGTCACGACCGTGATCAACGAGCTTGGTCCGCATCACTCTTGGACCACAGATCACCTGCTCTCCCTCCACGCCTTGCCGATGCAGTCACTAGACGCGCTTTTCGTCGTCAGAAGGGAGCCACCGCCACGGCTCGCCAACGGGGTGCCTGTCTATGATACCGTCATCGACGATGTTGTGGCCTTGAAGCCCGTTCCGGAAGAATTTGTGGAGAGGATACGGGATGCCAAATTTTTGACCGTGTTTGAGTGTGATTGGTGGGCATGGAGCATCGCGGACTTCAGGAGGTTGCTGGAGAGCTGCCCCAACCTCATCGTGCGTTTCCCGCTTCGCACCGCTTATCTTAACTCCTCCATTTGACCTTTCTGTACTGGGCAGACGATCAAGTTATGTTTAGACGCGCCATTCGTAAAGTTGCTGAATCTGCCATCAACCTTTGCAGGCATGACAAACCTGCGGACGCTGTCCGTCTCTGTCAATCCAGTCCATGCCCCTGGAAAACCTCCCACGCCTCATATTCCCACACAGCAGCCTTCTTTGCCCACTCCTGCCGAGTCTCCAGCCGTGAAATCGAAGTCTGTTCTTCCACATTTACTTGACATCGATCAAATACATACGCACGCTTGTTCTACCACCGATGCTACTGGGGATCCTTCATTACCGTTGCTTAGGGACATCAAGCGGTTCGTGCGTAAGTGCCCGAAATTGGAGACTTTGCGTAAGTATATGCTCCTCTCATTTACCCTTTGTATGCTTACCATTAAAACAGACTGGTATGGCAATTCTGGTCGCGGATCCTGGCATATCACCCGCCCAACACAGACTCTGAAGAACACTCTCAATGTCTCGATCGAGTATATATCGCCTGTTCTTAGTGAGCAAGTATGGCAGGCGTTAGTCAGAAAACAACAGGGCGAGGAAATATTGAAGTCCGGCTTCTCTCCTGAAATATTGGAGAGGCCGGGTCCAACATCCATCGGAAAGGTGGCGGACACGTTTACTGCGACAGAAAAGGACAGAGAAATCAGTACACCGTCACGAGGCAAAGGCATTATGCGTGGTGGCCACAGGAAAGCTAAGCCATCCTCCGTCACTACCTCGTGGCCTGCAGAGGGTGCCAACGACGCCTCACCTCGGACGGGCGAGCTCACACGATCGCCGACACGACGACAGTTTTCCACGCCGCTGACGCCGTCGAATTCTGGAGGGTCATTGTCTCCGATGCTGCAACCTGACTCTGAAAGCGCATGTGGGCCCGAGGAGCAGGTGATGAATGTAAGGCGGCCAGTCGGCCGCAAGCGCACTCCCTCCGAGCCTGGGCCGCATCAGAACGGGCGGTCCAACGGTCGTTCACGCAGTGCGACGAACGCCATGCCAAATAGCGGCACCTTTGCAGCGAATGGCAGGGGGTTACCGAGATCCAGACGAGGCAGGGGTGCCGGGCGGGGGGAAAGGCAATTTCAGAATGGTGATTTGCGAGTATTCATGTGAATGGCCGAGGAGAGGGCCGAATGGATTAAACTTTCTGCTCAGCTGTACTGTATGCCGTGGTGGTTATCGTGGTTCGTTCTTACGCTGCCATGTATAGCATGGACGCCATCTGTATTCGCGCCCTCCAAGTGATCCCAAATGTAACATACCTTCCACAGTCGCGCGCGAATAGTATATTATGTAATACGCGTTATTGACACTAATTTGGCTGTATGTGTCCATATTTTACTTCGTACGAATATGGCAACTGTCGACCCTCGACCAACCGCCAATCCCCTCCGCATGGGAATGTGGCGCGCTCAAGGGTCGACGGTGTAACTCCCGACTGACAAGCTCGTCGGTCACCGATCCGTCTAGCATCCAGCTAAGCCGTCCACACCATTTGCCCCCTTTTTGTCCCACAAAAACGCTGCTTTCTGGTGCTGAACCATCTGGCACCGTCTTGGCATTCCTAGCTCTCTCCATATTTTCATTCCGCGTCGACACACATCTCTTTTCTCGGTTTCCTCCCCCCAAGTTCCGTGTACCATTATCCGAGACATAGATTTCCTCGCAAGTGATCCATGTCAGAAGCGCGACCCATCACATCCACACCAGCGGTCGCAGGGCGGGCATCCGCCTCGGCGATCCCCAACCACATTTCCAGCATTCGCCGCAAACCCCAACACACTTATCAATCGCCCTCAACTACCCACGTTTCTATTTCCCTGCGACTCGAGGGTCCAGCACCCGCCCGCCCCTCTAGCTCTGCCGACATTTCTTCCAGTAGACCCAAGTTTACGTCCGCCAAGCCGCTCTCCACCACGCCGGCTGGGCCGGACAAAGCACCAAAAAAGAAGTACCATCTGATGGGTCCGCCTCTTTCGCTTTACCATCCCCTGGGCAAGCTCGCGCTATCCCTACCAGATCTCGACCCTACCGCGCTTGGCCTCGCGGCGCCCCTCGCGCCGCATGCAGACGAGGCGCAGGGCAGCCGTCGCGCGTCTGTTCGTGCGCGCCGTCCTACGACTAAGCTGCTTGACGCGATTGCTGGTGACGATACAGTAACGCCACACTCCACCGCAGTACCCGTGCTCCTACCTGTGAGTATAGGTGGCACGAGCGACAAAGATAAGGACAAGAACGATGAGAACAAGGAAAAAGAAAAGGAGAAGACGACCCCCTCGAAGAGGAAGCGCGCGTCCGGGGGAGGAAAGAGAAAAAGAAGAGAAGCCGACGAGGATGCATCGTATCCTGCCAAGCGGCCCAGGAACCCACGGAGGACGGGGCAGGCCAGCAGAGCGGGAAGCGCGTCGCCTAGCATGGAAGCAACTGAACACGACGAGAGGTCAGGCGAAAAGGAAAAGCAACCAGAGCGCCGGACCACACGCTCAAGTGGGCAGTTGCGGAGGAGGGACTCGAGCGAGAGCGCCGCGACGGCCGCGTCTGTGAGTGTTGTTGCACCGGGCGTCAATGGCAAGATGAACGGTGTCGTTGCTGAGACCATGACCACTGTCGTCGAGCGCGACGCTCTAGACGCAGTTGGAGATGGAGGGGAGATGGAGAACCTGCAAGTGGCGGCCAAACCCAACGAAAACGAAAACGAAAACACACCAACACCTGCGCTAAATATTCAGGAACACCCTGAGGCCAATGGAGACTCTACCGCCCAGCTGGACATGGAACAGGACCAGAACAGGAAATAGCATGACCACAATGATCGCCGCATTCTCTTACATTCTCTCTATTGCCCTCCGCGAAACCTTGATGAACTCAATGTATATATGTATTACGTTCGTATGTTGTACTTAAAGCAGTGTCAGTAATACTATACAGGGGTCAATCAAATACACCTTATTTCAATCCACTGATTTCAAATACATCTTTATCCGTCATCTTTTACCTTCTAGCAGCTCTCGTATCGCCAACTCAGATGTTCGTGGTACAACGTGCTAGCGAAGGCGGCAGCAAACATAGGTTCTAGAGTTGGTCACCCCAGTCCAAGCCAAGCGCGTCTTGCTTTCCGCCCCGCACAGCCGCTTCGATCGCCGCGGCCAGTTCCCGCATCGCGACGACATCGTCCGCCAGCCTGACAGGGCCAGTGTGTCGAGCCTGCTCTGCAATGCCTTCCGGAGCGAGTCCCAGCGCACGCTCGAGGGCCTCTTCGCGTGCGTGTCCACGGTGTATGTCTATGGCTGTCAGAAGCGCAGGGAGATCCGGATGGAGGGCGAGGACTTGGCGGACAGCGGGCGATGTTGCTGCACAAAAATACGAACGATGAAATGAGTACCGTCACGTCGAGTGCTTGACAGGGGACAAACCTATCGCTTCGTATTGGGGAATGTTGAGTGGTCGGGGGTCATCGCGTTTGAGCGGGTCCGGGAACTCGGATTCCTCTGGTACGTATGGCCATCTCAGGGTTGTCAATGGCCGAAGCGGAGGGATTTCTGTTGAAAGCCGGGCATCCTGGAAAGTAGACGGGGTTTCTATCAACGCATGATGTCACGTGGTATTGGGTCTGGAAAAAGGGCAAAAACTAACCTTCACCCTCATGTTCGTGAGGGTTCGAGGCGACAGGTTTAGTATTGCAAGATGACTCTAGCTTTCAATAGGCATCAATGCTCGACCAGCAGCCGCGGCCGAAATCAGGAGGAACCTTTGTGTCTTTTGTAACATGGAAGAGAGCAGCTATTGGAGACGAAAAGGTCAGTTCGATGAAGGCAAAGAAAAAACGACCATACTATACTAGCAAACAGCTAGAGCACGTATACTTGAAGTTCTCGCGTTCGCATACTTGACACGATGTACGACGTTTTGGGCTCATTGCTGCCACTTGGTCGCGGTTTGGAGGAGAAGACGTGCCAGTTGCTTTGGTTCGCGGTGCGTTTTTTTTCATAAATATGCCTAAATTGGGCCTGCAAATCCGCACAATTGTGTCAAGAAATCCAGACAAGGAATTCTGCTTTTTCCCACGCCTCGTTCATGGAACACCCTCCAGGCCGCTCCGTGGTCATCGAGCTCAACAACCAGGAAATTATCACTATCGACCTCGATGATTTGGACCCAGAACCTCAGGATGTGATTGACGCCTTATGTGAAGGTCGGCCGAAGATCTGGGTGTGGACGAAGGTCGCTGCAGAGTACTGGAGCAGAGGCTACATTGAAGCCGCTGAGCAAATCGCGCAGGCCGCCATCAACTGTTCGTGTATTTCCAGTTCCAACCTCGAGATTTTCATCGCTTACTCTCACTGGTGTGATAGCTGCGCAGGAGCACAATGACACAGACAGCCTTCCACCTGTATATGCTCTCCTCGCGAATATACAGATCGCGCACGCACGCAAGGCTCCCAAATTCATCCTACCCGATGCGCGTAAGCTGGTCTTGCACGGATATAACGTACGCTTTACCTTTTCGGACAGGCCAGGACATTATGAAGGACGCGAAACCAAAAGACCATCACTATCGCGAGGCGGCCCAGTTCCTCAACGCCGGAGAGAAGATTATCACGGAGTCTGGACTGAATATTGGCGGTACGCTGTCATTCCTTACTCGAGGTATGCCATGTCAGATTGTCTTATCCTCGAAATTCCTGAGCACAATCACAGGAATCCAACAACTGGCAACCCAGTCCCTGGACGACGCCCTCCGCTCTTTTCATGGCGTTCTGGCGGAAAAACCAACCAATATCATAGCGTTGCTCGCTAAGGTACGCGCGTCAAGGAAATATGTCTCGCAATAATCGCATTACGTTGGCAGGCCAGGATACACTACTCCTGCAGGAATTGGACCCAAGCACTCAAGTTGTTCCAGCGAGTGCTGCAGCTCAATCCTCGCTGTCTTCCTGATCCACGGATAGGCATAGGATTGTGCTTGTGGGCTTTGGGCCACAAAGAAAAGGCAAAAGCTGCCTGGGAACGAAGTATCGACTTGGTAGGTGTCTAGCCCCCGGCACTGCAATGTGCTGACTTTGTCATCAGAACCCAAACGAATGGGCGCCTTCGCTCCTTCTCGGACTTCAATCTATCAATGCCAGCAAGCAGGTTGACCCTAGTCATCCACGGTTCGAAGAAGAGCGCACTCAGTTGTTCGTGCAAGGCACAACCTTCATTCAAAATGCTTTCAACCAAAACCAACGGAGCGCTTCTGCCGCTAATGCCCTTTGTGAGCTATTTATACGCAAAGGTCATCATTCTCGGGTATGTTCCTATATTTCCTCTGCCGTGGGACATCTCCGGTTCATGTCATCGAGGCAGGCCTTGAAGCTAGCAGAACGGACGATACAATTCGCTGATACGCTAGCAGTATTTACGGAAGGATACATTCGTGCCGCACGTATCTCCCATGCTCAAGACCTCCTTTCACAAGCCGCGAAGTATTTCACGACTGCCCTCGATGAACAACCAAAAAATGCTGTGGCAGCGATCGGCTTGGCCCAGGTGCAAATGAGAAAGGGTATGTATAGAATGACCATACTGATCTTCGTCGAATATTAATCCTCGTGCAGATGAATTGGCGGCAGCGATACATACGCTGGATACGCTCGTTCAGTCACCCACTCATGGCCAACCGCCATTAGCACCCTCGCTCTCGACGCCAGAGGCGACACCAATGCTTGCGGCCGTAGCAATGCTCGCGGCTCTGCGTATCCATCCCCGCCCCGGTGTATTGAGTGCAGACGTAACGCGAGAAATAGGGCGGGCAAGAGAGCTATTTGAACGAATCAGCAGAACACTACGTCTTCCGGACTACCCCCGTGCAAATCTTGCCGACGGGAGCAGCTCACCACAGGCACTCAGTCGGACGGCGAACAACATTGCGGGTGACGTTAACGTCCACACTGAGATCGCACGGTCATGGCAAGCGGAAAGTCTGGAACGGGTGGAGCGTGCTCTGAAGGAAGCGTTGAGACTCAGCCAACTGCAGGGGAAAAGAAACGAGCCAAGATTGCTGAATAATCTCGGCGTGCTGGCCCATATGTCGCAAAATTACCCTGAAGCAAGGAGGTCCTATGAGGATGCCCTGGTCAGCGCCTCTGGGCTCGGCACAGAAGACGGCGAGGCTATGGCGACCTCAATATTGTACAATCTTGCGAGAGTGTACGAGGACCAAGGGGACAAAGGGTTGGCAAAAGAAGCCTACAACAAGCTTCTCACCCGACATCCCGAATATGTTGATGGTGTGTGCTCCTCTCCTGCCGACAGATCACTTCCTGATGCCGCTCAAAGCCAAAGTCCGACTGGCACAAATGTTGGCGGATCTGAATCTCAAGGACGATGCTCACGAGCTCCTCAAACAAGCGCTCACCTCGCAGAACAACAACCTCAATCTGCGCGCGTTCTACACATATTTCCTGGTCGAGTCTAACCTGCCGAAGCATGCCAAGGATTTCGTGTTCACGACTTTAAGGGACCACGAGAAGTACGACGTGTACTCTTTATGTGCCGCTGGGTGGCTGCAGTATCACCAGGCGCGAGAGAGTCGCGAGAGCAGCCCGAAAGGCCTTGAGGAGCGCCGGAAAGGCTTTCAGCGTTCCGCAGAGTTCTACGAGAAGGCACTGCAGCTGGATTCGGGATGTGCGATCGCGGCGCAAGGCCTCGCTATCGTCACCGCAGAAGACGCTCTCGGCACGCTAAGCGGACTACCGCCACCCTCCACGGATGAGATTCAGAGGCGATACAAGAATGCGAGAGACGCTTTGGATGTTTTTGCGAAGGTCAGAGAATCCATCAACGACGGGAGTGTGTACTTGAACATGGGGCATTGCTATTACGCACGGGACGAGTTTGACCGTGCTATTGAAAGTGTAAGGTTTATTTCTGACCGCCATGTCCTTGTGACCGAATGTTCTTTTCACAGTATGAAACCGCGTCAACAAAATTCTACGACGGACACAACGTGCCTGTGCTGTTGTGTCTATGTCGTTCTTGGTACGCCAAAGCAAACAATGACCAATCGTTCGCGGCCATTAACACAGCGCTGCGATATGCACAAGCGGTAGGAGTTCTACGAGGTTCTATCCCTTTCATTTCCTTGATTGCCTCTCACCAGGCTCTGCATATACAACCCAGCGACAAAGCCATCCTTTACAACATTGCGATGATCCAACAGAAAGCGGTTGAAATGATGTTTGGAATCCAACCGCCGAAGCGGACGCTTAAAGATCTGCAATTGGCAATTGACCAAGCTGGTCATGCGCAGAAGTGAGTTCATCCCCCGTTTCTATAGTAGTGCTTCTGCTGATGCTCCGTTGCAGGTTATTTGCTTCGCTTGCCGCCGATAAAGCGCAAATGGTCCCGTACAGCCGTGAAATGGTGAGTCACCGGAAAAAGTATGGCGACACCATGTTGCGGAAAGGAGACGAACACCTTGCTGCGCAACGGCAGTATGAGGCGGAGATGCAAGCCAAGCTGGATGCTGCGAGACAACGACGACAGGAGGAGAAAGAGCGGCAAGAGACGCTAGAGGTGATTCTGCGCACGCTCGTTTTTTTTGCTGACACGGTTCGAGTGCTGATTGCATGTTCGTCGCAGCGGGAGCGACAGGTGGAACTGGAGCGGCAGGCGAAGATCCTGGCCGGGGAGCGGCGTTTGGCTAGAGAACAGGCGCAGGAGTGGACTCGGGAGGTCCGGATGGACAGTGATGAAGAACGGGAGAAGAAGGGGAAGAAGACGAGGAAAGGCAAGGCGGAGGCTGCTAGTGGAGACGAGGCGGGTGAGCCGAAGAAAAAGCGGCGGGGCAAGCCGAAGAAAGAGCAGGGCGAGGAGGGGCAGGCGCTGTTTAGTGATGAAGAGGATGGGGAGAACAAGGCTTCCAAAAAGGGCCGTGGAGCGAAGAAGAGGATTGTCAGGGATGAAGACGACGAGGATGCAGCGGCGGGCATGCCACGGAGAAAACAATAGTAAGTGCACGTTGTCCAAGACAAGCGTAACGATTCTGATTTTTTTTTTCTTTCCTTGCACCGTTGCAGTAAATCGAAGGAGCTCGTCTCAGATACCGATGATGAAAAATAGAATTAGCCTCTTTGGAATATTTAGATCCGGGTTGCTGTGCATGTCTATGCTAGAGAAAGGTTGGTGTATTGAAAACGCTTTTGTAATGAGTCTTGTTGTAAACGTTGTTGAAGTCCATGACAGCTTGCGATGTAATACGATGTAGATTGGCACATGTCCAGAGCCAGAAGTCTCCATTCCTTCGAGCCAACACGGATCAGCTTATCTAGAATTCTACTTATTGCCCATGAAAGTTCCTTCATACTTAAGCTGTAAGCTCAAGTTCCCATGACCCACTGTGTCCTCGCTCACACGAGCATCGCCTTCAAATTTGGGGTTGTCAATTATTGATACAATGTCAAGGAGTTCATGTGTCATCTACACTTGGGTGGACAGCCAAGTGAAATTTTTTTCAAAAAAAAATATGCGAGTGGTATGCGCCACTCCCCCTTTTCAGCATTCACGGTAACTAGGGTGACCTACTGCTGTGATGATCCAACCAGGAAAGGTATGTGAATTCAAGAAGGATCACCAGCACCCACATGGAAGTGGCTGTGCCACTCCACATGCCACCACCCAAAGAATGTGCACTTGACTCCAATCGTCTCTTTCTCCATCGAGACACAAGGCCATTTCGTGAGCCCGCCCCCGAGTAACTTGCTCCGGCGGCAAAAAAAAAAAAAAAAGAAAATCATCGAAGTGGCACGAGGAGTGAGTCCGACTCAAGTGAATACACTGCATTCACATGCAAAGGGGGTGGGTGGTCGAGCGCTAACCCCGAGAGAAACTTTCCTTACATGGAGATGTGATCTGCCTGAAGCGCCCGCTTCCCTGCGCAATTGCCGTTGGCCCCGGGAAAATGCTAAGCGCCTCGAGGAGCGCAGTAGGGCCCAGCCCCGCCCCAGCACCACCGGGACCGCCGGCAACTGCTTGCCCGCGCAGCCCCATCCAACTTATGCACACTAAAAACCGTGGATCCGCGCAAAGCTCCGTCGGACTCCTTTACGCCCCGAGCCCCCCGTTAGCGCGACGCGACGGGGTCACATGACATTGATCTGGGCGCGCGAGTAGGCGGTGCTGCTGGCTCTCTTTCTTTGTGCGGGTGGTGTGGGTGGAAATTGAACGGCATGGCAGTGGAGAACTTGATCGATCATCCCAAATGGTGGTATTCTTCGACCGCTCTAGCAGCAATGGACACAGCCTGGACTCATTCAACCCGTCACTATTTCGACTCACGGATCAGCTTTGGCGGCTTATGACGCATGAGCGTTGCGGTGCTAGTCATCTCCGATGGCGTCGAAGGGCGGATATTACTTCGCATTTTGGACTAAATGGTGCCTGTGAGGTCGGGACGGATCGATCATTCATACAGGAACGAAGGAAAAGTCCCGCGTCAGAGTCTAGGTGGGTGCGTCAAGGTGCAGCTTTCGAAGTAAGGCTGGTTCGGACACGAAGATCTCCCAGATGCCGCTGCCGCACTTAGCAAAGGGCACAGCCGTCGGGAGCTGACGCGACCTTTAGACGCCCGACAACGATTCCTAACACGCAGCACTTTGCGTCCTCGTCCATCATCGCCTTTTGCATCACCCTTCTAACGTCTTTCATGCGTGCATGCAGGCATGCATAATAACGTCACCCCTGTACTTTCTATCCACGATGGCCGTCGGGTACGTTCACGCCCCGATTTCATTTCAAGCCATGAAATGCGATGCAGTCTTCCCTTGGGCGCAGACGAACAAGGTCGCTATCATCACAGTCTTTCAGGGAAAAAAAAAAAGACAAGACAGGAAAAGCCAGGAATTTCCGCGTGTGGGCGAGGCACGTATACGCGCTGCTGCGGTTCCTGCGACACACATGCACATGGAGACGGCGGCACATCTATCCTCTTTTCTCATTTAATTTTTTTTCCATTTCTTTTTTTTCGTTATGCTACCCGGGGCACTGGAGAGCCAATATGTAAGGTGCGTCGTCCCTGTGGCCATTACGTGTCGTGTGCCACCCTTGCTACGTGGCCTGGGAGTGTGGAGCGAGCGGCTTCGGGCTGGCGCTGCGCACTGTCAGTTGCCCTTCGAATGACTCAAGTCGAGGGCAACTTATTGTTTCTCGTTCACGACGGGGGTATACCATTGTTCTCTTTCTCGATAGTGCGCTGCAAGCCGTACCCGGTGCGATTATACAAATTTCCCTTCTGTTTTTTTTTTGGGTTTGGGATGGGATTGGCAGGACCCACGGCGGGATGAGCGATATGGGTGTGTCGCGTGCGTGCGCGCTGAGACGCGCATGGTCGTTTTCGTTAGGGTGCTGTTTACGGTATGGTGAACGCCCGATAGGCTTGTGTCGTGCTTCTCGGTGATTCGGTGATTCTGGTATATTCCGGTGGCACGGCGTGATCTCGCGCTACTTCATCGCAGGAGGGACAAAAATGTATTATTGTCGCTGCAGCACGAATGGGACATGATGAAGACGTTCGTGTTGTTGCTCGCAACGGAGCCGTACCGGGTACGAGCACGAGCTCTCGAGCGATGATCATGAATGAATGTATCTTTTGGTGGGAACAGATCACTGGGCGCAACCGACGAGTGGTTGCTCGGTGCGATGACGGTATGCTCAGTATGTCAGCGACGTCGGTAGCGGGCCCCGAACCAGTGAATGAGCAAACAAATAAACACAGATATGGTGGTCGCACCACCACCACTGAGGCTGTACCGCTAAAACTATCCTTGCGACGGACTATGTAGGCTGTGATTTGCGCAGGGCAGGGAGATGATGCTTGGCAGGGAAAAAAAAAAAGAGCCAAAAAAGATCAGGGAAAAAAAGAGCAGATTACGCAAAGTTATTATTACGATTACGAAACAGAAAGGGTGCATGGAACCGTCCAACACGTTCCTGGGTGTGTGTGTGATGGGGGACCGAGCAAACGGGCGTCCCGGCAGAACGTGGACGTTGATCAAGACGGGGAAGGATCCGCGAGGCGCGATGTACAGCATTACATGCGCACTGCGGGTACCCAGGCGCTGTTGTGAAATGACGCGTCGCTGACCAATGTGGGCCGAGCGTGCCTAGACAGGTGCAGAGGACGAGTTTGCTGTAGAAGGTGACGTTTGTTATTAAATGGGAAGACGGAGACGCCCTCCTCCGAGGCTGTGAGCTGTGACTGGCGCGCGGGAAGGCAAATGGAGTTGGTACCAAAGTATGCCTGTTTTTTTTTTAATGTCTTACTTCCTTCCGAGGATCACTCGACCAGGCAACAGGGCTGACAGATGGCGCAGTCAGCGCTGGAGGCTATCCTCATAAAGTCATTTAGGTGGAGCCGGAGCACGGTCGGCTCCTTGCAATGGGTGTAAGAAGAAGAGACGGACCATCCGGTGTCTTTGAAAAAATTTCCTTCCCCCCCATGATGGAATGCAGCCATATAAGTCTTTTACGTGACGATCTGAAAGAGAAGCGTTGATCGTCAACATTGGAAGCCAGGCAATCAAGTAAACAAAAGAGAGATGGATAGATGCACCTGAACGACACGGACACGACATAGTGATATGATTACGCCGCGAGATAGAGGTTACTTATGTATTCCGCACTGCATTTGGTGCTCGCCAATGCCAACTAATTGAAGTTGCCGTCGAGATCGAGGAACGAAACGGGAGATCGTCGTTGCATGTCGAGGCACAAGGATCAAACGAGCGATGGTTGTAAGATGGGAATTGGGGGATCAGAACAAGAGACTTCACGGCGATTTGTGCAGATGCGCCACACATGCCTGCCATCAGAGGGTTCATCGTGGACGAAGAAATGAACAATGCGACATGAACAATGCGACGATGAGCGCTGTGCTAAAGGAGAGGAGGGGGAAAAGAAGTGGTATGGCCACCGTGAGAGTTATATGCCTTTAAAAGGTAATTTATGTAATAGATCAAAAAGAGGGCAAAATGGCTTTGAAATTACCCATTTTAGAATAACCTAAATATATATATTTTATTTATATTTTATTTTACTTTCTCTCTCCCTTTCTCTGCCACAACAACAACACAACACAAACACAACCAGACTTGGACAGAACCAGCTAATGTGGGTCGAGTGTATGGGTCAATGGTGGTCGGTCAAGTCAAGTCGGAAAAGAAGAAAAAGGAAAAGGAGGAGGCTGTGTGTGTTGACGCAAGTCAGTCAGTTCCTAATATGCCTCTCACTTTAAAGCACACATCCCCACCCAGAAAGAACCCCGGTTCGTCACCAACCTCCCCCCCCCCCCCTTTCCTCAATCCATATACAGGCTCGCCGAGGTTATCCTCCTCCGTCCTCTACCTCGACCTATACCTTCGCTTGCTTCATGCATTCGCGCTTCGTTCTGCTCTAATAATTAGGAAGATCAACAATCCCATCGTTCTTGCATATTTCAGATTGACTCTGTGCGCTTCGGCAACCCGTTTAAATTTCTTGTCATGGTCAAATCGGCTTCCGACGAGCTCTCTGTTCCTGGTAGCACTCTCCAACGGGGAAAGGCATGTCTCAGATGCAGGCGAGCATAATCCACGTCTTTCTCCTCCGCAACATTCGTTGACCCGTCCTCGTCCATTTAGAAAACGGAAAATGGTGGGTTATTATATTCTCGCCGCTAGGAACCAACAATGTCATTCTGACTCACCGCAGAGGTGCGACGGCGCCAAACCAAGCTGTCAGCAATGTCTTCGCGCAAAGAAATCAGAGGGTTGCGAGTACGACGACGGGCGGGGAAAAACTAGGACACAAATATTGCGCGAGACCATCACCCGTCTCGAGCAGCGTATCCGCGAGCTCGAGGACCCAGAAATCACCTCCCCTTCCGTTACACTCTTCGACCCGCACGGCCACAGGCGCTCAGATTCCGCCACGTCTTCCACGGACGGCTCTTCCAGCGGCACCTCAATCGCCGCGTCTCACTCTCCTTTCGCCTCGGGTATGTTGCCCGTCCCTTCCCACAGCTGGCTCTCAGGATTTTAAATATTTATCTCACTTGCCCTAAGATCCGGGCAACTCCCCACCCCCAGTTTGGACCCTTCCGGTGAAGTAAGGTCTGTCGCATTGCGGCCCGTTGCGCTGACCCATTCATCACAGGGCGTCCCGTCACCATCCCAGACACCTCTCATGAACGGCTACTCTATGGAAGACCCCATGCTACACATGAACCTCGCACCCATGCTGTGCGTGAAAACAAAACGCTGATCACCCACGAAAAAGAATTGTTAATTTTTTTCTTCTGAATCGTCCCCTTCACAGCCTGGACTACTTTGCACAGTACCGCCACCAAACCGGGCTCGAAATTCACATGGGACGGCTGCGCGACTCAGTGCTACGGCCTACCACTATGCAGCACCATCAGCAGGCACGACATCCTGTCCTCCTGAACGCGATCTACCTCTGGGCGTGCTACGTCGCGCGCCCGGGGCCGCTGAGCGCGCACGAGGGCCACTTCCTCGCACAGGCGCTGCACGCCCTCGCGGACGCGCTGCGCCTCGCGGACCGCGTGCTCGACGTGATACAGGCGTCGTGTCTCCTCGCGCTGTACTTCCTCTCGAACGGGCGCATCCTCGAGGGCAGCTACCATGTGAGCTCCGCCGCATCGCTGGCGCTGCAGTGCGGGCTGCACCGGCCACGCCATTCGTCCCCCTCGTCCCCCTCGATGGCGGCGATGGCGTCGTCACCAGCAGCGGCAGTGGGGCCGCCGTCAAGTGCCGGGTTCGAGCCGCTGGAGGCGATGCGCCTTAGCCCGCCCAAGGACGTGGTGGAGCAGGGAGAGCGAATCGCGGCGTTCTGGCATGTGTTTAACCTGGATCGTTGTTGGTCCGTCGTGCTGCGCAAGCCTCCCGTCATTCCCGATGGCCGCGATGCCCTCACCGCCCTTAAATTGCCGTGGCCCCAGAGCATGGAGGAGTACGAGTCGGTAAGTGTGCTCTTGTTGTGCGACAGAATGTCTGCTCAACTGAAGGGTTTCTGGCAGGGACAACTGGATCAAACCCAACATTATCACCACAATCTTCAGGCGTTCTTGGAGGGCCAGTCGCCGGGTGTCACGGGTGGATTCTCAATTCCCGCGCTGCGCGTGAAGGCGTCTACGCTCTTCGAACGCGCAGACCGGCTGTCCACATCCTGGGATCTCCGTAAGGCCAAAACCAAACCCTCAGCCCTCCACCTGTGCACGTCAAACTCAATGTCTTTTCTCCCCCACACAGGCGTGCGCACCTCATCGAGCGCGGCGCGCGAGGAGTTCCAGACACTGGAACGTGCGATCTCACGGTTCATCACGACGCTGGTGCCCGCGGCGCAGCTGGACGCACTGCTGCCCGCGAACCGGCACGCGCTGGTCGCGGTACACAGCCTCGCGCACGCGGCGCTCATCCATTTGTGCTACCGCTTCAGTCACGAGGACTCGGTGCTGTACGACAAAGCGCTGCGCGCGGCGCACGCGTGCGTCAAGGTCATTGGACACATCGCGGATGCGGACTTTGGGTTCTTAGATCCTATAGTTGGGGTAAGGTTTTTTTTTTTTTTCCCCTTCTCGGGGGATGTTCATTTCGACCGCGACTTATGTTACAAATTTTTTCTTTCATTTAGCCTTGTTGGACGTGTGCGGCCGAGGTGCTCGTGCGCGAGCTGCGCACCCGCGAACGGTCGTGGCCGCTGGTTGACAGCCGAGACGTCAGGAACGAGCTCGGGAGCGTCCTGTTCGCGATGAACGCGCTCGGTGCCCGATTCCCGCTCCTCAGTAAGTCGCCGTTTACGGGCCTTTCGTGAGGGGGTGTTTGCGATGTGTGTGTGGGGGGGGTGCTTGCATATGCTCACGCTCTTCATTTAGGTTATTCTTCTGCGAAGCTCCAGAAGCGCCTGGCCGAGCCTTAGCATTTTGGATTCATCTTCCTGCCTTGCCGGGCCTGGCTTCCTCCCCTGCTCCACCAGCTCTTCTTTTCTCTCTCCCCCCCCCCTCCACTTGGTTATATGCACCGGGAAACAACGGACTTGCCTCTTAGACAAAGAACGTCGAAAACGGACAGGACAATTTTTTTGTATCCTTCGTAATCATGAAAGTTGATATCAGAAGTAATCCTTGTATGTTTTTTTCTTCTCATACCCTGACTCACGACATCGTTTGCAATCATCTCCTGTGCCATCACTCTTCCTTTGCTGTTCACTTTTAATACCCTTTAACTATAATAACGCAAACAATTCGGATATGTGCCGGGGGTGCACATGCATGTGTTTTTTTATTCTCCTGTTTCTTTTTTTCATCTTCTCTCGCTTTCTGTGCTACCCCCCCTAGTCATCATGATATGCTCCTGAGGCCGGTGGCGCCGGCAGAAGAAGTCAATGGCAGCTCTCACGAGAATCACCAGGTGGCTTCGATGGGTCGGTAATGCGAAGCTTGATGAGTCAGGATGAGTGCTACCAACTGCCAACTGCGGCAACCAAGCATTTCTACATCAGGGCAAGAGCCGCGCTTGTCAAACTGGTGTTGGGCTGTCGCAAAGCAGCCAAGAATGAGAATGATATAGGCTGGTTGACTTCGTTACAGAGGCTGCCGAGACTGATTACAGTTGCGTATTGATGACGGCGAGAGCCCAGATAAGCCCAGCCAGGGGTCGAGGGGGGGGGGAGGGGGGGGGGGTTGATTGCAAGCCTTGCTTCGGTCTTTACTGTTACTGTAATGGATCCCGGCTAGCCCGACCTTCTGATGAGATGAATGCGTTGGCTGGGCTGGCTGGGCTGGCTTTCTTTGGGGCTGCCGTTGTTGTTGGCACCCTAAGTTACTCACCGCGTTACCAGCCAGCCGGGTCCGGGATGCATGGTGGTGGGAAGAAGGGGCCATTAATTATGTACAGTACGACGGCCGCCATTTGTCCCTCGAACTTGCAGGGCATAGAATGGAAGTTGGCGACTATCGGATGTGGTCATCGGTTATGACTGTGCACTTACTTACATGTGCGATGGTCCCACACACACACAGCCTCGTCCTCGTCATGACTGAGACGGATAGAAGAAATATATTTGTAAAAGAAAAGTTCCGTGTTCTCGTATTTCATATTGTGGGACCAACAGTGCAACTTCAGTGCAACTTGTACAAGCGCAAGCACGGTACAGGAACGGCGTCGAGGAGAACAGTGCCACATTTAGCGCCGCCACTCTCGGGCCGCGAACGACCGCAATATCACCGCAAACGAAGCTTTTACAGGACTTGCCTGATTTGTGCAGCCGTGCTCGTCCAAGGTCAGGTTGGGGCGGTGGCGGGTGATGCTCTGGGCGCGTATTTTCTTGATTGGGTTCTCGCTTAAATCATGACCAACGACCCTGCGGAGCTCAAAGTCTTATTTTTAAAGGCCTTGGTCAGGACGTGATCTGCAAAGTCGGTGTCTACCGATGTGTGTCCCTCCTGACAGGCTCGCTTAGGTCCAGTGTCCAGGGCCGTCGTCGCGACGATTCATTGCAGCTGTCAACTCTGAGTTGTTTTCCCTTTAGGCTCGCAGTCTTTTTATATATAATAACTCTTCTGCTTGCGCAGCTGAGCTGTGCGAGTATAGGTTATTTGCACGATTGCTCAGAGCTGTGGGCCGACAAGTCCCTATTTGGAGAGCTGCGGAGGTGGTCTAGAAGTCGCTGGGGACCTGGCGTGCACATCCACAGACTCTTTCTGGGTGTGTTCGTGGCTGTTCTACTCATCAGATCAGATCACATTTATACGTTTACGCAACCCTGCGGCCTGACAGCTCAACGCACCGTGGAAAAAACAGGACAGGCGGTACTCTTGACGTGCTCAGCGCCCGAGGCGACGCATGATCTATCAAGCGGATTCCCGTAATTGAAAAGAGATATGAAATTTGGGTTGAGGGATGCATTGCGCGGGAACCCCGGAGGCGTGCACAGCAGCCCCTCCAGTTCCTCCCCTCGAATCGGCCGTCTCTCTGCGCGAAGTCGACGCTTGGTGGCGTCTAATAGGTTCGATGGTTGGAGGCAGGTGTGCGGTGTCGCGTTCTCTTTTTTATCGCGGCGGTCGCCGCCGGGCCGGGTGCAGCGACAGCCGACGACTCCCACGCTGGGATGCAAACAGGCCAAGGACGATCTTTTTTTGTGTAACTGCGGATGAGCATTTTCTTGGGATTGATGGACTCATGATCACCGCCTCGCCTCGACATGCCACATGCTGGATGCTGTGCTGGTGTCGTACAGTGCGCCGCGGCGATCATCACATCATTTCCTCCTGTGCCACTGTGTGTGGCAAGATTGCGCCTTTTCGTTCCGTGCGGCCCGCATCATTGGAAGCGATGTGGATCCTGTGATATTTTTTTTTGCTGGATAATTCTGCTGTGGGCGTGCTGCGCTGCTGCCTTTTTACCAAGTCTGCTTTTTGCATTTGGGTTCGTTACAAGGCCGTACCCGTTAGTCGTAATCATCCGCAAGTGGCAATGTTGCCGCTTTGCAGGGCACGTGTTGTGTGGTACGCGAAGAAACGCGTGATCTGCCGGTGGCTTCTTGCGATGTCGTGGATATCGGTCCCTCCCTGGCTAAGCTTGCCGTTGCCTACATCCGCGACGACCCGTCGATTTCTGTGTGTGCTCGGGCTCGGGCTCGCGTTGTCCGCCCAGGCCTCCGCAGTGATCGCGATATATGCAGCGAAGAAGCGGGCTAAGCGGCTAGGAAAGCCGCCTCGCGACGACGTCGTCCACGGCGTAGCTGGTCTTATAGGTTCGTCTTTCATCGGGGCGATCGTGTGGCGATATGTCGCCGATGTGGTTGGCATTGCATTCTTCCCCTCAGGCAACACACCGTTGATGCGGATTGGGTCCTTGAGCGACGTCCTGGGAGTCGAGATACTAGGCAAGGTAGAGGTCCGTAGGAAGGGGGGAAACACACCCCCCCTCTCCCCTTGTACCATGTCCGGTTAACACGCATACTCAGTTCAGTGTCTGTGCAGTTCCTCAATCCGGGCGGCAGCGTGAAAGACCGTGTGGCTCTGCGAAGTGCGCGTCCCGATTCCTTCGGCCTCGACTGTCCGCGCAGCGCCTGACCGTTTCGTCGTCGCAGTCATCGATGATGCTGAACGCGAAGGACTCTTGGTACCACATACCCAGTCCCGCATATTCGAGGGTACCGTTGGGTCGACTGGTATCTCCATTGCTACTATTGCGCGCGCTAGGTATGTGTGCCCTCCCCCCCCTCTTATCATCAAACCCCCATCTTCACTTTCGACGTCCGCGGGTGAATTCAAGGGGCTACGATACTAGTATGTTCACAATGACAGCTACAACAAACCACACCTCTTACACCACAATCAGCCATTATCATGCCAGACGACGTCGCCGCTGAGAAGGTCCAGGCGCTCCACGCGCTAGGCGCAGACGTCCTTCTGGTCCGGCCGGCCAGCATTGTTGACAAAAATCAAGTGAGAAACACATGATGCGGCCCTCTTTCGACGCCCGTGCCGCGTGGCTTCACACACTTATCCCTTACGTATTTCTGACACGCCGTCTTGCCAGTACGTGGTACGCGATCAGCCTATCCTGTCCGTCCGGGCAGGTCCCCAAATGATGTGTGCAGAATTTAGCACGGCGACATGCTGAACAGTTCACGGCGGCGGGCATAGGCGCGCCCATGACAACCCTAGCCAGTGATACTGGATCAGATCTGCCGCGCGGTAATGCGGTTGATGCCCCCACCAATACTACCGCATCTGGAAACCCGATGTTGAGACCGCGTGGTTTCTTTGCAGATCAGTTCGAGGTGTGTATAATCCCGCCTGGGCGAATTTTTTTTTCGATTGAGCTATTATTATCGCCTGGCTGGGACTCAGAACAGGAGTAACTATGATGCACATTTCCTCGGGACTGGCCCTGAAATTTGGCGACAGACAGGCGGGCGAGTGACAGCGTTCGTCTCCGGTGCTGGTACGTCCGGGTCATTCCCCCACCGTCCATGCTCTTGTCATGCTGCGACTGTTCATCGCTCCTGGCCGATCCGGATTCATATCCTAGCCGCTGCATATTTGCTGACTGACCGTTCCTCCGCCACTCAGGCACTGGCGGGACGATCGCGGGTGTCGGGCAGTATTTGAAATCGAGGGACCCAAACGTGCTTGTGGCGTTGGCAGACCCGGAGGGAAGCGGGATGTACAACAAGGTCCCGTCCCCAACTCTTCTGGGCTGAGCCTGGACGTCTTCCATATTTCGGTGCGCGACTCATAGGCCTCGCAGGTAAAACATGGCGTCATGTTCGATCTGAAAGAGACGGAGGGCACAAAGAGGAGACATCAAGTAGACACCGTTGTCGAGGGCATGTGAGTGCACGTCTGATTCTTGCGCGACGTGTCGGGTAAGTTGATGATGTGGACTGGAACAGAGGACTGAATCGGATGATCGCGAACTTTGAGATGGCTCTACCCAGCATTGACGATGCCTTCAGGTGCAGTCCCTTCCATTGTTACCAGAGTCGCTTGTTTCCCCACCTTTTTGGATCACGCCCTGCAGGGTGACCGACGCGGAAGCGGTCAGCATGTCGCGCTACCTCGTCCAGAATGACGGCCTCTTCCTCGGGTCGAGCAGCGCATGCAACCTCGTGGCGTGCGTCAAGCTCGTGAAGAGGATGGGGTGGAGAGACGGCGAGACGGTCGTGACAGTCTTGTGAGCTACCTTTGGCCCGCGCGTGTGTCGTTGGTCTGGACGTTTTTTTGCACAGATGCGATCAAGGAAGCCGACACTATTCCAAGGTGAGTCGTGGTGTGGGCACACTTGTGGCGAGGGCTCCGCGACTCAGTGTCCCCCTTTCTTTTCTTTCTGTCTTCCAGTTCTGGTCAGAATCACACTTTGTCTCCGGATAGAAGTTCGAGGCGCTCTGATTGCTGGAATTATTAGGAACGACGCTTACTTGAAGGAACACGGCCTTCCCTCCAACGTATCCCTGGTAGAAGATATGTTGAGGCAATGAAGGAGAACCGCTCCTTCGGCGACCTCGCCCCTTTTATACCTATAAGACATGTAAGACCACCGCTGCTTTGGATGCGTCACTGCTGCGCTGAATGTTTCTGGCGGTCAACCCACAGAGACGCAATCCTGCCGCAGAAGATAAAAGAGGTCCTGGGAGTCCCCTGGCAAAAGTTATAGTATTTGTTAATGACGTGGCACTGTCGCCGCGACCTGCGATAATAGCGCGGCGGTACTACGTTCCCCTCCACGCTGCTGCTAGTCAACGGATTCGGTCTGGACCTGATTTTCCTGCATACTCACCTCGGTTGTCTCTCGTGCACACTTCGTGCCGAAAAAATCGGTTTGGAGAATCATTTAACAAGCCTAATGTGCTAGCGGATCCGCATGTTCGAGATCACTACAGTAACGGTAGGTATGACATTGGATTGGAAAACATGTTTTGCAATCCTTGCATCACATGTAACCTGCGAACGAGCACCCAAGCCCCTATCTGGAGCAATTGTTTGGAGTTTCAACCCTTGGAGCTCCTCAAATGAGACCCTGCGATAAGCGTTCTTCCCTGGTCGAGCCGATAGCGTGGTTTCTGGGTTAGCTCTCTGATGTACACGTGCAGACGACGTCCAGGCGTGCACGGCAAAGAACAAAGGCCTCAGATACGCCAGCAATACAGGCGTGCCGCACGAGGATGGAAGTCATTCGACATTAGTCAGACTGATGTCCATGAGGGAACTGAGGCCATAGGCAACGAGGCGGAAGTTGACGCCAATGGTATCCCATTTAAGGTGGGAACTGGGGGAACCACTGGGCGAGAGGTATCCTTTACGGGAGACGAATTGAGCGAGCTGACACTACTGGCGTGACGTCGGAGTGTGTTCTCAAGCTCTTAACCAGTTGAGGAATAAGGAACTCACCTCTCCCCTTGGACATTGATGGCAGAGCTGGAGGGCGCAGCGGGTTCTGGTGCAATTCTCAGGAATCCGGCCTGTACCAGGAAGTCCCACACGCGACTCGTTTTATTGACGTCAATCTTAACGAGATCGCGTGCCTCACGACGCCGAAGTTTACCTCCTCTGCGAGCGTATTCACGGACCAGGGTTTCTTTAATGACCAGATAGGGTTTCGGGAGTATGCGCAACTGCGAGCAGAGCGTTTGTTCTGCAGGGGTGAGTAGATGCAAAGAAGGGCTATTGGCCAGATTCAAGGGTTGAGCTTCGTGTGTGAGGTGATTAAGGCGTGCGAGGGTCGAGAAGAATTGGTAGCACGTACGTGGCTTGCGAACAACAGTGTTCGGAGTAGATAACGATGACAGCTTGGGCGTCGTTTCCCGTTCATCGCTTCTCCTGCTGTCGGACTCACCACCACCAGTAGGCACTCTCCGTGGATCGGGCCCTGAAGACCCGCGACCGCCCGGAGTGCGCAAGTGAAATCTCTCGGTAGCGTGATATTCCCGCGATAAATTCGCTTTCGCCTGCGCCTGGTGGATTTATAATGTCGTTCATGATCTTAAATCGCGATAGAAAGATGCTCGTACCCGTTTGACACAATCCTGCTCGTATTTGTCAACATCAGCCACTGTGGTTAAACCCATTCGACGGTAATGCTGGAGTTCTTGAATGCGCTTGCGAAGCAGGGATTCATCTGATAGGAACGAATCAGAAACCGCCGAGCGTGTAACCAGTCACATTACAGAGGATATCAGCTGAGAAGGTTTCATAATCTACTGCCGTTTGGAGCCTCGCAAAACAACGAAGTCTATGGAGAACATCTTTCTCGTCTTTAGGTCTCTTTTTTTCAGCTATCTGCATCTGGGCCAGTATGAGCTACGAAATAAGCAGAATTCGTAACAGCGAACCTTTTTATATTCCAACAACCCTCGATCAAATATTATAGCCTTAGCTTCACGTCGCTTCTCGACTCTCTGGAGATACATCTCGACTAATGTCAACTTGACCTGAAGCGATTCTGGGGTTTCCACTGGTAGGGGAAGTGTGGCTTCATCAGCATTAATTTCTCCATCCGCCGCTGTTCCACAGTCATCCTCTGGAAGATCGGCTCCTCCCCACTCTAAGCAAACACCAAATTCGAGATCCTTGACAAGGTCTTCAGCTTCGTTATCAAGTTCGTGTTCGAACTCTAACCTCCCAGGTAGGAAGGTGGATATCTCATGAACTCCAGGCGCAGATGTCGGAGGGGGCTTAGGAGGTGGTACTGGCGTGGAATTAAGGGCCAATATGCGGCGACGTTTGCTTTCTTGAAATTCGGATGGGTCAATATCGAACGAAACGTCCATGTTCTACAGCAACGTTGAACGTATAGCATGCATAGATTGGCAGAAGCTCACGGGTAAGGGCCATTCTGGAGAATCGACATAGACACGAGTATAATGCTGCTCGATCTCTTCCTTCGTACGCGTTCCAACGTGGTCAGCGATGGCAAGCCAATTCCCAAGGCCCTGTAGCGAGATGCCTTCGATGAGCAAGAGCTCTCTAGACCTAAATGAGAACAACGGCCTAATTGAATCGCCGATTACTCACTCATCTGCACCCCAATCTTCTGAGAATATGGGATACGAGTGCAATTCCTTGTTGGCATCGTTTGGGAATGTGCAGCACATATAGCATTGGCGGTCACACTCACAACAACTCGGTACGGGTGGCTTCGTCTGTGTTTCCCGAACTCCTTGCCGCTGCAGAAACAGGCTGGGCAGATGTCGACACCATCACCTGTTTCGCAAACGGAGTCCGCGCATTTGATTCGAATAGAATGTGTCAAATTGCAAGAACAAGCATCGCATTCAATCTGAACACCAGGTTCGTTGATAGCTGGTGATAGTTTAAAGTTGACTGCGAAATGAAAGATAGAAACATACAAAGAATCTCGTCAGGCTGATGTTGTCGTTTCCGATGCGTGATCGTCATTGCCGGTCACAAAGGAGTCTCGGTACCGTTGACTGCCTGCCACTGGTTTCGAGTGGGGATGGGCAATCCCGCCGGTAGTTTGCGACATGTGTCACGTGTGATGCCGCGACTGCACTGCCACGAAATGGGTGACCCAATGCAATGAAAGTTAAATATTGCCTCTGCAAGGAAGTATGGCACAATGACAAAGGGAGAGAAATGATCAGAGTTCATATGGTCTATGTACTAGGCAGAACAAATTTTTGTAAAATTGTGCAGAAACTGCAGTATATGCAAAAAAGCAATTTTGCCCTGCCAAAATAACTGTAAAACTTGGGATGAATTTTCAGAATCCCAGGATCATTTTCAGGCTTAGCTTTAGTGAGCAAAAAAGATTGATAAATAAATTAAAAAATTGCTATCAGAACACTTTTATTTAATTCTCTTTTGATCCTAAGATATAATTATGTTTATATTATATCTTAGAATAAAGAGGAAATTTAAAAAATCTGTTCTGATAGAAAATTTTCAATTTATTTATTGTTCGTTTTGTCTCTGCAAAGCTAAGCTTTATAATGAGCCAGGAGCCTGGAAAATCGATTGTGAGATCAGCATCACTGTAGCCTATGCCAAACAGATACAAACAATGGGGCAAAGGCCCAACCTCATGGTCACACTTGCCCCAATAACTTTGAACATCCCCACTGCTTGCTCTGTACACTCTATTGACCTGGTATGATGATCTTAGCTCTTATGCATCTGACTCCAGTTTCAGCAGAATTCCCTCTATTTGGATAGTGCAGACAAACTGTACTGTAGCACACACAGGTGAGATGCCCTGGACCTTAGGGTTGACATTTATGCTGACCATTTTTTTCTGTCAAATTATAGATGGCTAAAGGAAAGGCATCCAAAAGAGAGCAGCTTGCTGAAGCAAGGGCTCAGAGGGCAGAACAGCTCTCTAATAGAGGTAGTGTGGAGGACAGATTGGCAAGATTTGAAGAGGAGCTTGCTCAGACAAGGGCTAGGCTGTCTGAAGAGATAGAGATTTCAAAGGAGCTTTCACAAGCCCTGCAGCTGGAGAAAGAGCATGCTGCAAAGATCTCCTCTGCCCTGGATGAACAGAAAGCATACTCTGCCCAGGTGTCTTCAGCACTTGATGCTGAAAGAGCACACTCAAAGGAGCTGTACAGGAAGATTAGGGTTGAGAAATGTGCTAGGCAGAGAGGCCAGCAGAGGAAGGCTGAGTTGGAGGAGAAAATAAAAAGACTGATGGCAGCAGATTTGTGGAGATATGAAGAGTTGAAGAGAGTTACCAGTAATGCATCAAAAGCCATTGATACATTACTGAAGCTGGAAAAAGAGAACTCCAACCTCAAAGGTGAATTGAGGGCAGCCTTACAGAGGTCTGTTAAAGACACATTGGAGTCACAACAGAAGATTGCAAAGGTGGCTGAGGAGCTTAAAGCCACTAAGCTAGTCACAAGAAAGTTGCAGAAACAATGTGCAAGGGCCAGAACTGTCAAGGAGAGTGCTGTGTTGAGGACAAAGGAGAAGGTACTCAAGGAGTTGCTGGAATGCACTCAGATCATTGTGCCAAGGAGAAAAAAGATGCTCAGCTTCTGGAAAAGGAAAAGACATCAGCAGTCTACAAGTCACTGGGAGAAGATGCAATCATGGAGAGGTCAAATCAGGAGCTACAACCTGACTACTTAGAGGCTTGGAGGGACATGATTAAGTCAGTTGGTGGGGCCAAAAAGTGGAGTGCACTGTCTGAAAATGAACAAGCAGAAAAAGAGGCTGGAATGTTGGAACAACTTGTCATAAAGCTTGGAAAGGACAGATTAGAGGAACTGGATGAAAATGAAAGGAGGATCCTCAAGCTTTTTATATGGGCAGGTTGTGGGTGTCACAAGGATCTCAACACAGTGCAAGGTGGAAACATGGCCATGATGGCATGGTGGGATGAAAATAGCATCCCAGGCCCAGTTTTACTTGCCAATAGTGATAATAAGGCTGTGCTGGAGGACTATGATCCAGAGTTAGATAATGCCTTGCCTGCTCAGGATTGAGCATTGAATATGACAAGCACTCAGTCCTCCACAGCCAAGAGCCCACCTCCTGCTTTAGCAAGCAGTGCTTCAGCAGAAATATGTGCCTCACCAAGGCTCTTCCATTCAGGACCAAGTTGGTCACAATCTTCCAAGCCAAGGCCAAGATCATCTGCCAATTTCTGCAGGGCAGTGGGCAGAAGACTGATTTTAAATGTGCTCTTGACTTGCATCACAACTGGCTTTGGCTTAGCAACTTGAGATGCCTCAAGTCTGTTGAATTGTTATAAGAAGTTCAACTTTGAAAGGGGTTTGAAGCTCACCTATCAATGACAGCACCTAATTGATCAGCAGCAAGTGTTATTACATTCCATGCATTGAGGGTGGGCTCATGAACAAATGATGGTGTGTGTTCTGAAAATGAATCTGGCTCTGTAATCAAGGCAAAATTGATATTCTTCAGAGCTAGTCTGAGCCCAAGGAGAAGTGCTTCAATGTAGGGGAATGCTGCAATGTTTCCAGGAAGATCCCCCACCCAAGATGCAAACTGGTAAAGGTTGTCAGGGTTGTCACTCTTCTGGAGGAAGAAGTTCTTGGGGAGTGCAGAGTATGTAGTAATGCATAGCCTACAATCATTCATCATTGTGGCTAGTAGTCATGAGGACCTCTAGGAGCACAGTTCTATTAGTACTCTAAGAGGAGCACTAGTAATAGTGTCTCAGTGGCAGAGCATATCACCTACCACACTCCTCTGTATTGCATATAGGATCACTCTTATGTCACCAGAGTGATTCTGTGGTTCTAGGTAATCTCTGACAAGTCCCATTGACAGGATAATTCCTTACTCTTATTGTGGATAAGAGTAAATATGCAAACATTACACAAAGCTATGCAGATCTCATTGCATAATTGCATAGGCATATGAAGGATATATTGTAAGGATGTCATGTTAATACTTTCAGGGTTTCAGTATGTATGCCCCTCAAAGTGGAGATATTGCATGTAGCATCCTTATAGTCAAATCATTATATCCACCTATGAGACTGTTCTATTGTACCATGTAGCATATAGGTGTATGTGTTATGGTTCTGGTACTGGGTGCAGTCAGAAATGAGTCACTGAGAGTCAGAATGACTCAGACAGGTCCTCAATTCCTTATGCACTTGGTCTACAGGACTAGAAGATCCTCCAGTTCCATACCTTCCTGCTAACAGTATTGAAACCAACACTGCTAGCAAGGAATTGCTTTGGGCAGATATTATTATTAGTTAGTAACCTAAGTGACAACATCCCATGGGCTTAGCCATTGACCCCCATGGTCTGCCTCAACCTGGTATCACTCCACAGATTGATACCATGGCTCAATGACTGACCACTCCATAGGTATTGCACACTTAAGCCAAATCAATGTAGATAGGTCAAAATAGATCAGTGAATAAGTAGCTAACCAGACATGGGAAAAACAAGCTGAAGAGTTCATGAGATTTTCCTGGTCTTGTAGACCATTCTACCTCTATAAACCTCTGCCTAATTCTCAGTACTTGGCTAGCTATTCACTACTTACTCTGATGAATACACTGGTACATTGTACAGTAGAACACCTTGTACTCTATACCAAAATATTCATAACTTGCTCAATACTTACCACGCCGAGGGGAGCCGGCACAGAGTGGCTCATCCGAAGCCTGTGTACCCAAAGGTACCCAGATCACTTGACCAGACTAAGTCCTTAGTCAGCAATTACTAGATTTAGTTCAACTAGACTTAGTCCTTAGTTTAACTAAATTCATCCTTAGCTCCTTGCTGGGCTAGACTTAGGCTTAATCCTCTTAGGGGATGGTGCAATTGATAAGTGGGTAGGTAATGATGCCTGGAACGCGAAGTTCTGTCAGCTATTTATACTCAAATTCACATATCTACTACATTTGGAAGGATTCAACATGGCTCCTTAACTAGTAATCCTAATATACCGTTTAAGGACTCTAAATTAAGGAGAATTTAGTGGCTTTACATATCAGGTAGGATCATAATTTTATCTTATCTCCTTGTTGAGATATTTCATCTCGAACATTCCAGCTTCTCTAAAAATAATCATATCGAGTCATACTGACTCAATATCAGTGATCTAACACCAGGAGAATGTGGGGAGACACTCCGCAGTCACTCCAGATTACTTCCGCGACTTTCTAGACACTTCTACACACAGATCACAACCTTATCTCATCTTTACCTTATTTACTCTCCTCTGTCTCATTCTGGAATAGTTGTTGGATGAGGTATATCCACCAGGTATTTGCTTGGTCTTGGAGGTATGACATGGTGAATATGACATGATCCTGATCAGTGGCAAATTTCTGCGGCTTCCCCAGAAACCATGTAATTATAATGCACTGTGAGATAAACATCATTAGCTGTGCTGGGTCCTTACCTGTAAAGATGTCAGGCTCCTTGAGTTTGGGGCCATTGTCTCCAGGTACTGGGTAGTAAATGTACTGTGGTGGACTGGTGGGCAGATTGCTGACAGGCACCACAGGGGGTACTGCCAGTGGAATTCCTTGCGGAATCCCCAGAATCTCAAAGGGTCATGGCAGCAACTGCAGTGGAAGATTTGGGGTTGGCAGCAGTGGATATCATGACCCATGTGCTGAGGGTGGTAGGTTAACACTGGGTATCTGTTAGGGCCTGTCCTGTCTTGTAAGTAATACTGAAGGTTGACTTGTTGGTGACCGGTCCTGGAAACTTGCTAAGACCAATCAACTGTTGAGCACAGTCAATAATGCTCGGTCCTGGAAGGTTGCAAGGACATCTGAGAAGATGTGAGAATGAGGAGAGACAAGTAGAGAGGAGGGAGACATCACTGAGAAGGTCGCGAAGTTGGTAGATGAAGTGTAGAGAGGGAAAAGGATGAGTTGAGAGAAATAGGTAATGCTGAGAAGGTCGCGAAGTTGACCAATGAAGTGTGAAGGAAGAAATAGATGATATTGAGAGAGTCATGAGTAGTCGCAACGACATCGAGAGGTGTGTCGGTGAAGGCAATGACTTTGCCAACCAACAAGAGAACCTGTGAGGTTTGAAGAAATCAGTATCAAGACGAATAGGAGAGAATACTTAAGTGCGCGAGTTTATACGAGCGCAGAGAACAAGTTAGAATAGAGTAGAAGTGTCTTGACAATCTTGAGGTCACCAAGAGAGACAAGACCTATCAATTGCGATGGCTCCAAGCTCAAAGGGTGTCGTGGCCTCAAGCTTAAACCAAAGTGCATCAATATCAAGTCTACAGTATCATATGTACATGTGAGACTTATATACGTGTGTACAGAGAGTATGACAGAAAAGGAAAAGTACAGAGGTTGCCAGGTGACAAGACTATAGTAGTATGGAGTAGATCTAGTCATGGAATGACCATGCACGTGCTCTACTAAGGTCACAAGGGGTAAGGAAAACATAGGTAAGGTTGCAAACCTGACTGGTCATGGGTTGCAACCTAGTTAAATAATCATATAAGTAATGATAACCACGAAGAGATGCTCTGATCATAACTAGTGTAGTTATAGATGACTGAGGAGAAGAAAGGGAGCATAATTTGAAGTAGTAGACAGCTGACCATCAGCAGTGTGTTTCATCATTAAGGTCGCAAGGTCATACGAGTGGTCATGTGGATGGCGGTAGTGACGCAGGTGACCTTGGGTGGCAAGTCATGTGAGTAACACTGGTAACGCAGGTAACGCTGGTAGCGCTGGTGGTGCCGTGTGGCAAGTCACATGTTGGATGAAGAGATTGCATAACTGCGTGTCACGCATCGATTTGGCGGGTTCGGGTGGTAGGTATGCGTAAGGTGCGATGGAGAAGTGCATCACGAGTACAGCGTGGTGGTCACAAGTGTCGTGTAAGGGCAGAGGAGGTTGGAGAGGCTTCTGGAAGGGGACAGCGGGTACCGGAAGTGTGTGGAGGGGCTTGCAAGGTTGTAGGGGGCCATCGGGAGGTTTGTAGGTGTCAATAGAGTTGGCTTGAACAAGGGAAAAATGAATGGGTCCTGACAGTATTGGGAAAGGGAGTGCTGGTAGCACTCCAGAGTAGTTAGTTGTAAGTGGGGATAGTGGGGGTAGTACCAGTGTAAGTGTATATCTTGACCCATGAACAGGGACTGAGGGTTGAGGTAGTGGAGTAGGACTTGGAGGCATTGTGGGTGGAGTGGGAGGATAAGGGGGTACTGGGGCCAGGGGGTTGGAGCCTCCCGAAGAAACCAAACCTGGCCTGAGCATCCTCCCCAATGAAGCAGACACAGAGGCCAGGGTCTGGGGACCCAAAGGGCCTTGTGAGGTTGTTGGTCAGGTGTGTATGGATGGTGAGGGGGCCTGAGGCAGCACCATTTCATCCCGATGGGACCTCAAGTGCATCCTCAGCAGGTTGGATTGGGGTGTCTGCAGTGGAGCATACGACATACTGTCAAGAGTAGGTCAATTCCACCTAAATACAGATATAAATGACAGCAAGGAGGGGTGTAGCGGCAATTCCAACAGTGGGTGGGAATTCCGCACACAAGCCGCATCGATGGGAAGGGGCATGGGCATGGCAGGAGAGGGTGGAAGATAGCACAGGGCAGCACAAGGAGAGGTTTTGACCCGGAGACCACACAAGAGGGTGGCTGCTATGTAGTGAATTGCACGGGTATTGGTACCCACATGGGTATGCTTCATGGGTATGGCCAGGTGTGGGTACAGGTAATGGATTCTGGACCCTTCCAAAACCCGTACCCTTCATAGGGGTACATGGGTAGCCAGTCAAGGGTGGATCCTATTGTCACATGTCCAGAATTGGCTGTCAGCTCAGTCAACTTGGGCATTGATTTGCATTGGTATGTGGAGTAAGTTAGGTCTAGTGAAGGACAATGATGTTATGGGTGTCACAGTACTGGCTGAAGTTGAAGGAGATGAGGAGGAGATGGCAGATGGGTGGGACACCATTGTAGTCTAGCATTTGTGCATAGTGTAGTGAGAGGTACAAACCCATACCTGTACCTGGCAGTTTAGTGGACCTGTACCCATGCGTAAGGGTACTGTCAGGTGCGGGTATGGGTACAGTCAAATTTACCCATGGGTAACCCATGCCATTCACTACCACTATGTGATGCCCAGTCAAGTACCTAAGGCAGCTCTCAACAGCAATCCTTATGCATAAGCAGGTAATCGAGTTTATGTTGTATGCTGCAGTATCTACTACAGCTTCAAAGATTATATAGTAAGGAAGTAGTTAAAATGGAATAGTGTCAAAGAAGATCTTCAAAGAAAGAATTGCAAGACAAATACTAAGAAATTGCCCAGAAACACATTTCAGCCACCATATCCAAACCCCAAAGTCTAATATCATCGAGGGGCCTTCACTAGCTTGTCTGGAGACCACCCTGCAGGTCCTAAACTGATTCCACTCATTTCCAAGGTTCCCCAACATCAGCTGAACAACAGCAAAGTGTGCAGCATTCATTGGAATTATGACCCACATGCAGAATTATCAATTGTAGGTTCAGGGCAATCGTTGTGCAGTGGAATTGAGTCAGGAGTGGTCGTTGAGTGTGAGGACGTGTCAGGTGGCCTGTAACAGGGTGTGTTGGGTCATGACAGTCATCTTAGCCATGATCCTAGATGTTTTTCACTATCTTTCACCACAAGAAATTGCACAAAATTAATTTATTGATGATATCTTGAAACTGTATTGGTTGATAATCAGGTAAATGAAATAGGTTATTTTTGGCACATATATGACCAAATTCACCTGCTGCTCTCCAGGTGTATGTCACTGCTATCAAGCACATTTTAACTTGATATTTTAGGTGGCTTCTACATACTTTCAGTGATTTTAACTATATCTCCAAGTATTTTTTTAGCCTGCAAATTATGCACTCAGTGGGAGTTGAACCCAAGTGCTCATGGAATTGGACTCAACCCACAACTGCTGTGTTATCCATTACACTACAGTCCCCATCTAGACAATAAGATTTTGTGGTTTAATGTCACTCAAATTAAAGGTGTATCACTCAATATCCTCTAGTTTAATATCACTTGAGGGGTGTATTGTATCACTCAAAGTCCTCCAGTTCAATACCACTCAAATTTAATGGGTGTATTGTATCACTCAATATTTTCCAGTTTAATATCACTCAAATTGAGAGGTGTATTATATCACTCAATATCCTTAATTTAATATCACTCAAATTAATGGGGTGTATTGTATCACTCAATATCCTCCAGTTTAATATCACCCAAATTGGGGGGTGTATTATATAACTCAATCTCATCATGTTGAATATCCCTTGATTTCAAGAGTGTTTTGCACAACCTAATAATATCCTCCAGTTTAATATCACCCAAATTGAGGGTGTATTATATAACTCAATCATATCTAGTGAATATCCCTGGATTTTGATGGTGATTAGAAATCACCCATCACCTGTTTTGCACTGATTTTTGGGTGAAAGTCATAAATCATCTGACCAGATGGTGATAACAACCTGCTATTGGGTCCATAGTGAGCTGAGTTCATCAGTGGTTGGGTCATGAGACCCTGCAGGCCTTGCTGTGTCAGTGGCCACCACTTTTTGACCCTGGTATGATGCCATCACTGGCAGCAGTAATGGGCACCAATGGCAGAGCAGTGACACAAGGTTTGCCTTGTCTTTTAACTCCTCTCATAATGCTGTGAAGAATGTCATATTAATAATCTAAGTCATGGATACATTTTGAAGTGGGTGTAGCAAAGAATATATATTTGAGGTTATGCCACCTTGACTACCTCTGGCAGCTAAAATGAGACCTCAGTCAAGCTTGAGGTTGTTGGGACAGTGTGGCCACTGAATGAACCAGAAAATGGCTGAGATGCTGAACAAGACTAGGGCACCCGGTGGAATGTGGCTTAGAGCAGAACTATGGCTTGGGGCAGAACTATGGCTTAGAGTAGAACTAGCCAGACCTGTAGCCATGTCAGTATATTGCATGACCAAATGAAGGATGAAAATAATATATATAAAAGGAGACACACTAGTAGTAGATGGATTTATGTTCCTTGGATCGGTGCGGGTAGCCAGGGGCGCAAGCAAGCCGAGGCCGATGGATGATAAACCACCACTTATGAAATAATCCCGGGCAGTGAGGACTGTAAGTACATTTTGCTTGAAATGGTGATCAGTTGAATGAGGTTTGAAATCAGAAGGGTGATTACCAGAAAGGGAACTCCAAGGACAATCAAGGTGCTTGTCTCGTTGGCCCGAAGTGCTGACATACAGTTACCCTGATCATCTATTGGTCCCGCATTCATGTCCGATGAGGCAATAGGGAAATGCCTAACCCCAAAGTTGAAAGATAGACGAAATGGCGACATACATGCTGACAATCAAGCCTCAGCATTTAGAATTGAGGAGGAAAAGGAACAGACGGTAATAATAGGCGCCTGGATCATCATTTCCCATGGGCTTATACCCGTAAGCGAGACCCTTCAGAATATTTTCTACTACTCTCTTAGGCCCAGCTAGTCGTTTCATCCTGGATCAGTAAACGGTCTTACACTGAGTAAAGAGGTATGGCATACTGATGTAAGGTGACGATGCATCCATTATTGCAGACTGATTTGTGGGGATTGGGGACCTCAAACCATTAATTTTAATTTCTGAAATACCGTCAGTGATACCGAAAGTATCACAGGCTTGTGGAACGCACGTGTCACCTTAAGTTGCCAATCCGTATTTCCAGGAATCACATTATGGTTCTCAATTTTACCTATGATGTGCCTAGGAATTCCACCAATCATCAGGATACCACCTGGTTCATTGGGGCGGCCTAACCAGAATGATATTTGGCGGGCTCGCTGATCTAAACCATCGAAAAGTGTGAAAGGATGTGTGGGTAGATCCTGGTCGACGAGACCCAAGCCGAACCATCCTGCGTTAAGCTGTGTAAGCGCATCCGAACCCCGTATATTGGTGAGCAGAACTGGCGAGAATTGTTGAGCATTTAAGGAGGGTAAGGCGATTACTGGACGCACAGAAAGAGGCCCGCAGGGATACGCCGGGCACAGCGATACGGTCCGACCCGAAGACAGACGTTGCATCAATATTACGTGGTTTGGGGTTAGAATCAAGGGTTAATGGCGCGTAAGTAGTCGAATTTGCCGGATTATATCGACCAGATTTGGAGGATACGCAACCAACGCAATGGGGGTCCACTAAGTAGAGACCAGACTTTCTGGTATCAAACTTGAGTAGGATCGACATGGGAGGGGTGCCAATATCTATAGGCACGTAATGACTAGGAATCCCAGTGGGAGATTCAGTCTACATTCATGATCATAAGAGAAACACACAAGATTGAGAAAGAAGAATTTACAATGTGAAGCTGTATGGATGGTGGTTCACGGAGACGCCTTCGCAGATGGGGGACATATTCAGGGCGTGTACCCACTATCTCTGCTGCTGAGTCACGGTGGACCAATGATCTTGGATGACGTTGCTTGGAAGGAATGTGATGGATAACCAGCATATTGCTGACGAGAAGGAGCAGAGCAGAGCCGAAGAATACAAGCAACATCTGGACAATTCACTGACTTGTTTAGCGGGTTTACCGAACGAATTGTCACTATTTGAACTGCCAACATTTGCCGCGATGCAATTCTCTTGGTTACTTTGAGTGTATTATGTTTGTGTTTGAAAAGGGTGTTACAAAACAACTGTAACATGTCATTGCTTCGTATCAAAGCAACACAGCAGTATGTTAGTACTGTAACATGCACCTAATACTCGAGGTAATAATCATGGGTTCCGAGGCCTCCGCCCATGCCCCACACAAGCCCCAGGTGACAGGACTCGGATGTATTCGGTGCTGGATTCCTTCTTCCAGGGTCCGGTGAGTGTTGCGGAGAGCAAAGCGGGTGCAGCTTCGAGCCGGTGCGTCCCTTCTTGTAGATCTATCACGGCTAGACTGTACCCAGACATCACTTTGTAGACAAT
Organism: Clavaria fumosa; assembly: GCA_951802425.1. NCBI lineage: Eukaryota > Fungi > Basidiomycota > Agaricomycetes > Agaricales > Clavariaceae > Clavaria > Clavaria fumosa. The sequence goes on along the minus strand of OX637802.1, from coordinate 566,004 downwards.
CCGTCGGAGAATATTCCTGCAAGGTACACCTTGTCGCTGGAGCAGATGATAGAGAATGATTACCCAATCCCCTCTTACATGGCTGACGTTTTTCTAAAACCTTCTGGATGGGCTGAGTCCAACACTTTTTGACCCTGGTACAGTAATGGGCACCAATGGCAGAGCAGTGACACAAGGTTTGCCTTGTCTTTTAACTCCTCTCATAATGCTGTGAAGAATGTCATATTAATAATCTAAGTCGTGGATACATTTTGAAGTGGGTGTAGCAAAGAATATATATTTGAGGTTATGCCGCCTTGACTACCTCTGGCAGCTAAAATGAGACTTCAGTCAAGCTTGAGATTGTTGGGATAGTGTGGCCACTGAATGAACCAGAAAATGGCTGAGATGCTGAACAAGACTAGGGCACCCGGTGGAATGTGGCTTAGAGCAGAACTATGGCTTGGGGCAGAACTATGGCTTAGAGTAGAACTAGCCAGACCTGTAGCCATGTCAGTATATTGCATGACCAAATGAAGGATGAAAATAATATATATAAAAGGAGACACACTAGTAGTAGATGGATTTATGTTCCTTGGATCGGTGCGGGTAGCCAGGGGCGCAAGCAAGCCGAGGCCGATGGATGGTAAACTACCACCTATGGAAAAATCCCGGGCAGTGAGGACTGTAAGTACATTTTGCTTGAAATGGTGATCAGTTGAATGAGGTTTGAAATCAGAAGGGTGATTACCATAAAGGGAACTCCAAGGACAATCACGTTGCTTGTCTCGTTGGCCCGAAGTGCTGACATACAGTTACCCTGATCATCTATTGGTCCCGCATTCATGTCCGATGAGGCAATAGGGAAATGCCTAACCCCAAAGTTGAAAGATAGACGAAATGGCGACATACATGCTGACAATCAAGCCTCAGTGTAAATTTAGAATTGAGGAGAAAAAGGAACAGACGGTAATAATAGGCGCCTGGATCATCATTTCCCATGGGCTTATACCCGTAAGCGAGACCCTTCAGAATATTTTCTACTACTCTCTTAGGCCCAGCTAGTCGTTTCATCCTGGATCAGTAAACGGTCTCACATTGAGTAAAGAGGTATGGCATACTGATGTAAGGTGACGATGCATCCAATATTGCAAACTGATTTAGGGGGACTGGGGACCTCAAACCATTAATTTTAATTTCTGAAATACCGTCAGTGATACCGAAAGTATCACAGACTTGTGGAACGCACGTGTCACCCTAAGTGTCCATTCCGGACTTGTAAGACCCACATTATGGTTCTCAATTTTACCTATGATGTGCCTAGGAATTCCACCGATCATCAGGAAACCACCTGGTTCATTGGGGCGGCCTAACCAGAATGATATTTGGCGGGCTCGCTGATCTAAACCATCGAAAAGTGTGAAAGGATGTGTGGGTAGAGTCTGCTCGAGGATACCCAAGCCGAACCATCCTGCGTTAAGCTGTGTAAACGCATCCGAACCCCGTATATAGGTGAGCAGAACTGGCGAGAATTGTTGAGCATTTAAGGAGGGTAAGGCGATTACTGGACGCACAAAAAGAGGCCCGCAGGGATACGCCGGGCACAGCGATACGGTCCGACCCGAAGACAGACGTTGCATCAATGTTACGTGGTTTGGGGTCAGAACGAAGGATTAATGGCGCGTAAGTAGTCGAATTTGCCGGATTATATCGACCAGATTTGGAGGATACGCAACCAACGCAATGGGGGTCCACGAAGTAGAGACCAGACTTTATGGTATCAAACTTGAGTAGGACCAACATGGGAGGGGTGCCAACTTCTATAGGCACGTAAAAACCAGGAACCCCAGTGGGAGATTCAGTCTACATTCATGATCATAAGAGAAACACACAAGATTGAGAAAGAAGAATTTACAATGTGAAGCTGTATGGATGGTGGTTCACGGAGACGCCTTCGCAGATGGGGGACATATTCATGGCGTGCACCCACTATCTCTGCTGCTGAGTCACGGTGGACAAATGATCTTGGATGACGTTGCTTGGAAGGAATGTGATGGATAACCAGCATATTGCTGAAGAGAAGGAGCAGAGCAGAACCGAAGAATACGAGCAACATCTGGACAATTCACTAACTTGTTTAGCGGGTTTACCGAACGAATTGTCACTATTTGAACTGCCAACATTTGCCGCGATGCAATTCTCTTGGTTACTTTGAGTGTGTTATGTTTGTGTTTGAAAAGGGTGTTACAAAACAACTGTAACATGTCATTGCTTCGTATCAAAGCAACACAACAGTATGTTAGTACTGTAACATGCACCTAATACTCGAGGTAATAATCATGGGTTCCGAGGCCTCCGCCCCGGCACACAAGTGACACAGCCTTACCTGTGTATATGCACCTAGTACTCTGACGGTATTGACGTGACTTTAATGGGGCAAGTGACGGGATTGGGCAAGTGACGTGACCTGAAGATCTTGCTGCTGCTGCTTCGGCATTGACCAAACAAAAACGAGCAAATGAATTTTACATCTTCAGTGCCACCCGCTAGGAAAAAGCCCAGATTGTCCAGTATTTCACCAGCCGGCGATGCTCGCGGTGAGTGTAGCGAGGGATGGACAACTGGCGCTCCAAGGTTTATGTATTCCATCCGTGAAATATCTAAGAGGTCTCATGCCATCAGCGTTGAGGTGCGTTGTCAATAAAGATTCAATCGGAGGACACAGACTTCCTTCCTCCTTCAGGACATTCGCGATCTTGTGCTTCATCTCATCGCTGACGCACCACCACCAAAATGGCTGAGAATAGAGGTACGAGCCACCCGCACATGGTCTCCCCAGTTATATCGTTCCAATACAACTTGTCCAGAGCGCACATTCCATACAAAAAGTCGTTACTGTCCTCGTTCCAGGTCTCACTCGCGGCATTCTCTCACTCCCTGCTCTCCCAACTGCCAACGTTCACATTCCCATTCCGATTCCGGTGCCATCCGACCAGACCCGCCATATGCCCTTTATATACAATACTTTTAGTCACGCATGCCCCACACAAGCCCCGGGTGACAGGACTCGAATGCATTCGGTGCTGGGTTCCTTCTTCCAGGGTCCGGTGAGTGTTGCGGAGAAGGCAAAGCGGGTGCAGCTTCGAGCCGGTGCGTCCCTTCTTGTAGATCTATCACGGCTAGACTGTACCCAGACATCACTTTGTAGACAATCCGTCGGAGAATATTCCTGCGAGGTACACCTTGTCGCTGGAGCAGATGATAGAGAATGATTACCCAATCCCCTCTTACATGGCTGACGTTTTTCAAAAACCTTCTGGATGGGCTGAGACGCCGGAAGTCCACGAAGAGTCTGCATCTACCGGGACCGTGCAACCAAAAATTTACGCCGTGGATTGCGAAATGGCACGATCATCTCTATTCTACGCGTTACTTGTACCCATGCTGTTCGCCCTTAGTGCCTGACGGAAGACGGGAACGAACTCGCAAGGATTTGCGTTATTGACTACGACTCTGGCGTCGTCCTTTATGATCAATTAGTTAAACCGCCCAAGCCCATCCTCGATTATCTTACCAAGTATGTGGACACGTGACAAACCATCATCGATGATGTTGATCCTATTGACAAAGGTGGTCCGGCATCACGCCTGCTTCGCTGTCCACGGCAACGACAACCGTTTGCGACGTCCAAGCGTATCTACTTCACATCCTCTCATCTACGCCGACGCCCATACTTCTTGGCCATTCGCTTGAATCAGACCTGAAAGCTCTGAAGCTTTGTCACCCCCGATGTATCGACACGGCTTTGATATATCATCACACACGCGGGCGTCCTCTGAAGCCCGGGCTAGCGTGGTTGACTAACCGATGGTGCGGTAGAGAGATACAGACACAATTAGAGGGCGGTCACAATCCAGAAGAAGACGCGAGAGCCTGTATCGACTTGCTGAAGTTGAAGGTTGAACATGGCGCGTCCGATTTTCATTGGTTATGGAAGGCACTCTGACATTGTGCAGGCCCTGGTTTCGGAGAATTTAAAACAGATCATGAGAGCATTCTTGTACGAATGGCGAAATGTCAAGCTAAGGGCGCCGCCGGAGTAGAGAAAGTCCGTTCCGCAGTTATCGACCATGGGAATCCCGGATTTATGCATGGTACAAAAGCAACGACATCGATTGGGTGTAAGAATGATGAAGAGGTGTTGCAATCGCTGCTTGGCGTAATCCCAAGCCATAATTTCGCCTTTGCACGATTCACGGGTCTGGCAGACGCATTGGGGTGTAAGTGTACTGCCCTTTCCACGCCAAAGGAGACTTGACTGTTGAGAATCTAGGGACGACACCAAAAAACGCGACTCATCTTACACCACCACCACCCCCTGCTGCTATAGATTCGCTCACGATTGTCCTAAATACGTTAAACGACCAGTTGGCTGCGGTATACGCCGCACTTCCCCCGCGCACGGCGTTTATCATGTTCACAGGGCATGGTGACCCGCGACGGATGGCTCATTTGAACGCGCGAAAAGCTGTCTTTGAACGGGCTATCAAGAATGGGATGACGTTGGAGCAGATCCCGGCGGACGAGTGGTGGACTGCGCAGGATGGTAGGGATCTTGAGGCAGTCGTAGAAGAGACGAAAAAAGGACTGTTGTTTATCAGCGTCAAGGGCTAAATGATGTACACGTTTGATAGAATACGGCTTCCATCATGCAGCCTTCCTGTGGCGGTGAAGGCTTCACACGCTTCACACGTCTCTGTAGACACCATCAACACCCCTCTTATTCACCCGATTAAAGGACTCTACTCACCGTATCACCCGAACCGAACAATCTTGCGCCTCGTCTACGTCGATTCCTCAAGGGCAGCCTTGGTCTCTGTTCAGGCAACTTATGGAAAACGAGAGACAGGCACAGGGCGCTGACGACCTTCGTGCGGCGTCGCTGGGATCGTCCGCAAATGGCTTGCACAAAGGAAACTTCTTGGCGGATGAGGACCCAGATATCGAAGTGCGTTCTCCGGTCAGTGAAGCGCCCTCGGGAGCATATGGATACTTTCCTGCGTCAACCCTTACCACCGCACAAACGGGGGGAGTCGAATCAGACTGCTTGTCCCTATCTGAGCATCTGGCTCACGCGCAGGACCACGCGCCGTCCACCCCTTCACTCCTACCGCTGCCTCGACTCTATCGAAACATCCTCAAGTGTAGCATAGCATATTTCATTGGCTCGTTGTTCACTTTTACGCCGTATCTGTCTGGGTTCATCGCCGATATCGCATCGTATGGTCCTGGTCAACGAGGGCCCTCCCCCTCTGGCCATTTAGTAGCAACTGTGTGAGCACTTTATCTCTGTGTTTCCCATCACATGCGGATAAGTTGATTTTTGCAGCGCCGTTTACTACAACCCCGCCAAGATGATAGGAGAAATGATTGAATCTGATGTATTTTGCCTCGGAGCTCTCGTATATTCAGCAACCATTTGTCTTTCGAGCATGACTCTCTTCTGGTGGATTGACGTGAAGCCAGGCTGGGAATGGCTTGCTGACGCGCTTGTGATTTTGTGGATCGGTGTCGGCATGTCGGTGGTCGCCTGGACAAAAGTGTGGATGGCAAAACCGTCCTTTAACACCGGTATGAATGATGGTCTTTGGAGAAATCTTGACCTGAAACTTGTGTGATAGCTTGCAGTATGTCGGCAATCATCCTTTTCATAGTGTATGCGATTCACTTTCTGCCCGTAGCCGAGTCTGACCATATTCCATAGGCTTGTGAAGGAAGGCGGTCTACAGATCCTCCTTCAGGTCTCTTTCATTGTCGCTGTTGGAGCTGCCATATCAAACATTGCTTGCTTCCTTCTTTGGCCTCAAAGCGCCCTGTCACACCTGCAGCAGAACATGAGCAAAACATTGAGCTCCTTCTCCACACTCCTACATATGCTTACAAGTGCGTTTCTTCTTGAAGAACCCTTTCGTCGACCAAGCCATTGTAAGCTTCAGCAAGCCGTCGAGGATCATCAGACAAGCTTCACGACCCTGAAGAAGAACCTCGCGGAAGCGCAGTCCGAGTGGTTCTATCTTTCCGGGTTGGGGGGATCGGCGGCGGGAAAAAAGGCGTACGAGGACGCCGTCGACAGCTTGAACAGGCTAGCCCAACATCTGAATGGCCTCAGAAGCGGCACGAGATTTCAGTACGAGTTGGCGAAGGCGCACAGCGCTGGAAAACACGTGCTGCGGAACCGAGTTGCAGTGGCAAGTGGGGCCCAAGGACATGGGTTCCCCGGGCTGGATAGTGGTCGGAACGGCAACGGAAAAGGCAAGGATCCTATGAGCGAGGAAGAGGAGGACGACACATTGCTGAAGATTGCTGCTACGATGTTTGGTGAACTGGTCGACGATTTGGGCCCCCCGTTGCACGCTCTGTCGGTACGTCATAGCCTTGACACTATCGTGACGCGAACGAACTCGGTGCAAGCTAGTGTGTAGACCACTTGCGACATCACCCTGAAGCGTATGCGAGACGCGTTCGTTCCACGACGTGGTCGCAGGAAAATCATTCAGGAGCAGGAATTTCAGGATATGATGGACGGCATCCAACGGGCGTTGTTCGCGTTCGAGAGCACTTCCAATCACGCTGTAATTCGGCTCTACAGAACAGGTGGCTCACGCTCGCATGACTCACCAGGCAATTCTTCTGCCGAGAACTCTATCCTCACCGTCAACGAGGGCGAGCACGTGTTTTTGGCGTATTTGTGAGTTAGTAGTCCCCTTCCTGTCCGAGAGTTAAATAGGATCATCACGGCAGCTTCATTTTTACACTGCAAGAGTTTGCAAGCGAATTGATATCCTTAGTGGATGCTACGAGTAGGATCCACATCGCCGAGCGTGAACAAACGAGCCAAACTCTGTGGCGGACCCCTTGGGCTGTAATGGCGGCTCTTATATCTGGTAACACAATATTTGGAAAAACTGCGAATGACGAGAAATACGCACCACAGGGTTTCTCACGCCATATTCGTTCGTGCAGCTTGAACATCTGCTATTCCTGTGCTTATATCTCTGATCAGCGTCCGTCTTTATTCCTCATCAACATCGCCACAGAGTACTGTTTCCAAAGATCCGTCCTCATGCACCAGACACTATACAGACACCATCACGATCTAATCTGACCTTCATCGGCAGAGTCAAGCAGTCTATCTGGGCTTTGGGGGCACGATTGAAGGAGAGGGATATTAAGTATGCAATCAAGGCGGGAATGGCAACTGCCATACTGGCAGCCCCAGCATTCATCGACGTCACCCGGCCCACGTTCATGGAGTATCGTGGCGAGTGGGCTCTGATCTCGTTTTTTGTGGTTATCTCCCCGACAATTGGCGCAGTAAGTGATGGAGGCGTCTCTCTTGCACATCTAGGAAAGTCACACTTTTCGTTTGGTGGGTGTATTAGACAAATTATCTCAGCGTGCATCGTATCTTGGGCACCCTGTGTGTAAATCTTTCTTGAAGCCGCAAGGATGCTGCGCTGACTGATTTAACTCAGGTTTGGAGCGTCAGTTGCTACTGGGATCTACACAGCCTTCCCGGAGAATCCATATGTCCTTTCGATATTTGGGTTTTTCTACTCACTCCCCTGCTTTTATTACATTGTCGCCAAACCAGAGTATGCTACTACCGGGAGATTTGTCCTTCTCACATACAATCTCACATGCTTATATTGGTACGTGGAAGAAATTTCCTTGGTCAACACGGTTTCACTAACGGTGATATTTTTTAATAGCTATAATGTGCGCGACAAGAATATTGCGGTCAGCGATATCGCATATCACAGATTTGTCTCCGTCACTGCGGGTGTGGTTTGGGCTGCCGTTGTCTCCAGAATGTGGTGGCCTGCAGAGGCAAGAAGGGAGCTCAGTAAGGCTCTCGGCGAGTTGCGTATCGAATTTTCTGCGCTTGACGTCTGTTTCCATGCTGACACAAGGGATAGCTTTTGCTTAAACATAGGGTGGCTGTATACTCGGCTCGTCGCGTTCAACTCGATTGACCCGGCGCACGAGGGAGTCGTGTCTGTTCATGATGAAGACGATAATTGGCCTACGGAGGGCTCCCAACTATTATCCAAATCAGCTTCCGCAAAACTGTCAAACTCGATTGAAGAGTTCATGTCCATGTACGTGACAAGCTGATGAATGCCGTTCAGACTTCTTGACGCAGTTTCATAGGGAACTTCACCTTCAGATTAAATTAATTGAGCTTCGGGGTCTACTCGCGCAGACTGTACACGAGCCTCGTCTCAAAGGCCCTTTCCCTGTTGAGCTGTATCTGAAAGTCTTGACAAGTCTGCAAACAATCTTGGATCGATTGCACAGCATGCGCTGCGTCACAACCCGGGAAGAGTGGTAAGAACTCAATTTCCTGCCACACATGCACTGCCAATTGACTAGCATCCGAACTAGGCACACTGTGAGTCCATAACTATTGGCTCTGAGCTTTATTTGAGTGTCGGATAGACTGTTCGTCGCGACTTCATTGTTCCCGTGACCAAGGAAAGGAGGGAATTGGTGGGCAATATTATACTCGCTTTATCAGTGCTAGCATCGGCATTTCGGCTTAAAGCACCGTTGCCACCATATCTTCCTCCTGCTGAGATTTCTCGACAACGACTGGTGTGTCTATCTCCCAACTTTGTGTTCTTGACTGATAACTCATGTTGTTCAGGTCGCGGCTATACGACAGTTAGATGTGGTAAGGGACAGAGATGTGAAAGGATCCCGACAACTCCTCTTTTTTGCGTATGCACTGACTATGAAAGGGGTGACACAAGAGTTGGAGTATCTTGGCTACACGCTGCAAGATGCATTCGGTGTCATTGGCCAATCACGAGAGGAGTTCGAGGCAATGTTTGCAGCACAAAATGTATAAGCGCACGGATGGCAGGCTCAGGTTCCACAAGTGAACCACGATTTGTTGCCCATCTCGCTAAAACAACTGTACCTAAAACAACTGTATCATACAACTGTATCATACATTATACCATTTAACTTATCAATTGCTGGAACACAGCCACTCGACCCAACCGCATTCGTTACCGCATTCCGTCAAGCGCAAGCAGCTGCTCAAGCCTCTTCCAGTTGACTGCGAGAATGGCTACTCATCTAGAGAAAGAGATAACCGACCTAGTCAAACGAGCCGACAAGAACCCTGACAAGACAGGTCCGCAGGTGAGCGCGTCATTTGCGCACAGACATTCCACGAGAAGCTTACTTGGTTTGGATAGAGACGGGATGCATTGCGTAGGCTCATAGATTTGACGCACTCCGAAAATCCAAACCTCAAAGTATATGCGGCCGCGAACATCCGGAATTATTTCAACGATTTCCCTGAGCTTGAAGATGCTGCCATCGACGCCATCTATGATTTATGCGAGGATCAGGCCCCTTTGGTGCGTACATCCCGGAAAGAAAGATGGCGGGATTTAGTTTGACGGAGGTTGAAGGTCCGCACCGCGGGATACAACGCTATTCTGCAAGTCTCTCGGGATTCTAGGAAGTGGGTGAAAAGGAATGCAGATGTATTAGTACAGTTACTTCAGAGTGGTGCGTTTAGTTGTGCGCATGTCTTTCTTTCCCCACGCTGCTCATTCTTCCCCACTTAGACGAACCAGACGAAGTTGAATTTGTGAAGAAGGCCCTAAATGAGCATCTGGACTTGGACCCTCAAGTCACTATTGGCGTTCTGTGTGATCAACTAACGCCCTTCGACGACGCGGTGGACGAGGAGGAGAAGACCATACGAGAAAGACTACGCGCCCTTGTGATATCCTTTCTGACTGGTCGAGCCAAGCGCGCTATCGTAGACCGGCACGTCCACAAACCAGGAAGCGAGGAAGCTCTCGTCAATGGCCTGTTTCTGGTTAATTATTTCCCACCATTTGCTCCTACTTTCAGAGTGATTTATTCCATTGCTAGGCAATTTCGACCTCGAGAGATGATACACAGACTGTCACAATTGTCGACGACCTCCTGCTCGCACTTCCAGGCTTCAAGCCCTCTTCCCCCCGGATTCATGAGTTGCTCAAGGTGTTGCTTACTAAGGCCAGAACGATTCTGAAGGATGAACTCCGTTCTGGGGAAAGTGCATCACTGGACCGGACTCGCTTCCACCTCGAGATGGCCGCTGACGTTGTGACTGTGCGGCGGCTGACCTCTGCGGTTGACCTCCTGCAATTCTACTGTGGCCATCTGCTGGGGAAGATTGTATTGCAAAAACTCTCTGCGGATGCCCAACTTTTTGTCGTACTGAATGTTGCTGAAACTTTGGCCACCTGTGCTCAAGGGCAGATGTCACCTTCAGACCACCTGGCAATCTGTCGCAAACAAATTGTGGATGCAGCCCCAATGCTTCTACAGGTAAAGCAGCCATCGAAATATCATTTTTAAGTCTCCCCATCACATTGTCTCGCATATAGGTCCTTACGGATGCGAAACTGCCCAACGCCAGATCATGGGAAGCTAGTAAGGTCATTCTTAACGCGTGCACGGAGGTGAGCTTCCACTTGTAGCCTAAAGTTGATTATGAACATGAACAATATGTTATCCAGCGGAAGAAGGAGTCGGCGTGGACTGTCCCTCAAAACTTGACCTCGCAGTTGAAGATATTGCAAGGTCTTGCTCAAGTCGGGAAGGAAGCCCATCAGGACTTGAAGGACATACTCACGGTTCGCCACTTGACAATCCCTCAATTTTGTGTCATTGTCCAACGTATTTCCCTTTTATCAAATCCCAATAGGCTTTGATGCAGCCGACTGTCAAGCCAACGCCATCAACACCGCACAACGTCGTAAATGTATCACAAGGTGTCCCAAGCCGCAGCGCGCCGTCAGTCAAACCCCCAAGCGGCAACGGTAGCACCACCATGCCTGGACGACGCATCAACATACCTGGCAAGCAGCGCGTGGTGCATCAGGAGACAAAAATGCCCGCTGAACCGAAGACGGGTCCTCTTCCCGCGCCCAATGCGCCACCGCCACCGTCGCCGGCCCTTGTCAGTGAAAAACGGGATTCGGCACCTAGAAAACGTAGTCCAACCTCACATGAAGCACCTGTCTCTCCCAAGCGGGCCAAAAAAGCAAGCAGCCCACCTTCGCTGCTGAGCAGGATGACGGGCCCGGCAAGTGAACAACCCTCGGTCGGCGTTGCCGTGAACGCCACAGGCCGTGCTCAGCCCCCTCCATCAGCTGGCGCTAACATTTCCCGAGGTGGTTTCAGCATCAAAGGCGCCGCGCAGGCGGAGAAGAACTCACTGCAAACGAATCCCCTGACCACCCGGTCCGCTTCGCTCTTGGATAGAATAGCAAAGGGAGAGAGAAGGAAGTTCGCTTGAGGCCGACTAACATGTTGTTCGACTGCCGACCTGTGTCTGACACATTTCTGCGTGACCGTGCACAATTTGGGGCTCCACGGTGCCGTAGATCGTACGCATGCGGAACTTGGCTGTCGCAAATACAGGTTTGGATATTACCGATACATGGGGAGCATATGTCTATACAAGTGCAAGAGACTCAGCGTCCTCAATTTCATTAATCACCCCATTTAGTCAACGTCAAACAACAAAACTTCTGCGGCTCTGTCCCCTTCATTCGCCACCTGTAACTCACGTTGGCCATCTTTCTGCATGTATACATAGACTCCGTCTCCTTCCTTCAACACCAGTGCGTTACTGCCGTCGCCGGAGCTGACACGGATGGTAGCGCCTGTCGCTTTCTCGGGGTTATATCCGGATGACTGGATGACATGGATATAGGCCTTTGAAGTCGGGGTGGTGTGAGTCAAGGTGTTGGAGGGCGAGAGGAGTGTTGCGTAGAGTGAAAGCGGCGAGTGGACAGGCGCTGGGCCTGTGCCTTCGCGCGCCGACGACACGCCCTCGGCATCGACGGGAGCGACGACGCGAACCCACTTGTCTTTCTTTTCCTCATCGGTGAAATTTCTGAACGGATCGTCGGATGCTATCAGCGCCTGTAGAGAGCAAGAAAGACGGGGACTGACACACCTGGTGAAATATTGCGGCTTGAGGCCGCTTACAGAGGGTAGGCTCCAGATCTGCAGGAAATGGACTTGCTTGGAGCCGTACGTCTTTTCGGAGTGGGAGATGCCTGTTCCGGCAGACGTCAGCTGGATGTCGCCCCTCTTGAGAATTTCTGTGTTCCCCATGGAGTCGCGGCTGTACATCGCATTCAGAACCAGCAGATGTTACAAGAGAGATGAATGTGCGGACTCACTGCTCCAGTTCTCCGGATACGAGATAGGAGAATATCTCAAATTCACGGTGGCTATGTGTGCCAAAGCCTGTCCCCGGCGCGACACGATCCTCGTTAATGACACGCAGCGTGCCGAAGCGTTCATGACCGCCACGGTACCTACACGGTGCAAAGCTCGGTTGAGTTGCAGGGGACGGCGAGGTGGCTAGACTCACATTGCGAAATCAAACGTGTGGAATGTCTTCAGCCATCCGTGGTCCGCATGACCTCTCTCATGGCTGGGACGAGGAACGAATTTCGCGCCGACCGTCATATCGGTGATTCCACGGGGTAGACTCGAGTAAAGGCTGTTAGTGATTCTTCCCGCTCTGAATGCTCCTCGCAGTACAGCGGACAGCTTGAAAGAAGGCGTGTGCTGCGATTGCAGAGCTGAGCCAACGCTTTATATACTTTGGAGTGAGGTCGCGATCTCGTCAGCGCCCTGCCTTTTTCGGTAACGATTTCGTTGCTGACGAAGAGGGCGCTGACCAAGCGTGAGGAAATATTGACAGTCTAGGCAGCAAATGACAGAGCCGAGAAACGAAGATACCATGATTGGCAAGTGTCGGTGAGGTCGCCAGGTCATGCTAGAATTTGCGAGGTCGTATCTCGAAAGGGTCCACCGCCGTTATGAGCTCTCATGTGACAACGCTGCGTGTAACGTGTCGAGAAAATCTGTTCTGCGGCGTTGAGACAGCCCGCTACGCGTGCGACGAACTCAAAGCCTATAATGCAGCCTTCTGTGCCATTGAGTCGAGTGCCGTCGTGACACAGTTGCTATGTATTCGATGATTACCGTGTTCGCTGAAAGAACCGTGGGAATATATTCGGATGTAGCCGAGCGCCATCTCTGCGTCGTCTTCGTCGTTGGAAAAGCCATTGCACTCCATCCCGGTAGACGTTCTCCGCAGTCCGTACTCTGCTGTACGTGTGATTCACCTTCCGTAGTTCCACCCACCAGGTGTGGAACAGTTTCGCTTATCGTATTAGTTGGATTGCTTCTAGGCTGTTTGGCTACCCTTCATCATCACTATGACCACAAAACTGCCCGCGGTCCTTGCTGCAACTGAGGACGATATCCGACTACTGCTTTCTGCCCAATGTCACATTGGTACGAAGAACTGCGACAAGCAGATGAAGCAATATATCTGGAAGCGACGAAATGACGGTGCGTAGGCCACATCTCTTTGAGTGGTGTAGGCGTTGGTGACGACGTCTGACTTACTAGGCATCCACCTCATCCACCTCGGCAAGACTTGGGAAAAACTCGTCTTCGCCGCCCGTGTCATTGCGAGCGTCGAGAACCCGAACGACGTCTGCGTCATTGCGGCGCGGCCGTACGGGCACCGCGCCGTGCTCAAGTTCGCCTCCAACACAGGCGCGCAGGCGATCGCGGGGCGCTTCACGCCTGGGTCCTTCACAAACTACATCACCCGCTCGTTCAAGGAGCCGCGCCTCATCGTCGTCACCGACCCGCGCGTGGACCACCAGGCGATCCGCGAGGCGTCGTACGTGAACATCCCCGTCATCGCGCTCTGTGACTCGGATTCGCCTCTCCGGTTCGTCGATGTTGCTATCCCGACTAACAACAAGGCTCGCCATTCAATCGGACTTATTTGGTGGCTCCTCGCGCGCGAGGTCCTCCGCCTGCGCGGCACCATCCCCAGGACTCCTGACGGGTGGAACGTCATGGTAGACATGTTCTTCTACCGCGACCCCGAAGAGGAGAAGACGCAGATGGAAGAGGCCGCAGCAGCAAAAGTCCCCGAGAGTGGTACTGCCCCAGCAGAATGGGACACCGCTGCGGCGCACCATGCAGGTACGATCAACCCTTCCTTACTTGACCAACAAAAAGAAAGCGGTGAGTTGTTAATGGGAAATAGTTCCGCTTGATGTTTTGATCTCATTGACTGCTCAGGCGCTCTCGATTGGGCTTCGGACCCTCTCATTGGTCCTACCGACTGGACAGAAGGCCCTGGGGGCGCGAGTGGTTGGGCAGCAGACGCCACGACAAGTGGTTGGTGATTGAGCCATGCTGATTACAATATGTATACGTTCAATGCAAGCCCTTCGCACGGAAGCGACACTCGATCCTCGACGTTAGAATGACCGTCGTTCAGATTAACTAACGATTAGGGTGATTTGCGCCATTAGACTTGGAACAAATATCCGAGCGTGGATTTCCATTGCCGCGCGGGTTCCGTGAATTTAACTGATCTTCCGTCGTATTGTCTAGCGCTGTGACTCAACGGCCCCTCTCAAGGCGGGTTATACCTGGTTGGTTTATCTTGGTTAAGCCAAAGCTGCAAGCTTTGGTTGCATCACTCACTACTTCGAGCCCCAACTCGAGTCACGCCACCATCTGTGCCTTCAGCCGCTGAGTACGATAGAAATACTGGACAAAAATATGAACTAGAAGCCCCGAACCAAGAGAGTTCCCAAAATGTTATAGGTGGGTATCGAACAACCATGTTGCTCATGTCACGCCCTAAGACAGACAGTGAGGTCAAACGCCATCGCTATATTGATCACGATTTGTGAGGTCAATTGAGCCCATAAGTGGCGAGCGACACAAGAGGCAACTAACTTTGCCCATAATATGCCGCGTGTGCAACGTTGATTCCAGTTGAGGCTTCCAAGAAACAAGGTATCAAATGATCAGAAAACGCGCCACAGCGGAAAAGACACACTGATGGAAGCACTGCAAGTCGCATTTTCGACGCCCTCACATTTCTTGACGTGGAGTGCCAAAGCTAAATACTCTCAGCGAAGGATGGAGTGGCGTGGGACTGGCTTACGAGGCTCCTTGTGATGCCAGTACTCCATCCCGCTGAGTCCATCCAGTTATGTTAACGTTAACTTGAAAACAAAATGAAGATAGGCAAAGGAACAGAGACGAACTGATGTCCGTAACCTAATTCCTGCGGAATTACGGTAGGTACGCCGTCTGCATGTCACGAACAACGTTGTAAGCTGGATATGAGAAAATGGGTTCGCCTCACCAAAAGTGTGCACACCTATGTGCCAGGAGACGTAGTGAGGTGAGATAGATATATACGCGAAGCGTTGCAATACTGACGTACTCCGAAAAATCTTGTTCAAGCCGACCGTGTCTTCCACGAGTCTCGCATAAACCGGGTTACCCGTCCTGGGTTGACCTTGGACATAGTGACAATGTCAATAGATTGAACTAGACAGGAGGGCTAACTCACCATAAGTATACAGGCTCAAATTCTGCTTTGGGAATTTTTTTCGGAGAGTAAGGCTCGCGAGGGAGGCCAGTGCGCCGCCCATAGAGTGGCCTTGAGGAGAAAAGTTGGTGAGGGAAGACATACAAGACGCAGCGTGGAATTGCGGACCAGTCACGACAAGTGAGTAGTCTGGCATTGCGAGCACCAGGCGCTGGACAATATCCAGCATCTGTTCCGCGATGGAGTTGTACACATCCAAGAACCCTGCGTGCACGCGAGCCTCAGCAGAGAGGATCCTCGCCTGTGGAAGGGGTTTTAGGCGTATTTGGACATCTGTATAAGGGGTGGAGTGTGTGGGAGGGATTAGAAGGTGGACAAAGCCGGCAGCCGGCAGAACCAAAGGAGCAGACCTCGGATTACGTCCAAAAGGTCAAAAGTGCCCCGAAATGCAACTATGATCTCCTTTCGAGCCCGGTCGATGGCAACAAAGCCCCTGGTGATTATCGCCCCGTATTTCAACTGAAAGACAGAACCAAGCCCAACTTGAGACCGCGCGGCGGAAGTCCGATATACTTACGTGCTGCACCAACTCTTGCCCGGCGGGTTTCATACACAGAGGATGATACGCAGCGCTGGCGAAGCGCGCGTAACGGCGCAGGTTGGCGTAGGTGGAATTGTCGACCCCGAGCCCATCGTCAAGGCCGAAAGATACAGGGCTTGTAAATGTAGATTGTGTGGCCGGGTAAGCATGCAGGATGCGGACTGCGAAGATGCAAAGAAGAACGAAGAGGGTTGCAGGGCGGGGCATGGTGAATGCCAGAGAATGTGCTGTAGCGCTCGGGGAATCAGGAATTGAAATCTGATTTACGTGCTATTTAACTGCCAAGAGTTGCGAGCACTGATA
This sequence comes from Clavaria fumosa, assembly GCA_951802425.1. Taxonomy (NCBI): domain Eukaryota; kingdom Fungi; phylum Basidiomycota; class Agaricomycetes; order Agaricales; family Clavariaceae; genus Clavaria; species Clavaria fumosa. Next base: position 549,643 of record OX637802.1, on the reverse strand, counting down.
CACCCTATACGTCCAACAACAAAAGGGCTTGTCTGACGGGGCAATGCAACCAGGCTCGCCTCATCTAGCGTCTCATTTATGTACTCACCAGTATGGCTTAGGCGAGAAGCATCAACGAGCTCAGAGCAACGCTCAGGAGTTGTAACATGGAAAGAATAGAGGCCGCGAGGTTGTCGAGTTTTACCCCCATCAAATGGTGTGCGTGTCTTCCATCAAAACGTAAAATGACTGAATAGCAGATTAGGTCATTTTAGATTAGATTGCAGCAGGGACCAATACGTTGTCGGATACCGTCGCCCGCCACTCACATGGGGCATTCAATGTCGATACGAATTCTTGAGAAAGGATTCAGCGCATAGTCACCCTTTACTTTCATAGCAGCCTTCCCAGCTGTCACGAAAGTTTGAACCACTGAATTATCTGCTTTACATCATTGTTGGCTCTGATCTGTTGCTCAGTGTCTGCCAGACTAGAAATGCTTGCTTGCGGTCCGATCGCAGTACTTTGCCCCCTCGTCTCGCTTGACAAAAGTATCCACAAGAAGCGGCATTGTCCAACACATGTACCCGATTGCGTGGCCAACTCCAGCTTGTTCCACATCCTTTGCTGCCAACACAACGAACTCGTTTTGGATTCTTCCCGCGACCATCAGCATACCAAAAGCATGGGTATGACACGGGCGGTAGGATGGGGTGGAGCCTTCCACCAGTGCTTCTGGCATCTCTTTCTTCCTCTGAATCTACATATTCTGAGTCACGGTTGTCATCGTCTCGCATTTTTCTTGCCTTTCGAAGGTGCGCCCCTCTTTTGCACAGAGTGTATCCGAGTCGTTTTTGTGGTCCAGACTCATTAAAAGGTTGACAGCAGCAAACTTTTGAATAGAATTATTGCTGGAATTATATACCACCACCTTACACTGCATCACCTGATTTCCTGAGCAAGGGGATGCCAGAGCATGTCATAGATATGCTTGTTGTAAGTTTAGTGCAATGTCAAACTTGTGCATGGCTGTGCATGGGGATTGAGTGCATCGCATGCTTCAAGCACACGAGTTTCCGTCTGCTCAAAATGTCCATACCAAGGCTACAACAAAATTTCGCCAAGTATTCGCGATGTCTGGCGCACCATGCATCGCTTCCCAACAAAGACCAGTTTTCAATCATACCGCCGTACAACCAGCTGTTGCGTACGATCGATCGTGTGCGCGACATCCTGCGAAGACCCATGACTCTTGCCGAGAAAATCCTCTACAGTCATTTGGATGACCCCGAACAGCTGCGCGGCTATAAGGATAATATAAGAGGACGCGTCTACTTGCAACTCAGACCCGGGAGAGTAGCGATGCAGGATGCCTCTGCTCAGTAAGTAAGCAAGGCCAACGCTTTATCAGATACCGGCACCAACGCCGCTCATTCTCATCGTCCATAGGATGGCCTTGCTACAGTTTATGAGTGCTGGACTCGACAGATGTGCCGTCCAGACAAGCATACACTGTGACCACCTAATTCGCGCCTCTCATCGCGGTGCTGCGTCCGATCTCGAAGAATCCATGCAGTCCAACGCCGAGGTCTTTGAATTCCTCGAGTCCGCCGCAAGGAAGTACGGCATCGAGTTTTGGAAGCCTGGATCTGGTATTATACATCAGATCGTGCTCGAAAACTATGCCGCCCCTGGGGCTCTGATGTTCGTTTATTATTTTCCGTCCCTCTCCGAGTTCTTTCTTTGATTTTTTGTTCGTTGTTCTGTCCGTCATTTGGTATTTCAGGTTGGGTACCGATTCGCATACCCCAAACGCTGGAGGACTGGGTATGCTCGCCATTGGCGTCGGTGGTGCAGACGCCGTCGATGCAATGACTGGTACACCTTGGGAGCTCTTAGCTCCCAAAATTGTCGGTATGCACGCCAGATCAATTTGGATAGCATCCACGATTCATCCTGGCTTCAAGGTATACGACTGACAAACACCTTGAGTGGCTGGGCCACTCCGAAAGACTTGATCCTTCATCTAGCAGGGAAACTCACCGTTCGAGTGAGTGAGGGAAACAAGTCCTTGCATTTCTTTCTTTCTGGTTTGACACGATGCTCTACAGGGTGGTACAGGTCGAATTTTAGAGTACTTCGGTCCAGGGGTTGACAGCCAGTCTTGCACTGGTAAAAAATGCTTACTCCAATGTTTGCGCTTTTGCTTATGTCGTGGTTAGGCCTCGCGACGGTTGCAAATATGGTTGGTGCATTTGTCCCTCAGTCCACACGCAATTGACCGCCCGTCGCCATTTGTACAGGGAGCAGAAGTGGGAGCGACGACATCTACATTTCCATACACTCCCAATATGCATGCTTATCTCCACGCGACCGGCCGAGGAGCTGTTGCGCAGGCTGCAGACGCCGCAGCCGCTCAAGGTTTCCTGAGCGCAGACGAGGGTGCTGAGTATGACGAGGTCATCGAAATCGTGAGAAAGCAGCAGCGTCCCAGTGCCACGGCTAAGTTCTTGTCAGAACTTGTCCGAAATCGAACCAACGATCAATGGACCGTTCACGCCCGACTTGGCCACGCCCTTGTCAAGGTTTGGAGCGTTTGTCAAAGAGCGGGGTTGGAAAGACGAGGTTTCGGCTGCCCTGATTGGCTCGTGTACGAACAGCTCATATGAAGACATGGCAAGTGGTATTATCCATGCTCTATAGGTACCGTGCTTTGAACTTAGACTCAGACAAGTGTTGCGGATCTGGCCCGTCAGGCTAAATCTGCTGGGCTTACAGCGAAGGTAAACGCCTAAGTCGGTTCAATCTTGGACATGACAGTAGTCAATTTGCTTGTGATTTCCCCAGGTTCCCTTCCTCTGCACTCCTGGATCCGAACAGATTCGTGCGACCATCGAACGGGACAAAATCACTTCCGCATTAGAGGAGGTGGGAGCCGTGGTGCTTGCAAACGCTTGCGGCCCCTGCATTGGTCAAGTACGTGGAGATCCCTCGGTGGGTTTATCGTCACATTCAAATCGTCCTGCTGCATTAGTGGGACAGGAAAACAGGTGTAGATGAGGACAATGGTAGGTGTTATTTTGTCTTCATACACGCTGCCGCATACATTAATCCATCCCTCAGCGATTTTGACGTCTTTCAATCGGTGATTTTGAAAGGATCCTAGCTTTTGCGAATCTCATGCGTCTGAAGAAATTTCCGATCACGTAACGACGGAAACTCGCGCACCATGAACTTCCTCGCGTCTCCATCCATCGTGACGGCGATGGCATTTTCCGGCAAGCTCTCGTTCAATCCCACCACGGACTCGTTGACGCTTCCCTCTGGAAAGCCATTCCGATTTGCGCCGCCAACGGGGCAGCAATTGCCCTCTGACGGGTTCGCGCCAGGAGACGCGGGTCGCTATCCGTCGGTCCGTGTGCCGGAGCCGCAGCCCGAGACGGAGGTGGTAATCCAGCCAAACTCGCAGCGACTGGAGCTCCTCGTGCCGTTTCCCAGCCATTTCTGTGAGGCAGGTGGCGGGGGAGCCGAGAGAGAGCGGCTGCTGGAGCTGCCGCCGCTGACGGTGCTTATGCGTGTGCGTGGCAAATGTACGACGGATCATATCTCGGCTGCCGGTCCGTGGCTTAAGTATAAAGGCCACTTGACGAATATATCGGAGAATCTGCGTGAGTGTCCTGCATTCTCTTTCTCAACTTTGGAAAGTGTTGCTTTCGGCGTTTTAAACGTGACATTACATACGCGTATCAGTCATCACGGTGAGAGGTCGTTAAACTCTCAATTTTGCAATCCTTGTTCCTCAAGACGGATTCTCAGGCTTTCAATGACGAATCTGGGGAGGTCAATAGGGTCTTCGATCATGACGCTCAAAGCTTCGGGGCGATCCCCGAGGTAGCAAAAAGGTTCAAGGCTCGAAAGCAGCCCTGGACACTCATCGTAGACGAGAATTATGGTGAGGTACGGGACTCTTGTTCCCCCTCCACAAGGAATCCTTTTGGTAATCGTTTCTATAGGGCAGCGCGCGCGAACATGCTGCATTACAGGTACCGTCACTCTAAAAATAATAGGGTTGCTAATTATTTCCATCCCTTCTGCTAGCCGCGTTTTTACGGTGAGTATATCTTCGAGGTCGTATGTGAACCTGGATTACGAATACTGTCCCTCTTTGACTAGGATGCGCATTGATCGTGGCACGTTCATTTGCCCGAATACACGAGACCAATCTTAAAGCAAGTTAACATTTTACATGTTTTCAGAAAACCGTACTTAAACTTGTGCGATATCCTCAGAAACAAGGGGTCCTGCCTCTCTGGTTCGTCAACAAGGCGGACTACCAGCGCATTGCATCGGGCGACACGTTGCAGACGATCGGACTTTCGGATCTGTTGCGGGGCGATGGGGAGAGCGCTAGCGGCATCATGCGGCTGAGGGTCTCGCGCCGCTCTGGGGAGGCGTTCGAAATCGAGACGAAACACACAATGTCGAAGGATCAACTGGAGTGGCTTCGCGTAGGATCGGCGCTCAATTGCATCCGTGCACGCAGGGCGACGTCAGAGCGGGCAGCGCCAATGCTATGATTCAATCCTGCGGCAAGTGAATGTTCCATCAACTTGATTACTTTTGTCTGCACTTCGCCATGCGCGATGATTTCAAAGCGTATTCCTTGTTTTTACGAATCAATGAATCCTTGAGCGATGTGACAGAACTGGCACTGTTGGCTATGGCCTGAGGTGGTCCGCTGGCTGTCGGCTATCCTGGTTGTGGAAGGAGTGGGAGCTGCTCCTTTTTATCCGCCCGCTCTTGGGGTGGTGTACGTTGGAAAGGATGGAAAATGTGGCCAAGGTGTTGTTCTGGTCGTCAATTGGGCTTACAATGAGTAGGTATGAATGTCTAATTGTTACAATCATTTATGCTGATAAGTTTCCACCTCATACCATGCATTTGTGTGGGCAATTGGATTGAACATGATCTCCTGCGTGGGAGGTATTGTGCTCTATCGAATTGTGATAGAGCATAATACGAGAGGAAAGGCCCGTGGTAGATGTCAAAGTACGTATCAACGCCTGCTCGTCTTGCCACTTTTCCGCTTCCCAGCGAACAAATGTTTTGGCTGATAGTAACGTTAGTTGAGCAGTCTTTCAACAATTCAGTGGACTGACCATCTTGGTTCTGATCGCGCGGTCGCTCTCGCCTGCCTTGGCCAGCATATTGCGTGGACGTTGCGCGTACTGGCGTAGCTTGACGGCCTTTGCGAATTGCTGGACTCGCAAGTTTCAGAAAAGAACGGAGTTAGACCAAAGATAAAATATAAGGACATACAGCGGCGTCTCGCAGACCAGCTAGTTGGCGATTCGTGCGGGGCGCACGAGGATTCACCGCGGCGACACCGCCTGCATTTCTTTTCACGCGTTTCTTCTTCGGAGGGCCGTCTGCGTCCTCGCCCTCGACATCCATCCACTCGTCTTCATCGTCAGCGGCAGCCATGTCCACGTCGCCATCAGCAACGACGTCTACATCCATCTCAGATTCACGTTTCCGCTTCTTTTTCATCTCCGTGAGTGCCTCCGCGCGGGCCTGAATCTTGCTTGGGTCCAACCCTGCCGCGGCAAACTCTGTAGTGAGCTCCTTAAGGGTGCGCAGACCAGCGGTGCGTGGCAGGCGAGCCTGGTGCTGCCGCGTCTTCTTCGCGCTTTGCGACAAGAGCTTATGCGCGAGCATCGAGCGCGCTGCTTCTGCCTCGCGCTCGTCTTCCGAGTCAGGCTGAAAGGAGGGTGTAAGCGACACAAAATCAAAGGCAGACATCAAGATCGTTACCTGTAGAGCCTCGTCGGTATCATAGAAGCCTTCAGCTTGTAACTTCTCTTCTTCACGCTCGAGCGCTTCCAGCTTTTCAGCTATGTCTGGGTCGATGAAATCAGCGATGTTTTTGCCGTCCATGATCTCAGGCATGATGTCCTGCTTCCATTCCGGATTCTCGAGAATATAATTCTCTGCAATGAACTCTTGTGTCAGAGACTCGGCCCGGAATTTAATAGCGTGAGAATGCACCTTTTAGATTGATATTGAACACGCCAGGGCCACCTTCCTCAACCTCAATATCCTTCAGCAGTCGTCTCCTTTCCGGGTCGTTCTTATCGTACTTTTTCCGAGCTTTGACAGTGTCCGGCACAAATGGGGCACGTACGACGTCGTCCCGAGCTCGAGGTTGTGCGACGTGTATCCTGTTGACGATCTTATCGACCTTGGAACCCCGTAGCTTTGCCTCGACACGGTGTGCAAGGAGCGCGTCGCATGCGGTGTTCTTCAGATCCATGACGCCCTCCTCGGAATGGCAAGAGACCTGGATACATTTGACGTCAGATGCATCGATGATCTCTTGAACATGCGCGCGACTCTCGGGTGTTAGATTGTCAAGCCGCGTAATGTCGACTTTATTGATGACCAGCAACGTGGGTTTATTTGCAAAAAGGGGCTTGATAGAGTGAAACAGCTTGCACTGTAGAAGAGATTGGCTTTAGGGCCGTGAAAGGGAAGAAAAAAACAACTGACTTGTGCTTCTACAGTGTACCCACACTGTTCGCTCAGGTCCATAAAATACAGCACACAGCACTTGAGGTGCGCGAGCGCGGTGATACTCTGCATCTCGATGGTGTTCATATCTTCTAGCGGATGATCCAGGATCCCGGGTGTATCTATGACTTGCCAACGAAGGTACTTGTAGTCTAGATGTCCGACGAAGAGCGATTTGGTGGTGAAGGCGTACGGCTGAACGTCGACGTCCGCACGGGTGACTTTGTTGACGAAAGAGGACTTGCCAACATTTGGATACCCACAGACGAGGAGTGTACGCGTGTTGGGATCGATGGCGGGGAGACGAGAGATATGCTGCCGGACCTGCTCAAGATAGGCGAGTGGGTCCTTTTGCCGTCGCATGATCGTGGCCATGCTGTGGACGTCGCAAATGAGTTGACGCATGTGCTATCGATAAAGATATACCCACCGACCGAGAGCAGCTTTTTTGAGCTGCTTACACCTATAGAGACTGTCACCGAATTTGAGCAGACGGACATAGTCTTTGCCCACTTGATCTATCAAGTGCCGAGCGGTGCGGAGCTGGCCGAGGGCGAGTTTATAGTGGTTCTTGTCATAGAGTACATTCATAAGAGATGATAGAAAGGGGTGCAGATCCTGGTGTTCATTAAGTCAGACAAGGCTCAGCGACAAAGACGTCTCGGAGACGCACGTCGAGCATAGGGAATTCAGTTAGGATAGCACCAAGCTTCTCGTCAAAGGTGTCCTGAGTGAATCTGACTTTGCGCATGTAGAAGTTGCGTATCCGGCTGATCTTGAAGTTTTTGTGTATTACCTGCTTTGCCGGTCAAGCACAGACGCAGCGAGCAGAGATGCCTCGCACCGTAGGGGTTTTGCGTTGAGTTCTGGACAAGACAATGTCCAAGAAATCCGCTGCCGTTGGTACTGGGGCGATTGCTTTTAAACCGGACGTCGACATTGTGCATGCACAGGGGAAGGTGGTGCGTGCTGCTCAACGCTCGATTCGAGAAAAATTGTAACGATCATGTGACCTCTACAGCGCGCTTTTATGTCAAAAATGCGTCACCATTCCTTTCCGCCGCACCGCTCTCCATCCTGGCTGCATGGCTTCCAAACTGCATCGCACGCTTCTTCCTTGAGCTCGCCTCAATGAGGCCAAGTTTCCTCGATGCTAAGCGCAGCAACATTTTATCTCCTATGCCAAGCTCCAATCTCGGGTCAAGCTTGTAGTCCACGCGCAGCCGCGCTAGGAACGTGACAATTTCAAGTGATAGGAACGGGTGTCTCATCTCCTTGCCATGCGACGACACGACGCGGTCGTCACGTCCGAGATTTCGCGTCGGTAAACGGTCTAATTGCGATTGTAACTGAGCAAGGATCGCTTGAGCGTAAGGTGGACGAATAGATCTTAGGGAGAGACGAGTGACGAGACTCGCCTCATACACAATTGCTGGCCAGCCACCAGTGCTGAAGGCGGTGCGGTATCTACCGTAGCCGCCAAGCAGCTCATCTGAGCCGAGCCCATTCAGGAGCACCCGTGCGGGACTGGCATACGGAACAGGCACCGCCTCTTTGCAAACCCGCACTTGGCCAACTCCCCGTGAAGCAAAATACAACGCCATCGCGAGGCTCTGTTCTATGATTAGTAACGCTTCGTTTTGCCTCGGAGGCGTGCCTACCATGTCCATCACGGTTCGTCCAGGCCACATGAGGGCCTCGATGACGGATCGCACACTTTGAGATTCCTGCCTTACACTTGAGCGTTCTCGCATAAGGGGAGGTGAAACAACATTTCGACCTCGTAAAAGATATTGACTTCAACCTAATGCCATTACGAACCATGAGAACCGTTTTATGGGTCAAAACGGTCGACGCACAAAGTTCCACTTCCTTCCGGGACAAAGGTGCCGGAGTTCCTCGAGCTCGTCCAGCCCAGTCAGTCGGTCCGGAACGTCGAAGGGGTTCCCAGGCAACGTCTCCAATCCTACTTGGTTTCGCTCTCGTTTACGTCTTTTAGGTAATCCCCCCACGTTGCCATGGGATTGAAGCTGAATTTTGCGTGGGTTTTCAAAAGCCACGTTCAGCAGATCGAGGGGTTCGTCAAGGGGTATGTGTCTACAAAACAGAACATGATGTCCAAACGACCAGACTCGGCACCAATCCCTTACCGATGGGCGAGAAATGCCAGGATCGTAGAGTCTATGCCTCCGCTGAATAGCACCGCTACACGGGCCTCTCCTTTTGCTACCCTGTATTGACAGACAGCCATGATTCAAACTGAATCAAGAGAGTCACAATATGAGGCACCTACGTTACCCGAGGTATGTCTCGCACGCGGAGCATCACGCTTTTGTTGAGGAGTGTGATGAACTCGTCCACGGCCGGCGTGAGAGGTTCTGGTACTACATCCAGGGATCGGACTAGGGAGGGTCCATCTGGTGGTAGACTGTCATTCATTTTGCTCAGGCGTGCCTAGGACCAACATGTAAGAGAGAGGAAAAAGAGGTTGTCGAACATCCCAGAGGGACCGCACATACGGAGCCCCTTCCTGATCTCGTGGCCATGCAGCGAAGGCAGAGTCGAATCCCACGAGTGCCTAAGGTGGAACGATCAATTTTATTTCCTCATTAGCACTTGCCCACAAAAGAGTTCTTTTACGTTGGGTGCATCCGCCCATTGGGCAAGATTGAGACAATATATGGCGTCGGTCGGAAGCTCTTCGAACGAGTAGCTTGGGTCATGCCCTGCCGACACAGACGACAACAGGAACCACAACGCATCTGCGGAAGGCCTGTGAAACAGAAGGGACCGCCGTCCGAGAGGATCACGGGCAAAGAAAAGCAGCTTTGACATTGCCTAGAGCAGTAGGACTCAGAAATGCTGCAAGGCCCGGCCCGCGACTAGATACTTGCATGATAGTACACGAACGCGTATCTATTGATCAAAAATAATAATCTGAGCACTCGAAGGAGAGTCCACTGAGTAAGGGAGGGCCCCAAAAGAAGCACTTACGGTCCCTCTATTCCAGCGAAGATTTGAGGGAGTTGCACTGGCGACTCGAGTGTGCGAATCGCCTGAAAAAGCTTCACCCCATCATTCTCACTTGGAGCGACCTGCGAAAATTGTTTAGAGTGCGAAGGCACGTAACGCAGATCATCTGGGCAAGAATGTAGTAACGAACGTTCAGTCCATCGAATACCTCGAGGTAAGAAATCAGGCTTTAAAGCTGAGAGGTAGTCCCTAGAGCAGGACGGAACACACCTCTCCGTTCCAGCAAAAGACATCGCCATCCTCTTGATGAGGCTGCACAAGAGATGTATCTCCTCTAAGGCGCAATTCGGATGCGAAGAATTCCGCCGATATCACTGGCGCGTCGTTGCTGTCAGCTGCTGGAGCAAGACATGCGGCATTAGACGAGCTGGACACAACGGCCTGTTGACTAGCTGCAACGATATAAATTCGCAGACGGCTTTGCGCGTCGGGCCCTTATATTTCATTGCGAAGAAGTTGTAAATTACGCGCTTTATTGAACGTGAAAGTGTGCAGTACCTCTCTGACCGTTGGCTTGCTCAAGTATCGGTACGAGTTTCTGGAACGCGGCAGGTGCGGCAGGGTCGGTTCGGTAGTGATGTCGAGCGGAGACCAGGATTCCACACATTCAAAGAGCCAAGTCAGCCAACAGCGTCCGAGGTTTAGACGCGGAGCAGGTCAAACGATGAACAGTAGTGATAAAACTCAATTACATAACAAATCTATGGTACATACGGCCTCATACGCTGACTTAAACGTCAAATAGAAAATCTTCTACCTGAATGGGCCCAAAGGCGTCAAATTTGAGCAAGTCTTCGCCTTCATCCGCATCAACCTTCTTTAATCCAGGTTTGCGCAAGGCGCCTGGGGCCGCAGCATTGGGCACGTTCCGTAGAGTAACGCCAACGTCCTTGGATGCCCCGCCACGAACCGCGCCCGCCCGAACCGTGACTTGACTTTTCGCAACGACTCCGCGCGTGACGGGGATAGAATTGCCTCCCATGGCACGCGCCGTCACGGTCGTCCTGCTTTCCCCGGTCCTCATCCTAGATGTTGTTCCGCCATGAGTGGAAGGCGCAGTTGTACGAGCAGGCGGAGTGCTCCGCGAAGTGACGAAGCGAGCCCCGCTAACGGTACTTTTTGTTTTGCTTGCCGTCCTCGGGGTCGCAGTGGTCACTGTGGCAGGCCGTGCAGCTGGCGCAGTTCTCGTTTGACCCTTCTCACTTGTCGAGTCTATGATGGCTCGCGCACCCCCTTGCATCGCCCGAGGTGTGGGTGCCTGGCTGCGGCTGTGCATGGAGATATAAGTTAATCGCGTCGGGGGACGGCTGTTGGACGTTGCTGACGGGATGGGTGCAGGGGTGCGTGTCGTCGTAACAGCGTTTCGAGTGGTGCGAGTCTTGGTCATTGCAGGGACGGTCACTGCTGCCAGCTTGAAACGAGGCCACGAGGCCCCCAAACCATCGGCCGCGTCTTGGATATATTCGTAGTCGGGAGAAGTAAGATCCTCATATGGGTACGACTGAGCAAGGTTTATTAGGCTCTTTCCAAGAGTCGTGTATGAAGGCATCTCGAAAGGCGGCTCGTAGTCTGGGACTGTACCATCCCCCGTTGTCAGATGACCAAGAAGTCAAAAGCTGGGACATACAGATAGCGGTGGGCGCCATATACTCAATCTCGTCGAAACTTTCCGTTTGAGGGGTTGACTCTGGCAAAGCTGTCACTTCGCTTGTCAACTCGACACTCGAGTCGCCATCTTCGAACGGCTGGATGAAGGTCCCGTGATTGACAGGGGTCGCGGATTCAGTGTTCTGCGCGGCGATAGTCGACGCGCTGCGGGGCGCACGGATACGGCTGCGCGTCGAGCTTGGGCGAAGCAGCGAGTTGGGCGTGTCCCCGGGTTGAGGTTTGACTTGGGGCGCTGGGGTGAGAGGCGGGGGTGCGACACGGTTCGGAAATGGGGTCTTGTCCAAGAGGGGCCGCGTTGTGGTAGCGACTGACAAAGGGTGCGGTTTCTTCAAAGAGTTCACTTCCAGAATTGCACCTTTGAGCGGTTTCTGGAATGGGGTGTGCGGTGGAATTCTGTGCGTGTTACCCTTGCCGGTTACATGTGGCGTGTTCTCTTGGAGACCAGCGCGCCCTTTGAGAATAGACCTCCCTGGAGTTCTGGTGATGAGGGCCTGCGGGTGGTCGCTTTGGTGCGCTCGAGACAGCATCACTAGACTAGACGGAATTTGGGAAAAGCAAAGCAAACTGAAATTGCAACAACGACTTGATCACGTGCTTTAGGGTTATGCGGTCATCTTTCGCAACACTCCTCTTGATGAGCTGCTTCCATATTTCCCTCTCCATTGACCCATCATCCGCTTCACCCTCGCCGCCGCCAGACGCAGCGTTCGGCGCAGGCGAGTTCAGGTGGGCAGAATGCACGTGAGCACAACGCCCGGGCAATTCGACCAATATGCCATAGTTCTCGGTGGGCCGCTGAGTTTCTCCCTTGCCGCGAGCTCTTACTGGTTTCGGTAAACATCTTGCGGTTACCGCCCCCGGACTTGGCCCAAGATGACCTATTTGAGAAGCACCTTGTTGGGGAAGGTGCGCCACAAACCGTGCTGGTGGTTCTTTTCGTGCTCCGAATTCACGGCGTGGGCTCGTGTAGATGAAGAGCAGGCAATGATAAAGGGCGGCTAACAGCGCGATAGTGGGGGTGGCCACGATTTCAAACTGCCTGCGCAGCCGATAGCGGCACACACCCGGCAGGCACGGCGAGGCGTGATTCCTATCCACGCGTGGCCCTTGCGGTCAACTTGCTTCACAAGACTCCCATCCACAACCACCTATCCACAATCAGGGCAATGTTTAGCTCGGCCCTTTGGTCTGTCCGCAGACTGCATCGTTGCCTACCACCAAGATATTCCTCCTTTCCGATGAGGAGCTTCGTGACATCTACATCTGCGCACAGAATCGACGAGCTCCTCCTGTCACTCAATCCTGAGCAACTCAAAGGTGGCATTCTAAAATTCCTTTTGACCTTAATACTCATGTTTCAACTGCTTAGCCGTTGAACATCCAGAGCATGTACCCCTACAAGTACTTGCAGGGCCTGGGACTGGCAAAACAAAAGTGACTTGCCCACTTTTTTTTTTTCCTGTCAGCGGACTTACCATCCATCTCTAAGGTTTTGGCGGCACGTACTGTTTTTCTGATCCATCGCCGCAGTATCCCGCCGCCTTCCATAGTGGCCGTTACTTTCACTAATAAGGCTGCAATGGAGTTACGTGGACGTCTGACTCACACTCTGGGAAGATCAATCGCAACTCTTATCAGGGCTGGAACCTTTCACTCTTTTTGTTGTTCATTTTTGCGGCGGCACGGCGGTTCTATCGGCATAAACGCCAATTTCACAACATGTAATGCAGAGGACAGGTGAGCATTTTTAGTATATTGGGTCAAACTTTCATTGATTTCACGAAAATAGAAAACAAACTTTGACAAAATTTCTTGGATCGATCAAGAGACAATCTGCAGCTGAAAGAATTACTCTGAGGGAACTCTCTCGATGGATTTCGAACCAAAAGCTCAGCGGTCGCAGCGCCGCAGATATCGTGTCTACACTACCCACGGGGGATTCAGACCACAACACAAGGACTGAAATTATGGCGGGCCTCTACGCCATGTATGAGAAACACCTTACGAGTATCAACAAGCTCGACTTCGATGATCATTTGGCACTTACGGTCAAACTCATCCAACAGCGTCCGGAGATAGTCAAGTGGTGCAATCATGTGCTCGTGGACGAATTGTACGCTTTTGCAATTCATGCAAGGTGGGAGCCTGACTGCATTGTTTACAGTCAAGACACCAACACGACTGAATGGACACTTGCGCGTCTTTTCGCAGAACACCACCGAGGTCTCACAGTTGTTGGGGACCCTGATCAGTCAAGTAAGTTCCCTCAAGGATAAAAACATACGTCGATGGTAAATAAAGCTTTACTAGTCTACTACTGGCGCGGCATCCATAACCTGGACTTTTCAAAAATGAGGCAAGGTACAGGGAACTGGCATAATTTGCCCACCATTTCCCATAGCGAATGAATTGCCCTCCAGATTTCGCGGAGACCGAACAAGTTATACTTGTGCAAAATTATCGTTCTACCGGTTCAATCTTAATGGCTAGTCAAGCTATCATCTCGCAAGGTAGATTCTTATGATCGTCATCCGGTGCTTGCCATAGAAGCGAATGTCTTCAGATTCCTCACGCAAACCAAAGGCGTTACGTGCTGCCCATCCTCGTGGTCACACTCCTACACTACGCCATTTCGCATCTCCAACCTTAGAAGCTCAGGGCATAGCTGCCGAAATCAGGAGACTTATAGCGAAAGCGAATGGCGTAATACGATGGAGAGATTGTGCTATTCTCGGTAAATTCCTTTGACTTGGCACAAGGAAGTGCCGGAGTGCCGGAAAAAATCTAACTCGATTGTTTAAGTTCGATGTCGTGCACTGTCAAGACCAATTGAGCTCGCATTGATAGATGAACAAATTCCTTACAGGGTTTTTAAAGGTGATAAATTCTTCGACCGTATGGAGGTTTGTTCGAATTGCAGACTGTGTATATTACATCCACATCATATCTCCTCTCGTCAGGTCCAAGACTTGCTGGCATATCTCCAGCTTATCGACAATCCTCACTTCACGCCGGCTTTTCAGCGCATTGTCAATATTCCACGTCGGTGCATAGATGAAGAGGTGCAATCAATAGCTTTGTCTTGTCATGCTCATGCTCATAAGTCCGAGTAGGACCTGAATGATTTATTGAGGATGTCTGACAGGCTCAAACTACCTCTTGTAGAAGTTATTGAACATATTGTGGACTCGCGGATGCCAGAGCCCCGGTTCGGTCTTGCCAATAAGTTGAATGAATTTATCAGAGTTCTTAGATATTTAAGGCAACTAGTGTCAGAGGTGAGTTCATTCTTCTACCTGTTGCGATCTTCGTCTTGTGACCATATCTTGCGAAGAGCACTCCACTTGACAATATTGTTCGCAATCTTGTTCGCTTATTTGGCTACAAGGACCACCTGCGGAAAACACAGCTGGACTATGATATTCGATTGACAAATGTGAAAGAAATGGTGCTTTATGCGAAGGAATTCGAGGAAGCCCTCAACGACAGAGAATCTCTTGGTGGCTCAATCTCTCGGTGATCCATTTTTCATATCGGATGGCATACTCGGTACTTATTCTCCAACAGAGATACACCTTTGCGATTATTTCTTCAATCATGTGCACTTCGCTCTAAAGATAGCCCATTAGGAGCCGATGAAAATGAGGTACATCCCTGTCAATATATTTTTAACGTTCAGCTGATTCTAAAAATGTTTCATTGAAGGTGACCATCGCCACATGTCATGCCGCAAAGGGGCTCGAGTGGCCGGTAGTCTTCATTCCTGCTGGTAAGTGGTAGAATGATTTGTCCTTATATTGACGCTGCTGCATGTTTGTACAGTCGAAACCGATGTCTTTCCGTTGAATATGTCATCCGAGGTGGAAGCAGAGGACCGGTTAGTCAACGTGACAACTTTTAGTTTGTTTCCTCATGTTCCCTCTGTTCCAGTCGTGTACTCTATGTGGGATGCACACGAGCACAGTGTCTCCTGTACCTATCACATACTACAGCGAGACGGATGTCGTGGGATTCAGAGCTTTCTCCTTATATTTCGGCACTCCCTGAGGAAGAACGGGTATCAATGTTCCCAGACAATTTGCGCATCACCTCTCTAATTTTTCTTGCCAGGCGCTGTTCTCTGATCAACTTCCGGATCTTTCACCGGCTGATATTTCCCAGATGGCTCAAATGTTGGGCAGGCTCACTGGGCCGATGGAAGGCGACAGCTGATGTGGTGCACCTTCTCAGGTTTGTGGCAGAAGTCTTGCCTCTGGGCACATTTGCTCAGGTTAAGTGTGTTCACACTAGCCTTGCTTGTCCCACCAGAGACTGCTCTGAAGTGTTCAATTATATCCTCTGCATTTGACAGTGCATTTCCAGAAAGGTGTGGAGCTTCAAGTGATGGTGCAATGAGCAGAGGAGAAGGCTGCAGAGGTTGCAACTGGGGAAGGAGGTAGCCTGTGACTTGTAAATAGTTTGATTTATGATTTTGTCTCTATTTTTTGCGTTTCTTTGTGCAGTCAACTGGCATCATTTCACGCACCAGTCCTTTAGTACCGGCAGTCGCAGTCGCATTACTTGGACGCAACATGCGCCTCTGCTCAATCATGTGATCTGATCAACAAGCCTCTACATGGATTGCACAATGTCTAAAGCCAAAGAAGTATTACAGGTATACAACAGTCGGAGACAGTACACAGACAGATAAAGAACTTCAAAAACACAGAATAAGTGTCCTCACCAGCACACAAAAGAGAGGAATACTTCAAAATTACAACAGAGCATTCGTCGACCCACACCCACTGGGCTAAGAACCGAGTGCACTCAATAACATTGCCAACGTCCGGTCGTCCAAAGGCCCATGCTTTGCCAACGCATCCATAAACTTGTCCACGCCTCGCGCATCTGACATGGGCGCCATCTTCAAGCACAGCGCCGGCACCACATTCATCAGCCGGATCGACAACGACTGCAGTATCGCCATCAGGTCTGCGTACGACGCCGTCGCGCTTAAGCATGGGAACAGCGTATCCGCATTGTAGGTCAACTCTAACGTCTCCTCCTGCTCCTCTTGCTGCAGGCCATCATTATCGTCAAGCAGAGTCGGTGATGTGATACCGGGCTCGCATTCAGCGAGCGACCGGAACATCCGCCTCATTGACAGAGCCTCCAGACGTACGCAGAGCCTCGCTAAGTCTCGGATCTGCTCCACAGAGAATTGCACCCTTGAGTTGGACGCGCTTAGTACGGTCTCACCCTGCTCCAGATCTTGTCGTGCAGCCAGGTGTTTTGGGTACACAACCGACAGCGTCTCGGGCACCTCCAGTCCCTTCAACTTCACCTCTCCAACCGATATAACAGATATGCCCAAGTCCTTGATAGCAAGGATGGCATCCGGCGGTTGCAGATCTGAATATTCCGTCTCGGCATCCGTCTCCGTGATTTTGGCGTTGATCTCGCGAACAACATCCGAGCTGACCATGATCTGCCCTCCAGCCGCTCTGGCAGTGATCCGCGCGGACCGGTTCACCATAGGCCCGAAATAGTCCATGCGTCTAGTGATCGGGTCGGGCTCACATAAGGGCGTCCCGCAATGAACCCCCATTCGTACCGACAAGCCACGCGCAATGACCGTCCCATCGGCGTCGCGGATCTCTTTACCATCTTCGCACTCTAGAATTTCCAGGGGCCACGGCTCCTTCAGTAATTCTGATTGCACGCTCATGCACCACCACAGGGCAGATAGAACCGTTGGGAATGAGCACATGAAGGCATCCCCTTCCGTCTTCACCTCATACCCACCGCAGAACCTCAGTTGACGGCGCAGTAGGTTGTTGTGTAGCCGCATCGCCGTGGGCATGCCCGGATTCACCTCCCAAAGATGTGTCGAGTTGCGAATATCCGTGAACACTAACGTGACATGTCCCGTCGGTGGTGACACCTCGCCATCCAGTCGGGTGATGTTACGGATGGCAATGTCATCCCTCTTCCTGGCGCGGCGGGGGTCAACGACAAGAGCGTCGGTCATCGGCCGGCGCGACACCGACGTGAAGAGGTCACCAACGCTAATGACCATGATCATAGTGCTTCCCTCCGCTCCATAACTGATCGCGAAATCTCGCAATTTCTGAGCAGCAATCATGGGGTCCGCGCGCTCCGATCGTGCGATATCCACAGCAGTCTGATAATCGACGTAGTCCCACAGCCCGCGGTTGCCGATGACTACAAATTCATCCAGATCCGAAAGGTCCCACTTGCAGATATCAGGACGAGCGTTGATGACCGGGAACAGGTGGTAGAAGCCGAACGAGCGAGATACATCGACCTCGTCATTTACAGTGCCCTTGGGTGAGACCCAGCCTTCCGCAGCTCGAATCCTGGCAGTCTCCTGACGATCGAAGGGATCATGCTTCCTAGACAATGGAGTGGCCGCACCCCTCCGGGAGACCACAGCAAGTGCGTCGCCCGCATTGGCGATAAACAGCGTCTTGCCAATTAGATATAAGACAACTCCTGAGGCACCCGATCGGCTGTCGATTAAGCGGCTATCGCTCGCTACACCACCAATACCCGCATCACTCCCTTGCGACGCCTTCCGCCTGGCCGCTGGATCAAACAACTTGTCGTGCAAAGACTTGTTTAGATGCAGGAAAGCTCTTCGCAACGCGTCAGGAATGCCTTCGCCACGCTCAGGATCAA
This sequence comes from Clavaria fumosa, assembly GCA_951802425.1. Lineage (NCBI taxonomy): Eukaryota > Fungi > Basidiomycota > Agaricomycetes > Agaricales > Clavariaceae > Clavaria > Clavaria fumosa. The sequence continues at coordinate 531,712 of OX637802.1, read as the reverse complement.
GCTCATCCAACGCGGTGGCAAATTCGGACAAGAAATTGTCATGCAGGAATTTGGTAATGCGCTTGTTGCCAACACTCTGCGAGCGGCCAAACATCGCAAAGACAGCTTCGTCTTTCCGGTCGCGGAACTCAGGTTGAACAAGGTCGAGCATCGTCAGGTGCGTATGTTTGCCCAGGTGTCTGCCCAAATTATCCGCGATGCCATACGCCATCTTGTTGACGGTGGAGAAGGATGTGCGCACACGCCGCTCCTCGGTGTCTTCAGGTTCATTTTGTAAAAACGTAGTGGTTACGTCCATCAAACCGAGAACACGGAGTTGCGTGAGCTTTGAAAAGTCAGCAAGGATTCGTTCGTCAGGACGCCCTGTGGACAGCGCTCTATGACTGTGACCCGTCGGATCCGGCTTGATCTCCAGTCGCTTGTTGCCTGAAAAGTTGAGATACCGAAGGTTCTGGTTAAAATTCCTATTCGGAAAGATGTGAGAACAAGTTTGTCCGCCGCAAGATAGTCACACAAACCAATTCCAGTCGAACTCGAGATTGTTGATGTTATATCTCAATATATTACTTCCCACGTCAAGAACCGCAAGACTCTGTAATTTCCCAATTTCCTGCGGCAGAGTCTGCAAGCGATTACCGTTCAAAAACAGGACCGACAACCTCGTCAGCCGATGAAGATCCTCAGTGGGGATTGTAGTAAGCTTATTCCCGCTCAGATAGAGCTCTTCCAATAGAGTCAGTCCACGGAAGAAGTTGGGCGGAAGATCTTGAAGCTCATTGAACGACAGGTTGAGGACTGTGAGCTCTTTAAAAACCATGAGCGGTAATATGCTGTCATCCGTAAACTGATTCTCTCCCAGGTAGAGCCGCTCTAGTGAGTGGGCCAACGGAGGTATATACCGGCCACTATGCGTGCTAACCACAGATGCCTTCCTATCAGCAGCGAGCGAGTCTGCTGAGGGTTGGTTCAACGGCCCATTTACCGCCAATGCCGGGGGAGACTGCCATGACCTGATCAGGTTTGACGTGGCATTGATATGTGTTAGTGACGCGCAGTTCCACAGGCTCGCTGGAAGCTCCGTCAGACTGTTGTTGTGCGCATCGAGTGTCTCAAGCCGCTGCAAGCGCCCGATGCTCGTTGGTAGCGCAATGAGCTCGTTGTCCGAGCACGACAGTAGCGTCAGCTGTGTCAGTTCGCCAAGCGACTCGGGGATGAAGCGGATGGAGTTGTGGTCAATCTTGAGTGACTGCAGAGACGACAGCTGGGAAAAAGCCAGGTCATCCAGCGAGGAGAGCTTGGCGTGCGAAATGTCAAGCGACTTCAGCGCGTACGGGTGAAGACTGATAGGGTTAGGAGCGAGCGTCAGCCTAGTGATATCATTGTACGACGCGTCGAGGGTCAAGAGAAGCGGCCCGAGAGAGAGGTCAAGCCCGTGTATGGCGTTATGATCTGCACGCAGAGTCTCCAGGCGCGGAAGCACGCACACGATAGACAGGTCAGAGATGAGATTTCTCCGGCAATCGAGCACCTTCAGACTAGCCAGATTCTTGTACTCGATGGGCAACTTGGACACCTGATTACCTACGATAATGAACCGCTCTAACGCCGTCAGCTGCCCAATCTCCGCAGGCAGCTCAGATATCATGTTGAAGGAGACATCCAGATCGACGAGACTCGTCATGTCGCCCACCACTGTGGGTATGTGCTTGAACTTGTTGTTGGAAATGTTGAGATACTTGAGGCATCGTAAGCGGGGAAAGTACCACGGCAGCTTTTCCATGCGGTTGTTCTGCGCCTTGAGTGAGCGCAGCTCGGGAATACGGTCGAGACCAGCGTCGTCGAGATCGACAATACGGTTACATGAGATGTCAAGGAGGTGCAGTGTGACACTGTGCCGGACGCTCTGCGGCACTTTCTTCATTGCCATGTGCGAGAGGCGCAACTCGCGCAGCGTGACGCACGCCTGGATGAAATCGAGTGGAATCTCCAGCATGGGATTGCGTGACAAAGTAAGCGTGACGAGGGTCTCAGCCTGCTTGTGGAGCGAAACAGGGATGGCGATGAGACTGCGTCCCGTGAGGTCGACATACTCGAAATTCTCGAAATCAAACTCGGAGTCCTATTGACAGCAGATGACGCTAAGACCGGGATGCGTCAATAAGAAAATACGTACGGCTGGACCTAAAAGTTGGCTCTTGTATTGAAACTTGAGCAGGAATGAGATGTCGTCTACGCCGATGCGGTCCAAGCCATCCTTGACGTCATAACCAGCCTGCTCCAAGCGCCTCCGTACGATGTCCGCCGGCTTTTCGGTTTGGGCCAAGACACGCTCTATCAACAATAAGGAACGTCAGTGAAAGAAACTAGTCACGTTGAGACACAATCTCACCTCGTCCCCGTTCCTTCAAATACAGCCTATGAACTTCTTGGTCAGCAACCTGCATTCGGACCTTGCGATTCAAAACCGGCGTCAAATCCGCCACAGTCGTCGAAAGTGGAATGGAACAGATGTGATACTCCCCGTCCATTTTGTAGATACGGATCTTGTAAGTCTTGTAATCGACGGGGATAGGCTGTACAACCTTCATTGTCTTCCGCCGTGACTTCCGCTTATGTCCCGGGGGAATGAAGCTCATTGGTCGGCTGGATGGCGGACCCTCATCGGAGCTAGAATATTGAACGTCGTCGAGTACCTCGCCCTCCTTGTCGACGGCCCAACTCTCGGGAGGAATCCATGTCGGACTTTCCGGCAGCCTGCGATTAACATAATCTTGGGAGTTTTCGGGCGGAGGTATAGCGCCCAGGGGAAGAACCGTTTTTGGACAGACTCTGCGGTAGTCAAGACCAAGGACGGGACGGCGCGATGAGCTGAGAGTGGGATGGAAAGGATCCGGATTATGGAACATGGATGAGGAGGGAGAAGGAGAATCGGCGTGATTGGGAGAGTAGCCATTGCGGACTATTCGACCATTGGGGACGCTCGTGGAGCTGTTTCCGAGAGGGCCAATATAGTCTGGAGGTTTAGGAAACAGGACAACGGTGAAATCGATGATTCCATCCATCTCGTCAATGTTGGTATCCAATGTGAATTCTTGCTCCGCAGTTTCGGGCTGTCGTGGCAGAGGGGGAGCAGGGGGAGCAGTTGGCGGTTTACGCCTGAGACTACGAAGCCTGTCGTGCTTGGTCGTGGGGGGAGAGGGCGAACCCATGGATAGGAAGGACGACACAGAGTCTTGGGGAGGAGAGAGGAAGGCCTGAGATTGAGAATAAGGATGTATATGATCGGAGGTATCTGATCGAAGGCGAGCTCGACTTCGGGATTTCTTGAGCATAGCCGTGAAGATGGACGACTTGGACTTGCGAATAGCGTGGGGCGTTTGGGGCTGGGTTATCTCTGTGCTGGTCGTGCTGGTCGTGCTATTCGTACGGTGGCTCGTGGAGGAGTCGGCTATGCTATGAGATTCACTGGGACGACCGTGTCGCGCAGCGAAGAAGTTGGGTATGCTGGGTTGACGAGGCAAGGCGAAGGATGCGAAGGAGGGCTTATGGGCGAAACCGACCTGGCGCTCCTGGCGCCTAGGAGATTTTGGCGGAGGTGTCGGCTGCAAGAAGGCCCAGCGATAAGGAACGGTGGAGATGCGGGGATTGAGGAGAGTGCACTGACCGGATCACCATCCTCGTCAGACGCGAGGAAGGGAGCAATGGCTAGATCACGGCCATTCTCTGCGCTGAGGGAGGTTTTGCTAGCAAAGACCTCCTTACACATGATGTCTGCGGTATCTCGAACGTCGAAGGTGAACTCCTGGCTGCCCGGCATGATCGAGAGTGGTACAATGGGGCAGTGTCGTTCATTTGAGGGTGCTGCAATGAAACGTCGGTGAGTGCTTCAAGCCACTGACAGACCTTCTCAAATAGCCTTGCCAACGACGACGACAACGACGAGGACGACGACAACTCGACGACGAGGAGAACACTGATTGGAAACTTTCCCAAAGCTGTCACATGAGCTTACTCAATTTTACTATAAATGGTATGCTTACCAACATGCCATAAAAGGAAATCACCCACACTTTGCCGAAACTGAGGCGATACACTGGTTGCGAGCCAAGCCAGGTTCGCCGCCCTTCCACTCGCACCACTCTTCTCTCCTTACCCTCATCATCTACTCGATGGCCTCTGCAACCACCACCGCTTCAGGTGGGCCGGCTGCTTCAGCCATTCCCCCAATTGGGGCAGGTAGTTCCAACCTCAGGGTGGGTCCCCGGTTCGAATTTGTCGTTTCTTTGTCTCCCTGACACTGCGGCGCCCACGCAAAGATCGTCGGCATCGTTCTTGCAGTCACTAGCGGTTTTCTCATTGGTTCAAGCTTTGTGTTCAAAAAGAAAGGACTGTTGCGCTCGCAGGCAGGGGGCACAGCTGGAGAAGGCGTTGCCTACCTCAAATCGGTGCGTACACTACAGGAACCGCTAACTCGGTACTGACGGTACGGTACCACTTCCTACAAGCCCTTATGGTGGCTTGGAATGATCTGTGCGTACCTTGAACGCATTTCCATTCCACCGTTGCCGATTTCTCTGTACTCTTCCAGTGATGATCATTGGCGAACTTTGCAACTCTGCCGGTGGGTCCTAGCCTGTGCAACGCTCGTATCCATCTCAAACATCTTGTCTCAGCTTATGCCTTCATTGAAGCAATCGTTGTTGTGTGTATCTCTTGTCTAATCTGCCTCACCTTGTCTTCACCGGTACCTCAGACTCCCCTCGGTGCACTTTCAGTCGTCATATCCGCCATTCTCTCCTCCATTTTCCTTAAAGAGACCCTAACTTTCTTTGGCTGGCTGGGATGTACCCTCTGCATCGTGCGTATCATTCACAAATACATGTCCTTTACTCAGGGTTCTACCAGCTTGGATCCATCATCATCGCTCTCAATGGTGTGTGCACTTAAACCCGTTGACCTCACCACACGTAGTCTAACCTCTTGCCCTGATGTCAGCCCCACATGAAGCTACCGTTGGCGAGGTTGAAAAGTTCAAGGCCCTCTTTCTCGCACCAGGCTTCCTCATCTACGGTAGTTTCCTCATCGTCGCTTCGCTCGTTATCATCTTCTACTTTGGTCCTAAGTTGGTCTAGCGTTCACCCGCATGTGTCAATACTCACACTGAGTGCCACAGGTACGGTAAAAAGAGTATGCTATGGTACATCTCCGTTTGTAGTATGATAGGGGGCATTAGCGTTAGCGTTATGACTGGTCTGGGCGCGGCGATCGTAAGGACGGCTATGGGCGACAACCAGGTGCGCGTACCGATTTTCGCCCACACTGCTGAACTCATTCGTTGCCCGAAATAGTTTAAGCATTGGTTCATCTATTTCCTCATCCCCTTTGTCATCATCACGCTTTGTGAGTTGCATGCCTTTCATGGGGAATATACTCTGACACTGCTACAGTAACGGAAATATATTATTTGAATGTTGCGCTGGCGCTGTTCAATACAGGTAAGTGACAGACGGTTTCTCCGTGCCGCAGCTCTTCTAACTCTTTTTTCTATTAGCAATGGGTAAGTGTAGAATTCGATCACAACCGAGTGGGGGCTGACATTTCATTCTAGTTACGCCCACCTACTACGTCATCTGCAAGTCTTCCTCACTTAATTTTTTGGCTCATGCTCATCTTCATCACAGTCACGTTCTTCACGATTGTCACGACGGTTGTACGTCGCCCATTTTATTCTCTCATGCCAATACGCCCCTGATACACACGCCACCAGGTTCTCTTCCAAGGGCTTAAAGCCTCTGCGGCGCAAATCATCACGATTGTGATGGCTTTTCTCGTGATCTGCGTGGGCATCACCGTCCTGCAGATGTCCAAAGTCGACCCGGCGTCGCTCACGAAACTCGACCGGCGCTCGACGATCCTGCTCGCCGCCGCGCGCAAGCAGACCGAGCTCGTTGAGGAGAAAGCCGTCACGGGCGTCGAGGATCCCGGCATCGACACCGTGCGTGGGTCGTTCGGCACAGTTAGGAGCATTATGCGCGCCCGGCGGCTCAGCCAGTCGCACGGCTCCGTGCGCTCGCGCGTCAGCCATTCGCTCGATCCTGAAGGTTTGCCGCCCTCATCGTCTCCCTCGTACCGCAACGGCATGCGGCGGCACCAGCTGTATGACGCGCCCGTCCCCTTCACCGGCGACTCCGGCGACACCGACGGCAGCTCAGCTGTAATAGGTACGGACACCTCCCTCCCCCACTCCAGCTCCTCCCTTGCGCTCTCGGTTCCGGAATCGTCACATCAGCAGCGCCTGACGTCTCGTTCGACCTCGACTCTAGCGAGCGAAGCGACGCGCCGCCCAACGACGCTCACGTTCCAGAACGAAGATCTCGTGCACTCTTACACGCGCCCTGGCCAGGGGGACAACTCCGTGATACACGAGCACCGCCTGCCCAGGTCGCCGAGCTCTGCTGCGTCTATGGCGATCTCGTCAGTGGTGGCCTCGGCAACGGGAGCATCAGCACCGCCCCTGCCGCCTCTGCCCGTTTCGCCAGTTGCAGAGAGCGGGTACCCGCCGCCGAGCGCGCGCACCGCGATCTCGCGTCCTATTCCCCCGCCCACGTCACCACACTCCGACACTTCAGAAGCTACAACGCCTGTGCAAGGGGACACGCTGCGCCAGCAGGCCGTCCGCTCCTTCCGGCGCGATCAACAAGCACAACAGCAACAACAGCCACAGCAACAACAGCCACAGCCACAGCTCCGCCGCCCTGGGTCCAGCCCATCTGCCACGGGGATATTAGTTCCCCCGGCGCGTGCTGCTGCTGCGCCGCGGCCGGACGCGCGCGAGGTATTTGCAGAGGGTGTCGAGGCACCGGGTGGGCTGCTCCCCACAGATGGGTCGTCTGGGTCGCTCGAGGCGTCCCTTTCAGAGTCTGCGTCAAGCGAAGAGGGGCAAGCAAGCGACGCTGACGCTGATGTGGACGACGCTACGTCAAAGGGTATGTCGGCGCGGCGGCCGGTTCGGCGGCCGTACCCGCGTGGGGGGGCAGAAGATGGGGAGGAGCGGGTGAGTCTGTGGCGGCGGTCGAATGAGAGCGACGACAACTTGTCTCCCGATGCCGAGAGTGGGAGCGTTAGGCTTGTTAAACCCTCCTCGGGTGGTGGCAGGTTCTAGATTGGACTTCACGGAAACTTCACGACCTTTATTCTTTATGGAGACGGTTATTTCGATTTATCTATTTTTTTTCCCTTTCTCTGTTTCTTTTGATGAACATTACGCAATCAAAAAGGGTTACACGACCCGTCCGCATTATCAGACCATTTGGTGATCGTAACACAAGATGTCTTGGATTCAGAGATACAAAGTTTTCTCTTAACGATTCAACGCTATCTCAAGGGAAGGTAATACATAAAACAGCCCACCATTCAAAACTTGAACGAACTCGGGATGACCTCGACCCAATACCCGTCGGGGTCCAGCAGAAATGCAATGTTCTTCATTTTCCCCTCGTCGGGGCGCTTCTTGAACGGGACCCCAAGGCTTTCGAAGCGCGCACACGCGCGGTGCACGTTGTCCACCATGATCGCGATGTGCCCGAACCCGCGGCCCGGCTCCGTGTTCCCGCTTGCGTACCCGGTGAAGGAGGGATCGGACTCGGTACCGTGATTGTGCGTCAGCTCGAGCACGCCTGGGTGGTTCGTGGGGGGAGGGGATTCGTCAAAGGTCGGCTAATGTAACTTACCCTCGCGCACAAAGAGCGTCTGGCTTTTCTGTTCCGCCGTCATACCGGTGGTCGTCCCGTCGTCAAACGCGAGGAAGTAGAGCGTGAAGTCGCCGCAGTTCTGTTCTGCAGCCCGCGACAACAGGACACAGTCCATTTCGTGTTGCTTCGGAGAAACGCGGAGCTGCTTGCTCACCATGCAAGAGGTCCATACCGAGTATCTGGATAATGATAGCGGTTCGAAACGAGGTGTTAAACAACAAATTGGCTCAGGACGACAGTCACGACACAGACCTCGGTGTAGAAATGAAGGGATGCCTTCGGATCCTTCACGCGCAGCATAGTGTGATTAAACTAAAGCCATTACAGCGGCGATATACTATGAGGACATGACCTTGCTGGCAAGAACAGACTGCACCTTGAAACTGGCTGTCTCTGTGGTACGAGGCATCTTGTCTGAGGTGAGGTGGAGAGAGACGAAGGCGTGACGATATGGCTATGGCACAGCCAAGAAAGCACCAAGGCCCCTATCACTGTCTATTCAATACGCAAAGCGCCTTTCCTCATTTCTGTATTGTAATTCACAAAAAACAGCAAAAAAAAAAAGTCAATACAGAAAAAGATTGAAGTGTCAAGTCGTCTCAAGCCAAAGTCAAAGCCAAATCGACATCAAATAACATCCTCCGAGTCCCAGCGTGACACCTTCACGAGTGGTTTCCAATAGTACTGCTTGTGCTTCTTCGTCTCTGCGCGCTTCTCCGGCTTCGGCATCATGCTCCGGATCAGCGCTGCCCGCTCCTGGTCCTCGTCCCGCTCCGGTACGTAGAACCACTGCGCTTCCAGCCTAGCATCGCCCGTATCCTTGCCCTTCAAGAACATCAGCACATCCCGCTGCATCCAAAAAAAAGGTCACGTAATAAAAACTCACCCGGCCAACCTTGGCAAACACGCCACTCCCCGTCGGCGCACACCCACTCTCCAATACGTCCCGAATCAGCGCCTTCCACGCCTCTGCGCTGCGACGCTTCGCGAGCGCAGGTCGGCTCTGCATCACCGCGCGGTGCAGCCCCGACACGGGCAGTGACGACGCGCGTGCTGTTGCGAAGCTCTCAATCAGCAGGCCATGCATCTCGGCATACTCCGCGCTCGCCGGTACCGGCGTGGTCGACGTAGGATCGGGATCGGGATGTGTTTGTGCTGCTTCTGGTGCTGCCGGTTGCAGAGGCAGAGCAGGTGATGAGGAGGGCGACGCAGGTGTCGGGGATGGTGTTGATCGAGGCCTGGATTTTAGAGGGTCCGCCGCCACCGCCGGGGCCTGAGCCTGAGGAGGCCCGCATGCTTTCAGACTGTCAGCGCTCCTCTTCATCTTCACCTTCTGATCATCCTTCGCTCTCCTCGCAATGTTGGTGGTCTCCACCGTCAACGTCGGCTTCCCTGCTCTCGTCCCCGTACCCACACCAGTACCATTCGCACTAACAACGCCACGAAGTCGCTTCACCTCGCCATCGCCATCGCTACGCCGATTCTCGTCTGAGCAGGGCACGCGAGGCACGAGGCGGGCCTTCTTGTACGCGTGCCCGTCTGTGCGCGGGGCAGCGGTAGACCCTACAACGCGCCTCTCCCTCTCCGCCCTGCTGCCTTCCGTGTCTTCTGCTTTCCTCTCCCTCCGCTTCCCACTCATCTCGGCTCGCGTGGCGCCTTGGTCTTTCGCCGGGACAAGCACTCGCATTCCTTCGTCTTCCTCAGAAACCTCTAGTATCATCTCTGAACTCCCCGCATTCACGTGGTTTGGCGTCGTCGTTGACGCTACTTCAGGCGGCTCTGCACCATCTTCTCCATCCCCATTTTGGGCCTGCGGTGGGCTCACCGACGCGGCCTCATCGACGACAGCCGGACCATCCAGTGCCATTTTTACGTCCCTCTCTAGACATTGCGCTCCTTTCTGTGCGTTTTCATCCCCTGTCCTAAGTTCCGTGGGCATCTCGCCCGCGTCGTCGGCTAGATCCGAAGAGGCAGTTTTGTCTTCAGCTGGGGGAGGCTGGGGGGAGATGAGCAGTGCGCCCGAAAACTCTGTATCCCTGTCTGTGCGCATATTGTCGCCCGCAAGGGCTTCCTCTTGTACTTTGGGATAGAGAGACGCTGAGTCCTCGTTCTTGCTGGGATGGCAATCTATAGGTGAGGGATGCAATTCATCCATGGGCGTCTCGGGAGGGTGGCTATATGCAGCCGAAAATGGAGACTCGCAGAAATATGATAGTGACTTTGCACGTTCTCGAGGAGGGGCAGAGGTTGTGCTAGCCTTTTTCATCAACCCGAGGTCGAGGGGATTTGGACGCTGGCCGCGCCATGCCTCGCGCCTCGAACTATGCTCGCGCTCGTGTTCATGCTTGATCTCAGGGGGTGACGCAGAGTGGGCGGAGAAGACGGAATGCCGAGAGAGGTTACGCAGTGCGCGGGGGTCGTCCATCCAACGGCCGCGCTCTGCGGAAGTGGAGAAGTAGGTCTCGCGTGGGCGGAAGGAGAGGTAGAACTCTTTCTGTGTGGAGGGCGGGGGCTGCTCGTTGTCATCGTCGCCATCGTGTTCGTCGACGTCAGACGAGCTAGGGTCATCGACTTGCATGTCGACGGCGGACGTTTGCTTGGCTACGTCAGTAGTCCAGAAGTCGAAGTCGCGCGCCTTCGCAGGAACGGGTTCATCGTAGCCATAGGCGTAGCTGTAACTTGGGCTCCTGCGTATGCGAGGGCAATAGAAGTCCCGGGTAGGCGGTGAGGTGGACAGGTAGGGGGTGTACGGGAGAGGAGACGAGGCTGTAGCGGGCGAGGAGGCGATGGGTGAGTCAAGGTCGACGTGTTGCGGTGAAGCGAGAGCGGGGGATGTAGAGAGAGATTTACGCCTGTATTTTAACGGGAGGACGGATGGCATTTTTGGGTCGTTGTCGTGGTAGTTGGGTGATAAGGAGGGGAATGTCACGTGTGTTGGGTGTATCGACGCGTTTGTTTGGACTTTGCTTGTTGCTATGCTGTGTGGCAGTGTAAATAACCCTAACCTTACTTGCCAACTAACCTTAACCCGATCAATGATGGCCGAGATGGGAATTACAATGCCACAATAAAACCCAACGCGTCTCTCCGCGTACAGCAACGCTTTCTCTCTCTCTTCTTGACTACTACCATCCACCACGGAAAAAATGAGACCATACTCAGGCCTTGACACCGACCAAAACGTCGCAGATGGTGCAGGCGGCAGTGGCACTAATGACGATAACACCCAGACGCAGACCCAGTCCACCCAACCTAGGACCCAGTCACAGGCCCTGGGCATGGAGTCCCATCTCTGGGGCTACCTTCAGCCTTGCAGCAACGAGCTCACTCGCATTGACTTCTGGAAACACCAGCCTCGCTACACCATCGGCAGAAACCGCGACATGAACGACCTCTTCGTCCCAGGTATAAGAATCAGTGAGCGGCGCGGATCTATTTACCCTGCGCGTCTTTTCTGATGTTGGATATCCTTTTTTTGCAGGCAACAAGCATCTCATTATCACATGGGATGAAGTCGAGGACCGTAGCTCAGTCGTCACAATCCAAGACCTCTCCAGTAACGGCACTTTCGTGCGTCTCCCATCTCTCTATCTCACGCGCCTCAACTCAATAGCAATGCAGATCAACGGCGAGAAAATAGGGCAGGGAAAGTCCTCCATTCTCCGCGAAGGCAATGAACTCGCCATGGGCAACCCACATCCCCATCCAAACCAAATGGAAGACTACCGTGAGTGCTTCTTCCTCCCTCGCGTTACTTACCGTGACCGATCGGGCCGATTCCACACAGGGTACATTTACCGACACCTCGCCGCTGGCCCTCCCAGAGAGGGCCTCTACGCACACTACGACATCGCGAACGAGCTCGGAAAGGGCTCTTTTGCGACCGTGGTTAAAGCCATCAACCGCCGCGAGGGACACTGGTACGCTGTAAAAATGATCCAGCGTTCGCGCATGCGCGCGCGGCACGTTCCACGCGACGCACATAGCGCTGAGAACAACTTCCAAGCGACGTCAGACCCGCACGGCCAGTTCCTCCGGGAGATCCGCATCTTGGAGAGCTTAATACACCCGAATATATGCCAGCTGAAAGAGGTTTTCTTTGATGACTCCACAATCAGTGAGGCCATTTGTTGCGTCATTTGAAAGAGACTTGCATCGTTGCTAACATGCCATTCCGAATCCCCCTTTGTCCAGATCTCGTCCTGGAGCTTGTGGATGGTGGCGACCTTCTCGACTACATAATCAGACGCGGGGGCCTCAGTACGTCGTCCTCGCCATTACAGTCACACAATGAATGAACGACACCCTACAGCTGAACCCGTCGCCAAGCACATAACTTATCAGATCTGCGACGCTCTCGCCGTAACTTCCCCTCTCTTTTTGCTCTTACAACTCACCTGACCAATGACTGCTAGTACGTGCACGACCAGGATATCGCACACCGTGACCTCAAACCTGAAGTACGTTCCTCCCATCTTTCTTAACGAACCATCATCTGACTGGCTCGACTTTGCACCTGCAGAATGTGCTCCTCACCAAGGAGGACCCGCCTACGGTCAAAGTCGCCGACTTCGGCCTCGCAAAGATGATCGACAGCGTCACCATGCTTCGTGTCCGTCCTTTTTGTTGTTATTCTTCTGGTTGCATCACTCAGCCTTGCTTTTGTTCGTGATGTGACAGACAATGTGTGGCACGCCAAGCTACCTCGCCCCCGAAGTCGTCTCCCAGGTCAACCAAGAAGGGTACGATCAGCTCGTCGACAGCTGGAGCGTCGGCGTCATGGTATTCTCCATGTACGTATTCGCAACGCCTACATCCCCTCGTGCTTGACAACCAATTGTCGCCCCCCTTTTGTTCAGGATGACCAACTCGAGCCCGTTCATCGAAAATGAAATGGAGCAAAACATGGCCGTGCGCATCCGGACGCGCACGGTCGACTGGAGCACACTCACCCACGCGGCGGTCTCGCACGCAGGTGCCGCGTCTCTCCCTCCTCTCCCCGCTTTTTAGCCGCTCACCCTGCCCTTCTTGGGAAAAACAGCCGAAGACTTCATCAAGCGCCTCCTCGCCGTCGACCCCTCGCAGCGCATGACCCTCTCCGATGCGCGGCACCACCCGTGGTTGCGCTCGCGGCCCATCGTGCGCCGCGACCTACCGGAACAAGACTATCCCAGTAGCAGCTCCGTAGCCCAAGACATCAGCAGCGGCGCAGAGGAGTCGGACGCGCCCATGGGCGCTGAGGACGTCGGTGGCGCAGATAGGGTCAGGGGGGCAGACGGGCAGGTGGCACCAGCCATGTCCATCGACGACGACAGCAACGCCATCGCCGCCACCCACGACCACGCACGCCGACGGGGCGCCCGCACCCCGCCCGGACAGGACACAGGCTCCGTAAGCGACGGCCTCCAGGGACTGCAGCTGACCTCGGTGCGCGGCAGCGACGACGGCGGCTTGGACAGCACCGCCGACGACACTAACGCCGGCGCGGGGCTCATGCCAGCAGACTCGTCCGAGGCGGTGGTGGCGAGCATGCCCGGCGCGTTCATCAACGCGCCTCCCACCACTACCACTGCCACTACCACTACCACTACCGCCACCACCACCACTCCCGCCGCCGCCACCGCCGCCGCCAACGGCTCCAGGACCCGCGGCGGCGCACGCAGCGGGAGCGGGCGGCGGGCGCTCCAGCGCCGGAGCGACATCGCAGCCGCCGCCGCCGCCGCCACGGACGGCGCAGCCGGCCCGCCCGTGCCCGAGCCGTCCACCGAAATGATCGAGCGCGCGCGCGCACGCGAAGCCGAGCCGCTCCAGCAGCCCTCGCACACGCGCGCGGCCGCCGCCGCGGGGAGGGGCCGCAACAAGCGGCTGCACTCGGAGCTGACGCCCATCCCGGACGAGCACGGCGCCGGCGCGCTGGCTGCGGCTGCTTCTGCTGCTGCCGCCGCCGCTGCTGCTCTCGCTGCGTCTGCTGCTGCCGGTGCGGGTGCTGGCCCGTCTACCAACGGCGGCGGCGCTGGTCCCACAGCGCGCAGGGCCGGCGCCAATGCCAGCAACTCCCCCGCCGGCGCAGGAGCAAGCGCAGCAGCGTCAAACCTGCCGCCCGGCCCGCGGTTCGAGCGGCCCCCGCGCTCCAATAAGGTCGCCGCCGACGACCAGGGGCAGGGCATCAAGCTGCGGCGCTCGGCGCGGAACAGGAGTTGACGGCAACGCACTTCGGAGATGGCCATCAACCACAGCGCGTCCGTCCGTCCGTCCGCCCCACCTCCGGGGTGCTACTCGAGAACGCAAACGCACGTCGCGCACGCTAATCAAGGTCTCCTTCTCTTGAATTGTCCTGCAACGCGTCTTTCTTGAATTGTCCCGCAACGCGTCTTTCTTGGATTATCCCACAACGCGTCTTTCTTGGATTCCGACTAGTGGATATATCGTATCATAAACATCTCGGGCCGCCCTGAACGTTTTCTTGGTTCCTCGCTCGTACGTACATACGCGTGTATCGTCTCTCTCCTGTCTGCCTGCCTCACCTGCTCCGTGCGCTCCCTGCTTTGCTATATATACATGAATTTTCCTCTCCATCTCCGCTGTCCACCCTGCTCAGTCTGTATCTCACATCTTTATTCTCTTTCTTGTGTCATAGTCCTTAGAAACAAAACAACAACAAAAAACGTGCATAAGCGTTGAGCTTTGGTTGTCAGTCATTCACAACAGGAAAAACGAAGATATCCAACTTTTTTAAATCATTTTCCAAAAAATATTTGTACGAGCGCGCACTAAATACTGATGCATGCGTGTATGTGTGTGTATGTACAATTTTTCCTAGTCCTCCGTACCTATAACGCCAAGCAACGGCTAAATCACCCCGTTTGTCCAAAGATAAGTTATATCCGTAAAACATGCCCAGACGGCATGAGCGTGAGGAGAGGAGAGGTATCATCAGGCCGAGTGACCAGTAGAAAGACAGCGTATGAAGGGAATGAGCAAGTCCAACGACAGGAGAAAGTGCCGCCCAGGTATCGCGCGGAAGATAGCAAACGTGAGCAGATGGGGGTAACGCAACCAGAACAAAACAAAAAAAACAAACAAAAAAAAGAACGAGCCATCACCCCGCTACCAACCCAAACCCGGGGGCGAGGCCAGGCCCAGACGTAATAACGGCGCCTACACCGTGGCTCTTCTTGCGCATTTTCGGCGCCCGCTGCCTCGGCATCTTATGCCCATCGGTCCCATCACGGCTGGTGTCGCTACGAGGGGGCTCCACGCCGCTTCCGTCATCTAACGGCCCCGTAGTAGAGGCCGTTGGCCTCGGCGCCCGGTATTTGGGTGGTCGCGAAGACAATTTCGGCGTCGTCGTGGTAGTCGTCGACTTCCTGCGCGCACCCCGCCTGCAGTGTGTCGGAAATACGCACTTGAGATCACGCCGCGCACATTGGCTGTAAAAGAAAAAAAAGGTGAGTCAATGCAAGGTAAATGGCATGCACGGAAGGAAAAAAGACCGGAAAATAACGAAGAACCACAAGCAATAAAGGCAAAAGTGAACCGAAGGACGACGCCCAACAGGTGCAGGGGCACCACGCGGCCTGATTTGCCACGCGCTTATCACGGATCAGCGGCGATAGGGAACAAGGTAGAAGAGGGGTAAGATGCTTCCCATCAACCCTTTCGCCGCTGGATCATAAAAGTGTGCATACGCAAAGGTGAGCCTTCCCCTCTCACCCCGCAAAACCCCACTCGCCGCACAAAAAAAAAACGAAAATCCTCTGGAGAAGGTAGGTACTCACTTGCACGTAGAGTCCTTACTATCCGGTGAGGGAGCACCACACGCGATCTTCCGTCCGCGGCAGAAAAGGCACGCCAGACGGGGCGGGTACTCGCGCCCTCGGCGCGGCGACGACGAGCTCGTGCTCGGCTGCGGCTCCACTTGCGGCTTTTGCGGCTGCTGGTGCCGGTGTTGGTGCGACAAGTGTTCACTTGATTCCGTCTGCTGCGATGACGAGGATGATGGGGGTGACAACAAAGGCGAGGCCGCAGACGGGCCAGACAACTCAGAGCGCATGGACAGCTTTCGCTTGCGCGGACGTCGAGACTGTTGTCGTTTCCCGTGTTCCTCCTCCTGTATCTTGATCTTTAGCTCGCGCGATCCAATGCCGCCCTACAAAACAAAAAAGACAATGAAAACATGATATCAGCAAAACGGCGACACCATCGAGGGAACTAGCGGTGCAAATGACTCACCACGGGTGCGAGCTTACGAGCCGCAGGCTGCCCGCCGGGGTCGGGACCGCTGGTCCCCTTGTTGGAGCGACCGTCGTGCTGGGCATTGCATGCTTCGTTCGTCTTGATTACCGGGGCGGCAGGGGTATTGGCAATATGGGACTGCCGGGGCAGCGGGGTGAAGGCACCCGCGAGCGAGGAGGATGAGGGGTGAAAGGGCGGCAACGCGGGAGGCAGAGGCAGGAGCAGGAAAGGTCCCGCACCTGCGGAGTATTCCTGCTCGTGCTCCTGTACCTCGCAGTAGCCCACCTCCATCGTCGTCGCCGCGGGGCCGACAACCTCTGGTTCGTCAGATACCATCATTGGCTGGTCGGGAGGTGCATATACGCGCTCGTGTTCCTGGTATCGGTGCTGGTATTCGAGTACCGGTTCTGATAATGGTGGAGGGAACGCGGGTGCCGCCGCCGCCGATGCGGGTGCAGGTGCAGGTGTCAGAGGTGTCGCAAACGGTGCAGTTCCCTCGTCGTAAGCGCGCAAGATGTGTTCGTGCCGCACGGGCCGGTTGTACGACACGGGAAGCGCCAGGGGCATCGACTGATTGGCGATTACGATCGCGCCGTCCTCCTTGTGCAGCGGTAGGACAGGGAAGGGGTTGGGGTGTTCGTGCATATGAAATGGCACCGGATTGTAGACGGGGAGCCACTCCTGCTTGTGCTGGACATAAAAGGACGTGGGGTACGGCGGCAGCGCGTGTACGGGCGGCGCGGGGCGCATATTTATCACGCCATGCTCGAATGGCTGCGGGGGCGTTATCGGTGACGGTTGAGAGCTACAAAAAAGGAAGTAAGACGGACCTGTTCAGGGTAATAGAGGGCTTGGTGAGCTGCAAGATAGTAGGCCTTGAGGTCATAGTTGTCCGTCGGGGAGGACGCGGGGTGGACGTCATCGGAGAGGTAGTCGGAAGTGGCTTGCTGGGGAAGAAAAGGGTGGAGATGGTGGTTGTCGAGGTTGAACATGGTGAAAGTTTGACGATGAGAAGGATACAAAAGAGAGGAAGTGGAAAGCTGAAGGAGTGCGACTGTGGCCATATAAGTACGAGAGCGCATATAGTCTGCCCTGAGGCGTGTATTGTATGTTGTTATTTGATGTTACATCGAAGGTTAACGTCACACAACAACCAAATAAATATCAATACAAGAATATTATTATTTTGTGCCTTATTTTATTATATAATATCTTCTATCGTTGTGTTGTGTTCGATTCGAACTGTATCAAGAGAAAGAATGTAGTAGCTGAGACTATACTACATACTACATACTACATACTACACACCACACATCACATACCATGTTCTTCCTTCACTCTTGTCTATGAGTCAACCGAATAAAGTAGATCCATCTCTCCGTTCTGGAACCTGCCTCACTTGTTCCCTCCCCCTGCAGGGTCGTTTCAATTCGAGGGCAGTATTTCCTTACCCTTACCCCATTCGCTCAGAACACCGCGCTAAACTCTCCCAAAGGAAATTTCAATTTCAATTCAATTCAAGTATGTAACAGATCTTCGTTGCGCTTCAACTTGTAAGCGAGGTCGAGTGAACACACCGACCCTATTCTAATCGACGCATCAACAGCGGACTCTTTTCATTTCCCTACCCCAGCGACGCCCCTCTTCCCCTGTGTCGAAGAGACTTTTTTCATCCCACAAAAAAAAACCCCGGTTATCAGACTCTCAAAAAAAAACGCATGCACCACGTGAAGCACAAAAAAAGCTTGACCTTTGCCTGCCTCTCAATTCCCTCGAGGCACCCACCAGATAACGAGATTCGATGCAAGTCGCGCAACGCGTGGTGAACGATACGGAAAAGAATTTTTTTTGGTTGTTGGTTGAAATAGGGATAAACAATCAATTAGGCTTCCGATTCAGTGCAACTCGTCGATTGCCACCATCTTCGCACACTCACGTGAACTGACCATGTGCGTAGCGCGACAAGGTCGACCTTACGACAATGCGGCTGTCTGTTTAGACAGCGGCGCATCCCTATGGCGCTGGAGAGCATTGACCCTGGAGGCATTTGCTTCCCTCCTTGTCGTGCTCTTGTCCGTTGTCGTCGCTGCCCTATCAAAGTCGTCGCCGTCGTCGTCGTGTGCGCCACCACACATTCCAAACAGAAAGAAGAAAAAAAAAAGAAAAGGTTCCTTTTTAACGTTCGAGGGTTATATCACGTGTGATATTCTTTCCAAACTACCCTTCTTTCTTCTGTGCGAATCGACGGATCAGGGAAGAGGCGCTAGGAACGGGGGGAACGGGGGGGAATGGAGTCGCGGCGTCTTGGGGGGGGCATCGCGGGACTGTGGTAGTGGGGGACCACGTCTAGTTCGCTTCTCGTTGAGGGAAGAAGAAGAAAGAAAAAGAAAAAAAGATCGATCGCGCCCCCTTCCCCCCCCCCATTTTGATGCGTAAAGAAGATTAGCCAGCGCCAAGGGTTCCGACATCCCAGGCTAGCCATTAAGCCACGCGAGTTTCTGGAATGGAATCACGAATCACACACACTCACACATACCCCGTGGGACATGAGGGGGGCGTGATATCACCCTTTTCCACTCGCGCGCACAGTAGGGCGGGAGAGCCCCCTTCCCCTTTTTGTTAGCCCTTACAAGTGTGATGGACCTTCTGGACCACAGAAAATGGAGGGGAGGAAATGATGAACCGATTTAGAGTATACAATCCATAGCGGCGCAGTGCGCACAGCCGATGCAAACGTGGGAAGGGGCAGTGCGGGTCCGCGCCTTTCACTCGGTCGTCGGTCAGAATAATATTATTATAGAAATAAAATAAAATCTGAACCTGACCTCGTTATCGTTATGTTCAGCCAACTACTTCTCTCAGAGCAACAGGTCAAGGGAGCCACGCCACGCATACGCCACAGCATGCAGTTAAGCTATCTCCCCTATGCATGCCGCGGCCCAATACACCGTCATTTGTCCACAGTAGTCTATAAAACCCACGTGCGTTTGTATATACACCACCTCAATACTCAGTGCCCGTCATGCGTTTCGATCGATCGTCGCTATAGACTCGCAAGGTTGCCGTAAGGCCACCAGCCAACCCCATCGAGGTAAGTGCTAGCGAAAAAAAAGGCAATCTCACGCCCGTAATAATGCACCTGAGAGTCCGAAGAAACACCATACGTGATATCGTTGAGAGTGTGTGGTGCAAGACTATAGATACACAAACATTCCAGGAAGAAGGAAAAAGGAAACAAAAAAGAAAAGGAAGTTACAAAGAAAAGCCCAAATACTGTTACAGAGTCATTTCCCATTCACATAAATCATGAGACCGTGCCCAGGGTGAGGCTAATCGCGCGGTCGGCCTCCCGCTTGACCCAATGCAACGCCCGCTTGTCGTCTTTCTCTCTCAGGAGCGGCTCGAGACGCGTGCGGCACAACTTGTTGTGCTCCTTCACAAAGACGCGCATCAACAAAGAAAGAACGGGAGAAAATAAAACACCGCAGGAGAGACAGTACCTTAATCCACTGCCTCTCCTCCTCAGAAAGCATGCCCCCTTTGACCATCCGGGTCTGGATGGGCACACATGTCAGGCGCTCGAAATATAGCCAACGAGGGCCCTCTTTAGGCTCGCCCCTCTGCTGCGAAGCGGAGCACATTGAGCATCAAGCGTTGGCAACAAGAACCCAAAAGGAGACTGCCCCAAATCAAACTCACCCTCGATTGAGTGACAGCCAACGTCGACTTGATGCGGATCCCAAATGAGTTTGCTTTGTCTGGCCGAGCCACACCAAGCAATCAGTGGCGATTACAGCCAACAAAACCAAAAAAAGGCACGCACAAAACCCAGGCTCGTTGGTAATGACATGGCCCAGTGCGAGCGGAACGTCGTTGCTGAACGAGTGCGGGCCTTCGCAGAGGCTCAGGTACGAGCCGACCCCATGGCCCGTGTCGTGCTATCCAGAAACGAGTGAACCAAAGCGTCCCAAGCAGAGACTTGCTGAGAGATACAACACCTACAGGATAGTCCAGCCCGTGTCTCCACAGCGGCCGTCGTGCCAGGACATCAAGCTGCCGACCCGAGGTCCCCTGTGGGAAAACGACACTGTCGAGGGCGATCTGGCATGCGAGACAGGTGAGCCGCGCGATGCACTCACATGGGTCGGCCGGGCACTCACATGGCCTTGTAAGACTCTCGTGTACGCCTCGCATTGCTCGTTCGTCGGGCGGCCAAAGTGGACCGTCCGCGTTGTATTACAAGTGCCGTCCAAGTACTGGCCACCGGAATCACTAGAACGCAAATGATACATGCATGAGCTTTCCTACGAGTATCTAAATGACTCATGTACTCACATGAGATAGGGCATTTCTCGATCAATCAGACGGGCGCTCGACTTCCGGGGTGTGTGATACGAGAGCGCTGACGAGACGCAAAGCCCGTCAGTCAGAGGCGCAACACAACACGAAAGGACACAAACCAGCGTTTGGACCGCTGGCCGAGGTCGGCTCATACGCGGGGCCCCTATAATACTGGTTTCTCCGCCGGTATTTGTTTAGTTCAGAAGCTGCCTGGTACTCTGTAACCTCATGGCCTTGCGAGTACTCCTGCTCCATCCACGCAAGCCATTGCACCTGTCGTATTCGCCATCGTCAGGAATAAAAAGACCGATCAACCTCCGTAACAAATGCCACGCACAAACGCCGCTCCATCCCTGAGATGGGCGTGCCGAAGGCCACCCAGCTCGACTGCGTTCTTGACGGCCTGGATCTCGTCCACAAACGACGGGACTACAGTATACCGGAAATTCGTGATCGTCAAAGAGATGGCATACGAGGTTTGCGGGGAGATGAGGATCTATAACATGGGCCAAAAAAAGTATCAGACCTTTCGGAGCTCCACATAAGAAGCCAGGACACAGCGCACCTTGCCCTCGCCCCACTCTCTCCGGCGCAAAAACGTCCATATGTAGTCGTACTCTCTCCTCTCCACGTCGAGCGAATCCAGATACTCCGCGACTTCCGCGCTTACCTTAGCGCTATCGACGAACAACACGACGCGGTTAAGTCCGATATAAAGGTACGCGAAAAACACAGGGTTGAAGGGGACGTCTTGGCCACGGAGATTGAGGAGCCAGGCTAGAGGAGGACAGTTCGTTCAGCTGCTCGTGTGGAGCGCGGCACTGGACATACCTATGTTGGAGAGCGACGCGATCAGCGTAGCCACGTACGTTTGCGCCGGCGTGGGCGGCGCTTTTGAGTAGAACGGGACAGCAGGGGGCCGCGACTCGATCCAGTCCCTGACCTGTCTCAATTTGTCACTGGCGTCCATGCCTGTTGGAGGCAGACCGTCATCAGGGCCCGCGCATCGCCAGCAGAAACGAACACGAAACTTGCCTGCAAATTGCTCCCCATGCAGAAAAATCGGCTCCTGAGACCGCTGCGGCCTATCCTTCCATATGACGTCGATGAGGTTACGCAGCGAATAGGCCAGCTTGGACTGGCGCGCTAATTTCGAGTTGAGAAGGACAGCCGTCTCGTGGGCGATCATGTGGGAATCGATGCCGATTCGGGAGTCCTTAACACAATCCTGCTGGAGAAACGAGGTGGTTCAGCGTGCGAAGGCTGTGAAGCGAAGGATCGGGGACGCACCACAAGCCAGTCGACCCAGTCTTTTGGGGCACTGAAGTCGCTGGTTGGTATCACAATCCAGGCTCTGTCGACCTCTTCCTTGGCTTGAATCCAATATCGAGAATCGGTGATAAGATACGCGGCCGTCTTGGAGATCACGGCATGTCCGGCGGGTCCGGTGAAACTGCGCGGCGAAATGAGCTGGGGAAGGATGTAATTGCTCGGCACCACTTGCCCTGAGATCCATTCTCTGCGCTTTTCACTGAGTGCGACATACTTGGATTGATGCGAGTCGCAGGAGGGGACAACGCTACGAAAGGACCACGAATTAGGACGCAATCTAAGCCCATGTAAGGGCCTCGGCTCACTAGTAATCTAAGTGGTCGTTCTCCATCAATTTCCGTAGTTCTACCAGCCTAGACGCCGTGTCGGGGCGCTCGTACAGCGACTGCACGTCATGCCTCGAATCGCCGCTACTCCCCCTGGAGTTGTTGCTCGACCTGCCCGACTTGAGCGACAGCTGGTCCGGCGAATCCACCAACGGCGGGCCATCCACATTGTCCGCATCGGGCCAAGGACGTTCCTGCGGTTCCTCTTCTCCCACTAGTGTGTGGCCCCTCCAGTCGTCCTCGTTGAGGAATCTCACGCCTGCACCGCTCGCGCCCCTGCTGAGCTCAGAGTTCCTCCTGGGGGCGGTGTCGAGCGTAGGGGATTTCTTCAGCAGATTCACAGAGTTGTTGCGTAGCGGCACAGCGTCATCCTCCTCGATGGACGAGCCTTTGTCGAGGCTGATTTCGTCTTGTGCGGTCTTCTCACTGCCATGGGTGGAGTCCTCGTCCTCGTCGTCCTCGTCCTCCTGGGCTGGTTCAGCAGCCTCGGCAGAGTCTTGCAGTTGCAGTTCCTTGGCGCCCCCCGAGATGGACCGGGTGAGCGTTTGTCGACGACGAGGCTCCTTCTTCAGCTCCTTCTCTTGACCGTCTGACTTCCGGCGCCAGAAAGGGTAGCACATAGGTGGAGGAGGCGGTGGCGGTGGTGGCATGGTGTTGCGCAAGTACTGTCCTAAAGGGGAGGGACGTGGTTGCGCGTGTCTTCACGAAACGAAGGGGCTGAGCGCTGAGCTGCCCGTCGAGCTCTTCTCCTGATCGATGTGTACTCACCACCCATTAGCCCTGCATGTCGGATGCTGTGCCGTCTGTCAGGCAGGGCCGGTAGCTGCCGTGACCTAACCTATATATGGAAGTCTTCAAGCTGCCCTACAATTTCCGGCAAGCGTCAAGACGGACATGAAATAAACGAGTCAATTATTGACCGACTTTTCGCCCTCGTTGCGCAAACTGAACATCCTTCAAACAGGTCCGTGGTGAGTGGGTTGCGATTGTGGACGTTGCGTTGGGTGTTTTCCACCGAGGCGCTGGAGATCACGGACAGAGAGGGGCCACTCCAGATTTGGATACGTACACCCGAGTGTGGGGGAGCGCTGAATAACCAGACACATGCAGATGAAATCGTCCACGGCCGTTTGCGCCCATCCACGGTTGCATGCAGATAACGATTTGCACGGTTCTCTAGATGTGAGACTTTTGTCGGTTTGTACGACTTGAGAGCCAGAAGCAGTGTACCGACATTCGATAGAGTAAAGCCGGGTAAGAGACAGCAGGACTAAGTCTCTAAACAGTCGTTTGAGGAGCTTGAGGCAGCTGAGTCTGCCTCTTAAAAGTGACCAGGCGCCAAGTCAGATGTCGATCGATGATCACGTGAAGATGGGGAAGCGAGATGCTCGCATCACACTCCTTGACGAACGCAACAGGAGTACATACTACGCTCGTTACAAGCTACTCTTTTTTGGGTTGACCCACCCTATTCCACGATTACACCCAGTACAATAGGTAGTAAGTTCCACTTAAAGCTTAAAGCACATCTCAGTTGAGCTAACAACAACGACTGAGCCAGCGGCTGGACTTCTAATTCGAGCTAACGCTCGAATTCTACCCCAACCCCTTAGCTCGCTGCAATAAGCAATGCTGGATTGAATCGCTAGCTTATCAGACATGTTGCTGCGGCGCCGGGAACGCCGCCGCCTCAACCGATCGTCCTGCCTCCCCATACGTTAATACGCCCACGTATGGCATGACGTTGTACTTGAGCGTATAGCTGGCCGCCTCCACGTTCCTTCAGTGGCAATCACCACCATTATGGGTAATAGCAGAATGCAAGAAGAGCACAGGGTTTGAGGAGACGCCTATAACACAAGATAGTCCCACTCACTTGAACGTGGTCGAGAACTCGCGAAGTAGATATTTGTTCCTAGATATCACGTTGATGACTGCGTCCTCTTTCCGGCGCACGATGCGGTCCCATATAACCACGTCATTTTTTACCTGTTGTTTCCCCAAATACGAACGGGAAAGGAAAACAACCGGGTAAATCGAGGCAAGTGTAAAGGGAAGCGGCTTATCCGACTCACGCCTTGTTTATTTGTATACTCTGCGGCAAGATACAGGAATAGCTGCTTCGTGTTCCAGTTGAACAGGGGCCTCAGGTCTATGTCGAAAAGCAGGCATGGATAAAAAAATGGATATGAATCAGATGGGTGGCGAATGGTTTTTTATAAATAAGATAAGTGGTGGGACATGCCTGCGCTGACGTTGAAATGCACGAACGCAAGATCTTGTGCGCGATTCGAGTACCGTTGCGTGTTAGCTGGGAATCTAGAGAGAGCGAGTCAGAGAGGGACGGAATGCGCAAAGGACGAGAAATATCGTAGGGGGAGGGTTACTGACACCTTGACAGAGAGTATGGACAACTTGGCCGTTGGTCCCGCGCCGGCGAAGATGTACGACGATAGCGTGATCACCGCGAGCAAACACATCGTACAAGTCGACAAGAAGGCCGACACATTATTGATGCGTGAAGAAATGCTATGCATGAGATGACCGCCCGCTCTTGGTGTAAGGTAAAAGGGATAAAGCGAGATGGCAGGGCCGCACAACGTGTCGCGTGGTGTGCTGCCAGCAAGCCCAGCGGTCACGCGTTGATTCGGCTAAACACAACGACTACCCTCATCCTCAGCATATCGATAGGCAATGGCTCTGCCTCGACCTCTTGCCCTCCACTGCATTCCTCGCCGAATCTGGGCTTCAAGGAGGAGCCGTTCGAGGGTGTGTCTGCTCCGCTTGTTTTGCTTCTACACTGTTTCTAACCTGCTCTACTCATGTAGACGACCACAGCAACGCATGAAGCTCCATGGGCACCGCGCGAGCACGTCATTTACCTTTCTCCGGCCAGCGCCCCGCCGTAGATCCTCGACGAGCAGCTCACTCGCTCCTGACGCGGGACGGATTTCCTTTGGCAGCATGTTCGCTCGCGTGCGTACTCCCATTCCTCCATACGTGCGCATACTTCTTCTCTCTCTTCTTTTTCTCCATTTCGTTTTGTAAAATTTCTGCCCGTTGATTGGACCCAACTCTGACTGCTTCCCTAGTCGCTACGCGATTTGCTACCCTCACAAGCCCAAGGACACGCCCCCACCCTCACCACGCCTCGTCCGGGTTCCTCAAGCCCCCCAGAATAATGGTCCCGGCGTCGGAGCTAGATCAGGGGACTCGGGGGCTAGGGTGGGCGCGGGTGCTAGGAACGCTCGCGACGGTGCATAACCCGTTCCGGCATGCAATGTTGCTCAACAGCAGTGACAGCAACAACTACGACTGCGACTGTCACCGCAGCTATAGCCCTCATGCCCACCTTGGGCACGCCAACGACACGGCAAACATTGACGCTCGAGCTCCTCATACAAGTGCAGAAACTCGTCGGCGATGATGACGACGACGCACGGTCTACGTATGCCAATCTCCTGTCGTGGTTCTCCCGTGCGGACGAAGGCGGCGCTGGCGGCTCAGCCCAATACCAACGCCAACGCCAACGGCGGCTGGAATATCGAGGAGCGCGAACACGCCGCCAATGATGCGGGTGCAGCACCCTCAGTTCCATGCTGGCAGATGCGACGCGGTGCGCTGCTCCTCGTTGTCGCGCTCGCGCTGATCGGGGGGGTGGTGGACAGCACAGTCGACGCGTCGTATCAAGGCCAAATGAGGCTGCGGCTGCGAAGCGCGAGCGGGGCGAGCGCGGGCGTGGGAGTCACCTCTAGCGAGCCGGCTGAGACGATGCACGTCGGCACGGGCGCTTGTTGTGGGGGGAGACGGCGTGCTACACCCACGGCATAGGTGGCCATGGCTACGGGGGACGTAACGGTCGGCTGCTTCCTAATGGCCCAGACTTATTTTTTTCCCCTTCCTTCCCTCACCCGTCATGGCATGGATGTAGTCCTTTATTTTTCTCTCTTTGTTCGCATCGTCCACTCACCCCCCACCACCACCACCACTATTACTACCGCCACCCACTCATCCCCTTCTTTATCTTCTCCCCACCCCACACATCGCGACAGCTCACGATCACCGTCCATCCATCACACTTACATTCCAGGTGGCATCACCGTACCCCAAGCACCCTCTTCAACCCTTTGGCCATGGCCGAGCGGATCTTGAAGGGCGGATTTCAACAGAGCGCATGTGTTTGGGGCGGCTGTCGATGCCTCTAACCCTTCTTGATTCTTTCGTCCCTCAAGCGGCATCGTATTGTTTTGATACGCCTCAATGCCCCAAATGCTCCGAGTTTTCTCCGTATATAAGTTGGTCACGATTTTGGGAACCCCGGGTGAAAACACAACGAATGTTGTCCATATAGTAACCATAAATTCCATAAAATCAACCGATTCCTCTTGCCATAGATGTTCCGAACCGACGCTCAAGCCGTATCGTCCTTCTCCACTGTCACATCACTGTGATCATCCGCAGGCGACAGCTCCACGTCCGTCCCCAATGCCGCCCACCCACCCTCAATACCCCGTCTCAGGGTCGCAATCTTGCCTCCTCGGCGCCTCAAAAACGCCACCACCTCCCGAGCATGCCGCCACCCTTCTTCCTCCACTCCATCCGGCCAACCCACCCCGCCTCCCCCTCCGCCATTCTGAGTCTTCTTCGCATTGTCGAAAACCCACCCACCATACGCCCGCGCCAAATGCGGACTCGCGCGCACCGGCACACCCATAATCCCCGACCCCGCATCCCCAAGCTGTTCGAAGAACGCAGCGAGCGCACGCACGGCCTCCGCCCGCGCCCGCAGCACGTGCCGCATGATCTGCCGCGAGCGCGGTCGCACCGGCCTCGCGCGCACCGGCGGCTCAGCATCCTGCAACAGCGACAGTGACGGCTCGGGCAGCGCCACCGCAGGCTTCTGTGTCTCTGCCCCGGGCGTCTCCGTCTTCGTTGTCGTATCTGTTGTTTCGCCTCCTTTTCCGCGCACCTTGGGCCCGTCAATCCACGGGTTCGCTTTCGGGGTAGCCGGGGTCGTGTATTGCGACAACGCTGCTAAAGGAAGCTCCCACCGTTTGGGAGCCCAAACACCCATCAGCACGCGCCAAGTGGCGACGAGGCGTTTTGCGCTGTTTTACGATGATGAGGATACCCTTCACATAGCCTAGAACGCTACTCACTGTTCGTAACTATCTAAAAAAAAACCTCAGAAGAACGTCCTCAGTTCAATTGGAGAAGAGCGCACCATTGATGATCTTGTTGTGATACACGGCAAGTAACCATACCATGCTGGCCGCGCTCAAAGCACCAATGGGAGTGAACCAGAACAGAGCCCACAAGACGTAGAACGTCGAAAAGTACATCATCAAACACAAGAGGAGTCCAATAACAACTTTGTTCTGTGCCTGTGTCTCCTCCTCATCCTCAGCAAGGCGCGCTCCAAGGCGAGCCATAATATATACGGGGAGATGAAAGAGTAGAGGGAAGAAGAAGAAAGGTAAGCGCGGGAGGATAGCAACAGAGTCACGGATAAGAATGAAGAGCGTATATAGGCGCGACGGGAGCGGCGTCGGGTGGTTTGGATCGAGCGTCCGAGGGAGAGGAAGATTGGAGAGCACCGAATTGGTAAGCTTGGTTGATTGAAGAAGTGAATAGTATTCGAGCAGCCGGCGCTTGACGGAGGGGAAGTTCGGAGTAGGGTTGTTTGTGGAGAATAAGTCGACCAGTCTGCCAAGCCGACCAGATTAAGCCGTGGCAGTGATAAGAATTCAAACAACAGAAGCTTACGTCTGTGAGATGGCGACAAAGTCGTCTAGATTCATTGTTGTGGGATCCTCCCACATGAGATCGCGCGCCATCCTGGCTGCATAAAGAGTATCCCTATACAGCAGTTCAATTTTTGACAATGGGGACGCCTAGGAGGAGCGGTACCAATCGGGAGAGTTGATTGTCGCCTCCACCAACTCTTTCTCGATAGCACGGGTGAGGCGTTTGACGGCGGCCCTAGATGCGCCCTCTACATTGGATAGAAATTGCTCCTTGTAAGGCTCCACCGTGATAGGACGGCCAAACCTGTGATAAATGATGAGACAGTGCAATGCACAGGATTCGATCGATGGCTCACTCTAGTATGACCTGAACACCATCCAAGACCGTCAAAAAAATGGACACGACAAAGGGTAAAACAACGCAACGTTACTCCTATACTTGGACTTGTTCGTGTACACGATAGCCGCGGGTACGATAACGACATCGCGCGGAGACTCGCGGTTGGCCCAATTCATGTACTCGAGCGCGACCCACGCAGCGCCGTCCTTGACTTGCATGATGCGCGGCTCGGTGTAGCTCGTGCCCTCTGGGAACAGCGCGACCACGAGCCCCTTGGAGAGCGTCTCGAATGTGCCCTTGAAGAGAACCTGACGGTCCTTGGATTTGCGGTCCACCGGAATATTGCCCGTGGAGGTGAGGATGTAGCTGACGAAGGGGTTTGCAAATAGGGACGCTTCGGGGTGCGCATGAGCAATCTCCTGCCGCGCCGTGTGTGTTTGTGAGGGGTACACACCTTTGCTCCAGTAGTGGAGGATTCGGCTGTGCGGGAACGCGGTAGCTGTAGATGGAGAATTCGACAATGAGACAAAGAGGAACACTCGGACGGCACGCACACAAAATGGCTGGATCAAGCATCATGTTATGATGGGTAGCCGCCCTGTTTGACACTCAAAGGTTCAGCGCATGCTTGGCTGTTATAACAGCCAAGAAAGAAGAGACGACTTTTCGCCGTAAAAACCAGGCTGACACCGTATACAATACTTGTAATTTCAAGGATACTCACACAATGATGGGACCATCTTTGGGGACGTTCTCTCCTCCTATGACATGGAGCTCGGTGAAAAAGCTCCACACAGCCCACGCCGCCATCCTTCGGATAACCCTATGCAACAACCTGGCCTCGGACATGGTTGCCTTGGGCCTTTTCTCCTTGCGGTTTGACGTCGAAAAGGGGAGAGGTACAGGATGTCTTACATAAGCAGGAATGCACAACGGAATGCCGACCAAGGAACGGCTACACTGGACACTTCGCAGCTGACCATGCTACGGAAATCAGACGAATGCAATCTGCATGGATAGCCACCTTGAAACTTCCTGAGTCTTGCATCACCGTGATGTTGTATCTTTTTTCAAAAATTTTAATTCGTGTACTGTCATTGCACTAACGCAGAGGTACACAATCCTTGGAGTCCAGCGCCGAAAGCACGTGGTGAACGTCTCGCAGTCGCAGAATTCCATTCGCAAATTACATTTGATGACACTCGTCAACCCTGATTGACTAAGGCTGGTTGTACGGGAGCATGGCGGTGGTCCTAATCGAAGTCATCGTAAAACTGTACTATCGGTATTTGCAGGTGGGCGTGATTGCCCATATTACGGTAATCACAAGGAGATTCATACAATAGTCACTAGCGGCAGATTTTCCAAAGTGTCCATCATCATCTCGTCTTCAATTACCATAATCGTCCGATAACAGGTAGTGTTGCTCCCCGATATTGAGGAACGCATACTGTGCAAAAAAAAGACCATGGCTCGTCAGCGTCCATGGCAAAAGAACGCGAAGATTGGCCGTGCACACCTCAACGAGATGAGGCTTCGCCCCTGTGATGATGTTCATATACACCATGTTCGGCTCGAGCCAGAAAGGACGTAAGCCCGCGCCCTCTAGCATCTCCCACCACCGCAAGAAGCGATCAAACTTGCCCTCGGGGCCCCATGCATGGATCTCGAGCTGCAGCTGGCCAAACGGGAGCCCTTTGGGAAACGCACGCACGATCGACTCGAGCACGGAGAACTCGTTTCCCTCAATGTCGATCTTGAGCACGTCCACGAACGTGTGCCCATTCTTCGCCATCAGCGACTCCAGCGTGTACGTTTTGGGTCTGTCGTACGGGGCATGCGCGTCGTGGGCCCCGAGGGCGTACGCGAAGAAGTGGGAGCGGTTGGCTAGTTCCGGGACCGCCATGATTTCTGGCCCGAACTGGATCAGTGTGGTGAGTACATTGGTAATGGCTAAGGAGTTACGACGCACGGATTTCACGCTGAAATCATAACCCCAGACTTCGCAACCAGGGGCAACTTCCAGCATTTGAGCTTCGAACGAGGACTCTCCGTTGATGCCTGTATGATGAGGATAAGGAAAATACTGGTGACAACGAAAGCTACCTCTCTCACCGAAGGAGTAAATGACGCAATTCTTTTGGCGGGCGATGCGTTCGACCCCGCATACAAATTTGCCACCATCTCCGAGTATCCCCATTCGGCGAACGCGCCAAGGGCATTGGAAAGCGGGAACAAAGAAGTCCCCTTTTGAAGACAAGTATGAGCCTAAAGAAATGCATTTCAAGCTGGACGAGACATACATAGCGTGTGCATGTTAGGGGGTTGAAGCGGGAACCTGGAAAGTGCATATATGCAGAGGTTAGGCCAATCAAGAGCCGCACGCAGCCATGGCCAAGGAATTTATAACGCACGATTGCACCTGTTCCTTCGTTGGGCCCACTTTATTGATGAGGTCTTGCCTGTCTACGAGGAAGTCCTGGTAGATCAACTCGCTGGTCCTAATATGCTCGTGCACGAGATGAACCGGGGCGGGGGACCTCGCGAGGTTGCGTAACGAGGTGGTGGTTGGGGTGTGAAAGAAGAGCGCGGCAATGAAGAGCAGGACTAGGATGGCGAAGGCAAACCGGGGCTGGCGATAGGTGGTGGCTCGCACCATGGTTGCGTGGGAGGCGAGGAGGAGGAGGAGAAGCAGCAGCCGCAGAAACGCCGATCAGACACAACATTTAGACACAACATTCAGACACAAAGTACTTCTTTCATAGAATGAAGGGCTGTGTAACATAACGGAATTAGCGCGTGACTTGAAACGTTTAGCGTTGCTTGGCGCTATAGAATTAAACTTGTCATCCGATAGAGATACGCTAATCATCAACAGAACAGGAATCCGGCCAAGGCGCACTTCGACCACCCTAACTCCCTTAGTTCGGCTCCGCTCAAAAGGGGCGTAAGCCCGCGCGCTCAAGGGCTTCCCACCACGAGAAAAAGCGGTCAAACCTTTCGAATCGCGCGTGTACCTCCAGCTGCAGCTGGCTAAACGGGAGCCCCGTGGGGGGCTTGCGCACGACCTGCTCGAGCGCGGGGAACTCGGACTCTTCGTTGTCGATCTTGAGCACGTCCACAAACGTGTGCCCGTTCTGCGCCATCAGCGTGTTCAGCGTGTACGTTTTGGGATTATAGAGCGGGCCGGCCGCGTCGGCCGCGCCCAGCGCGTATGCGGAGAAGTGGGTGTTTTATTTTATTGGGTCAGGCTGGGTATAGACTGGAGGGGAAACAGAGGGAAGATGATACACTGAAATCATAGCCCCAGGCCTCGCAGCCACTCCATGGACATTGGAAGGTGGGAATGAAGAAGTCCCCCAGAAGCCGCAGAAGAATTCATTGCAATTTTTTGTGCGTCAAGTGGACAGGACGCACATAGCGTGGATGGTCAGCCTCTTCAGAAGTTGGCCTCGTAATGCACCCATCGACCTCCTCCCTCGTCGTCGGGCCCACCTTAGTGATAAACTCTTCCCGGTCTCTGAGGAATTTCTGGTAGAGTTCCTCGCTGTTTCTGATGAGGTTCTTCGCGGACACGGTTTGAATGGTAGTGATTGTCGCCGTGAATCAATGGAAAGACTCGATATTGGAGATGTAGTAGAGCAAGGTGAGAGAGCACGAGCGTAAAGCGCAATGATGATCCGTTTGCTGGATCGATTGGAGCCGAGCGGCATCCTTTATTTGTTGATGTTATCTTTTCGCTGACAATGTCTGCCGACTGCCACCATATCATCCTATCATCCTAAATTTGGGCGATGCAATCAATTCCGTTGAAATGACATTACATTGTACCCAGTTGTTGTTTTTTGGCACCCAACAAACCTAGCGGGGTGGTAAAGTGAGTGTGACACGGACCCTGATCTAATTGGCTAATATCAACTTTGTGGCGATCAGTAGACAAAGTTCATCATAAAACATGTTCAAGATCTCTGTTACATTTTGGTTGTTCCAGATGGTATCGTTATTGCCCGTACACACACACCTTATACACTCCCCATAACTCAAGCACAATGCAAACCCCCGTCACTGTCGCGCGGCATCACCCACGATACATTATCGCGCTTGCACTTGTGCTATCTTTCACCTTGCTCTATTACATCTCCAACACTGAGTCTTTCAATCGCTTCACGGCGAAGATCACCGCCGTTCAACCCTTGTCCGCGTACGAGCGCATCATGCACAGCGAGGACCTCTACCAGAAGTTTCTAAAAGATCGAGAGCAGTACATCGTCAAGTTGGGCCCGACCAAGGAGGAGGTCGATGGGTGCGTTGGACGAGGCCAACCCTAAAAAGGCTGACCATCCAATTCAGGTGGCCGACCAAAGAGCCAAAGATGCACACGCTATGTGCGTCTTGTCCACTTGACGCAACGGATTATTTATCTGTCACTTCTAGGGGACTTCTTTATTCCCGCCTTTCAATGCCCATGGGGTGTTCGCCGGGTCGGGACACTTGGTGACGGTGGTAAATGGGTGTGTGGGGTCGAGCGCATTGCCCGCCAAAAGAAATGCGTTATCTACTCTTTTGGTGAGAGAAAGACATTCCTGTATTATCCATCTAGTGCTTTTTTTTATCTCATCGTCATCATTAGGCATCAATAAGGAGTCCTCTTTTGAAGCCGATTTTCTGAAGATTGCCCCTGGCTGCGAAGTCTGGGGCTATGATTTCAGTGTATCATCTGTTCGTGGTCGCCCTCTGTTTTCCCTCCAGTCTACACCCAGCCTGACTCAATAAAATAAAAACAAATCAGTTCGGTCCAGAGATCACGGGGGACTCCTCACTGACCAACCGCTCCCACTTCTTCGCATACGCGCTGGGCGCGGCCGACATAGCCGGCCCGCTCGATAACCCCAAGACATACACGCTGAGCACGCTGATGGCGCAGAACGGACACACGTTCGTGGACGTGCTCAAGATCGACATCGAGGGCCACGAGTTCCCCGTGCTCGAGCAGATAGTGCACCAGTTCCCCGCAGAGCTCCCGTTCGGCCAGCTTCAGCTCGAGATACACGCGCAATACGACCTGGGGAGGTTTGCTCGCTTCTTGCCGTGGTGGGAGGCCCTTGAGCGCGCGGGCTTGCGCCCCTTCTGGCTGGAGCCGAACTTGGTGTATTTGAATATCATGAGGGGAGCAGTTAGAGCAGACCTTATGGAGGTGCGTGTGACCAGATTTCTTCTCCTGTTCTTTCTGTTGATGGTTGGTCATATCTCAATAGTATGCCTATCTCAATATTGGAAGGAAACACAGTCTGACATCAGATGACTATGTCTCATAGATGATAAGATTCTCGAGTCTCGCCTCTACTCATAGATAGCAGTGATATCATTTAATTTATGATCAAACACATTCAGCATGGAATTTCTTTTATGACTGCTGTGTGTGAGGAGCACAACCATCTAATATATGGTTCAAGTGGGAGAATGATGAATGCATATATATTAGTCAGGAGTCTCTGCAAAGGGAACAAGGTATGAACCTAGAGTTCATGCAGGAGAATGATGAACACATGAACTCCTACATCTGTAAACTACAAGGTTATAAAGTAAAAAGAAGAGCAGTAAGCTCACAAAGTAAAAGTGTAACACAGAGCATGAAGTAACAAAAGGTAAACAGCTGATGGTGGGAATCAAAAGGAGAGGGCACAGATCAGAATAGGTAGGTGTGAGGTGCTTATCTATCATCACTCCCACTTGTCAAGTCACCTACTTGATGACTCCAATTGCATTGTGGAATTTTTTGTATAGATCATCAGGAAGGGGTTTCATCAAGATGTTGGCAGTCATCTGCATAGTTGGGCAGTAGTGAAATGTAATCATGTTGTTCATGACTCATTTGTAGATGAAATGATGATGGATATTGATGTGCTTCACTTGTGAATGGGCTATGGGGTTCTTCATGAGTGCAATGGATCCCTGATTATCAGCATTGATAACAGTTGCAGAGGAGGGCAGGAATCTGAGGTTGGTGAGCAAGGTGCATTCCTTCATTGTGTTTGCTGAGGCCATGTACTCTGCCTCAATGGTGGACAGGGCAACAGTAGGCTGTTTCTTCAATGGCCAAGATACAGTGCCTCCAGTGACATTGAAAATGAACCCAGTGATGGAGCAATGATCATCAGAGTCCTGCGCCCAGTCAGAGTCAGCCCACCTGACAAGGTTGGCACCCTCATTTTTTCTGCCCAGTACAAGGCTGTAGTCCACAGTGCCCTTGAGGTAGTACAAATCCTTTTCAGGGCAATTAGGTGTAGCTTACTGGGGTTGGACCCAAACTGAGCACAGACATTGGTCACATACTGGATGTCCAGCTTCATGTGAGTTGCATAGAGGATTCCTCTGAGGCATTTGAGGTATCCAAAATTTTGTGTGAAGGCATCATACAGTATGATGTGCAGTCTGTGTCAGTGGAAGGACAATCAGAGTTGCTTAATCATCCCTTGATGGTTGTGGGCATTGGGACAGGCATGGAATCTTGCATGTTAAAGTGTGAGAGTAGTGCCTGGATGTAGGCCATCTGGTCCAATCAGATTCTTTGAGCCATGCAGTCATGTCAAACTTGGATCCCAAAAATATGTTTCAGCTCACCTAAGTCAGTAATTTGACAGACTTTTCCCAGGTCTGCTTTGAACAATAGAACATCCCAATTGTCAGGCACCATGATGGCCATGTCATCCACATAGACCAACACCAGTACATCCACTCTGTCCTTTTTTCTTTTCACATATAAACAGTCATCTGCAGTGCTGCTTGTAAAGCCCATTTGTTCCATTGTTTTGTCCAGTTCTATCTTCCATTGCCTTCCTGCCTGCTTCAGGCCATAGAGTGGCCTGTGGAGCCTCCAGATGCATCTGTCACTTTCACTGGTGCATGTGCCTTCAGGCAGATCCAAGTAAATTTCCTTGCTCAAATCCCTCCTCAAGTATGCCCCTATGATGTTGACCTGGTGAACTGTCCAGCCCTCGTGGCCTCATGTGCTGCCATGGCCAGGAGTGTTTGGAGTGTCATCAGACATGTGACAGATGCAAAGGTTGCCTTGAAGTCTTGACCTGGTACTTGTGAGTATCCCTTTGCTACAGTATGACTCTTGCCTCATATCTGATGACCTTTCTGTCACCATCTCTCTTCATCTGGAAAACAATACAACTCCCAATCACTTTTCAACCCTCCAGCACTTTTGGTACCCACTCAAATGTGCTGGATGTTTGCAGTTGTTTGAGTTCAATGGCAACAGCTATCAGACTGGGTCTCACACAACTTAAGCGTAAGGTCATGACGACAATACTAAGATAAGGGGAAAAGAGTACAAAAAAGGAAAAGCGAAAGTACTTATAGCGAACGCTTCGGCACTTGCCGACTTTCCCACGCTCGGACCCTCGGATCACGTGATGCGCCCAGGCCCCAGGTCATGTGATCTTACATGATTACATAATCCGACCCAGCCACAGGTCATGTGACCTTCCAACAACCCTCCCCAGTTTCTCCACAACTGCACTTTGGGATGGCTTACATAAGCGATCCTAACATCACCCCCCTCTTAAGGCTGGGCGTCCCGACCAGCTAGCTTGGCCTTGTCGGGGTGAGCAAGGAAGAAGTCCCGGAGAAGCAGTGCCACATTGGTGAGGTTCCGTCGTGGCTCCCAAGTGTTCTCCTCTACAGGGTATCCCAACCACTTCACCAGGTATCTCACTCCACGCCCCACCTTCTTAACATCAAGGATCGCCTCCACATCATACTCCAGGTGGTCATCATCAATCGTAGGGGGTGGAGGGGGAGGCAGGTTCTGAGAAGGGAAGGAAGGGGGGTGGTATGGTGTCAACAGCAACTCATTGAAGACCCGATGGATGCGCCAGGCCCGAGGGAGCTTGAGGCGATACCCAGCAGGTCCCACCTTCTCCTCAACTGCAAAGGGGCCTGCTCTCTTGTTGTCAAGCTTTTTACAGGGCCGGTCCATCTTCAAGTTTCTAGTATCCAGCCAGACCAGATCTCCCTCAGAGTACTCCCGACTTGGGCGTCTCCCCTTATCGTAGCTCTTCTTCATCGCTGCCACTGCTTTCTCCATTGCCTCCTTGGCTGCTCTTCGGGACTCCGTGAGCTTAGCCATCCACTCGTCCGCTGCTGGGTTCACCTCAGAAGGTGGCCGGAGCCCCCCATTCCATGGGTGTCGTCCATAATCGAGGAAGAAAGGTGTCTGTCCTGTTGCTGAGTGCTCATGATTATTAAGAGCAAACTCCGCAGTGGACAACCATTCAGCCCAGTCATCCTGGAGATGGTCCACGTAAGCCTGGAGATAGATCTCCATCTCCTGGTTCGCCCGTTCCGTCTGTCCATCAGTCTGTGGATGAAAGGCAGTACTTGGATTTGCCTTTACCCGGATCATGGAGTAGAACTCCTTCATGAAGCAGGACACGAACTGGGACCCCCGGTCACTCACAACCTTGTGAGGGACTCCATGGTCACGAAACACTCGATCCCGGAGGAGACACGCTGCTCCAAGTCCTGTGAGGTCGAGCCCGATCGCTTCGAGCAGTGTCCGTTTCGTGAATTTGTCGACAATAACAAGGATGGCATTATGTCCACGGGAGAGGGGGAGGGGACCGACTATGTCCCATGAGATCACCGACCAGGGACCATCGGGCACCAGATGGGGGTGCAGTGGGGCAGCACGCTTGGTACGGTCGGGCTTCGTCCACTGGCATGTCTCACACCCCTGGGCATACCGATCCGCATCTTTTACCATGTCCGGCCACCAATAACCCTTCACTAGTGCTGCTCTCAACTTCCGGGGCCCAGGGTGTCCAGCAGTGGGGAGGTCAGGCTCAAACTCGAGAACGGCCTCACGAGCTCCTAGGGGGACCCAAGTGACTATCCCCTTTTGCCAGAGTCCAGCACGATCTCGTGTCCACTCATCATCAAGCTCCTCCGGCTTCTGTATGTGTACCGCACTATTTTTTTGGAGTAGCGTCTCCATTTCCGATGTGAATGACACACGGACTTCCGTTTCCGGGAAAACCTGCACTGGTGCATCCTCCTCCACCATCTCTCCATAGTCCAGTCTCTGGGAGAGTGCATCTGCCTTTGTATTCGACTTGCCAGTGCGATACTTTATCTCAAAGTCAAAGCACTGGAGCTCTCCAACCCAACGAACCTGCCTCGGCTTCAACTTCTGGGGCTTCCGGAAGTACTGGAGGTTTGCATGGTCCGTCCAGATCTCGATCGTCTCCTCTGCTCCAATGAGGTATGCTCGCCACTCGCGAAGTGCCCGAATCACAGCCAAGAACTCCTTGTCGTACACATCGTAGTTCTTCTCAGCTGCTGTGAGGGCCTTGGAGATATAGTCAACAACTCTCCAGGTTCCATCTGTCTGCTGCTGCGAGAGCACTCCACCAGTTGCCAAGTTGCTTGCATCTGTCTCTACCTTCCATCTCCCTTTGTCCTGAGGCAGAGCCAAGACTGGGGCTGATACGAGTGCCTGGCGGAGATCTTGGAAGGCTGCTTCCTCCTCCTCCTCCCATTTCCACGGAACATTCCCAGTCAGCCGGAAGAGTGGCTTTGCCCGGGCAGAAAGATTCGGGATGTGCCGGCGGAGGTAGTTCAGCATCCCATTGAACCTCTGGACATCCTTCACATTCTTAGGATGTGGCCAATCTCGGACTGCTGCACCCTTGGCCGGATCATGCTCTAGTCTGTTGTGGGAGATCTTCATCCCCAGGAAGATGATCTCACTCTTCTCAAACTCGCATTTACTGAGTTTGAGACACAACCCATTCTCTCCAAACTTCCTCAAGACCTGATCCATCCAGTACCAGTGTGTAGCCAAGTCCTCTGCAAACACAATGACATCATCCACATAGGCCCTCACATGTCCTCCTGCAATCTCCTCCCTCAACACATGATTCATGAAGCGTTGGAAGGTGGCAGGGGCATTCTGCAGTCCAAACCACATGACAGCTGGTTCGAAGAGTCCACGGGGTGTCAGGAAGGCGCAGTGGTGCTGGTGCTCAGGCCAGACCTGCATAGATGGGAAACCTCCTTTTGCATCAATCTTAGAGTAGATCGACGCTCCTTTAAGCACATCCACTGTGTCTCGGATGCGGGGGAGGGGGTACTTGTCCTTGATCAGGTGTGCATTCAGCCTCGAGTAGTCGATGATTGGCTGCAGTTTGTCCTTCTCATGTTTGAAGAAGAAGGGGCTGGCATACGGGGATTTCGAGGGCCGGATTCGTCCAGAAGCAAGCTGCTCATCCACCCAACGGTTCATCTCCACCATCTCCTGCCGTGTCAAAGAATACAGCTTGGAGGAGAGGTGCTCAGGGTCCTTTTTGAACTTGATCTTAATATCGAAGTCTGGTCGGGAGCGGGGAAGTTCATCCCACTTCGCTTCACTAAACACCAAAGGGTAGTGGCTGGGCCAATCGGGGGTAGGGCCAGAGTTGGGAAAACAGGTGTCCAGAATACTCGTGGATGCGAGGGTACTTGTTTTCAGGGGTGCAGGGGCTCGAGGGGATGGGGAACACTGTGGGGGGCAGCGGGTAAGGCTCAGCTCTGCCTTCTGCCAGTCGATATCCGGGTTGTGCCGCTTGAGCCAGTCATGCCCAAGGATGACCTTGTGGGACTGGGTCTTTCCCAGCAGAAAGTGGATCCGCTCCTGGTGGTCACCAACTCTCACCAGCACCTCTATCCCATACCGGACCTTTCCATTCCTGTTCTGTGTCCCATCCACATTATACATGGTGATTGGGTTCAGCAGGAGAGATGGCTCCAGTCCCACTCCTTTCGCCCACTCCAAATCCATGAAGCAGTTGGTGCACCCTGAGTCGACAAGGGCCTTCATTGTAGTCCCTTTGCCAGTGCTGAAAGCCTCCAAGTGCACCTGGATGGCTAGCTCTCATGGCACATGTTTCCGCACTTCTGGCCGCACTCTGGTTAGGCGCTCTGCCAGTCTCACTTCCTCCTTCACCTCAGCCCCAATTCGGGTATGTCTCCGCTGCAAGATAGTATATCGGGGTATACTTGCAGCAGGCACAGGGACGGAAAGGGGGCTGGCACACTTCTTCTCCCCAGTGGGAGTCCTCCTCTCTCTCTCACACAGCTCTATGCAGGCTCGGAGCCGTGCAATCTCTTTCTCATATCCCTCCACCATTTGGGGGGCACATGGTGCTGCCCGGGTTTGGGCCCTTGGGACCTGCAGACGCATATCAGGCAGGGGGCAGAAACGGACAGCATGGCCAGTCTGGTGGCATCGGAAACAACATCTCTCATCAGCAGGGGCCCATCCTCGGGCCATGGCCACATCTGGAGTACACAGCAGAGGGGTCACAAGAGGTCGCAAAACGGTCACGGCAGGTCGCGGTAGGGTCGCGGTGGGTCGCGCGGGGGTCACAGTGGGTCGCGGTGTCCGTTCCGTGAGTATCCCATCCAGTCGCCTTTGCTGGGCATCAAGCCTCTCAGCCAGCACCTTCCATTCTCCATATGTCTCTGGCATTGGGGAGACACCATAGATTCTCTCCACCAACCTCCTACTCAGGTTCAACTCCAGCCAATGGACTAGGATTCCTGAGTCCTTCTCTGCACTCAACTCCGCCCGTCAGAACAGTGTCTCGAATTTCGCGAAGAACTCTGGTGCTGGCATGGCACCCTGTTTCAGCCCTGCAATATCGGCAAGGGCAGTCACACGGTCATTCGGGTCATCGAATGCGTGCTTCATCTCCTCCACAAACTCTGCCCAGGTTCCGGCCTCGCCACTACCCAGGATCTCTTCCACCTTCATATTTGCCCACTCTGCAGCAAATCCTTCTCCAGTAAGTTTGCTCAGAGCAAAAAGGACCTTCACCAGGTCCACAGCATAGACAGTCGGGTTCGCCATAAACAGGAGGTGAAGGGATCGGAGGAACGTACGGAAGTTCCTTTTCTGCCCATCAAAGGGGGCAACAGATAGGTCAAGCCTCATAGGTTGGGCTACAGGCGGGGCGACATGGTCTGCCATCACAGGCCCTGGATGCTGTAAATAAAGTTCCAGGCCTTGGGCACTCAGGATTTCTTCGATCTCTTAACAGTCCTGTCCTCTTAGGCTGCTCTTCTGTGTACTTATGTACCTATAGAACTCTTATTCTATGAAACTTTTGTTAACGTGGGGCCCAAATGGTGTCCCAGGTGGTCGCTCCACAACTCCTAATGAGTTGCCCGTGCGCCCTTCTGACAATGGTCACAGAGCAAGGGCCCTGTCCACTGGACCAGGAAACTACAGAAAGACTATGTAGGGGCCTTTCCTTGCCCTGTACACTACACGATTCACTGGTACGTAGCTGTAAAACAAAGTTCCGGGCCTTGGGCACTCGGTATCACTTGGGGAGGGTCACAGTTGACTTCCTCCTGGTCTGGTCACGTGTATCTACACACAGTAAAAATTTCGCGCGGTTCTGTTACACACCGCGGGCAGGGTAAAGGAGAAGAGGATGATAGGGGCTGAGCTGTGACAACGTGTCACAGTTTGAAATTAAGGGTCCAGGCTAGCCAGGTTAGGACACGGGGCTAGGGCGGACAGGCGGATCTTAGTATTATATCAGACTGGGTCTCACACAACTTAAGCGTAAGGTCATGACGACAATACTAAGGTAAGGGGAAAAGAGTACAAAAAAGGAAAAGCGAAAGTACTTATAGCGAACGCTTCGGCACTTGCCGACTTTCCCACGCTCGGACTCTCGGATCACGTGATGCGCCCAGGCCCCAGGTCATGTGATCTTACATGATTACATAATCCGACCCAGCCACAGGTCATGTGACCTTCCAACAACCCTCCCCAGTTTCTCCACAACTGCACTTTGGGATGGCTTACATAAGCGATCCTAACAACAGCCTTCTCCCACTCTTTGGCCTGTGCTGTGCACATAGCTTCTTTGTAAGTACAAGGCTCACCATTGATGGCTATAAACACCTGCTGGTCATCTTCTCTGATAGCTCTATCAATCTCATCATTGGTTGCTTTCTCCCCAAAGTGAACAGGTGGGCATCATTGTTGTCTTGAGGGTTCTTGTAGTGGCTGGGGAACCTGTGTCAGTATGACAGGTAAGGACTCCCCTCCCACTGGTTTCATCATCTTGGATCCCTCCTCACTGATGGCTTTGCTCTGGGTTAGGGTGAGCTTGTCAGTCAGTTCCTTTGCAACAGACTCCATCCTTG
Organism: Clavaria fumosa; assembly: GCA_951802425.1. Taxonomy (NCBI): domain Eukaryota; kingdom Fungi; phylum Basidiomycota; class Agaricomycetes; order Agaricales; family Clavariaceae; genus Clavaria; species Clavaria fumosa. The sequence goes on along the minus strand of OX637802.1, from coordinate 490,428 downwards.
TTGGTTTCATTCCAGAAGAGTGTAACATACATCTGACCATTTCAAAGTGTGTCATGATGAGCCACTTGATAATCCCATTCTGTTCTGGATCATATGGGACTGTAGTCTCATGTATAATTCCATTTCATTGGCAGAGATCTTCCACTTTGTCATTAACAAGCTCCATTCCATTGTCTGTACATAGTTTTTTTAGTTTTTGGTGGGATTGCATCTCCAACATTTTAATTATTTCTTTTAGTGCATCAGGGGCCTTGTCCTTCAATTGTAAAAGACATGCAACACTGAATTGTGAGCTCGCTTCAACAACCACAAGTGTGTATTGCATACCTGACCATGTTTCAACTGACATACAACCTATCAGGTTGGCAGCCACTAGGTCCATACACTATCCACTTCTCTGCTTCTCCAATCTTGGACTCCAATTTGACTCTGATACTATACATGTGTCTCCACTCTGCTCTGCTAACCTCCACTACTGACCTGACAGGACCTTGACAACCCTGCTAAATGAACTCAACCTGCATTTCCCTGCTCCATAGGGATGCCATGGTCCAGCTAAGTCTGGTTCAGGGCCAAATCTTTCGAACCCAGAACCAGACTTTAGGTCCAGTTGAGGCCAAATTCCAAACCTTAAACCTGAGTTTGGTCCAAGTCTGGTTTGTTGGACTGGACTTTTACTAAATAAGGTAATGGTTCACCCAATTTCAGGCTTCTGAACCAAAATTTCAGTTCAGTTCACCCACTTGGCTGAACCTGAACCTGATTTTCAGTCCAGTCTGGTCCAGTTCAGGTTTGAACCAAAGTTCTGAACTGAACTGTGGCATCCCTACTGCTCCAGCTTATTACAGCAGCCAAGTGCAGCTGAATTATTGTTAGGAGAATGTATCAATACCACACTATGCCATATGTAGTTGTTCCTTCCACCTTAAGTTTTCAAGAAATGTGTCTCATTAGTCTGTGAACATGGCCCTCTACTCTACATCTGTTCTACGTAACAATATTCATGGAAACCAAGCAGATTTAACCTAGCTGGAAGAATAAGAACACAAGGATAGTACTTGGAGGGAAAGAGAAGGCTCTATAGCAAGAACAAAGAACCACACAAAGAAGCAGCTTGTACCATTGGATTCCCACTTGCTTATTACCCTTAAATCCATAGTTGCAAGCCAGGGGAACTGTTACTTAGAGTGCATTTGGTGCTGATTCTGCATGTGGCAAGACCTGCCAAAAAATAGATCTTGATTTTCTAGTTTTCATACATGGCATTGAGGTATTCGGTGGCCTCTGCCACAAATCCAGAATGAGAAATCTAGATCTCATACTCCTATAAAATTTTTGTTGAGGTCTGACCTCAATGAGTTTCTGAAAATGTGACAGAGTGTGATCTTCATGACATGGTGTGGTGCAGTGTGCCTGCAGTCTGCTCTCATGTACTTGTGCTGCCTGTGATGGGTAATGACAAAGAGAAGACAAAATAGACATCTTCAGATGAGGCCCTTCTAGTCAAAACCCTGGCTAAAGAGAAAGGAAAAGGCAACTGGGGCAACAACAACCTGAAGCTGGTGGCCTTCACTGCATGTGAGGTGGCCTTGGCTGGTAGTGAGCACATCTCAGGTGGGATTGTGAAGGGTGTCCAGGCAATCAAAAGCCATTGGCAGCAGGTGTGAGTGATCTTATCATTCTTCTGACCCAAATACTAGTAACTGTAGTTCAGCTCAAGCAAGAATTTGATATTGTAAAAGAACTCTGTGGATTATCAGGCTTTGGCTGGGATGATGAATTCAAGATGGTGATGGCAGCAGTGGAAGTATGGGAAGCATATTTTGATGTGAGTCTGTGCTTCATTGTGATGCAGAAGGTGCTCTTATGGGCTGTCAGAAACATCCAAAGGGCAAGCCATGGTGCAAGAAACCATTCCCTTTGTATGACAACATATCTGAGCTCATTGACAGTACTCATGTGACTGGGCAGCACACTTTCCAAGCAGGACAAGTGCAGGCAAGATCTCAAACAACCACATTGGCCTCATCATCCTCCAAGTATCAACCTGTCATCAATCCCACCCTTCTTCATGAAGAAACACCCTCTGATGATCATTTCATGAATTTGGTGAGTCATGCTCACATCCCTTGGTGTCCTCTGAAGCTACATTTATTGTAGGAGACTCTAGCAGTGAGGAAAAGGGAGAATACACACGTTTCAGATCACAAGCATGATAGTGTATGCTTGTTCTCTTGCTATTGAGATATTATTTGATTTGAGCACTTCCAGGATGAAGAAAGCGGCAGGCAGGCCAAGAAGACTGGCAATCACTGTCACAAGTCTAGGCGTGTCATGGCTGGAGAGGGGCTGGCCAGTGTTGCTGACTCAATGCAGGCATCAATGCAGACAATTGTGAATTCTATTGTAGTTGCTGCAGGATGAGGACCAGTAGATTTCAAGCTGGAAGGCAGAAGCAATCTCAGCCTTTGAAGACACTGAAGGACTTTCTGAAGACAAGTTCAATGAGGTTGTGGAGATAATAATGGAGAGTGCAGAAGTGGCCAACATGTACCTTGCTATCAAGAAAGCATCTTCCTGTACTCAATTCCTTCAATCACAGCTTCAAAAGGCTTGTAATCCAAAGTAATTACATCTTTCTTGTTCTTGGTACATGATGGACTGTAGTAACACAACATGAATGTTATTTGCATTGGTCAATGATGCCTTTGGGCCTTGTAATCTGACCACATTGCTTTTGCAATTGCATCCCTACATGCAGCTGCTCATCCACACTCCTCTGCTGTTATATGGCCCTGAAGCCTGCCATGAATATCTGGTTCATCATCCTCATTGTCTTCAAGCTCATTGTCTGTGATGTCATTTGGGTCATAGATCTGGATGAAGTTGTGAATGACTGCAAGTGCAGACACAATCTGTGCCTGTGTGCAAAGGCAGTACTCTTGTGGAATGACAAGAACCTTGAAGCACTTCTTGAAGACACCAAAGATGTGCTCAACAACATTGTGGAGTTGTGCATGATGGAGGTTGAATAATTCCTGATAGTTCTGGGGCTGGCACCAAGAGCGAGTCAGAGCCACCATACCCACCATCAGCAAGGTAGTACTGACCAATAGGAATGATGAAGTCTGTCATCCATGCATCTTCATAGACATGAGTGTCAGGAGCACTCCCTTCCCAGCCTGGCAAGACATAGAGGAATCTCATATCTCATATCTATCAATGAAACTGCCAGCACATTTTGCAAGATTTGGCCCTTCTGATTCTGGTAGGATGCACAATAGACCTCTGGGACATGAGCTGGGATGTGGCTGCCATCAAGCACACCTATACAGTCTTTGAAATATGGGTAGAATTTGCGTTGGCTTTGAATCTCTTCAGGATGACTGGGCTGAGTGGTTGTCCACTGCGGAATTTGCCCTCAACAACTGCGAGCACTCAGCAACAGGACAGACACCCTTCTTCCTTGAGTACAGCTGGCACCCATGGAATGGGGGACTCTGCCTGCCCACAGAGGTGAACCTGGCAGCAGATGAGTGGCTGGCTAAGCTCACAGAATCCCAAAGAGCAGCCAAAGAGGTGATGGAGAAAGTGGCAGCAGCAATGAAGAAGAGCTATGATGTGGGAAAGTGCCTGAGTCGTGAGTACTCCAAGGGAGATCTGGTCTGGCTGGACACTAGGAACTTAAAGATGGACCAGCCCTCTAAAAAGCTTGACAACAAGTGTGCAGGCCCCTTCATGGTTGAGGAGAAGGTGGGACCTCCTGGGTATCACCTCAAGCTCCCTCGGGCCTGGTGTATCCATCAAGTCTTCAATGAACTGTTGTTGACACCATACCATCCCCCATCTTCCCCCTCTCAGAACCTACCTCCTCCTCCACCCCCTATGATTGACAATGACCACTTGGAGTATGATGTTGAAGTGATCCTGGATGTCAAAAAGGTGGGACAAGGGGTGAAGTACCTGGTGAAGTGGTTGGGATACCCTGTAGAGGAGAATACCTGGGAGCCTCAGTGGAACCTCACTAATGTGGTGACACTACTCCATGACTTCTTCCAGCAACACCCTGAGAAAGCAAAGTTGGCAGGTTGAGACACCCAGCCTTAAGAGGGTGGTGATGTTAGGATTGCTTACATAAGCCATCCCAAAGAGGAGTTGTGGAGAAACCAGGGAGGGTTGTTGTTCAAAATCGTAGTGAGATTTGGGTGCAGAGGGTCAGAGTTGAGTCAAGTGTCAAGATGAGGAGGGCAGTTTGGGCAAGAAGCACTGAATTATATAGTGTATTATTCAACGAAAGATGGTGAGTGGCATGTGATGGGCCTTTTGTTGGCCAAGATGTCATCTTCTTGTCACACATTGTGTGACCGAACCCTCCCAGGAGGGTTGTTGGAAGGTCACATGACCTGTGGCTGAGGGTCAGATTATGTAGTACCCAAAGTCACCTGACCTGTGCCTTGGTGCATCATGTGACCCAAGAGGTCTGAGCATGGGAACACTGGCAAATGCTGCAGCATTCAGTATATATACTTTTACTTTACTTTTTTCCCCTTATGTTAGTATTGTTGTCATGACCTTACATTAAGTTGTGTGAGACCCAGTCTGATAGATTTCAGTTGTTGAGAAATGCAGTCTCAGCAGTGCATTTGCTTGTGGGATCTACAGCCAGAACATCAGACTCTTGCTGTGCATGGATGGCCTGCTGGTGAGAAGATAAGATTGGTGGCTCTGTGTTGTCACTGAGGAGCTTCACAGCTGGAATCTGTCTTCAGACAGGCTGAGAAGTTGAAATGGAGGCCACTTCAGGGGTCACAGAGAGCAGAGTGTCATCATCTGCATCAGCAGGAAGAAGACCCCCATTGGGACCAACTGCACCACCAGACATAGTGGGATATTGGTCACTTTTCCAAGCATCTTCATGAGCATCTTATATGAGATCAAGTTGGAAGTACCAAAACCCTGAAACAGTTATTGTTGTCAGTTGAAACTTGAAAAAGGTGGATATTTGATCACTTTAGGTGTTGCATGCTTGATCATGTGCCAGTAGTAGACACCACGCACCCCAAGAATGAAAAGGTAAAACATTAGATGCCTATCTGATGAATGACACTATCACATGCAGATCAACAAAGTCACATGGATGCATGCCAGGCCCTGGCCTGAGCCAAGGGCCCAGGGCTTGTTACCTTCTTGGGCTGCGTGTCAAGATTGCTTACATAAGCATGTGAGAAAAGCCAGGAAAAGGGTTGCTAAAGAGTTGCAGGAAGATCATGGGCAAGTCACATGACCCAACAGTTGGTAGATTATAATGTGCCATCCAGGTGCACCTGGAAGCTCTCAGCACTGGCAAATGGGCAACTACAAAAGCCCTTGTTGACTCAGGCTGCACCAACTGCTTCATGGACTTGGAGTGGGCAACAAAAGTGCCACTCTGGTAGGGCATTGGATTAGATTAAAAACAGTGAGGAAACATAGTCAAATCACTCACCTCTGTTGCCTCCATCATTGAAGCCTCCTGTTCAGCAATGAAAGCAATTGAAGCTGATGTGAGAGAAACCAGCTACTTACCTTGCCATCAAGATCATCTTTGTCCACTTTATTACAGAAATCTGTGTGTTGTCACCATGTTTTCACACCCAATGCTTGACTTGGGGATAATTGACATGCTGAAGAGCTTCAAGCTCAGGAGATAAAGTGGGTACTGCCAAAGTTGGTGAATCTGAACCCAAACTGCTAGAAAAGGCAGGGCCAGAAGAGAATGCAGGGACATTCAATGCATTTATCAGTTGATTTCTAAGTAGTATGATTAGCACTTGCACTTGAGAGAGCACAAAACATACAGATGATGGCGTGGCAATAGTATTGATGTTGATATCTGGGTGGCTTGATGTGGGTGGTATACCCAACCCTTCTGGCCTCAACATCACAGGATAGTACACCCCAACACCTAGCTTATGCCACCCAGGCATGGGGCAAAGGAGGCAACATCCATTTTGACCATAGTGTCCAACCCAGCCAATTAGCACAGCCATTCCTATGGCATCGGCTGCCCCAAAGGCTGTCAAGGGTAGGTCAATTCCACCTAAATACAAGTATAAACAACAGTGAGGAGGGGCATAGTGGCAATTCCGATGGTGGGCAGGAATTCCACATGCAGGCCGCATCAACAGGAAGAGGTGTGGGTGTGGTGAGAGAAGGTGGGAGATAGCAGGACAGCATGAGGGGAAGTTTTGACCCAGAGTGTGCATGAGAGGGTGGCCACTATGCAACACTCAGTCAAGTACCTAAGGCAGCTCTTGACAGCAATCCTTGCATGTAAGCAGGTAATCAAGTTTATGTCATATGCTGTAGTATCTACTACAGCTTCGAGGATTATATAGTAAGTAAGTATCTAAAATGGGATGGTGTCAAAGAAAGTCTGCAAAGAAGAAGTTATAAAACAAATACTAAGAAATTGCCCAGAAACATGTTTCAGCCACCATATCCAAACCCCAAAGTCTAATATCATCAGGGGACCTTTGCTAGCTTGTCTAGAGGCCACTCTGCAAGTCCTAAACTGACTCCACTCATTTCCCAAGGTTCCCTGACATTGGCTGAACAACAGTGAAGTGCACAGAGTCCATCAGAATTATGGTCCACATGCAGAATTGCTGATTGTAGGTTTGGGATGATCATCGGGTGGCAGAATTGAGTCAGGAGTGGTCATTGAGTGTGGGGACACGTCAGGCAGCCCGTAACGGGGTGTGTTGGGTCATGACACTCAGGAAATTTGCTGGGCTCCAGAAGATCGCTGTGCTCTGGAAAACAGCTTAGCACTTGGGGAATGGTGAGGATGTGAGAAATCACCACCTTCAAGGAAATCACAATATTCAGGGAAATCACCATCCTCTGAAACATCACTACACTCTGGATTGTCCATTTTGTGGTTGGGTAGGGGGAGATCATATTCTGTATGGTCCAAGCAGCTTGATGTTGCACTAGAAATTTGGGTGCTCCTTCGAATGGGTTCCTTTGGTGTAGGATCAGTTCTGAGTCTGTGCTGTTTTGCATGGTGGTAAATGGGGTTGGGTGTCTCAGAGGTGAATTGCCCACATGGGCATTCAAATAAACCAGTTGTGATGTTATGCTGGACTTGCACTCTCTTGCCTTTGCAGATGTTTTATGAGATATAGGGCCTGGAAAATGCTTAAAACTCACCATTAAACCAAATGTTGAGGGCCAATTGGTGGGTATCATGATGATGGATATTTCTACTGATGTCTGATGTGAAAGTGCACAAGCAAGAATCTTGCTGGCAAGGAAATGTGTGGGGAAGAATTGCATGAGCTACAAGTAGGGCATCTGAGTTGTATGGCAGGTGGCAGAGGGCACAGCAGTGAGGGATGCTTGCAGTCGACATAGCAGCAGCCAATTCAGATTGAGGAGTCCAATTCCTTCTCTTTGCCAATGCAGGCACAGCCACTGTACCTCGTCGAGTTTTCACCTCATTGCCCCACATATCGCCAGCATGATTACAACAACACTCATTGTTCATTGTGCAAGCCAGACTATATGAACATAAACTAATTTTGTTCTTCCTCAAGGCTATGATCTCCAATGTCTCTAAAGATGAGATGGCAGTAGCTATGGGTGGTCAGTCCAGCTTCTGCTTGCTGCTCACATCACCCTGGCACCCCCCCACTTGCTGCCACTCCACCTGGTGCCCCCTGCTCGCTACCAACACTACCTGGTGCCACCTGTTTGCTGCCAATGCCACTTGGTGGCCCCTGCTTGCTGACCATACTACCTCGCACCACACCACACCACCTGGCGCCTGCTTGCTGCCCATGCCACCCTGCACTCTGCCACACTGCCTGGCGCCCCCCCGCTCACTACCACACCGCCTGGCGCCCCCCCCCCCCCCCCCCCCCCCGGCTTGCTGCCACACCTCCTGGCACCCCCCTGCTCACTACCACACTGCCTGGCACCCCCTCCCACTTGCTGCCACACCTCCTGGCGCCCCCCTGCTCGCTACCACACCACCTGGCACCCCCACTTGCTGCCACACCTCCTGGCGCCCCACTTGCTACCACACCTGGCACCCCCCCCCCCCCTGCTCACTGCCACACCTCCTGACACCCCCTGCTTGCTGCCAACACACCTGGCTTGTGCCACCCAGGCATGGGGCAAAGGAGGCAACATCCATTTTGACCATGGTGTCCAACCCAGCCACTTAGCACAGCCATTCCTATGGCATCAGCTGCCCCAAAGGCCAATGAAGGATATGATATGAACTCTGTATCACTTGAGGCATCCCAGACATGCAGACCTTGTGAGGAATAGATGTAGAGAGGCCATGAGACTGCTGGAAGCAATCTTCACCACAAAAAGGGCATGTCTCTGTCATGACCCTGTCATGACCCATACAGGATGGGAGAGTGACATTACATGTGCTATGTAAGGACCAACTTTGGCATACTCAATCTGGATTGAGTATTGTGGCCTTTTGGCTGAGTGGTCTTAAGCACCAGTAGTTGGCCAGGTCAAGGGCCAGATTGGCTGCTGCAAAATCATTTTGTTTCCAGCCAAATTTTATTCCCATGGTTTGATAGTGTTATGACTTGAAAATGAGATATTTGATCTCGGAGTGAACTGTTTGGTGTCGTGTCACGCCGAGTAATGCCGCAGTATATGCTGTGCTCACTCTGCTTTGACTTTATATTTCAATGGCTTCAGTCACTCAGAACAAGGAGAATGCGCCTCCTAATGATGGAAGAAAATTCTCAAAGAAATTGAAAGGCCCACTGAAGAAAGCAAAATGGTCCTCGGCCGATGACAACACACTGATTGAAATGCTCAAGTCTCAGCAAGCGGCTGGGAACCAGGCTGACAACAGTTGGAAGAAGGTGGTCTGGGTTGCGGCTGAGCAGGCTCTTGCTGGGAGTGAGAAGTTGAGTGGTGGGACTGCCAAGAAGGCGAAAGGGCATAATGACCGCTGGGGCACGGTGCGAAAACCTCCTTCTCGTAGCTTGCTTGTATGACTGACTTCATCACAGCTGAAAGCCCAATTCCTTGTTGTTCAAAGGCTTCGAGGACTGTCTGGCTTTGGGTGGGATGACCAACAAAGATGGTAACCGCAGACAACAATGTCTGGACGGCATATATTCAGGTATCATGCTATTATATGCGGATTTGGATTCCACTGCGCCAAAACGCTCACGTCTCTCTGGCCCAATCGCAGTGCAGGGTGTTGCCGATGCGCTGTCTTCGATTGCATTGTCCATGTCAGCTTCTGACAGTCATGACTCTAGCACACCACAATGCTGCACCCATGCAATCAAGATGGTTATGACTGATGACTCTCTGAGCAGAGAGGAACGCATCAAGGCCATGCACCTCTTCAGGAAGGACATTGTGACTGCAGACACCTACCTTGCCATTGACGAGAAGGAACTCAGGACAGCATGCATTCAGGATGAGCTTTCTTATTCCTGATACTTTTTTTCTTGTAACAATCAAATGTCTCTTTGTGTATGTTCTACATACTGCTCCCACATCACATGAGCAATATCATCTCGTCTCTGACCTGCTCGATCACGTTCTACTTGAGTAATCGCACCTGCCACATCTTCTTGTGCTCTTCCTTCTGCTTGGTATTGTTGCTCAACATTTTCTTCCATGCCATCAAAGTCATCAGGGTCATGGATGCGAACGAAGTTGTGTAGGATGCAGACAGCAGGTACCAGCAAACTTTGAACTTGAAGATTGTACTCGGGAGCAACACCTACAACTCAGAACCGTCGCTTCGCCACACCAAAGATGCGTTCAATCACATTTCGGGCTTGTGCATGATGGAGATTGAAGAGCTCTTTATAATTTGCAGGCCTTGCATTGACAGACAATCAGAAACAGACAAACATTGGGCATCAACAGTGGAACTGACCTTTGTGGTGCATGGCCCCACTCCTGAAGATGGTATCGGACACCTCGATATGGCACAAGGAGCGTGTCACACAATGGAAAACCGGCATCTGCAAGATAGAATGTCCCAGGTGGGATGACAAGTCCATGATGTCGTGCATCGTCAAATATTCGACTATCCGCAGCACTACCTTCCCAGCCAGAAAGGATGTATGAAAAGAGCATGCCAAAGGTGCAAGTGGCAAGAATATTGAGGGAAACACGGCCCTTCCGATTTCTGTACCATGCGACCATGTCACTAGGGACAAATGTGTCGATATGGGAACAGTCAATGGAACCACAACAGTGCTCAAAGAAAGGGAATAGCTTCGGGTTGTCTCTGATCTCATTTGGTACCTGATTGCAAGGGGGAAGCTTGATGTATCAGTTATAAAATTGTGCTGAGGTGATCATTCCAAGCAAACGATGGAATATCCTACAAAATTGCAGTCAGAATGTCTCATTTACTGAGGTATCACTCACTTTGATATTGTATCAGGGCTATGCTGAAAGCGCTCCTGCATGTCACAGTGACTTCCACCTGTACGACACATGTGCAAGAACAAAGCCAGTTGCTCCTCAAGTGTGATGTGCTTCGTGTTCTGCAATCCAGCATGAATCTGCAACTCTTGAGCAAGCTTTCTGAATACATATTTTGACATGCCAATCATGTTGTGGAAACGGCGAGGATGGCCAGCGAGCAACTCCTGAACCCATGCCTGACCAGTCAATATTGAGGTGTTCTGGGGTGTCCTGAACAACAGGGGAGCTATGTTGATTGTGACTACAGCGGCAGCAGCCCCAGCAATGGGTGCAACTAGTTTCCTGTTTCTTTTATCTTTGGGGAAGCGGGGTCGCTCTGGCATTGCGCCAGCCAGGCAAAGATACTGTATACTGTTGTGCTATGCTACTTGTCACATGTGACCACCGAGATTGCTGACTCGCGGGTTGAAATTGCAGCGACTTGATCTCATAACAGATTTATCTCATGACAGCCGATCTGGCCCCAAGGGTTCAACTCCCAGAGAAAGCACATGGTTTGGGTGAAGCCATGTGACCTGACCATCACATGACCTGTTGCCATGTGACCCATGTAGTCACATGACCTGTGACATGGGTGTGACACCTCTGATCATGTGACCTAATGTGGCTGTGCAGATCATGTGACATCATGTGACCCATTGGGTCACATGTGCCAACAGTGTGTGTGTGACCTTCAAGGTGGGGTGGCACATGACCTGAGGGGTAAATGTGACCTGTGGGTCAGGGGTCCAGCACATGGTCTATAAAGACCAACATAGGACCCAATGCTTATAAATAAGGTCCATGAGACCTGACACTGGGTACCCCAGAACCAGAAACTTGGCTTACACCTTCAATGGTGGGGGCCTGATTATGGCACATGTCCAATCTAGGGTGATTGGACCTAAAGGGGGAGGTAATGTCATGACCCATACAGGATGGGAGAGTGACATTACATGTGCTATATAAGGACCAACAGGCATACTCAATCTGGATTGAGTATTGTGGCCTTTTGGCTGAGTGGTCTTAAGCACCAGTAGTTGGCCTGGTGTGGCTGTCCTCACAGTCTCAAGCTTGGAGAATGTGCTGATGAAGGCAACACAACTATTGACACACATGTCAAAATAGAGTGGCAAAACCCCACTTAATGATTTGAGTCAGTTGTGAACTTGGTCAAAGGACAGCATTGCACTGTCAGGATAGCATTCCTTGATGCTTTTGTGCACAGCTTTGTATGTTGCCTCAGAAGAATGGGCAGACAATGAAAGGTATATTGACATTGAGAGGCACAGCTGTGGATCATCAAGGTGAAATTGCTCATGAGGAGGATGAATAAAGAATTTGAAGTCTATTGGTCCTCTTCATCATGGAAAGAGGTATTCCATATCTGCTCAACCATTTGCTGCATGCTGGCAAGGTCATTGAGGGGGAGTAGGGTGAGCAGAATTGCCATTTTCATCCAAATTAAACAAGGTGTCAGCCCAGGTCCCTCACAAAGAGCATAAGGGGGGAAGAACTCAATTTCAACATAGGGAATTATTACTACAGTTGAATTGCTCATATTGCATATGGCAATATTACATAACTCTTGTAATGCATTAAATTCAAGGAGGTCCCACCATGGGACACAGGGAATTCAGAGTCTGCATGCATATCACATATTGCATTGCACTCTGGCATGAATATGCAATATGAGATGCCTTATAAGGCATAGTGTCCATTGCAGTGGCATTGCTCCACAAGGATTTATGTGTGACTCATGAAATCTTTTGCCCCCAATCCACAATTCTTTTGTGATGCCCATTGAACTCAAGCAAAAGCCCTGAGGAAAACCTACATCATATGCTCGCAGACCAAGAGTCAAGGCAGCAAGTGATGCACCCAAAACATCTGCCATTACTATCAAGGCTCACCGCACTAATCTGACCCTACAGGATTGGCTGACAGTCTTTGCATATGTCAATGCTCATCCTGATTTGGGACAGTCTTGCATTGTTCAGCACTTCCGCATGAAGCAGGATGGTGCTCTGCTCTTTGATCAGGCAACTCTCTCACAAAAATTGAAGTCCAGAGCAGAACTTGAGGCTCATGTGCAATCCAATCCAAATGCACTCTCTTCGAAGCGCCCACATGTTGTCACATGCCCTGATGTTGAGCGGGCCCTCATTTTATGGAACAAGCAGATGGAAGAGAAGTGGGAAACTGTCACAGGGCCCATGTTACAGGAGAAGCGTAAAAGATTTGAGGAAGCATTTAATGTCCTTGAAGATGAGTGCCTTGATGGTGATCGGTGGATCCCATCGTTTTGCAAAGTGTAAGTTTCTAATGTGCTTGAATTCATAGGGCTCAACTCTTGACAGATACAGAATTAAGGAGTGTCGAAGGCATGGAGAGGCAGCCTCTGTTGACCCCACAGCTGTTGAAACTGAGCAAGTGCGCATCTGAGAAATCCTAGCCAGATTTTCTGTGAAAGATTGATGGAACTTCGATGAGAGTGCACTCTTTGCCTTTGCCCCCCAGACCAAGGACTTGCTGCCAAGCAGATAAGCGGAAAGAAGAAAGACAAATTCCGAATTACCCTAGGCTTTGCATGTAATGCAGATGGTAGCGAGAGGATGCCGATTTTTTTCATTGGGAAATCCCAAAAGCCCCAGTGCTTTAAGAAGCACACACCTGAGCAACAAGGCTTCTACTACTGCAGCAATAAGAAGGCATGGATGACTACAGATCTCTTCGAAGAGTGAGCATATCCTACTCAAGTGCATTCAAATGTTTACATATCATCACAGATGGATCACACATTTCGACCTCAAGATGCACATCAGTAACTGCAAAATATGTCTTCTCATTGACAACTTCAGTGGGCATGATATTGTGTACAAGCCAATGAATATACATCTCGAATGGTTTGAACCAAACCTAACACCCTTTGTTCAACCTCTCAATGCGGGCATAATCCAGTGCTTCAAGGCCCATTATCATCAGTAATTTTGTATTCGTGCTCTTGATCTTGACAAGGCTGGGGAAGACAACATATACAAGATAGATCTACTTGAAGCAATGCGCATGGCCAAGGATGCCTGGAACGCAATTGAGCCAACAACCATCAAAAACTGCTGGGACCATACCGGGATCCAGCACCCACCCATCATCCTCCATATCCTGAGATCCCTCTCATCAACCCACCATACCACCACCCAGGAACTTGGGCAAGACCTGGTCAAAGCAATTATGGACCTCAAGAAACGGCATCGCATTCATGGTGAACCACCTACTTTGGACAAGCTCATCCATCCTGTCGAAGAAGAAGTAGGGCAAGCTTACCCCTTTGAAGGGGGTGACAATGCAATTGTGGCTCAGGTACAGCAAGAGCAGGCCATAGCCCATGGGGAACTGGACTTCATCGCACTGCGACGTCGAGAGGGCAGAGGTTGTGTCCTGCAATGTTGACTGGGAAGTAGTTTGACTGTCATTGTTTGCAGGCATCATGAGACTGATGGACTGAACAAAGTGAAGTGTATTGTGCTCGCAAGTAAAGTACACTAGTGGGCAAAGGGAAAGGACAGAAAGTGAGGGACTAAGGCAATGTGCAGAGGGAGGCCAGGCTTACCTTGTGGGCAAAGGGAAAGGATGGGGAGTCTCCTTTCCTCAGTGCACACTAGGTAGTAGTTGTCAGACTTAGTCTCACAGTTCACACAACTTAACGTAAGGTCGATGATGACGATACTAACATAAGGGGAAAAGGGTACAAGTAAGAAAGCGACGTAGTATATATAGCGAGCGGTTCGGGAGTTGCCGGTGTTCCCACGCTCGGACCCCGTGCGTCACGTGATGCGTCCAGGCCCGGGTCACGTGATTTTCCCATTATGTAAGCCACCACCCGTTCGGGTCACGTGACTCGTCCGCAAACTTCCCGCAACTCTTTTGCGATCCTTTCTTGGCCTTTCCAACCTGCTTATGTAAGCGATCCTGACATCACCCCCCTCTTAAGGCTGGGCGTCTCGACCTGCCAACTTCGCCTTGTCAGGGTATTGCTGGAAGAAGTCCCGGAGCAACAGTGCAACATTAGTGAGGTTGCGACGAGGTTCCCAGGTGTTCTCCTCTGCAGGGTATCCTAACCACTTCACCAAATACTTCACTCCCCGTCCAACCTTCTTGACATCAAGAATTTCCTCCACCTCATACTCCAAGTGGTCATCGTCAATTGTGGGGGGTGGGGGTGGAGGCAAGTTCTGGGAAGGGAAAGAGGGAGCAATATACGGGGTGAGTAGCAACTCATTGAAAACCTGGTGAATGCGCCATGCTCGGGGGAGCTTGAGTCGGTATGCTGCTGGTCCAACCTTCTCTTCGATGGTGAAGGGTCCAGCCCGCTTGTTGTCAAGCTTCTTGGATGGTCGATCCATTTTCAGGTTCCGGGTATCCAGCCAGACTAAGTCCCCCTTTGAGTATTCACGACTCGGGCGCTTTCCTTTATCATAGCTAGCCTTCATCGCGTCTGCCGCCTTCCCCATTGCATCCCTGGCTGCTCTTCGGGATTCCGTGAGCTTGGCCATCCACTCGTCTGCTGCAGGGTTCACTTCAGAGGGCGGCCGGATACCACCATTCCAAGGGTGCCGGCCATACTCCAGATAGAAAGGTGTGAATCCTGTGGCTGAGTGCTCACGGTTATTGAGCGCGAATTCGGCTGTGGATAGCCACTCTGCCCAATCATCCTGCAGATGGTCAACATAGGCCCGGAGATACACTTCAACCTCCTGATTGACCCACTCTGTCTGTCCATCTGTTTGTGGGTGGAAGGCAGTGCTCGGGTTCGCCTTAACTCCAATCATCCCATAAAACTCCCTCATGAATCTGGACACAAATTGGGTTCCCCGGTCACTCACAACTTTCTGCAGAACTCCATGGTCGCGGAAGACCCGGTCTCGAAGGATCCGAGCAGCACCAAGTCCCGTGAGGTCAAGGCCAATAGCTTCGATGAGAGTTCATTTTGTAAACTTGTCGACAATGACAAGGATCGCATTGTGACCACGTGAGAGGGGGAAAGGTCCAACAATGTCCCAAGAGATGACTGCCCAGGGGCTCTCAGGGACAGGGTGCGGATGGAGCGGAGCGGCGCGCCTGGTACGATCAGGCTTGATTCGTTGGCATGTCTCACATCCACCTGCATACCGATTGGAATCCTTCACCATGCCCACCCACCAATAGGACCTCAGCAGAGCCGCCCTCAGTTTCCGTGGACCAGGGTGCCCTGCAATGGGGAGGTCATGCTCAAAGGTGAGCACTGCCTCACGTGCTTCTGGGGGCACCCAAGTGATTTCTGCCTTCCGCCAGAGTCCCATCCGATCTCTCGTCCACTCATCATCAAGCTCCTCCAGCTTCTGCACATATACCGCACTGTTTTTCTGGAGTAGTGTCTCCATCTCCGATGTGAATGATGTGCGGGTCTCAGCCTCTGGGAAGACCTGTACTGGTGCATCCTCCTCCACCACCTCTCCATAATCTGGCCTCCGTGAGAGTGCATCCGCTTTCGTGTTTGACTTCCCAGTACGGTACTTGATCTCGAAGTCAAAGCACTGGAGCTCTCCAACCCAACGGACCTGCCTCGGTTTCAACTTCTGGGGCTTCCGGAAGTACTGGAGGTTAGCATGGTCCGTCCAGATTTCGATAGTCTCTTCCACCCCAATCAGGTAAGCCCGCCACTCGCGTAGTGCCCGGATTACAGCCAGGAACTCCTTGTCGTACACATCGTAATTCTTCTCAGCTGCAGTGAGGGCTTTGGAGATGTAGTCTACAACTCTCCAAGTCCCATCCACCTGCTGCTGTGAGAGAACTCCTCCAGTCGCCAAGTTGCTCGCATCTGTTTCTACCTTCCATCTCCCTTTGTCTTGTGGTAGAGCCAAGACCGGGGCTGATACTAGTGCCAGGCGGAGATCTTGGAAGGCTGCTTCCTCCTCCTCCTCCCATCTCCACGGGACTTTCCCTGTCAGCCGGAAGAGTGGTTTTGCCCGGGCAGAGAGATTTGGGATGTGCCGGCGGAGGTAGTTCAGCATTCTGTTGAATCTTTGTACCTCTTTCACATTTTTCGGTCTGGGCCAGTTACGGATCGCCGCGCCTTTAGCTGGGTCATGCTCTAGATGGTTGTGGGAGATCTTCATCCCCAGGAAGAAAACCTCACTCTTCTCGAACTCGCACTTGCTGAGTCTGAGACATAGGCCATTCTCCCCAAACTTCTTCAAGACCCGATCCATCCAATACCGATGTGTAGCCAAATCCTCTGCAAACACTATAACATCATCGACATAGGCTCGGACATGCCCCCCTGCAATCTCTTCTCTCAGCACATGGTTCATGAAGCGCTGGAAGGTTGCAGGCGCATTCTGCAGCCCAAACCACATAACTGCCGGTTCGAAGAGTCCACGAGGCGTTAGGAAAGCACAGCGGTGCTGATGTTCTGGCCAGACCTGCATCGATGGGAAACCTCCCTTCGCATCAATCTTGGAATAGATGGTCGCCCCCTTTAACACATCCACAGTGTCTCGTATGAGGGGGAGGGGGTACTTGTCTTTGATTAGATACGAGTTCAGCCTAGAGTAATCGATAATCGGCCGCAGCTTGTCCTTCTCACGTTTGAAGAAGAAGGGGCTTGCGTACGGGGACTTCGAAGGTCGGATTCGTCCAGAAGCTAGCTGCTCATCCACCCAGCGATTCATTTCCACCATCTCTTCTCACGTCAGAGAGTATAGCTTAGAGGAGAGGTGTCCAGGGTCTGTTTTAAACTCGATTTTGATATCAAAGTCAGGGCGGGAGCGGGGGAGCTCATCTCACTTTGCTTCACTAAAAACCAAAGGGTAGCGGCTGGGCCAATCAGGGGTAGGGCCAGTGTTGGGAAAACGGGTGTCCGGGATACTGGCCGAGGCCAGGGTACTCGCTTTTGGTGGACCTGAGGGTCGAACAGGGGACCGGTGGCTGTGTGGGGAGGAGGCACAGGAGTTGGGGCAGCGGGTGAGCCTTACTTCAGCTTTCACCCAGTCAATCTCTGGATTATGACGCTTTAGCCAATCATGCCCAAGGATCGCTGTGTGGGACTGAGTCTTCCCTAGCAGGAAGTGGATCCGCTCCTGGTGGTCGCCAACCGTCACAAGCAGCTCCATCCCATACCGGATCTTACCATCTCTGTTCTGTGTTCCATCCACATTATACATGGTGATTGGATTCAGCAAGGGAGATGGTTCCAATCCCACTTTTTTCGCCCACTCCAAGTCCATAAAGCAGTTGGTGCAGCCTGAGTCGACAAGGGCTTTCGTAGTTGCCCCTTTGCCAGTGCTGAGAGCCTCCAGGTGCACCTGGATGGAGAGCTCTCGGGGCATACGCAATAGGGTGTCCTTCAGCACCTCTGCAAGGTGCTTTGTTGGCTCCACTTGGCTGCTAGTCCCCTTTTCTCTTTTCAGTATTTCACTTTTAGCGGTTTCCGTTTCCGCTTTGTCCTTCACCTCAGCCCCAATCCGGGTGTGTCTCCGCTGCAAGATAGTGTATTTTGGGATACTAGCTGCGGGTACAGGGACGGGAGGGGGGCTGGGATATCTACTCCTGAGACTCCAGTTCGGACTCACTGGGCCTCGTCTCCAAAATCCGGCTCTTCAACAGGAGCCCTCTTCTCTCTCTCGAGCAAATCCAGGCGGTCTCGGAGCAGTGCGATCTCGTTCTCATAGTCCTCTGCACTACGTGCCTGGCTTTCCACGGCGTGGATCTGCGGCCTCGGGATCTGCGGACGTGTGTCCTGGAGCTGGCAATCTCTCACCATGTGACCAGCTTGGCCACATCGGAAGCAGGTGCGCAACACTCCAGGGGCACGGGCACGATCCACCACCATGGCGTCACCGGCATTGGTGGGACGCGGCATGGTGGGAGGGGCAGGGGTGCGGGCCAGAGGCTGGGCCAGGAAGGGACGGGGGGCTGGGGCGAAGCGGGTTTGTTGAGGGAGGGGGCGGCTGGTTGCGGGCAGAGCAGGACGCACAGAGTTCTGTTGTGCGATGACTCCGTCGAGGCGATGCTGCTGAGCGTCTAGCTTTTCGGCAAGTGCCTTCCACTGCACGTAGGTCTCTGGCATTGGCGAAACACCATAGACCTTTCCCACTAGCCTCCTGCTCAGATTCGACTCCAGCCAATGGACCAGGATGTCCGAATTGGCCACTTCTGTCATCCCCGCTCTTCGGAACATTGTTTCGAACTTTGCGAAGAACTCAGGTGCCGTCATGACACCCTGTTTGAACTTCGCAATATCTGCGAGGGCAGTCGCACGGTCGTTCGGGTCATCGAACGCTCGCTTCATCTCTTCCACAAATTCTGCCCAGGTTCCAACCTCATTGTTACCCAGGATTTCCTCTCCCTTCACATTTGCCCATTCTGCGGCAAACCCCTCGCCAGTAATTTTGCTGAGGGTGTAGAGGACCTTTGCCAGGTCCGTGGCATAGATTATCGGATTCGCCATAAACAGGAGGCGGAGCAACCGGAGGAATGTACGGAAATTTCTTTTTTGCCCATCAAATGGGGCAACGACTAAATCCAGCCTCGTGGCATGGACTTCAGGCGGGGCGACGTGGTCAGCCATCACAGACCCTGGTGGTGGTGATGGGGTTTCGGGGACGTCGGTAACAGGGGAATCGGGGGGGAGCTGGGCTCGACCCGGTCTCGGACGCAGACGCTGTAAATAGAATTCCGGGCCTTGGGCACTCAGGATTTCTTCGATCTCTTAGCAGTCCTGTCCTCTCAGGCTGCTCTCTATGTATCTAGGTACTTATAGAACTCTTATTCTATAAAACTTGTTGCTAGCGTGGGGCCCGAATGGTGTCCCAGGTGGTCACTCCACAACTCCTAGTGAGTTGCCCGTGTGCCCTTCTGACAATGGTCACAGAGCAAGGGCCCTGTCCACTGGACCAGGAAACTACAGAAAAACTATGTATAGGGCCTTTCCGTGCCCTGTACACTACACGATTCACTGGTACGTAGCTGTAAAGCAAAGTTCCGGGCCTTTGGCACTCGGTGTCTCTTGGGGAGGGTCACAGTAGACTTCCTCCGGGTCTGGTCACGTGTATCTACACACAGTAAAAATTTCACACGGTTCTGTTGCACACCGTGGGCAGGGTAAAGAGAAAGAGGATGAGGGGGATAAGCTGTCACAGAGTGTGACAGTTTGAGATAGGGGTCCAGGCTAGCCGGGTTAGGACACGGGGCTAGGGCAGACAGGGGTTGATGTTAGTATTGTGTCAGACTTAGTCTCACAGTTCACACAACTTAACGTAAGGTCGATGATGACGATACTAACATAAGGGGAAAAGGGTACAAGTAAGAAAGCGACGTAGTATATATAGTGAGCGGTTCGGGAGTTGCCGGCGTTCCCACGCTCGGACCCCGTGCGTCACGTGATGCGTCCAGGCCCGGGTCACGTGATTTTCCCATTATGTAAGCCACCACCCATTCGGGTCACGTGACTCGTCCGCAAACTTCCCGCAACTCTTTTGCGATCCTTTCTTGGCCTTTCCAACCTGCTTATGTAAGCGATCCTGACAGTAGTAGAGCAGAAGTCTGAGAGCAGAGTGTCTCGGGACTGTAGTGTGCTTGGCACAGCCAAAAGGGGCTCCTCACCCAAGCGCAGGTATGCGGAGGTGGCCAATGAGCTTGCCTCGCCCAGCGGGGCATGCGGAGGTGCGAGTGACACTTGTCACTGGGCATGTGGGCTGCAAGCCATGAATGATTGGACTACTGTAAATACATTTAAACACGATAACAGTGTTAATAGTGTTACCTGTCATGTGACCTACCCACAACTTGAAGCTTTTCTCACACTTTGGAATTTGTGATGGAGGCGGATCCAGGATAGTGGTACTGACAGATCCCATCAAGTAATCTAACCCATTCAAGACTAATTGAGATCTCCCCTTGGGCAGCCAAGACTGCACCAAGCATTCCTCCTGTCACCATCCTCTGCTCATACCTTGCCACTCCCTTCTCTATTTGGCATTCCCTTTGCCCTCCTTCATGTCTCTGACTCCTTGCAACTCAGAGTGTGTAGCCTTGTTCCCACTCATGTGACTCACACCACATGCTGCCCTCTCCACTAGTATATATACTGCTCATGTAATACAGTTGAATCGCTCATATTGCATATGCTTGGGACCCCTCATTTTCTGATGCATTACAAGAGTCATGTGGTAACAAAAGGTGTGACATATTTGTGACGTAGTAACATAGGGGTGGCTGTGATCAAATCATTTGCCCTGAACCCAGCTCGTCAGTGTCATCTGCTTTGCATTCTTCAGCTCTACCTGCCTGATGTGTGCATGGAAGCGGCACAAATTCTGTGAAAGCTGTGCAGAACAGTCAGCATCAACTTCAAGGCAGCAGGCTTCAAGCTGCTGGCACAAATCTAGCATTCCAGCCCAAGTTATATGTGATTTTCCTGTCCCCTCGTCCTCCAAATCTGACTCAACTTCCACATCAAACTATTCAGAAGTGGACAAATTACACAAGGAGCAGCAGCAGCAAAGATCTTTGCTCTCTTATTACAGACAGGGACTGGGCTACCAGAAGAGCAAATTACCTCAGCATACGAAACCTACCTCGACACACTTGAACTCCATGAGAGGATCCTTTGCACAGTGGGTGAACAAGGGAACGAAATGACCAAGCCTGATGGAATGAATATCAGACCAGGCGGAGTCAGAGAGACCACTAAAGAAGTGGAACTCAGAAACAAAAGAGAGAAGCAAGCCAGGAGCCACTCACCAGAGTCAGCTGAGCAAATCATCTGAAAGCTCCCAGTCGACGAAGATATGTACCCCTGGACTCAGCGAACCAAGCTCGCAGCTGAACACCTCAGCCCTAGCCTTGAGCTCACCAGACAACTTGTCATCAACTTCACCACTGACATTAAAAACGTGAAACTTCACCTTTCGGCTACCCCAGGCGTGCCACGCTTCCCCAACACTGAGTGGACAAACATACTTACTGGCAAACTGGTCAACCTCGACATTGTCTTCTCTGGAGCATACACAGTCAACTTTGAGTCACAAACAGTTGAGCGGATCAGGGATATTGAACTACGGACGGGACCTGCAAAGCCGGCTAAGCTCATCAGAACCTCAGGGGACTGGGTCCTTGCCTGGCAGAAGATGGTCACCGCAACGAAGTTTGCTTTCCTGCACCGAGAGGGGGAACTTACCAGATACACTGACTACATCCTTGGGCTCTTTGGGTTGAGGTGTGCATCTTCGCATGTGAGGATCATCAAGATGGACAAGGCAATTTGGAAACATGTCGCTGAGTCGAACGACCTCGAACTCTGCGACTTCACTGCAATCCGACATTTTGAACCGTGCTTCCTCGACCCAGACGGCGTGCATTTCGAACCAGAGGGGTCAAGGGGAAAGCCCAAGCAATGCACCAAGTGGAACCCCGAAGAACCTTGCTGTCAATACAATGAAAATAAATGTGCACGCACCAACTGCAAGTTTAAGCACATCTGCATCTACTGTGGAGCAGGCCACAGAAAGGGAGACTGCAAAGAGAGGGCAAAGAGAGGCGCTTGAGCTTAAGGCTAGGTGCCCGAGGTACTTGAGGGAGTTCTTATGGCAAGACAATGATGAGGTGGTTGGAGTGACAGTGAGGTACTCACTCACCGCAGAACCAGTGCTGAAACCGCCTCCCAAAGAGTTTGAGAAGGGAGATGGATGGAAGACGATAAAGAAATACCCAAACCTCTTCAAAATTGTCACCCCGCTCAAGGCCGATGTTTTTGAGTGACTACTCACTGACCATCTGAACCAACCATATGTTCAGTCCATTCTCTGGGCACTCCACAATGGTTTCTGGCTGTGGGCAGAAACAGAGTCAGGCAACTATCTGGAATCTTGGGACAACTCTGAACGACCACCAAAGAGTGAAGCAAAGAGGGACTTCATAAGGGAACAGTTCAGAGTTGAGGAAGAGAAAGGTCATTTCTCACCCGCCTTTGGAACAGTACTTTTGCCTGGCATGTTTTCAGTTCCTGTGCATGCAGTCCCAAAACCGGAGTCCAATAAGCTCCGCCTCATTGTTGACCACTCTGATGGGGAATTCTCACCAAATTCCAGAATTCTGAAGACTGAGATTGCTGGGGTCAAACTGGATGGGATCTGGTCACTCGGCACAACGATCCGAGCACTCCGCAAGGATGACCCGACCTGTGAACTCATCATTTACAAAACAGATGTAGCCAAAGCATACTGCCTTTGCCCAATGCACCCTCTGTGGCAACTCAAGCAGGTCATCTCCATTGATGGAACTAAGCACGTAGACTGGTGCAATAACTTTGGGGGCCAGGCGTCACAGAAGGTCTATCACTCAGTGGCGTCACTCATCATCTGGATCGCAGTTTTCCAGTGTGGGATAACCAACCTAAAGTGCTACATGGACAAGCACTTTGGAGTTTCACCTAAGGGAGATGTCGCATGGTACGCCCCTTATGACAAGGACATGCCCTCTGAGCAGACAGTGCTGCTCCACCTATTTGACGAGCTTGGCGTACCCCATGCCGAGCACAAGCAACTCTCAGGGTCGCCGCTTCATGTCATTGGGTTTGATGTAGACCCTAACAGTATGCGAGTTTTGATGGCCCTAGAGAAACGTGCGAAACTTGTGGCCGTGTGCCAACCCTTCACGAGAGCCAGAGCACGCATCCCCCTCCGGGACTTCTGGGCCCTCCAAGGCCACGTTAACTGGGCGCTCAATGTCTATCCCTTGCTCCGTCCTTCACTCTCTGTGCTTTATGCCAAGACTGCTGCTAAATACAAACCACGGGCACTCCTCTGCATCAACACTGACATAGTGCGCGAGGTCTCCTGGCTTATTGGGCACATCGAACACTCCACCGGCGTCCACCTGATCGAGGCTTCAGAGTGGACTGTCCACAATGGTGTGGACACCATTGAGGCCTACACCGACGCATTGGCCATAGGAATAGGAATCTGGTTCCCTGGTGAACACACAGGGTACCAGTGGGCGATTCCCCCTGACTTCAAGCCAAACGGCTTCTTCTTCTTCGAAGCGCTTGCTGTGTGCTGCGCCGCGCATCTGTCTCGCAATCACGGGAAGCCCCGTCGGCTACTGTGCCACACCAACAACTCGAACTCTTTCGACATCTTCCACTCCCTTTGCGCCAGTCCTTCGCACAACTGCATCCTCCTGTCTATGATTGATGTCCGGATCGCCAATGGCCTCGATATGAGGGTATTGTGGATTCCAGGTTCTGACAATGTTGTAGCTGACGCAATCTCTCGGCTGGACAACGCACGAGCCCTCTGCTTAGCCCCCGCTCTTACAATCATCAAGTTTCAACCCCCTCAAGATGCACTGGGGGCAGCCAAAAAATGAACATCGCCCCCCCCCCGGTCCCGGCAGCCGCTGCGGCCGCTGTGGACCCCCGAGCACTTGCGAGGCGAGCGCTCAACGCTAATGGGACTCTGCCTCGACCCCTCCACGACACTCTCGTACATGAGTGCACTCAACTCATACTTGACCTTTTGCAGAATGCATTCCATGCTGCCAGACCCTACGCCCGACACCCTTAGTCTCTACATTGCTTACCAGTCGTCATTCATCTTGCCAGCTTCTGTCAACTCCTACCTCACTCCTACCTCTCCAGCATCTGCAGCCTCCTCAAACCTTACTACCCACACATCTGTGCAAGCCGCACTTCACAGCTCATTGTTAGGACCCTCAAAGGCACATACTGCCGTCATGGCTGCGCGACCACTCGTAAGCAGGCACTGTCATGGGAGGATATCTCCCTCATGTCATCCACATATGCAGCATTCTCGAGACATGACAACAGCTTCTTCGTGGCCATCTCCTACATGGCCTTCTTCACACTACTACGTCAACAGTCCCTGTAGCCCCATTGTAATGTATCCAGTAAATTCCACCTGGACACGTTATGATGTTGCCTCCCACTTTTCACACTGAGAGTGCATTGTAATGCTACTGCCCTCTAGCCTCTAGCTTGAGATGGCATTATAATGCCCATGTCATTAAAGGCCCTGAGACCATTATAATGCCCATGTCATTGAAGACCCTGAGGCCATTATAATGCCCATGTCCTTAAAGGCTTTGTGA
Source organism: Clavaria fumosa (assembly GCA_951802425.1). Classification (NCBI taxonomy): domain Eukaryota; kingdom Fungi; phylum Basidiomycota; class Agaricomycetes; order Agaricales; family Clavariaceae; genus Clavaria; species Clavaria fumosa. Next base: position 465,822 of record OX637802.1, on the reverse strand, counting down.
GGCCATTATAATGCCTATGTGTCAGGATCGCTTACATAAGCAGGTCGGAAAGGCCAAGAAAGGATCGCGAAAGAGTTGCGGGAAGTTTGCGGACGAGTCACGTGACCCGAATGGGTGGTGGATTACATAATGGGAAAATCACGTGACCCGGGCCTGGACACATCACGTGACGCACGGGGTCCGAGCGTGGGAACGCCGGCAACTCCCGAACCGTTCGCTATATATACCTCGTCATTTTCTTACTTGTACTCTTTTCCCCTTATGTTAGTATCGTCATCATCGACCTTACGTTAAGTTGTGTGAACCGTGAGACTAAGTCTGACACAATACTAACATCAACCCCTGTCCGCCCTAGCCCCATGTCCTAACCCAGCTAGCCTGGACCCCTATCTCAAACTGTCACACTCTGTGACAGCTTATCCCCCTCATCCTCTTTCTCTTTACCCTGCCCACGGTGTGCAACAGAACCATGTGAAATTTTTACTGTGTGCAGATACACGTGACCAGACCCGGAGGAAGTCTACTGTGACCCTCCCCAAGAGACACCGAGTGCCAAAGGCCTGGAACTTTGCTTTACAGCTACGTACCAGTGAATCGTGTAGGGTACAGGGCATGGAAAGGCCCTATACATAGTTTTTCTGTAGTTTCCTGGTCCAGTAGACAGGGCCCTTGCTCTGTGACCATTGTCAGAAGGGCACACGGGCAACTCACTAGGAGTTGTGGAGTGACCACCTGGGACACCATTCGGGCCCCACGCTAGCAACAAGTTTTATAGAATAAGAGTTCTATAAGTACCTAGATACATAGAGAGCAGCCTGAGAGGACAGGACTGCTAAGAGATCGAAGAAATCCTGAGTGCCCAAGGCCCGGAATTCTATTTACAGTGTCTGCGTCCGAGACCGGGTCGAGCCCAGCTCCCCCCCGATTCCCCCGTTACCAACGTCCCCGAAACCCCATCACCACCACCAGGGTCTGTGATGGCTGACCATGTCGCCCCGCCTGAAGTCCATGCCACAAGGCTGGATTTAGTCATCACCCCATTCGATGGGCAAAAAAGAAATTTCCGTACATTCCTCCGGTCGCTCCACCTCCTGTTTATGGCGAATCCGATAATCTATGCCACGGACCTGGCAAAGGTCCTCTACACCCTCAGCAAAATTACTGGCAAGGGGTTTGCTGCAGAATGGGCAAATGTGAAGGGAGAGGAAATCCTGGGTAACAATGAGGTTGGAACCTGGGCAGAATTTGTGGAAGAGATGAAGCGAGCGTTTGATGACCCGAACGACCGTGCGACTGCCCTCGCAGACATTGCGAGGTTGAAACAGGGTGTCATGACAGCACCCGAGTTCTTCGCAAAGTTCGAAATGATGTTCCGAAGAGCGGGGATGACAGAAGTGGCCGATTCGGACATCCTGGTCCATTGGCTGGAGTCGAATCTGAGCAGGAGGCTAGTGGGAAAGGTCTATGGTGTTTCACCAATGCCAGAGACCTATGTGCAGTGGAAGGCACTTGCCGAAAAGCTAGATGCTCAGCAGCGTCGCCTCGATGGAGTCATCGCACAGCAGAACTCTGTGTGTCCAGCTCTGCCTGCAACCAGCCGCCCCCTCCCTCAACAAACCCGCTTCGCCCCAGCCCCCCGTCCCTTCCTGGCCCAGCCTCTGGGCCACACCCCTGCCCCTCCCACCATGCCGCGTCCCACCAATGCCGGTGATGCCATGGTGGTGGATTGTGCCCGTGCCCCTGGAGTGTTGCGCACCTGCTTCCGATGTGGCCAAGCTGGTCACATGGTGAGAGATTGCCAGCTCCAGGACACATGTCCGCAGATCCCGAGGCCGCAGGTCCGCACCGTGGAAAGCCAGGTACGTAGTGCAGAGGACTATGAGAACGAGATCACACTGCTCCGAGACCGCCTGGATTTGCTCGAGAGAGAGAAGAGGGCTCCTGTTGAGGAGCCAGATTTTGGAGACGAGACCCAGTGAGTCCGAACTGGAGTCTCAGGAGTAGATATCCCAGCCCCCCTCCCGTCCCTGTACCCGCAGCTAGTATCCCAAAATACACTATCTTGCAGCGGAGACACACCCGGATTGGGGCTGAGGTGAAGGACAAAGCGGAAACGGAAACCGCTAAAAGTGAAATACTGAAAAGAGAAAAGGGGACTAGCAGCCAAGTGGAGCCAACAAAGCACCTTGCAGAGGTGCTGAAGGACACCCTATTGCGTATGCCCCGAGAGCTCTCCATCCAGGTGCACCTGGAGGCTCTCAGCACTGGCAAAGGGGCAACTACGAAAGCCCTTGTCGACTCAGGCTGCACCAACTGCTTTATGGACTTGGAGTGGGCGAAAAAAGTGGGATTGGAACCATCTCCCTTGCTGAATCCAATCACCATGTATAATGTGGATGGAACACAGAACAGAGATGGTAAGATCCGGTATGGGATGGAGCTGCTTGTGACGGTTGGCGACCACCAGGAGCGGATCCACTTCCTGCTAGGGAAGACTCAGTCCCACACAGCGATCCTTGGGCATGATTGGCTAAAGCGTCATAATCCAGAGATTGACTGGGTGAAAGCTGAAGTAAGGCTCACCCGCTGCCCCAACACCTGTGCCTCCTCCCCACACAGCCACCGGTCTCCTGTTCGACCCTCAGTTCCACCAAAAGCAAGTACCCTGGCCTCGGCCAGTATCCCAGACACCCGCTTTCCCAACACTGGCCCTACCCCTGATTGGCCTAGCCACTACCCTTTGGTTTTTAGTGAAGCAAAGTGGGATGAGCTCCCCCACTCCCACCCTGACTTTGATATCAAAATCAAGTTTAAAACAGACCCTGGACACCTCTCCTCTAAGCTATACTCTCTGACGTGAGAAGAGATGGTGGAAATGAATCGCTGGGTGGATGAGCAGCTAGCTTCTGGACGAATCCGACCTTCGAAGTCCCTGTACACGAGCCCCTTCTTCTTCAAACGTGAGAAGGACAAGCTGCGGCCGATCATCGATTACTCTAGGCTGAACTCGTATCTAATCAAAGACAAGTACCCCCTCCCCCTCATACGAGACACTGTGGATGTGTTAAAGGGGGCGACCATCTATTCCAAGATTGATGCAAAAGGAGGTTTCCCATCGATGCAAGTCTGGCCAGAACATCAGCACCGCTGTGCCTTCCTAACGCCTTGTGGACTCTTCGAACCAGCAGTTATGTGGTTTGGGCTGCAGAATGCGCCTGCCACCTTCCAGCGCTTCATGAACCATGTGTTGAGAGAAGAGATTGCAGGGGGGCATGTCCGAGCCTATGTCGATGATGTTATAGTGTTTGCAGAGGATTTGGCTACACATCGGTATTGGATAGATCGGGTCTTGAAGAAGTTTGGGGAGAATGGCCTGTGTCTCAGACTCAGCAAGTGCGAGTTCGAGAAGAGTGAGGTTTTCTTCCTGGGGATGAAGATCTCCCACAACCGTCTAGAGCATGACCCAGCTAAAGGCACGGCGATCCGTAACTGGCCCAGACCGAAAAATGTGAAAGAGGTACAGAGATTCAACGGGATGCTGAACTACCTCCACTGGCACATCCCGAACCTCTCTGCCTGGGCAAAACCACTCTTCCGGCTGACAGGGAAAGTCCCGTGGAGATGGGAGGAGGAGGAGGAAGCAGCCTTCCAAGATCTCCGCCTGGCACTAGTATCAGCCCCAGTCTTGGCTCTACCACAAGACAAAGGGAGATGGAAGGTAGAAACGGATGCAAGCAACTTGGCCACTGGAGGAGTTCTCTCACAGCAGCAGGTGGATGGGACTTGGAGAGTTGTAGACTACATCTCCAAAGCCCTCACTGCAGCTGAGAAGAATTACAATGTGTACGACAAGGAGTTCCTGGCTGTAATCCGGGCACTACGCGAGTGGCGGGCTTACCTGATTGGGGTGGAAGAGACTATCGAAATCTGGACGGACCATGCTAACCTCCAGTACTTCCGGAAGCCCCAGAAGTTGAAACCGAGGCAGGTCCGTTGGGTTGGAGAGCTCCAGTGCTTTGACTTCGAGATCAAGTACCATACTGGGAAGTCAAACACGAAAGCTGATGCACTCTCATGGAGGCCAGATTATGGAGAGATGGTGGAGGAGGATGCACCAGTACAGGTCTTCCCAGAGGCTGAGACCCGCACATCGTTCACATCGGAGATGGAGACGCTACTCCAGAAAAACAGCGTGGTATATGTGCAGAAGCCGGAGGAGCTTGATGATGAGTGGACGAGAGATCGGATGGGACTCTGGCGGAAGGCAGAAATCACTTGGGTGCCCCCAGAAGCACGTGAGGCAGTGCTCACCTTTGAGCATGACCTCCCCATTGCAGGGCACCCTGGTCCACAGAAACTGAGGGCGGCTCTGCTGAGGTCCTACTGGTGGGTGGGCATGGTGAAGGATTCCAATCGGTATGCAGGTGGGTGCGAGACATGCCAACGAATCAAGCCTGACCGTACCAGGCGCGCTGCTCCGCTCCATCCGCATCCTGTCCCTGAGAGCCCCTGGGCAGTCATCTCTTGGGACATTGTTGGGCCTTTCCCCCTCTCATGTGGTCACAATGCGATCCTTGTCATTGTCGACAAGTTTACAAAACGAACTCTCATCGAAGCTATTGGCCTTGACCTCATGGGACTTGGTGCTGCTCGGATCCTTCAAGACCGGGTCTTCCACGACCATGGAGTCCCGCAGAAAGTTGTGAGTGACCGGGGAACCCAATTTGTGTCCAGATTCATGAGGGAGTTCTATGGGATGATTGGAGTTAAGGCGAACCCGAGCACTGCCTTCCACCCACAAACAGATGGACAGACAGAGCGGGTCAATCAGGAGGTTGAAGTGTATCTCCGGGCCTATGTTGACCATCTGCAGGATGATTGGGCAGAGTGGCTATCCACAGCCGAGTTCGCGCTCAATAACCGTGAGCACTCAGCCACTGGATTCACACCTTTCTATCTGGAGTATGGCTGGCACCCTTGGAATGGTGGTATCCGGCCACCTTCTGAAGTGAACCCTGCAGCAGACGAGTGGATGGCCAAGCTCACAGAATCCTGAAGAGCAGCCAGGGATGCAATGGGGAAGGCGGCAGATGCAATGAAGGCTAGCTATGATAAAGGAAAGCGCCCAAGTCGTGAATACTCAAAGGGGGACTTAGTCTGGCTGGATACCCGGAACCTGAAAATGGATCGACCATCCAAGAAGCTTGACAACAAGCGGGCTGGACCCTTCACTATCGAAGAGAAGGTTGGACCAGCAGCATACCGACTCAAGCTCCCCCGAGCATGGCGCATTCACCGGGTTTTCAATGAGTTGCCACTCACCCCATATATTGCTCCCTCTTTCCCCTCCCAGAACTTGCCTCCACCCCCGCCCCCCACAATTGACGACGACCACTTGGAGTATGAGGTGGAGGAAATTCTTGATGTCAAGAAGGTTGGACGGGGTGTGAAGTATTTGGTGAAGTGGTTAGGATACCCTGCAGAGGAGAACACCTGGGAACCTCGTCGCAACCTCACTAATGTTGCACTGTTGCTCCGGGACTTCTTCCAGCAATACCCTGACAAGGCAAAGTTGGCAGGTCGAGACGCCCAGCCTTAAGAGAGGGGTGATGTCAGAATCGCTTACATAAGCAGGTCGGAAAGGCCAAGAAAGGATCGCAAAAGAGTTGCGGGAAGTTTGTGGATGAGTCACGTGACCCGAATGGGTGGTGGATTACATAATGGGAAATCACGTGACCCGGGCCTGGACACATCACGTGACGCACGGGGTCCGAGCGTGGGAACGCCGGCAACTCCCGAACCGTTCGCTATATATACCTCGTCATTTTCTTACTTGTACTCTTTTCCCCTTATGTTAGTATCATCATCATCGACCTTATGTTAAGTTGTGTGAACCGTGAGACTAAGTCTGACACTATGTCATTGAAGGCTTTGTGAGGCCATTATAATGCCCATGTCATTGAAGACCCTGAGGCCATTATAATGCCCATGTCATTATAGGCCCTGAGGCCATTATAATGCCCATGTCATTAAAGGCCCTGAGGCCATTATAATGCCCATGTCATTAAAGGCCCTGAGGCCATTACAATGCACACCCTCTGGCACAATGACATTACAATAAGCTAGCTTGAGATGGCATTATAATAAGCTCAAACAAAGACAAATATTCATCATAAGCTCAAACGCAGACAAACATTTATCATAAGCTCAAACACAGACAAACATTCATCAAATGCCTCTATATTGAAATTCAGCTTATATAAACATCAAAATATGGCCTCAAATTAAAACAATATATAAGATTCAATTACCATAGTAGGCTGGGGCTTGAGCTGGGCTGGGCTTATAAGCTCAAACATTCATCAAATATTACCATAGCAGGCTTGGGCTTGAGTTGGGCTGGGCTTCTCCACCACTATGTCAAGTATGAGGGTATTGTAATGTCATTGTGCCAGAGGGTGTGCATTATAATGGCCTCAGGGCCTTTAATGACATGGGCATTATAATGCCATCTCAAGCAAGAGGCATTTATAGGTGACAGGCAGTGGCATTATAATGCACTCTCAGCATGTAAAGTGGGAGGAAACATCATAACACATCTGGGTGGAATTTACTGGATACATTACAATGGGGCTACATGGATGCCTCTTCTCCTTCCTCACAGATGGTTACAGCCTGTGGCTACCCAGGTTCAAAGGAGACAACTTGTTTGAGGGGAATAGGATAGTTGTGATAGGCTGCGGAGGACATCCGGACCCTTTGGCCCCCATGCGATGCTACATCAGCTCCAGGGATGCTCTCTTCCCCCTGCACCTGTGGCTTTGGCTGTGAGAGTCAGGGGCGATGCCAACTCAGTCATGGTTCATGGTGCATCTACGGGCTCTTTTCCCACCAGACATCGCGGGTCACTCGCTTCGTGCGGGCAGTGCAACGGCCCTGGCAGAAGAGGGCATGGCACCCGAGCTGATCCAGCAGCTGGAAGGTGGTCTTCGGATGCCTTCAAACGCTACATAAGGAAGAACCCTTTCCTCCTGCATGTCCTCATACTGGGCAACAGGACTGAGAACCAGGTCGCACAGGCCGCATCGCCTGCGGCTCTACCACTTGTGTAAAAAATTAAAATAAAATAAAAAAACGCACTCAGACACTTAACCGGATGCTTTTTTCATGCCTTCCTGACGCTTCGCTCTACCTACTTGGTCCCTTCTCCAAAAGACACTTATCTTCCTATTCTATGCTTACTTCATCTTCTGGTTTCAAATAACTGTGTGGTGGCTTGATATAGATCGTCTCATTCAGCCTGGCATTCAGGTAAGCTCCCTTCACATCTATTTGATGTAATTCCCAGTCCTGTTGAGCTGCATGGCTTAGGACAAGCCTCTGGGATGTAGTGTGGCCACAGTCCAGTTCCGGACCAAGGTTCGAACCTGAACCTTTGCTGAACTGGACCCTGGTCCAGTTCAAGGTGGGCAGAAAAGGAACTTCTGTACATTCCTCTGATCCCTTTGCCTCCTGTTTATGGCAAACCCGACTACCTATGCTGTGGACCTGGTGAAGGTCCTCTTTGCTCTGAGCAAAATTGTTGGAGATGGATTTGCTGCAGAATGGGTGAATATGAAGGCAGAAGAGATCCTGGGTAGTGGCGAGGCCGGAACCTGGGCAGAGTTTGTGGAGGAGATGAAGCAAGCATTCGATGACCCAAACAACTGTGCAACAGCCCTTGCAGATATTGCTGGGTTGAAACAGGGTGCCACAATGGCACTGGAGTTCTTCGCGAAATTTGAGACACTGTTCTGATGGGCGGAGTTGAGTGCAGAGAAGGACTCAGGAGTCCTAGTCCATTGGCTGGAGTTGAACCTGAGTAGGAGGTTGGTGGAGAGAATCTATGGTGTCTCCCCAATGCCAGAGACTTATAGAGAATGGAGGATGCTGACAGAAAGACTTGATGCCCAGCAAAGATGACTGGATGGGATACTCATGGAACAGATACCACGACCCACCATGACCTCTGCAAGACCTGTGGTGACCCTACCACAACCTGACGTGACCTTTCCATGACCTCTGGATGTGGCCATGGCCTGAGGATGGGCCCCTGTTGATGAGAGATGTTGTTTCTGATGCCACCAGACTGGCCATGCTGTCTGATTCTGCCCCCTGCCTGATATACATCTGCAGGTCCCAAGGGCCCAAACCCATGCAGTACCATGTGCCCCCCAAATGGCAGAGGAATATGAGAAAGAGATTGTGTGGCTCTGAGCCTGCATAGAGCTGTATGAGAGAGAGAGGAGGACTCCCACTGGGGAGAAGAACTGTGCCAGCCCCCTTTCTGTCCCTGTGCCTGCTGCAAGTATACCCTGATATACTATCTTGCAGTGGAGACATACCTGAATTGGGGCTGAGGTGAAGGAGGAAGTGAGGCTGGCAGAGCACCCAACCATGGTGCAGCCAGAAGTGGGGAAATGTGTGCCATGAGAGCTAGCCATTCAGGTGCACTTGGAGGCTCTCAGCACTGGCAAGGGGGCTACAATGAAGGCCCTTGTCAACTCAGGATGCACCAACTGCTTCATGGACCTGGAGTGGGCAAAAAAAGTGGGATGAACTTCCCCACTCCCAACTGGACTTTGATATTAAGATCAAGTTCAAAAAGGACCCTGAGCACCTCTCTTCCAAGCTATACTCACTGACAAGGGAGGAGATGGTGGAGATGAACTGTTGGGTGGATGAGCAGCTTGCTTCTGGACGAATCCAGCCCTCAAAATCTCTGTATGCCAGCCCCTTCTTCTTCAAACATGAGAAGGACAAGCTGCAGCCGATTATCAACTACTTGAGGCTGAATGCACACCTGATCAAGGACAAGTACCCCCTCCCCTGCATCTGAGACACAGTGGATGTGCTTAAGGGAGCATCAATCTACTCTAAGATTGATGCGAAGGGAGGTTTCCCATCCATGCAGGTCTGGCCAGAGCACCAGCACTGCTGCACCTTCTTGACACCTCATGGACTCTTTGAACCAGCTGTCATGTGGTTTGGACTGCAGAACGCACCAGCCACCTTCCAACATTTCATGAACCATGTGCTGAGGGAGGAGATTGCAGGAGGGCATGTCTGAGCATATGTGGATGATGTCATTGTGTTTGCAGAGGATTTGGCAACACACCGGTATTGGATGGATCAGGTCTTGAGGAAGTTTGGAGAGAATGGGTTGTGTCTCAAACTCAGTAAATGCGAGTTTGAGAAGAGTGAGATCATCTTCCTGGGGATGAAGATCTCTCACAACCAGCTAGAGCATGACCCAGCCAAGGGTGCAGCAGTCCAAGATTGGCCACATCCTAGGAATGTGAAGGATGTCCAGAAGTTCAATGGGATGTTGAACTACCTCCACCAGCACATCCCAAATCTTTCTGCCCAAGCAAAGCCACTCTTCCAGCTGACTGGGAAGGTTCCATAGAAATGGGAGGAGGAGGAGGAAGCAGCCTTCCAAGATCTCTGCCTGGCACTCATATTGGCCCTGGTCTTGGCTCTGCCACAAGACAAAGGGAGATGGAAGGTAGAGACAGATGCAAGTAACTTGGCAACTGGTGGAGTCCTTTCACAGCAGCAGATGGATGGGACCTGGAGAGTTGTGGACTACATCTCCAAGGCCCTCACTGCAGCTGAAAAGAACTATGATGTGTATGACAAAGAGTTCTTGGCTGTGATTTGGGCACTTCATGAGTGGTGGGCATACCTCATTGGAGCAGATGAGATGATTGAGATCTGGACAGACCATGTGAACCTTCAGTACTTCCGGAAGCCTCAGAAGTTGAAGCTGAGGCAGGTCCATTGGGTTGGGGAGCTCCAGTGTTTTGACTTTGAGATAAAGTATCACACTGGCAAGTTGAATACAAAGGCAGATGCACTCTCCCAGAGACTGGACTATGGAGAGATGGTGGAGGAGGATGCACTGGTGCAGGTTTTTCTGGAAACGGAAGTCTGCATGTCATTCACATCAGAAATGGAGACACTACTCCAGAAAAATAGTGCGGTACACATACAGAAGCCAGAGGAGCTTGATGATGAGTGGACGCGAGATCATGCTGGACTCTGGCGAAAGGGGATAGTCACTTGGGTCCCCCTGGGAGCTTGTGAGGCTGTCCTCAAATTCAAGCATGACCTCCCTGCTGCTGGACACCCTGGGCCCCAGAAGTTGAGAGCAGCACTAGTGAAGGCTTATTGGTGGCCAGATATGGTGAAGGATGCAGATTGGTATGCTCAGGGGTGTGAGACATGCCAGCGAACCAAGCCTGACCATACCAAGCATGCAGCCCCACTCCACCCACACCCTGTTCCCAATGGTCCCTGGTCAGTGATCTCATGGGACATAGTTGGTCCCCTCCCCCTCTCCCATGGACATAATGCCATCCTTGTCATTGTCAACAAGTTCACAAAATGGACACTGCTCGATGTGATTGGGCTTGATCTCACAGGACTTGGAGTGGCGCGCCTCCTCCGAGATCAAGTGTTTCATGACCATGGAGTCCCTCACAAGGTTGTGAGTGACCAAGGCTCCCAGTTCATGTCCTGCTTCATGAAGGAGTTCTACTCCATGATCTGGGTAAAGGCAAATCCAAGTACAGCCTTTCATCCGCAGACTGATGGACAGACAGAACGGGCAAACCAGGAGATGGAGATCTATCTCCGGGCCTATGTGGATCACCTCCAGGATGACTGGGCTGAGTGGTTGTCAACAGCGGAATTCGCCCTTAACAACTGTGAGCACTCAGCAACAGGGCAGACACCCTTCTTCCTCAACTATGGCTGGCACCCATGGAATGGGGGACTCCGCCCACCTTCAGAGGTAAACCAAGCAGCAGACGAGTGGATGGCTAAGCTCACGGAGTCCTGAAGAGCAGCCAAGGAGGTGATGGAGAAAGCGGCAGCAGCAATGAAGAAGAGCTATGATAAGGGGAAGCACCTGAGTTGGGAGTACTCTGAGGGAGATCTGGTCTGGCTGGACACTAGGAACTTAAAGATGGACCAGCCCTCTAAAAAGCTTGACAACAAGCAAGCAGGCCCCTTCACAGTCGAGGAGAAGGTGGGACCTGCTGGGTATTGCCTCAAGCTCCCCCGGGCCTGGTGCATCCACTGAGTCTTCAATGAACTGTTGTTGCACCATACCATCCCCCTTCCTTCCCTTCTCAGAACCTGCCTCCCCCTCCACCCCCTACAATTGCTGATGACCACCTGGAGTATGATGTGGAGGAAATCCTTGATGTCAAGAAGGTGGGGCATGGGGTGAAGTACTTGGTGAAATGGTTGGGATACTATCAGACTGGGTCTCACACAACTTAAGCGTAAGGTCATGACGACAATACTAAGATAAGGGGAAAAGAGTACAAAAAAGGAAAAGCGAAAGTACTTATAGCGAACGCTTCGGCACTTGCCGACTTTCCCACGCTCGGACCCTCGGATCACGCGATGCGCCCAGGCCCCAGGTCATGTGATCTTACATGATTACATAATCCGACCCAGCCACAGGTCATGTGACCTTCCAACAACCCTCCCCAGTTTCTCCACAACTGCACTTTGGGATGGCTTACATAAGCGATCCTAACATCACCCCCCTCTTAAGGCTGGGCGTCCCGACCAGCTAGCTTGGCCTTGTCGGGGTGAGCAAGGAAGAAGTCCCAGAGAAGCAGTGCCACATTGGTGAGGTTCCGTCGTGGCTCCCAAGTGTTCTCCTCTACAGGGTATCCCAACCACTTCACCAGGTATCTCACTCCACGCCCCACCTTCTTAACATCAAGGATCACCTCCACATCATACTCCAGGTGGTCATCATCAATCGTAGGGGGCGGAGGGGGAGGCAGGTTCTGAGAAGGGAAGGAAGGGGGGTGGTATGGTGTCAACAGCAACTCATTGAAGACCCGATGGATGCGCCAGGCCCGAGGGAGCTTGAGGCGATACCCAGCAGGTCCCACCTTCTCCTCAACTGCAAAGGGGCCTGCTCTCTTGTTGTCAAGCTTTTTACAGGGCTGGTCCATCTTCAAGTTTCTAGTATCCAGCCAGACCAGATCTCCCTCAGAGTACTCCCGACTTGGGCGTTTCCCCTTATCGTAGCTCTTCTTCATCGCTGCCACTGCTTTTTCCATTGCCTCCTTGGCTGCTCTTCGGGACTCCGTGAGCTTAGCCATCCACTCGTCCGCTGCCGGGTTCACCTCAGAAGGTGGCCAGAGCCCCCCATTCCATGGGTGTCGTCCATAATCGAGGAAGAAAGGTGTCTGCCCTGTCGCTGAGTGCTCACGATTATTAAGAGCAAACTCCGCAGTGGACAACCATTCAGCCCAGTCATCCTGGAGATGGTCCACATAAGCCCGGAGATAGATCTCCATCTCCTGGTTTGCCCGTTCTGTCTGTCCATCAGTCTGCGGATGAAAGGCAGTACTTGGATTTGCTTTTACCCGGATCATGGAGTAGAACTCCTTCATGAAGCGGGACACGAACTGGGACCCCCGGTCACTCACAACCTTGTGAGGGACTCCATGGTCACGAAACACTCGATCCCGGAGGAGACGCGCCGCTCCAAGTCCTGTGAGGTCGAGCCCGATTGCTTCGAGCAGTGTCCGTTTCGTGAATTTGTCGACAATAACAAGGATGGCATTATGTCCACGGGAGAGGGGGAGGGGACCGACTATGTCCCATGAGATCACCGACCAGGGACCATCGGGCACCAGATGGGGGTGCAGTGGGGCAGCACGCTTGGTACAGTCGGGCTTCGTCCGCTGGCATGTCTCACACCCCTGGGCATACCGATCCGCATCTTTTACCATGTCCGGCCACCAATAACCCTTCACTAGTGCTGCTCTCAACTTCTGGGGCCCAGGGTGTCCAGCAGCGGGGAGGTCATGCTCAAACTTGAGAACAGCCTCACGAGCTCCTAGGGGGACCCAAGTGACTATCCCCTTTCGCCAGAGTCCAGCACGATCTCGTGTCCACTCATCATCAAGCTCCTCCGGCTTCTGTGTGTGTACCGCACTATTTTTCTGGAGTAGTGTCTCCATTTCCGATGTGAATGACACACGGACTTCCGTTTCCGGGAAAACCTGCACTGGTGCATCCTCCTCCACCATCTCTCCATAGTCCGGTCTCCGGGAGAGTGCATCTGCCTTTGTATTCGACTTGCCAGTGCGATACTTTATCTCAAAGTCAAAGCACTGGAGCTCTCCAACCCAACGAACCTGCCTCGGCTTCAACTTCTGGGGCTTCCGGAAGTACTGGAGGTTTGCATGGTCCGTCCAGATCTCGATCGTCTCCTCTGCTCCAATGAGGTATGCTCGCCACTCGCGAAGTGCCCGAATCACAGCCAAGAACTCCTTGTCGTACACATCGTAGTTCTTCTCAGCTGCAGTGAGGGCCTTGGAGATATAGTCAACAACTCTCCAGGTTCCATCCGCCTGCTGCTGCGAGAGCACTCCACCAGTTGCCAAGTTGCTTGCATCTGTCTCTACCTTCCATCTCCCTTTGTCCTGAGGCAGAGCCAAGACTGGGGCCGATACAAGTGCCTGGCGGAGATCTCGGAAGGCTGCTTCCTCCTCCTCCTCCCATTTCCACAGAACATTCCCAGTCAGCCGGAAGAGTGGCTTTGCCCGGGCAGAAAGATTCGGGATGTGCCGGCGGAGGTAGTTCAGCATCCCATTGAACCTCTGGACATCCTTCACATTCTTAGGACGTGGCCAATCTCGGACTGCCGCACCCTTGGCCGGATCATGCTCTAGTCTGTTGTGGGAGATCTTCATCCCCAGGAAGATGATCTCACTCTTCTCAAACTCGCATTTACTGAGTTTGAGACACAACCCATTCTCTCCAAACTTCCTCAAGACCCGATCCATCCAGTACCGGTGTGTAGCCAAGTCCTCTGCAAACACAATGACATCATCCACATAGGCCCTCACATGTCCTCCTGCAATCTCCTCCCTCAACACATGATTCATGAAGCGTTGGAAGGTGGCAGGGGCATTCTGCAGTCCAAACCACATGACAGCTGGTTCGAAGAGTCCACGGGGTGTCAGGAAGGCGCAGCGGTGCTGGTGCTCGGGCCAGACCTGCATAGATGGGAAACCTCCTTTTGCATCAATCTTAGAGTAGATCGACGCTCCTTTAAGCACATCCACTGTGTCTCGGATGCGGGGAAGGGGGTACTTGTCCTTGATCAGGTGTGCATTCAGCCTCGAGTAGTCGATGATTGGCCGCAGTTTGTCCTTCTCATGTTTGAAGAAGAAGGGGCTGGCATACGGGGATTTCGAGGGCCGGATTCGTCCAGAAGCAAGCTGCTCATCCACCCAACGGTTCATCTCCACCATCTCCTGCTGTGTCAAAGAATACAGCTTGGAGGAGAGGTGCTCAGGGTCCTTTTTGAATTCGATCTTAATATCGAAGTCTGGTCGGGAGCGGGGAAGTTCATCCCACTTCGCTTCACTAAACACCAAAGGGTAGCGGCTGGGCCAATCGGGGGTAGGGCCAGAGTTGGGAAAACGGGTGTCCAGAATACTCGTGGATGCGAGGGTACTCGTTTTCAGGGGTGCAGGGGCTCGAGGGGATGGGGAACACTGTGGGGGGCAGCGGGTAAGGCTCAGCTCTGCCTTCTGCCAGTCAATATCCGGGTTGTGCCGCTTGAGCCAGTCATGCCCAAGGATGACCTTGTGGGACTGGGTCTTTCCCAGCAGAAAGTGGATCCGCTCCTGGTGGTCACCAACTCTCACCAGCACCTCTATCCCATACCGGACCTTTCCATTCCTGTTCTGTGTCCCATCCACATTATACATGGTGATTGGGTTCAGCAGGAGAGACGGCTCCAGTCCCACTCCTTTCGCCCACTCCAAATCCATGAAGCAGTTGGTGCACCCTGAGTCGACAAGGGCCTTCATTGTAGTCCCTTTGCCAGTGCTGAAAGCCTCCAAGTGCACCTGGATGGCTAGCTCTCGTGGCACATGTTTCCGCACTTCTGGCTGCACTCTGGTTAGGCGCTCTGCCAGTCTCACTTCCTCCTTCACCTCAGCCCCAATTCGGGTATGTCTCCGCTGCAAGATAGTATATCGGGGTATACTTGCAGCAGGCACAGGGACGGAAAGGGGGCTGGCACACTTCTTCTCCCCAGTGGGAGTCCTCCTCTCTCTCTCACACAGCTCTATGCAGGCTCGGAGCCGTGCAATCTCTTTCTCATATCCCTCCACCATTTGGGGGGCACATGGTGCTGCCCGGGTTTGGGCCCTTGGGACCTGCGGACGCGTATCAGGCAGGGGGCAGAAACGGACAGCATGGCCAGTCTGGTGGCATCGGAAACAACATCTCTCATCAGCAGGGGCCCATCCTCGGGCCATGGCCACATCTGGAGTACACAGCAGAGGGGTCACAAGAGGTCGCGAAATGGTCACGGCAGGTCGCAGTAGGGTCGCGGTGGGTCGTGCGGGGGTCACAGTGGGTCGCGGTGTCCGTTCCGTGAGTATCCCATCCAGTCGCCTTTGCTGGGCATCAAGCCTCTCAGCCAGCACCTTCCATTCTCCATATGTCTCTGGCATTGGGGAGACACCATAGATTCTCTCCACCAACCTCCTACTCAGGTTCAACTCCAGCCAATGGACTAGGATTCCTGAGTCCTTCTCTGCACTCAACTTCGCCCGTTGGAACAGCGTCTCGAATTTCGCGAAGAACTCTGGTGCTGTCATGGCACCCTGTTTCAGCCCTGCAATATCGGCAAGGGCAGTCGCACGGTCATTCGGGTCATCGAATGCGCGCTTCATCTCCTCCACAAACTCTGCCCAGGTTCCGGCCTCACCACTACCCAGGATCTCTTCTGCCTTCATATTCGCCCATTCTGCAGCGAATCCATCTCCAACAATTTTGCTCAGAGCAAAGAGGACCTTCACCAGGTCCACAGCATAGGTAGTCGGGTTCGCCATAAACAGGAGGCGAAGGGATCGGAGGAACATACGGAAGTTCCTTTTCTGCCCATCAAAGGGGGCAACGGCTAGGTCCAGCATTCTATAGCACTGTAAAATAAAATTCCGGGCCTTCGGCACTCAGGATTTCTTCGATCTCTTAACAGTCCTGTCCTCTCAGGCTGCTCTTCTAGGTACTTATGTACCTATAGAACTCTTATTCTATGAATCTTTTGTTAATGTGGGGCACGAATGGTATCCCAGGTGGTCACTCCACAACTCCTAATGAGTTGCCCGTGTGCCCTTCTGACAATGGTCACAGAGCAAGGGCTCTGTCCACTGGACCAGGAAACTACAGAAGACTATGTAGGGGCTTTCCTTGCCCTGTACACTAAGCGATTCACTGGTACGTAGCTGTAAAATAGAGATCCGGGCCTTTGGCACTCGGTATCACTTGGGGAGGGTCACAGTTGACTTCCTCTGGGTCTGGTCACATGTATGTACACACAGTAAAAATTTCACGCAGTTCTGTTACACACTGCAGGCAGGGTAAAGAAGAAGAGGATGATAGGGGCTGAGCTGTGACAACGTGTCACAGTTTGAGATTAAGGGTCCAGGCTAGCCGGGTTAGGACACGGGGCTAGGGCGGACGGGCGGATCTTAGTATTATATCAGACTGGGTCTCACACAACTTAAGCGTAAGGTCATGACGACAATACTAAGATAAGGGGAAAAGAGTACAAAAAAGGAAAAGCGAAAGTACTTATAGCGAACGCTTCGGCACTTGCCGACTTTCCCACGCTCGGACCCTCGGATCACGTGATGCGCCCAGGCCCCAGGTCATGTGATCTTACATGATTACATAATCCGACCCAGCCACAGGTCATGTGACCTTCCAACAACCCTCCCCAGTTTCTCCACAACTGCACTTTGGGATGGCTTACATAAGCGATCCTAACAGATACCTGGTGGAGGAAAACACTTGGGAGCCCTGTAGGAACTTCACTAACATAATGTTGCTGCTCCAGGACTTCTTCCTTGCCCACCCTGACAAAGCCAAGCTAGCTGGTCAGGATGCCCAGCCTTAAGAGGGGGTGATGTTAGGATTGCTTACATAAGCCATCCCAAAGAGGAGTTGTGGAGAAACTGGGGAGGGTTGTCAGAAGGTCACATGACCTGTGGCTGGGGTGGGATTACATAATCATAAGATCACATGACCTGAGGCCTGGGCGCATCACGTGATCCGAGGGTCCAAGCGTGGGAAGGCTGGCAAGTGCTGAAGTGTTCGCTATAAGTGCCTTTGCTTTTCCTTTATTGTACTCTTTTCCCCTTATCTTAGTATTGTCATCATGACCTTACCCCTAAGTTGTGTGAGACCCAGTCTGATAAGATTCAATGATGGACTTGATGGTGATGAAGTCAGTGTCTCTAAGAAGAGTGGTATCAGTTAACAGGTAATTGCTAGCCAAGGTGGGTTAACCCAGTAGCAGCTACTCCTGGAAGTAATTACCAGCACTGGGATAAGGTTGTGACATTGCTGGAAGGTTCTGGGCTCTGCCTGGTTGGACAGAAGGATGAAGAACAGGTGGGTTGATATGGAATTGAGTCCTACAAGTCACTTTTGTATTCCCACTGCCTCTGGTCAATCTGCATGGCCAGATCTCATAGTTCCTGATAGGTAATAGTCACAAAATGACCTTCAGGGCCTCTTTAATGCATATGGAATGGTATAGTTCTGATTGTAGAACAGCCAAGTTCCAGTTACATTTGAAGGTGAAGGATTCAAAACAGATAATGTGATTGGAGAATCATTTGTTTTTGCTCATCTGTAACATGCATAGATTCTGGTCTGCTTCAATCTGGGTGTTCACTACTCCAAACATTCCTCCAAACTTGTGAATAAATCCTTCCCAGAAATGGAGGGCAGGATAGTCCAGGTTAAACTGGAGGAGAGAAGTGTAGTGACTTTGTGCAGTGTCTGTTAGGTAGGAGGTGGCAAAGGTAACTTTCTCATGGTCCCCTTGAAAGGTTATGGGTTTCACAAAACATCATGAGGCATTTTGTGATGAAGGTTTTCCACTTGTGCCAGTCATGACCATTGAAGGGTTCAGGATGCCATGTGTCAAGTTTGGATTCTCAAGTGAGAGCATCTGTAACTGGTGGTCTTTCAGAGGGAGGTCCCTGGTAGTAATAATGGTGATGGTGAGTTCCATGGACCTCATCTTGAAGTGGAGTGGTGACATGTGAAGTGCTGAGCCTCATACAATCAGTTCTGTGCATGTGGGTTCATGCAAATCCATCCATCAATCACACCAATGCCTCATAGAGGTTTGAGGTCTCTATAAGGTAAACCAATTCTTCATTGAGAGTTCCTGCTTTGTACTGCCAATGGGTGTTATTTAAAATTTGATAGGTACAGTGTCAAGGGCAGTTGAAATGTGGATAGCCAATTTGTTCTACAAGCAATTTGGCTTCTTCTCAAGGTGATGAAGTGTAGCTGGGGGTGACTTGAATGGGTTCTTCTGACTGAGTAACAGACACTGGTTGCTCTTGGATGGTGGTAGGTGGCTCATGAACTATTTCCAGTGCCATGGGAGTAATGGTGCAGCTGCCTCCATGTGTCTGAAGATGGTGAGTGACTGGTTGGGAGGGGTTCTGCTGGTAGACATATTGGTGTTATCTGGGTGTTGACTGGTGGGGGTGAGGGTGAGACTTGATATTATGTTAGGGCTTGTCCCATCTCATAAGTAGTGCTAATGGTTGATTTGTTGGTGACCAAAACATTTGAACTTGCTAGGACCAATCAACTGTTGAATACAATCAGGAATACTTGGTCCCAGAAGGTCACAAAGGTGTTAGATGAGCTGTGGAAAGAGAAATAGACAATTTAGAGAAGTGACAGGCATAGTAACAGGGTTGTGGGAAGTTGTGTATATATGTAGATGAGGAAGGAAGTATTGGTGAAGGCAATGACTTTGCCAATGTCAAAGAGAACCTAGAGGGGTTCCAAAAGGTCAGTAACAAGACAGAAAAGAGGAAATACTTAGGTGTGCAAGTGTATACAAGCATGGAGGATAATTTAGAAAGAAGCAGAGTTTGTCTTGGTGTTGTCAGGGTCACCAAGTGAGACAAGACATATCAATCATGTAGGTTCAAAGCTCAAAGGGTATGCTAGCCTCAAGCTTAAACCAAAGTGCATCAATATCAAGTCTAGAGTACCATAAGTACATGCAAGACTTATATATGTGCATCATAGGTGTGTAACTACTTCTATTCTATTTGTTTAAGAGATGCTCATTTCCCTTTCTAGCATCCTTATCATTTGATTGAGGATCACCTTGGAATGTGGCAATTCACACCAGATCTAGCTGGAGACATGGCATGATTCACTTCCATCTGTCCCATGTATTCTTCTGACTCAGTCTCTCAGCCAAAGCAGGGTGCCTCATCAGGGGATTATGGGGTCTTCATTTGTCAAGCCATCAAGAACTTGACATGGATAGGGCAGATTAATTCTCCCCAGATGACATACTGCATTAGATGCATTTGATGATCATTGAGTTGTTGCACTGTTCCATGATGCCAAGAGAAAGATAGCAGTTGCTCTTATCATTTAAGAGATCCTGGGCTTTTTGTATGGGTCTGTAGAGAGTGTTTCACTATCTGCACTGTCATTTTGCTGCTATGCACTTTGCTATTGTCCTCACATCCCACATTGCTATTTTGCTGCTATCCATATTGCTGTATTCTTTGCTATCAAAACTGCAAGAGAGATCCAGATGAGGATGTGAATTCTGGGGATATAATGGTGCCTCCTTGAGCAGCCTCAAAGATTCCATGATAAATTTCATCCTGATATCATGCCTCAAGTGGCCAATTACAGTATACCACGCCAAAGGAGGATGGTGAATGTGGCTGAGAAGGCTTGAACAGTTTTATTGCTGCTATAGCTATTTCAAAAAGAGTCATGTATTGGCATTTGATGCTCAGAGATGACAGCTTCCCTGCAAGATAGGCTGCATGAAGTAGTGTTGCCACAGCTAGACTTGTCATGAGCCAGCTAGACCAGCTGCAGCTAGTGACTACTCTAGCTGGTCTCAATTTGTCTTAGCCATAGTCATAGCTGCAGCTGGTGAGTTTAGCTGACTATAGTCATGGCTTAGCTGCCAACTCTTGTATTATAATTATGTGTTCATTCTCACTGCTGTAATGCCCTGGTGGCCATGACACTGCAGTACTGCTACTTTGACTAATAATGCAATGCCACTACTATCACCAGTTACAACCACTGTCACTGTCAGTTCATAAGCTGGTTCATATGCAACAAGTCTAAGAATGATAAAGTCAGCACAGCAGGGATAAAAAGGTGAGTTACAACATGGCTAACAAGATAATAGAGCATTTAACAGTGAAATATTTGAAAGATAAAGTGCTATTCTCAACTTATTTCATTTGAAACTTTACATCAAACCTAGCCATAGCTTAGCTGCAGCTATCAGCACTTGGGAAGTGACTGGACATGACACATTGGCACACACTGACTGGACAGTTGTGTAAATCTTCACCATTTTGAATTTGAAGGTGGTGTCCAAATATTAATATCCACCATGACCATGTGGATACCATGTAAAATTTCTCACAATTAGCACTTGGCCACTGTGATACTGTGAAACAGATTGTTGGGCACACTGATTGGCCTATACACCCCTTTGCTCACTGCTTGTATCTAGCTTGGCAAAGCATTGATGTCATCTTGGTCTATGATGGCCCAATGTGAAGTGCTCAGCACTGTTGCACCTATGATGGGCTTGATGGTGATGAAGTCAGTGTCTCTAAGAAGAGTGGTATCACTGGTTGGGTGTTAATGGGTAATTGCCAGCCAAGGTGGGTTAACCCAGTGGCAGCTACTCCTGGAAGTGGATCAACCCAGTGGCAGCTACTCCTAGCAATGGATCAACCTGGTTGCAGCTACTTTAGCAATGAATCAACCCAGGTGCAGCTGCTCCTCTGAGTGGGTCAACCATGCTGCAGCAATTGCTAGCAGCTACTCCTGGAAGTGGATCAACCCAGTTGCAGCTACTCCTGGAAGTGGATCAACCCAGTTGCAGCTATTCCTGGAAGTGGATCCACCTAGTTGCAGCTATTCCTGGAAGTGATTCAACCTGGCTGCAGCTGCTCCTGAAAATGGATCAACCTAATTGCAGCTACTCCTGGAAGCTACTCCTGGAAGTGGATCAACCTAGTGGCAGCTACTCCTAGCAATGGATCAACTCTGGTGCAGCTGCTCTAAGTGTGGGTTAAACATGCTGTGGCAATTACTAGCAGGAGTGGGTCAACCCAGTGGCAGCAACCATGCTTACCAAAAAATCAAAATTTGTCAGTGGCTGCCTGCTTCCTCAACAATGGAGCACAACTTAGGTCTAGCTGCATTTGGTAAGCTGCTATGATCATTGGAGATGGTTTCAAAATGGGAAAACTTGGAAATATTAGGACATATTATGTACCAAAAAATTGCAAAAAATTAGGAGATTCTGAATTTTCACCTCCCATGTTTGTATCTCTTAAGAATAAACCACAAGTTGCAAAATACACTTTTATGGCAGCCTGGCTTGTGAAATGCATATATGGAGGATCCATACACTATCTGTGGATGTATTAGAGGGTGTATAGGAAGTCTGTCTATAGATTGGAGGCATGTGTACT
Source organism: Clavaria fumosa (assembly GCA_951802425.1). NCBI lineage: Eukaryota > Fungi > Basidiomycota > Agaricomycetes > Agaricales > Clavariaceae > Clavaria > Clavaria fumosa. The sequence goes on along the minus strand of OX637802.1, from coordinate 444,205 downwards.
TATAAAACCATACATCCACTGTCTCAGTCCCCCCAACAATTCCAGCCATAGGGTGAGGTATTATGCCATCTAATACAGTCATGCAAAGCCCCTTAATATTTGGAGCAAATCAACAGATTCCCCAGGCACATTTTCCCAAATTCCCCAAATCTCTCCCCACACAGCCCCCTTTCATCAAATCACATATTCCTGGTTCCACATAGATGGCAATGTGTATTGGAAGAGATGTACAAAGTTTGGTGAAGTTAGGTCAAAATCCTGGAGAGATGTGTCTTTTGGAGCACCAGGCTAGAACACTACAGAAATACTCTCAGCAATAATTAATAAGATAGATGATGGTGCTTGCCAAATCCTTTGCTAAATGGGTGGCACTCATACCACTCTGAGTGAGCCATCTTGATAGGTGTCTTGACCTGTGTTATGTCCACTGGCTCAAACACTGAGTGGCACAGGCTGCTCAGATGAGCGGATGATGTTGCATTCTTCAGAATAGCATACTCATCACCCTCTAGCTCCCAGTAATCACTTAAGCTGAGAGGTCTTAACTTGATTCTTGGTGGGGGGGAATGACAACTGGCAAGGCTGATGTCAGTGGGTTGGAGAAAGGTGCATGGAAAGGTGCATCAAGGAAGGGCATATCTTGAAAAATCATGTCAAAAGAGGGTGGCACCATAGAGTGTGTGCTAGGCATGGCCAACATGGCTAGAAGATGCAAGGAAAAAGGCAGTGATTTGAATGTTGTAGCCTTGGTCTGCACAGGTGTTAAGTGAGCATAATAACATCACTCTGTGATGCAACCAATGCACCTGGTTTATGGTTGATTCACTTAGAGACTGGTAACTGGAGAATGCCTGAAAGTAATGATCATCCATTGAGCTGAGGAAATTTACTGGCTCTAGCATATTGAAATATGTGCTTTTCTGCAGTGAGTGACAGATAGACCCATTAAGTCATCAGAGGAAGCCCATGCAAGAGTGAAGCTCTTCAGTACCAATTTCTGATTCACACACATCATCAGCAGTAATGTAAGTGCTTTGTTCATTAATGCAATGTCATTTTTCAATATTGTCTCCTAGGGAAAGCTAAAGCACTTCCAACATCCAGTGCTCAAAGCAGCTATCTGTGCAATCATAGGCACAAAAACCAACTCTATGGTGTGTAAAAGGATTCACAAACACATGACCCAGCCCATGTTTCAAATACACCCCCACAAGTTATGGATCCTGTCTGCAGCAGCCACAATGAACCTGCAGGGACACAACTCAATTATCTTCACACCACCTATCTGGAACTGGCAGCCATTCTAGAAGGACTTAAAAACCCTTTTTATAGGAAGGGCTACATGTATGGTGTGCACTATCAAATTTTTACAAGGATCAAAGGAAATTGTCACATGACTCAAATGGTGATCATTGGCTTCCTCAGACATCAAGTACATTCTTGGTGGAATATTAAATCATGGTGTGAGAGAGTGATTGCAACCCTATCAGCACTGGACAAGCACATGTTGCATGGCAACTGTCTACCATCTCAACAGGAGTGTGACCAGAATGTTTTAAAAGACAGACATCAGGATGCAAGTGAGACTGTGCATGATGATGGCAGACCCATCAGATTGCTGCAGCATGGTTGACCCACTCTTAGGATCAGCTGCACCTGGGTTGATCCATTGCTAGGAGTAGCTGCACCCAGGTTGATTCATTGCTAGGAGTAGCTGCAATCAGGTTGATCCACTTCCAGGAGTAGCTGCCACTGGGTTAACCCACCCCTGCTCACAATTGCTGCAACATGGTTAATCCACTGGTCCAGCACTACCTGGCCTGGATTGTGTGAGGACAGCCACACCAAGCCAACTACTGGTGCTTAAAACCACTCAGCCAAAAGGCTGCAATACTCAATCCAGATTGAGTATGCCAGTTGGTCCTTATATAGCACATGTAATGTCACTCTCCCATCCTGTATGGGTCATGACAGATTGGTCACAGCTAGGCTTGGTTATGACTCCAGGTTACTCACAGATCTCCACAGGTAAACTTGTGGGAAAACCTATGAGTCAGGAAACTTGTGAGTCTGAGTTTGCCTAGTGTGAGCTTTTTGAAGATCTTTGAGGATCTGAGTCAATGGTCTTGACAAGATTTTGGCTGGTGAATCATCAATTACTTGTGAGTACTTGTGAGTACTTGTCATGAGTACTCATGGGGATGAGTTTCCCACAGATTCAAGTATGGCCCCATGCACCATGAGTTACCCACGTGCATGGATCCAGGTGATCCACAAGTGCACTTGTGACCAAGCCTAGTCACAGCTATTGCTGTCAAAAATACATCTATCAAATGTACCAATTCCTGCAGATTGAATTAACCAAAATGACTACCTGTTAGGAGAATGTATCATTACTACACTATGCCATATGTAGTTGTTCATTCCACCTCAAGTTTTCAAGAAATGCATCTCATTAGTCTGTAAACATGGCCCTCTACTCTACATCTGTTCTATGTAACAATATCCATGGAAACCAACCAGATTTAACCTAGCTGCATGAATAAGGATACAAAGATAGTACTTGGAGGAAAAGAGAAGGCTCTACAGCAAGAACAAAGAACCACACAAAGAAGTGGCTTATACCATTGGATTCCCACTTGTTGGTTACCCTTAAATCCATAATTGCAAGTCAGGGGAACTGTTACTTAATTATTAATTATAGTTCTGGTGTTGTGGAGGCCTGTACCTAAATATTATTGAAATTACACTAGGAATACTTCCTAATTTAGAAATATGAATAGACAGAAATGTAGAGGAGTGCTGGAAGGTCACACCCACAAGTTTGTGAAAGGAACAGGTGTGAAGCAGCTTAGCTAGAGTATGTATGAGTGTGGAGGACAATTTAGACAAAAGCAGAGTATTTCCTGGTGTTGTTGAGGTCACCAAGCAAGACAAGACCTATCAATCACATAGGTTCCAAGCTCAAAGGGCATACTAGCCTCAAGCTTAAACCAAAGTGCATCAATATCAAGTCTACAGTACCATAAGTACAGGTGAGACTTATATACATGTGTTGTAAGTGCATAGCTACTTAGGGAAAGTGTAAAGGTCTCCAGGCAATGGAACTATAGTAGTACAGGGTGTGTTTAGTTGTAAAGTGACTATGCACATGTTCTACTAAGGTTGCAAGGGGTTTGGGAAACATAGGTAAGGTGGCAAGCCTGAGCAGTCATATCAGACTGGGTCTCACACAACTTAAATGTAAGGTCATGACAACAATACTAACATAAGGGGAAAAGAGTACAAAATAGGAAAAGTGAAGGTACTTATAGCAAGAGCTTCAGGACTTCCCAGAGTTCCCATGCTCGGACCTCTCAGATCATGTGATGCACCCAAGCCCAGGTCAGGTGATCTCACAATTATGTAATCCTCTGCCACAGGTCATGTGACCTTCCAACAATCTTCTCTAGTTTCTCCACAACTCCTCTTTTGGGATGGCTTAAGTAAGCAATCCTAACAAGTCATGCCCAGTGAAAAGTGTGTTGACACCCCATGACTTTGGCTGACTTTGGTGAATGCTGGTGATCAACATTGATCAAATCTGATGTCAACTGGCACATTTGGACTCATGTCATACTTAGAATCTGAATAGAACCCATTTTCCCCCATCTCTGCTTCCATTTCATGGCCATGGGCTCTGGAACAAGAATTTGCACATGTCAGAAGTACTGTCAAGCCCCTCCCAAAGGCTGGGCAATTTTCAACACAAACCTGGTGTGATCATGCAGCACAGCATGAGTTGAAGGCAAAAATGGGCTTAGAGGAGTGTGCAACCCAACAATCTCAGGTTAGAAAGAGACAATGTGGTTTCAATGAGGTGAGTAATATTATATATGCCTCTGAGCTGAGTCAAACTCATCTCTTGTGCAGTTTCAACTCAGCATCAATGCAATTGTAGCCAAGAGCTCTTCCAGAATGTAGCAAGTGCCAGTGAATAGATATTTCACTACTCTAACCCTCTGGTTGCTACAGGAAAACAAGAGTCTGCCTAGCTTTGAGCCAGGGCAAGGTAACCTGATTCACAAAGCTCATGTGGATGTGCTCTATCCTGCTCTTGGTCAGCACAATTCACTAGCTGGAATGGCAGAAGCTTGTGCAGAAGGCCTGCCAGAACCTCCCTTGTGTCAGGATTGCTTACCTAAGCCACTGTCAGAACTTGAACATATCCCAAAGACCAATGGCAAATAGCAAATAGCAAAGTCACATGACCAACAGCAACCTTTAGCACCTGTTTGCAACCTTGCAAGGCCAATCAAAGCACTTGTTGCTGATGTAATAAGGTAGTAGTAAAGCAGCCACCCTGGCATCCGAAGATGCCCAGGGGGCTCAATTCGCAGGTTGCTTAAGGCAGACGGTAGAGTACAGGGAGCAGCAAGTGGGTGCTCGCAAGTAAAGTACACTAGTATGTAAAGGAGAAGGACCTGAAGTGAGGGACTAAGGCAACATGCAGAGGGAGGCCAGGCTTACCTAGTGGGCAAAGGGAAAGAACAGGGAGTCTCCTTTCCTCAGTGCACACTAGGTAGTAGTAGAGCAGAAGCCTGAGAGCAGAGTATCTCGGGACTGTAGTGTGCTTGGCACAGCCAAAAGGGGCTCCTCACCCAAGTGCAGGTATGCAGAGGTGGCTGATGAGCTTGCCTCGCCCAGCAGGGCATGCAGAGGCACGAGCGACACTTGTTGCTGGGCATGTGGGCTGCGAGCCATGAATGATTGGACTACTGTAAATACATTTAAACATGACCTATCAAAGCACTTGTTGCTGATGTAATAAGGTAGTGGTAAAGCAGCCGCCCTGGCATCCGAAGATGCCTGGGGGGCTCAATTCATAGGTTGCTTAAGGCAGACAGTAAAGGGCTATAGAATATAAACTAGCATGCAGCATGAGGGGGGGTTCAAGGTCTACTGGAGGAGAAGGTTCAATGTCTCTGGCACGAGGATAAGAAGGGGAAGTAACGTCACAATACACAGGCGAAGTAGTGTCATGTCCATGTGGATGTAGTGCTGTGTGTGGCACGAGAGATGGTAGGGGAAGGTTTGCAGATTGTTAAAGGGCTATATGGGATCAAGCAAGCAAGATGACCATGGTACATCAAGTTATGCAATACTTTCAGTCACCAACAAATTGACCATTTGCAATAGTTACAGATTGGGACAAGCCCTAACATCTGTCTTGATAGTCTTGACTGAAAAATCAAGTTAGTCAAGACAAATCAAGAAAATGGACCTACTTGATCAAGAACTTTTTGCCTTGATCTGTCTTGATTTGAGAATTCAAGACAGTCAAGAAACAAATCAAGACCAATTGAAATAAGTGCAATCAAGACATGTAATAAGGTCCAGATTGTCAAGAAATTTTGAGGTTTCCTGATGTGTGAGGCAACTGAGCAACAAAATATGTCAATTAAACATGAACCCTTCTTTCTCCACATCAGAACTTATTACAAGCTTTTCATTTCCATGATTCCATCCACGTGCCTCATCCACGTGCCACGGTGATTGCCCGTTCCTGAATTTCAATTGACACTTTGTATATCCAAATTGAGTAGTGTTGAATGATGCGGAGCTATCCGTATGTCTGTTACGGCATCAGCTTTTCTTCCCAGATGGTGCCGTTATCGCACTCACAAACACCCCCCGTACCCCAAGCACAATGAGAACCTTCGTGGCTCTCGCGCGGCATCACCCGCGGTACATTGTCGCGCTTTCGCTCGTGCTTTCGCTCATCTTGTTCATCCACATCTCCAATGCTGAGTCTTTCAATCGCTTCACGGCGAAGATCACCGCCGTCCAACCCTTGTCCGCGTACGAGCGCATCAGACACAGCGAAGACCTCTACCAGAAATTCCTCGAAGACAGGAAGGAGTTCATCGTCAAGGTGGGCCCGACCAAGGAGGAGGTCGATGGGTGCGTTGCACGAGGCCAATCCTGAAGAAGCTGACCATCCAATTCAGGTGGCCCACCAAAGAGCCAATGATGCACACACTATGTACGTCTTGTCCACTTGACGCACAGAAAGTCGCAACGAATCATTGTCTGCCACCTCTAGGGGACTTCTTCATTCCCGCCTTCCAATGCCCATGGGGTGTTCGCCGGGTCGGGACGCTCGGTGACGGTGGTAAATGGGTGTGTGGGGTCGAGCGCATTGCCCGCCAAAAGAAATGCATTATTTACTCTTTTGGTGAGAGAAAGAATTACCCATCTAGTGCTTTGTTTATCTCATCATCATCATTAGGCATCAATAAGGAGTCCTCTTTCGAAGCTGATTTTCTGAAGATTGCCCCTGGCTGCGAGGTCTGGGGCTATGATTTCAGTGTATCATCTGTTCGTGGTCACCCTCCAGTCTATACCCAGCCTGACTCAGTAAATGAAAACAAATCAGTTCGGTCCAGAGATCACGAGGGACTCCTCACTGACCAACCGCTCCCACTTCTTCGCATACGCGCTGGGCGCGGCCGACGCGGCCGGCCCGCACGATAATCCCAAGACGTATACGCTGAGCACACTGATGGCGCAGAACAGACACACGTTCGTGGACGTGCTCAAGATCGACATTGAAGAGGCCGAGTTCCCCGTGCTCGAGCAACTCGCGCGCAGGTTCCCCGCAGGGAGGCTCCCGTTTGGCCAGCTGCAGCTCGAGATACACGCGCGATCCGACCTGGGGAGGTTTGATCGCTTCTTGTCGTGGTGGGAGGCCCTCGAGCGCGCGGGCTTGCGCCCCTTTTGGGCAGAACCGAACTTGGTCTATCTGAACCTCGTTAAAGGAGCTAGGGCGGACCTCATCGAGGTACGTGTGGCCAAATTTCTGCTCCTGTTCTTGCTGTTGACGATTGAATATATCTCAACAGTATGCCTATCTCAATATTAAAATGGAACATAGTCTGACATCAGACGACTATGACTCGTAGAAATTAAGACCCTCACCTCTAGTCGTAGATAGCAGTGATACCATTCTAAGGTTGATTTATCTATTCAGCATGTGGACATGGAATTTCACCAATTTTCTTCTATGGCCGCTGTGTATGTGAAGCACAACCATCTAACAAGTAGTGGCCCCCTCCGCCGTCCCGATAGCGATCACGGCAGCCAGTTGGGTGGGTAAGCCCTCCGTTGTATGTCCCCACCCCTTACTAAGCAATCTATCATAGATCCTTCCATTTCCGCATGTACACCTCCCTGTTTTCACCAAAGTGCTCTCGATCCACTCGTGCATCAGATATCTCCCGCCTCATCGATCCCCCCCCATCGATCCCCCCCCTCGTCAGCGTCATCGATCCCCCACACACCTTGCGTCTACGTAAACAACCACCGGGACCTGCACGATCCAGACTACTGTGATTTTCCACCACTATTCCCAAAGCATGCCCAAACCACGTACAGTGAAAGCAAGTCACACAGTCCTCCACGATGAGCATGCACGCAGCACATCCCATTGTCGTTCGTGGCCACATCCGAAGAGGTGATTGAGGTCAATGAAAACAGGACTATGCCTTTTACATGCGTGACGACTGCCCACGATACATGATCTACGCGTTCCGAAGCCTAGAGCTGGCTCCACATGTCGTTTGAGTTGAACCAGACGGCCATTGCTGACGAAAACAAATTCCCCTCTGCCAACAAGGAGAAGATGTGCTGCATGATGGCGGCCACCACCTCTTCCTTTCTCCATGCATGCATTAAAGGATGGGGATGTGCAGCAATTACAGTGGAAGCCGAGTTACATGCGGTCGATGCGCTGCCAATGGCAGGCCCTCCCGCTGCGCTTCAAGTTTGGCGTGTTCCGTGCGCAGCGAAAGATACGCAAGGGTGTCACCTGTACTTATGAATAAGACGACATCAGTAAAGTTAAATTACTAAGGACGAAAAGCGATAGCACCACCGGGGGGCTATTCATTAGCCAGGTACCCAAGTGTCCTCCATGGACCTGAGAAAGCCAAATCCAGTGTCCAAATACTCCCTATAATACTTTCGGTGGAACTCGAGCGTCAGGTGTTCAGGCCTCTCATCCAAAATCTCTTCAACTTCCTTCTGACCTTGCTTAGCGACTGCTTCCCCATTCCATGGGAAGCGGAGCTATGGCTTTTGTACAGCCCAACTTGCAGTGCGGGGTGCTTTCCAAGCCGCCAACGAGTGAGTCCTTCAATGACTGTGCCAGGATGTTGTCCGAGGATAGCGTTATCCACCATAAATTTTCAGCTTGTGGAAGTTTGCCTGCCTGCACGAGATGACGTGCAAGCGAGACCCAAAATAGAACCCACAAAAAGCTCTCGAGGTCATCGATGGCTGTGTGGGTGAATCGGGGGGCCGACTGATCCTGCCTAAGCCACTCCGTCAATAAGCGAACGGCCATGAATGGCAAGGTACCCTGAAACAAACTGTTTCATGTGAGCGTCAACCAGGCGAACGAAACTGAACACACTGACAAAGCGATGGTCGGCTAGGGCCCTGTTCTTCTCCTCCCATTGTATCGCGAGATTCCCATCAGTGATTATGCTAGTGCATCGCGTGATTTCGCTAGAAATTTGAAAACTACCATGATATCTCGGCACCTCGGTGAGTTCCGAACTGACTCTGTCACCGGCGGCCAATCTTGTTCTTCAATCGCCATTATATTTGGACTGCTTACATCACGATACAGCCATCCATAGCTGAACAAGACCCAATGTCCTGCCGAGCGACAATCCATTAATAATTATTACACCTGAGATGTGGCAAGATGAACCCAGCATCGCATGTAAAACGACTTCCACCAGTTTTCGCGGGCCCTCGAGCTCAACAATGGGACGGCCCTCCGTGACGTAAAATAGTTCGTGAGAGGCTCCGATGCTCAGGCGCAGAGAATTCCTTGCTCCACAAAGGTCAGGGGTTGGCTTGAGAAGCATCACTCTCCCGTTCGTATTGATGGTCGCAGAGCACTTGAGGGACTCCAAAGGAACCACCGACTTGCATAAACATCCCGGCCTCGTTGAGGTGGGTTGTAGTCAGCCAGGATTCCTTGACGATCACGTATTTATGCGCCTAGAACTGAGAAAGCTGCTCGCCATCTAGCATCCAGTACGGGGTTAGCCCTCCCATGTTACTTCCGCGGATTGGTAGGTCGTCGGTCTTCGATGGAGAGACCGTCCCTAGACCAGATTTTTCCCAATCATCAGTTCCAATCATCAGTTCTCGACTGGAAGTACCACTTGGGTATGCTAATGTCCTTGGAAAGGCTGACTGAAGATGTTCCGGCAGAATGCGATGAGGACTTCTGCGCCAGTGACGGCGGCAGTCCTTTGGTGGGATGGGTATCGCCTCCGAGTCCCAAGTCCCATACTGTGCATTTTTGAAAGGAGTGAAGGTTCACGATACGATGGTCCGGGTGAAAATGGAGCCTGCGGGCCAACATGTGCAGCCCTTGCGGACACGGGTTGAATTCGACTTCGGGATCGAAGGTTGCACGGAGTCGTCGGTTGATCGGCTGGCGTAGGAGCGTCGTTGTGGGTGACAGAGGAACTATTCACGGAGGCATCTTGCTCGATCGTTAGATTTGTCGGTCCCGAAGCTGTCTTGACCTTGTACACACGCGTCGCTCTGCCTCGAACGGATCGACGACCGCAGAATACATCTACGATATCAAGCCATTGTTGCGAGATGAAAACTGCCTGTCGCTCCGATAGATATTCCATTCCAGCGTCAGATAGCGTCTTCCGAGAAAGAATGCCCGTTACTGCATAAACAAGCTTTTTGAAGCCGTCAGGCGTGCGGAGTCTGAGAACTGGGGAGGCCCACAAACCATCTCGGCGAAATAGGCAGAGGCGAGTTTCGGATTCTTGGCGATTTAACGCAATCACGAGTGCGAGGTGGCGAGTCTCGCGAGCGGCGAAAAGACATCGAGCATATGTGGCTGCTTGAGCGATCAGCTCTGGCCAATCGCCTTTAACCTCGACGACGACCTCGACGTCCCGCTTCACAGACCCATGAACACCGATACCGCCGGGCTTCAGAGGATGAGCGCCATCCAAACCCTCCATCTCCAGTGTATAGGCATAGAATTGCAAGTGACGATGCAGTGCCCTGCGACCGATAGTTAAGCCCCCCTGACCATGCTCGTCTTTCCCTTCCTGATAACCCCTTTCATCAGAACTGGGAACTGTCCCCTTCGCTAAGGCTAGAATCGTGTTTAAAAGCCAAGAGAAAGGTCCATAATATGACTGAGGTCTCGGGCTTGCCATTGGGCCATGGCTTGCGAGTATTGGAAATCCAATGGGGCATCTTGATAATACAGGTTGTTGTGCGAGATATTCTGCGCTTTCAATCTGGTCAAAATGTCATCGATCAGCCGTGCCTGCAACCTTGGAAACCAGCCTCTTTATGAAGTTGGTCTCATTGTACGTTGCGCCATGCTGCCTTCATACGCTCAGACATTGCCCAGAATATCAGAGTCGCCAGTGAATGAAGTGTGTTTCAGCGGCGTTGAATCGACAGTCACGGAAGCATCTGGCGTATCTTGGAGCATCTGGAGCAGATTGGCCGAAGGTGGAGAGTGAGGTGGATTGATTGCAGGTGGGTCCGGCGATTGCAAGGGCAGCGCGCCTTCGTGGTCGCCAGGAATGCTCTTGGGCTTGAATGTTGTAACCACAACTAACACCATCCCGCCCGTTCCAATGACACAATTACGCGACCATATATTTCACAACTGTAGAGAATACGACACCTACTAACGGCGATTCACTAACGATCACTCGCCCCCTGTAGTATAAAAGCAATCGCAAAGTTCCTACGCTTATCGAGAGCGTTCACCTCAACCAGAAAACCCATAATTCATCCACAACCACCAAACATCCCAGTCCCAGGCTCGACCTGACAGATGCGGAGTGACCACCCTCCGAGCCTCCCGAACCACCAGAATAAAGGAATAACAACTACAAATCTCTAACCTCACCCTAACCATAGACAAAATCCACATACTTCGCGTACAACCGCATCTTTGTCGTAGCTACTTTCGGCGCGCGGTATAAAAATGATGATTGAAAAAAAAAAAAAAAAAAACCATCATATGTGGAGGCGTTGGCACGAGTCGCAATATTCCAGTCGGCAAGGACTACTAGTAATAATTAGTATACATTACGACACATACATTACGACACATAATCATCTCACATACAGCGGACGCACAAAAGTAACACATTACAATACGACAAGCGGACTCAAGCAGGGAACGAACATCCAAAATAAAGGCGAGGTGAAAAACGAACAGGCAATAAAATAACGAATCAGTCCCACTCTATAGTTATGCCACCAGGGCCGGGAGGGACGAGGCCGATCCCGCGCTCAGACTCTCGCTTGATCCATTTTAACGCTCGCTTGTCGTCTTTCTCTCTCAGAAGCGGTTCGAGTCGTTCGCGACACCGCTGGTTGTGTTCCTTCAGCAGTGAGACGTGGGGCGTCAACAAACAAAACGGGTAAAAAACGGCGGGAGATTCCGCACCTTAATCCACTGCTTCTCCTCCTTGGAAAGCATACTCTCCTTGACCATCTTGGTCTGGATCGGGACACATGTCAGGCGCTCGAAACCTAACCAGACAGGGCCATCTTTTGTCTCGCCCCTCGTCTGCAAAACCGAGCACATTGGGCATCAGGCGTCGGCCGACAAGAATAAGAGGACTGTTCCGCTTTGACTCACCTTTATTGGAGTGACGGCCAACGTCGACTCGATGCGGAGTCCAAATGTATCAATTTTATCTGCCAAGCACACGGAACAGAAACACAGATGAATAATGACAGTCATCATGCAAAGGAAAAAAAAATTAGGATACGCACAAAACCCAGGCTCGTTGGTGATGACATGCCCCGGCGCGAGGGGAACGTTGTTGCTAAACGAGTGCGGACCTTCGTGGACGTTCAGATACGAGCCAACTCCGTGGCCCGTTCCGTGCTATGCAGGATGAGCTAAGGAGTGTCCAAACAGAGATCGCCAAGATACACTCACCCCATAATTCAGCCCATCTTTCCACAGAGCTCGTCTTGCCAGAACATCAAGCTGCCGACCTGCGGTTCCCTGTGGGAAAATAACACTGTCAAGGGCGATCTAACGTGCGAAGCGAGATGTGAGATTCATGAACATGGTCGCTAGTGGTCTGGACTCACGTGGCCCTGTAAAACTCTGGTGTACGCATCGCATTGCTCGTTGGTCGGGCGGCCAAAGTGGATTGTCCGCGTTGTATCACAAGTGCCGTCCAGGTATTGGCCACCGGAATCCCTAGAGAGCAGTGATACATGAGCCCTCCTACAAATATGCAAATCCAATAGTCATGTACTCACATGAGATAGGGCGTTTCTCGATCGATCAGACGAGCGCTCGACTTCCGGGGTATATAATGCGGTAAGGCTGATGAGGCATAAAGTCAGCCAGAGGTGCAACACAACATGGAAAGACAAACCGGCGTTGGGACCGCTGGCCGAGATTGAATCATATGCGAGGCCTTTATAATACTGGTTGCCTCGCCGGTACTCGTTCAGGCGAAAGGCCGCTTGATATTCCGTGATCTCAAAGCCTTGCAAGTACTTCTGCTCAATCCATGCAAGCCATCGCACCTATCGATTGTGATCATTATGAATGAGTGACACATTTGCTCCGCAACAAATGACACGCACAAACGCCACCCCATCTCTGAGGTAGGCTCGTCGTAGGCCATCAAGCTCAACTGCATTCTTGACAGCCTGGATATCGTCCACATACGGCGGGACTACAGTATACCGGAAATTCGTGAGCATCAAAGAGATGGCATACGAAATTTGTGGGGAGGTGAGGATCTAGAGAATGGACAAAAAGTATCAGACCCTTGGTGGTTTACACAAGAAGCCAGGACAAAGCGTACCTTGCCCTCGCCCCACTCCCTGCGACGCAAGAACGCCCATACGTCGTTGTACTCCTTCCTCTCTACGCCAAGAGCATTCAAATACTCAGCAACTTCTGTGCTTACTTTGGCGCCGTCGACAAATAACACGATGCGGTCAAGTCCAATATAAAGGTACGCAAAAAACAGAGGATTGAATGGAATGTCCTGGCCGCGGAGATTGAGGAGCCAAGCTAGAAAAGGGCAGGTCAACTACTTGCATGGAGCGCGGCACTGGCTCACACACCAATGTTAGAGAGTGAAGTGATCAGCGTAGCCACGTGCTTTTGTGCTGGCGTGGGCGCTGCTTTTGAGTAGGACGGGACAGCCGGAGGGTGCGACTTGATCCAATCCCTGACCTGTTTCAATTTGTCACCAGCGTCCTTGCCTTTGAGAGCGGATAGTCATCAGGTCCGCGTAACGCTAGCAGAAACACACGTAGTACTCACCTGCAAATTGCTTCCCATGCAGAAAAATCGGTTCCTGAGACCGTTGCGGCTTATCTTTCCATATGAGGTCAATGAAGTTTTGCGGTGGATAGACCAATTTGGACTGGCGCGGTCCCAATTTTGAGTTGAGAAGAACGGCTGTCTCATGGGCAATCATTCGAGCATCGATACCAACTCGGGAGTCTTTGACACGATCCTGCAAGAATTAAGACAGTTCAGCGCGTGAAAGTCATAAAGCGAAAGATTGAGGACGCACAACGAGCCAATCGACCCAATCTTTGGGGGCGTTGATGTCTCCAGCTGGTATCACAATCCAGGAAGCTCTGTCAACTTCTTCCCCGGCTTGAAGCCAATATCGAGAATCAGTGATAAGATACGCAGCCGTCTTGGAGACGACGGCATATCCGGCGGTTCCGGTGAAACTGTGCGACAAATGAGCTTGAGGATTAATGGAATAGCATCAACTTACCCTGAAATCCACTCCCTGCGCTTGTCACTGAGTGCCACGTATTCAGATTGATGCGCGTCGAACGAGGGGACAACACTGCGACGAATTAGGACACAAACTAGGCAATCCAAAGCCTCGCCTCACTAGTAATCCAAGTTGTCCTTCTGCATCAATTTTCGCAGCTCTTCCAGCCTAGACGCTGTGTCGGGACGCTCGTACAACGATTGCACATCATTGACCTTCCTTTCCAGCGCCGAACCAACGAGGGTGTCAACTGAGTCCCGTGTCTTCAACATAGCTCGGGGGAACATTGTCTTGAAGCTTCCCTGTCTCGAGTTGTTACTTGACTTTGAGTTGTTGCTCGACTTGCCCGACTTGGAGGACAGGCGCTCCGGCGAATCATACAATGGTGGATTATCCACATCGTTCGCATATGGTTCTTCCTCTTCTTCCACTGGTTTGCGCCTCAACCCAAGGCCCCAGCCGTACCCGCCGCGGAATTTTACGCTTTTACCAGTCGCGCTCCTGCTGAGCTCGGAGTTCCTTCTGGGGGTGTCGTCAAGCGCAGACTTGAGCGGATGAGGCCGCGAGTTTTCGAGCTCTGGCACATCGTAGCTATCCGAATCGCTTGAGAAGCCCAACGATGAGTCTTTGCCAAGGCTGCGCTTCTCTTGTAGGGTCTTCTGACTGGCAGTGGTGGAGACCGAGCCAGAGCGGACCAGCTTAGCAGCCCCACCAGAATCCTGCGATTCCTTGGATCTCCCCGAACTGGACCGAGAGACGGGTTGCGGACGATGGGGCTGTTTCTCTTTCTCTCGGAGGTCAGACTTCCGACGAGAGAAAGGGAAGCAAAGAGGTGGTGGAGGCGGGGGCGGTGGCGGGGGCGGTGGCATGGTGTCGCACAAGCAACGTCGTGAAAGAGAGAGACGAAGTCAAACGAAACGTGGCGGAGAGGAAGGAATGGGTCTGAGCTGACTGACCTTTTTCTTCCCGTAAGCCGCGTGGCAATACCGGGTGGCTGCCGTAATCTAACCTAACCTATTTATGGTAATCCCCCGTTTGCTAGATCTCCAACGGGTGCCCGGCGGGATATGCGAGGTGAGGTTCCCATGAGATGTCGATAAGACGAAGCTCGCTGCCAAGGGTCAAACCGTCGGATTGCCACACCGATGCCTCGAGGCTACAAACGACGGCAAAAGACTTATAGTATCCGATTATCTCAGGTCCAGGTTAGTGTTGCCGACGGCTCAAGCTCAAATCAACAGGCAATCCCAGCTTTTAGAAGGATGACAAGCAAGCTCTGGCCTAGCTGTACCGTTTGCTCAAGCATTTACCTGACAATGTGCCAACCTCGAACACACTATATTGACCTTCAGAACTTTGACCCATATCCCGAGAAATTCGAACTCTTTGGTGACGCAGACCACATCATGATACAGTAATCACTGAAACATCTTCAGGGATTCTGTGGTCTGCATTGTCGCATTACTGCCCAAGGCGTAGATAAGTTTTCGTCTCCAGTCTTGAAGGTACTGTATACAAAGTGGCGCGTCGCAAACCGATGCTTCGAAGAGTGGGCACCGCTTTGATTCCGTGCAGTGCAATAGCAATACAATGTCGCTGCTAACCACGTGCTCCTCAGGGTTGGCTCTGATGATATTGCCATGTGGTCACGAGTGCAAGCGTGAGTGATGCGGTTTCTGATCCGCGCGCCATGATTGGCCGGCAGGGTGGGAGCTCAGCGCTCAGCGCTCAACGTTCAGCGTTCAATCCTAAGGCTCCTTGTTTCCATTCGACGGGGGAGTATATGCGTTCATAAAGTACTGAAACCAAGGCGAGCTATCAATCATCCTATCGACCCTCACCTTATTTTGAATACCGCGCTAAGCAACAACTGAACATTTGTCCTCCAAGAATAGCTGCCCCTCTCATCGTGCACCGTTCCGTGCATGTAACCCCATGCGACTCGTGATCTTTTGCACCTTTGCCCTTTCGTTCCTGTCTCGTCCGTACAGAGTCTCTGCACAGGTAATAGTTGGCTTGCAATCACCGTCCCGGTCAATTCTAATGTGGTTTCTCTCCATTTTCTCCTCACAGTCCGACCTGTCTAGTGTGAGTCGTTCTGCTCTTCTTCAACTTCAACGTGAGCTTTATTCTTCTTCTCGTCCAGCTCAACAATAAGAAAGGCGAAACGCCATGTACGCTCGCCATGACGTTGAAGTACAGGTGTCCCAATCACGGTAAGCACTTCAGTTCACGCACTGACGGAATCAATCTCCCCAACTCCGTCTCACGTCACAAAAATAAACAGGCGATTCTCGTCCCTATGATGCAAACTACACCAACGATCCCAGAGAACAGCTAACACAAATATACCCGACCGACTGCACTTGGTACGCGCCATGCGCTCGTGCTCATTGTTTTATCTCCTTCTGCCTCTTCCTTCACACTAACAAACCTCATTTCACAGCAATCTTGTATTCTATAACCTCTGGAGTGGGTGCTGGTTGCTTACCGGCCTTAAAACTCCGACGTTCAAGACCTGGGGGGATGAAAGTTGCCAAAACGCCTCGGTGCCGGTTAGCAGATTACCCTCTTACGACCTTAGCGATGCGCCCGACTGGGTCTTCCGGAACGTCACCTCCAACTCGACGTTTGATGAAATAGGTGCAATTAACTGTAAGTTCTGCTCAATGAACCCTACCCGTTTCTCAACATCTTTTGCAACACAGTGTCGAGTCACCCGGTTCAGTCGACGGTCAAAATTGTTTTCATCGCTTTTGCTGTCGTCTTGTTCTTCGGCCTTTCTGCTGTGTTTTGCTACATTCTATGGCGACGGCGGAGATCGTCCAAGGAGAAGTGGTGGGATGAGGTCCCCTCGTTACGTACCCCACGCAAGTTCTTCGGGCTTGTCTCAGACGTCCAACGCGTGCGCCCCATCAGCTTTCGTCACACGTGGTCCATTGAAGACGACGATAACGGAAAACTCAACTATACCCCCAGTAGCGCCGACACCGGCAGCCGTTTCGCCCAATTCACCTCACGCGTGTTCCGTTTGTCCCCTTTCTTCGATGCTCTTCTAAAGCGTTTGCCTTCCTCTCGAAGGAAACGCGACCAAACGATTTGGCGGATAGATCCGCTGTGGTTGTATGAAACCTCAGGCTCACATTCTCAGCATCAGAACCTCTTGGGGCACCCTTCGCCAGACGACGCCTCGGCGAAGAAGTACAAAGACACAGTGCCAGAAATAAACATTGTATTAGTTGCGGACGCAGATCGGGGGACAGAGATCGAGCACACGCCGCCGCCGCAGCGACAGCATGCCTCACGTCCGTCAGAATCATGGCGTGACACATTCTTGAGGCTGTCGCAGCCACGACCCGGGATTGCAGAAGCCGTGGCGACGGACGCGAACTGTTCCATAGAGCAGCCCTCATCTCCATCGCCGCTAAACCTCTCTCAAGATGTGGAAGTCCCGTACAATATTGGAGGGGAAACAAGGTCCAACCCGCGCACCCCACATTGGCAGCGGGACGCACCCAAGCCAAGCCGTCGGCGTAGCATACTCAAGTCTAAGATGTGGGAGCCACACTCGCCGCCGGCAGGTGTAGATCCCAGAGCCCATTCCGGAACGAGTCGGCCTGTTGGGCAGCCCTCGTCAGAGCGGCCGCCCAGCATCGTGCCCGTTGCGCAATTGTCTCCACCTGCAAGAGGAGACGCAACTGTCAAGCTCTCACCGCTGCCGCCACCCTCCACCACATTCATCAACACGAGCGTTCCCTCACTGCCCCTCTACCCCTCACGGGCTCCAGCACCTCGCCTTCCGGCTCCCCGTGGCCACGACCGGTTTCTGTCCCGCGAGATGAACAGTCGTTGAGCTTCCTGTATTGGAACGACGCCCCCTAAGTTATTTCTTTGTTGGACACTTTTTCGATCACGGCGCTAGCAGATGGCATGGGATTTCTTGGCTTGGACCTCATTGGCGCGCCGGCAGTGGATCCACAGTTCAATGCACATCGGTCCACTCGCGCACGCGGACATGTAGAATCACTATCGTATGGGACCTTGGAGCTCTAAGCGGTTCTTGCTTCTTGCATACATATGTATCACGCGCCATTGCGCCGTTTCTTTCACGCTTGAAAGATTTTGTGTCCCTTAGTTTATCCGCTTGAGCATCAATATTTGTGATTACTTTGTTTCAGGAAAAATTCAAACGCAGTCGGTTTAAGGTCGAGAGGCTGCCAAAAAAGCGCACCGTGCAACAACTTTGCGTGATAGTTCGTAACCTCAAAGTTTCGATTATTGGAGATAGGAAACATAGGGCATCCACTGTAACTTCTGCAATGTATATGTTGATTACATATCATCGATTCAAGAGAACTGTCTAAATCAGCACATCCAAAGATGACAAATTCAATGGAGCTAAACACCACCAAGTCTCAGCACAAACTAGGGGAGCAAAAAAGGTACTGACCAACTTATATCTTCTAGCCAACTCTCGGTGGGGGTATGCTGTACCTCCGGTCCTCTCTGACATCGCCGACCCTTTCATAAGGACCCCTGTCGTAGTTTTGGGGAGGCGGCATTCTCGAAGGGGGAGACCTACTGGCAACGCGGGGCGCTTGGGAGGGCGCTTGGGATCGGTAATACGATGACGATATCCCATACTTATTCATCTCGGGGATGCGGTCACGGGTAAACTCCCTCTCTTGCGGACCCGTGCTGCTACCAGAGAGTGAAGGTGTGGGTTTATCGTAGAACCGAGCAGTAGACGCGGGAGAGGGCGGGGTGCGATGGGTCGGCGGGTAATCGCTCGGCCCACGCGCCACAGTAGTCTTCCCGATTGCGGGAGGAGAAGTATGATATGCCGGATACGCGCTGTTGTCGTCTCGCAGTCGTTTGATGGGCGGGCGATGCTCGACGACCTGAGGAGGGGGTCTCGGAATCGGACTTAGGCTGCGTTTCCTGCCTCGCACATACGGAGGCGGCGCCGGGGCTGGGGCACTAGATTCAACGGGAGGCGGAGGATAGCGTGCGCGATCAAAGTCTCTCGCTGGGTAAGGGTCTGTCAGTCGAGAACCCAGAGAGCGGCGTTGCGCGCCGTCAAGAGAACGAGCAGGAGAGGCAGGAGGGAAGGCGGCTCTCGGGCGTTCGCTGCCCCAATCGCGCGGAGGTGTGGGTGGCCCAGTAAGGCGGTCGTACCGCTCCCTGTCGACTTGGTCGCTCCGATCCCAGCGTTTCCAGTATGGGTCAAAGTTATCGTCATTCCAATCGCGCCCTTCATACAGCGATGGAGACTGCCATGCACGTTGCTCGCTTGCGGGGTATCGACGGTCTGTGTTAGTTCCATATGGCGCGTCACCACGAGGGGACGGAGGTGGGTAGAAATTTCTGCCCCGGTCACGCCCTGTATCGTCGCTGACTGAAGGAGGAGGGTAACGACGGAACGAAGCTCCAGTGTCGACCCCTCGTGCAGGAGGATCGACAACCACTGTATCAGACCGTGCATAGTCAAACTTTCTAGCAGTATCTGGACGGTACGCAGCAGGTCTATCATCCACACGTTCGCGAGACATCTCTCGGGCCGGCGGAGCGCGATATTCGTGATCTTGAGGCCGGTAACTCAACGGAGGGGAGCGAGAGCGTCTGAAAGCACGTGGGTTATCACGAAGAAGTGGTTCAGAGCTATAGCCGGCTGGACGAGTTGGAGGAGCCGAGGTTCGGTCCTGCACAGCGGTCACTGGTTTGACAGAGGTTGCGACACGAGCAAGAATGGGAGGCCTGCTCTGCTCAGTAATGCGGGAACGGTCGTCGGGTTGGATACGGTCAGCAAGAATAGGAGGCTGGCGAGATACACGATCATCAGTCTTGAGAGACGGCCGAGTAGCATTGTCATCAGGAACTACAACAGAAGCGTGGGAAAGCCGTTGTTCGAGGGTAGAAGGACGAGGATGCCAACTAATGACATTTCTGGACCCAAAAGGCGGGGCCATCCGATCATTCAAGGAACGTGGAGATGGACCAATCCTGCTTTCCAGAGGTATGGTAGCACGAGGACGCTGATCTGGAGTCAGAGGTGGGGCAATCGGACGATGGCCACGTTCATCTAATGAAAGTCTGGTTTTCGAGTCCTCTGTAGAATGAGCAGGATTGAAAGGTCGCGTTGAACGTGATTCTGACAGGGATGACAGGGAAGTGCGCCGCTCTACTGGGGGTGAACGACGAGTACGGTCGTCAGGAACGGGTTGCCCGCGAGGAGTCAAACGATCACCAAGAGAAGATCGATCAAGGAGTTGTGGTGGACGACCAGGAGGGCCCGAAGCCTCTGTTATGTCGACATCCATCTGGTCAACAAGCTCAAGACCGGGGAAACGGACATCGCCAGGAGAGAAAGCCTCGTAGTATGGTTGGTCGGGGATTTTTCGCGCCTCTGGCCGAGAAGCATCTCTAGTATGATAACTTTCACGTCTATCGCGTTCTGCCCATTGGCGACTCAAGATTCCCTCCCTATCGCGGTCTTGGTCCTTGTCGCGATCAACAGACATCTGCTCATTGCCAGACGGCGGTGGTGGAGGTGTGCTGTCCAAAGAGTGAGGTTGATTGCCAGACATGACAGCTATTGGTGATGCACCGGATGCATTCTTGGATAAATCGACAGTCACAGAAGTGGGCGTCCCCGGCTGTAATCCCGGAGGCACGATAGCCTGCAAAAATCAAAATGAGTCAGCCATAGAAACACTCAAGTCGTGATCCAGCAGCACTTTAGTTGTGTCTTGGGAAACGCTACCCCGAGAGGCTTGAGCACATGAGTCGTCGGACACGCCTTGCGGTGGTGGGTCAGGCATGCCTAGTGGATGGGTGTTTGGGCCCATAAACAGACTCCTCAGAACATCTATCTGAGGGGTAGCACGGAAACGATCGTGTTGCCCTTCCTTTATCTTCTTCTTCAGGTTTTCCAGCAGTTCGTAGTCATTCTGTCTGGCAATCACAGAGGGCCCGAGGTTGCGTTGCTGGTGCTGCGGTGCCCCAGTGGGTAGATCTGCAGAGCCGTAGTCGAGGTAGGTGCCATTCTGGTCTTGGAATTCAGAAGACATATGGTGGTAGTAGAAGAGAAAGTCACGAATGTATCTTGGCCTCAGCCACCGCCATGAGTGCGAGCGCAAAGTCCCAATCTGGCAAGTAATTCTCACACTGAGTCACAGGGCGCCCAGTGGTTGCTACAACTACGACGCCCACTAGAATTCTGTTGAGAGTTGGTTGAGTCGGTAATGAGACTGTGAAGCTCAGACTCATACTTGCCACTCTCAATCTCCAAAGGCTTCGAGTTTACCTCGGCTATATAGAGATGTTGAACGGCACAGCGTAGCGCTCATCTTGAAAGTGCGCCATCAAAACCCGTCACACAATGTCACACGGCACTAACTTGGCACTCATGTGCTTGAAGTCTTACGGCCAGTGTTAATTACCAACAATGTTGAATTGCCATCTCTCGAACTCCCTGACAAGATTGCTAACCCTTGGTATGTTCGCTCAAATCGCATACACCTTTACACTTTTTAGCTCTGCTTGTAGAAGGCTTGACCAATGAGCTTTGGCTTCGATAGCAAGAACTTTGTGATATCCAGAAAAGATAAATGATAAAAATTCTGCCTCAGAACAAATATTTAAAAAAGCATATCACTCAAAGTCAAGCCTTTAAGTGCGATCTGGGCAAGCCTACTAGTATAAGCATTTAAAACACAGGGTTGTCATATTGATGATAGTGTAGTGGGATAGAAAATTATTTCCAGTAAACTTTTGAACAGAAAACTGCCTGAAATATCAATTCTGCATATTTCTCACATCGGGAATGCTTTCTATCGCACTTCCTGTGCTGGTGGGCATGAGTGGCATTGCGGGCTGATGCCACACTCTCTGAAGGTGATGCTGTAAGGAACCCCAAGTCTGATAGCCGGATAGACGCGGTCCGACCACCCGCATGAGCTAGTGATCGGGGGCGTTACTTGACGCTGAGATCAATGTGTTCCTGCGCAGGGTACCCGGGTTTCCCGAAATTCAGACAGGGCCGCCTGTGTAGTGCATACTGCATGCACATGCCTTGGTATGTGGTGAGCGATCGTAGTAGTATTTCGACTGTCATCCAGCCGGTAAATTCGTCATTTGACTGAACCCTACATCTGAAATGCAAGATGGGAACATCAAGGGACTCAATCCCTGGATTCACAACTTCAAGAAAGGTACCGACTGCCAAATGTGGGGGTAATAAAGGAACATTTTTGGCGGGACAAGAGATCACCTGGATGGGCTTACAGTATTCACATCAACTTCTACCGCAGTTTTGAAAGAGTCCGGCGGTCCATGTGGACAACTTTGAGCTCCATCAACGACTCCTAGTCTTATAATAATAATGTGTGTAAGCTACGAGATAGCCTATATTGGACTACGATGTGCTGAGAAATACAACATTCAGCATCGCAGAAACTGTTGCACGTCTGAGGTCGCCGAAATGCGATGGTGTCTTATTTTGTGAGGTCGTTGACCAAATGCGGTAAGGCTGAGCGAGCCAACGCCGCGTCGTCCTTCTCTCCGGTGCCGCCATGGCGCCGACTCACTCAGGCTCCCCGCGAAAGCGTGGCGGAGGTGGGGCGTCTGACAGGTCGCCCCACCCGCCCTCCCTTCCACCAGAACAGGCGACGGTTGAGGACTCTTCGCGTACAAGGTCGTGCGTGTTCTATCATGTTTCGCCGCTTGTTGCTGCTAGATCACAGGAACTCCCTTTCTTCAGTCGAGCGTCCGGCAGTGTCAAGAAGCGCAGATATAAACCGTCTGCCTCTTTGGCTCCTCGCGGAGATACCACAACGCAGGTCGAACGCAGGACAAGTCCGCGGAAGACCCCTTTTGCGCTTGCACAAGATGGCATGATGTTAGAATTTTCTTAGCGCTGGGAATTCCGTGTGTCTCATGACCCAACTAGTGAAACACTACGAGCCGATGAGCGGTCAGGGCATGAATCTGAAAAACGGACTGGAGGCGAAAGACGGTACGTCGCTGAGTCTCCTTTCTCCGTCTTCTGCCCATTGAACGGGAACCTCGTCGACAGCGACAAGGTCGCGGTGCTGACCCGTAGGAACCCGCAACATCGTACCAGTGGAACCTCGAAGCAAGGCAATCTCAAGACGACCTACGGGGACATCTGCGCTGCTTGGGACGCTACAACACATTGCGAGGTGGACCGCGATCTTGGAGTCTCCGATGGCCTTGATTCGGAACCCCCAGACGCCGTCGATAACCAGACCCCGCCCAGCGGCGATTCCGTCCATCTCGACAGAGTCCTCCAGCAATCCATCCCGAGCACGACAGCGCTTGTGCACACAACTCTTGTCCCGTTATCCCGTAAGAGGAGGAGCACCCTTGCTTCTCTTCGTCAGCATGACTCGCACCCGCAGCAAGCGCAGCAGTTGAAGGGAGGTGCTGCGCTTTCGGTGTTGTCCCCTCAATTTACTTGGATTCAATACGTCCCGTCATCCGGGGGTCAATCAGAGAAGACATCAGAGAGCGTAGCAGCAGAAATGTTGCTCAAGCTGAGTGGGATGTGATGATATTTTACCAGGATATAATTTTTCTCATATATCATCGAATGCTTTGGAGACGTTCACGTTTCTTTTTTCTCAGAGTAGCCCTGAATTATCATTATTTTTTGTTCCCCATGGCGCAAGCCCCAAACTGCACGTGGTCTGTTAAGCGGGCGGGGGTTCCTTTTTTTTTCTCGAGACCGCGCGGCGGCTCGCCTCTTCCCCAATAAGTCAGGGTTCCCGTGAAAAGATACGCGTGGAACGCTTTCATCGAACATCAGAACAGCGAGCGCGATTGAACCTGGCCTCTAATGGAAATTTTCGTCGCCACGAATAAGCGACGAACAGTCCAGATTCGGACCTGTGTGGGACCACATCACAAATAGCATGATTTATCCGCCACACCCTCTAAAAAGCCGGAAATGCCTTTGCCCTGTCGTGTTTAGCGGGTTTGAAAAGGAGTTGGCCGTGGGCGCTTGTAGGGTTTTTTTTTTCAAGGGAACGAAAAAAAAAAAAGTGCCAGCCACGTGATGAGACGGGGTCAGGCGTCAGAGGGGGCCAACACATGTGTCCACGGCAACCCTCGTCTGCACGTCCTTGATGTTCACGGCCGTTTTCCGCCTGTTTTGCTCATGCTGTTCGCGCGACAAGTCCGCGGATGGACGCGGAGCACCCGATGAGACCTCGCGACTGATACCAGTCGACCCCGACCCGCATCCGAATCCGCCGCAGCACGATCACGCTTTTGATCAGCAGCAGGTCCTCGCAAGGCTGGGGGACATCGTGCGTGTCACGGAGCGGAAAATGGTCAACGTCACTGCGCATCTGCCCTTCAACCTGCACAACCCGGGCTCGTCGCGCAGTCAGTCAAGTCGCTCAGCACGAGGGCCCTGTGAGCACTGCGGCGAAGATCATACTGCCGTTGGGGCAAAGCGCCCCAGCCTCGGCGCGTCACCCGGCCCGTCTATGCTTGGTGACGAAGATAGACCGTTGCTGAATGCCCGGCTCGTGCCGCATTCGAATGTTTGCCCACCGGACGACTGTTGCCCCCCGAATGGGGAGACATCGCGGGGGAGAGCGAGAATGAAAGAAGGGGACAACGAGGATCCCCCTGTGCCGGAACTTGATGTGACACCAGCTGTATGTCAATATATTATCTTTTCTAGCTGGAAAACTGACTCCATTCACGGCAGGATCCTGGGACCTCGATCATTGACCCCAACTCCACCCCCGAACAGCCAGTGATCATTCTCTCGTCCTCGCCAGCCGCTTTCAATTTCGGGGACACTGCTCTCTCTATGAGCTGGGGGGATTGATTGTGTCGCTCTTCTTTAACCTTGACTCGACTCACGTTGCCGACATGCCCCCAACCTTCAAACACTTCGATTTATCCACTGGTCATCCACGATACCGCCACGCGTGTATCACTAGACACTACCCGCACACTCTCAAGAGGTGCCACAGATAGCCTGACTCACTGTTGTATCAAAATATCTTCATCCGCTTAGAGCCTAAAGAGGCGGTTTGTGGTCCTTACAATCGCATCTAGATAATGGCAACTCTCGTGTTATTTTACCATCGCCGTCTCGTCTCGCTGTGAGCTGTGTCGCCGAGGGCCCCTGGCACTAGCTGTGTGGCATCCTAACCGTCTACTTTCTTTGATGGCTGCGACCTGTAATTAGGGATTGTAAGAGGGTGGCAGACAGCGGCTGCTATTGATTACCCTGCCCCTGCCTTGTCTCTTTGTTCCTGCTTGCTGGTGCCTCGAGGCAACAACCGCATTTGAGATCATACGATGTGCATTTATGGCGAGGCCAACAGCGCGCGCCGCAAGTGACAGAGAAATGAGCGATCGTCCCGCATCACCCCTGCCTTGTTCAATTGCAGCCGCCTGGCTTCCCAGCGATCGAAAGAAATCCATGCTCTGCTTTCGTATACCAATCATCTGCAACACAGAACGTCTCTCGTGGTTCATTAACCCGGCGACCGACCATGGAAATGAACACAGCCAAAGATCCGCTCGTCTGTGGCAATAGAAGAGAAGGAAATAATTAAGTCCTTTGGGTTCGTATGCAGGCCTGTTGTCATATCGGCGAAACGGCTGTACCATGCTGAAAGGGGACTTCCTTCCCGCACATTACTACGCCAACAGCTTGAGAGCCATCCCACTTGAGTTCCTGGAGGCTGGGGCATGGTCGATTGGCTGGAATGCGATACGGGATGCGAAGCGGCACCCACTCGGACTCTTTCTATCAAGAAACCCAACATCATGACATTACTCATGGATCATGGGGCTACTCGGGCCAGCACCCAAACCGTCAGAAGACAGGTGACCAATTTCGCATAATGCATGGCAATCCGGATGTCTCCAAACCAAATATTCGGACCTGTTAAGGCAATTCATTTCATGGCACTTCGGCGGCGATACGCTCAATAAGTGGAAGAAATGATCATCCAAGCACGGAACGTCCGCAGCAAGTTCGATAAAGGGATCTTCATTCTTTTCCCTGTTGACACTGGCACTGGAGAGCTGTGCATCTGATAACGTCGCCACCGTGGTTGCGCGCTGTTGCTTGTGTGCTGCTCCCCTTCCTTCGCTTTCACTGGTTAGGATTAGATAATCGAAGTCTCCTCAAAAAGGAAAGTAGTGATAGCCACCGCGTGGATCCTTCCCTAATGTGATGGACTTTGTCCCAAATTGACTGATACCCGATTTCAAAAAGATCCCTGCATCGTTCTTCGACGCCTCCAGACCCTGACGTTTAGGTGGCAGCGCTGCCCACGTCGTCCGGTCGCAAGCTTGACACGGCGGGGTCGCAACAGGCATCATAGGATAGGCTGCCCGAGCTCTCCGAATATCTCAGGGTCGGTCAGAACCACGCGACGTCGTATCTCGTGCGCCCACGGCAGGCTGTCCGCATCATTCATGCAAACGACATCGGGGTTGTGCGGTGATTGGAAGGCTTGAGTAGGGGCTGGAGAAGGGTTCCAGGGATCTTCAAGGGCCGTGAAGTTTATTCGCGTGACTGTGATTTACATTCGGTTTCCCTTCGTTACCATCGCGCGCGCATATTATTTCTATCGATTGCACAGCTTCCGTCCACGAGGAGAGTGTTGATGCAGTACGATCTCGGTGACCACGTGCCAGTGCCTCTTCTCTCACATAAGCACAGCATTCGGTATAGTGTTCACACGGACGGTAACTCTGTACATGTCACGCACGCAAAGTTAATGTCATCGAATTTCGACAATCTTCAAATCCGAGTCGACCGACAGAAAGAAGAAGGAAAAGGTTGTGGGCGTGCTCGAGTCTGATATCGATTAGATCATTGTTGTGTCTGTCCAGTCGATGAATCCTCTGATCCATGCGGGTCGTCCAGAAATCTTTCGAGATGAAGTCGCTGAAGTATGGAAGAAGAGAAGACGAAACATAACGCGTAAGGTTCCGTAATCCCATCATGCGGCCCGGAAACAATTCGGTTGATAGGAAGGCGCGGAGATGAGGAAACCATGCGTCTCGCATGGATTGCAGGCATTTGAACTACAAAGATCTGTAGGGCAGATGATTTACTTTGCCAATCTGTCAGACTTGCCAGCGCGCAAAGCACTCATGTAGCGCGCCAATTCCTTCTGAAAAAAATTTGACCCCTCGTCTGATATCAGGAGAAGATTGTTGTCGGTCTCCATCTGATCTCAGGAGAATCGGAGATTCGTCTTCCTCCGTCCTCTGCCATTGAGATTCTCGTTGGAGATCCTAGCGACTTTGATGGCCGGAGTTACGAGAGTGTATGTTGGCTGTCTGAGCCCTGCGCATAGCGAGCTTACAACAAAAGAGCCTCCAACCGACGAGCTTACAACGACAACGACGAGCTTGAATTTTTCTCAACAGAAGAGAAAGAAAAACATTGTTGATGAGGCAATTTTTTATGCGAATTTTCTCGGCCGGAAACGCGTTTGCAAGGAAAGTCCGATTTCGCCGAGAAGCGGCAACAGGCAGAGACGCCGTCTGTTGCTTCTCGAATAGGTTTGTACCTGAACGCGGTCTTACTGTGCGTTGCCTTGATTTTGGAAGAGATTCCTTTGGAACTCTGTTCTAAAGACAGCTTTCGATATAATTCGGCAGTAGGACGGACAAGAAAAATGTTCAGTGTAGAGCATATTCAACACGTGGCCAGACGGTGGCCCGACAAAGGACCGTTACGGAAATGTACCCCGGCATGACAGTTCAGGCGCGTCCTGATTCACGTAACCAGGATTGGCTCCAACTCCGGATTTCCTCCAATAGGTATATGCTTTCCCTCGGTCTTTTGCTGTCCCAGCCCCGCTTGGGTAGATCTGTGGCTGTCGTCAGTACTCGCTAAGGGACTGTTTTTTTTTGGACTTGTCTGCAAGACGACAATCGGTTGTGTGGGTTCTTGTTCTTTTGCTGTGCAAGGAGCCCCGTGATTTCCTAGATCTTTTCCACCCCAACTTCGTGCTGGGAAGGGCGAACTGGCACTTCTCAATTTGACGCTGTGTGGGCATGGGCCTGTATAACTCTCACTCGCGTGGCTTTCAACTATATCACACCTGGCCAGCACCTCGCCACTCCCTTCAATAATTTCCGTCTCGCAAAGACCTCTCTCCATGTCAAGCAGCGCGGCAAATAGTAGCTTCTATCCGCAGTTCTCGAATGAATTAATTATGAACCACGCCGCGCAGCCTAGCAAGGAAGACTGCGAAACGCAGACTCAAATCTTCAGCAACCTAATGCAAACGCACTTTGGAGATATTCGTGAGTTGTCTCTCTCACACCACGTCCAGTATCTTCTGGGTTCTGACCGAGTTACCGAATTCAAGATCAATACCAGCATGATTCATTTGACTTTCATTCGATGACTGCTTCATTTTATCCTAATTTTCAACCTGCCTACAACTTTCCTCAAGGCCGGGTCGTGTCAACACATGCCGTTCCGCCCGTCCCGCTTCCCCGTTCGACATTCCATCCCCAGCCCGATTATTCTCTGCAGCTTAGGAAGCACACTAGGTCGGAAATCGATGCCCAAAGCCCCACTTTTCACCGCACACCCGTTTCACTAGAACAGCCTGGCTCTTCCTCAGCGCCCTATTTGAGGAATCAGTCTCGTCTCTCTCCAGAGGTACCTCGCCCTGCAGCCCCGCAGGCCGTCACGCTCCCTGCTAGTGATACCCCATATCTACCTGATCGACGGCTCTCAACCTCATCGATTACGTCTCCTAGTAATACTCGCCTCGAGCTACCACTTGTCATCGCATGTTGTCAATGGTTCGCATCGTTTCCTTCTTCTCAGGTCATGCAATAAGCTACTGCTGAATTCCTTGCCTCCAGCCGAGCTCGTAAAATCCGATGTGACTCCACTCGACCTGTTTGCAATAATTGCGTTCGCCGCTCTACTCAATGTGTGTACGACACCGTCCCCAAACGTCGAGGTCCAGATAAGCGGCCCGGGACGAGGCGGCGCTCGTGCAAGAAGCGATCTGTAGGGAGCGACACCTCTCAACGCCCACCAAAACGGAGACAAATCCAGTCCGCTGATGTGCAATCCACCAGTAGTCTCGACGGAGAGGCCAGGCGTCAACAAGTGCCTCCCGTCGCAGTCGCAGGCGCGGCTACCCAGCCAGAAGCACGGAACATGTTCTTGTCACCTCCGAGCAACGATTTAGATTCAACAGAAATGCAAGGAATAAATTTCCTCGCGGCTGCGGCTAAGGTGCTTCATGCTATTGGTGCTTGTCTACACCCTCTTACATGTTCCCTGTCGCTATGAAAGCATCCCCTCGGCAATGTTGAGCCACGACTCGCCGCATCTTATCCAGCAAGTAGACAAGATCAAGTGAGGCAGGCGGTGAACAGGAGAGCCACAGACGGATGGGAGTACGCTCCGTACGTTCTCAGAAGGCTCTGAGCCCTTAGAATTCGTGTTCTGATTGAGCGCTAGCAATCCTCTTAAGCGCAGGCAAAGGGGTACGCGGTCTGCGACATACCCCACCCGATATGAAGGTTCCTTTGTACCCGCTAGGCCCTCTGCACCACCTCCGACGCATTATCACTGGCCACCTCCCCATGGTTAGGACATTATAGGGAGCTGATGTGTGCAAATTCACGGATGCGATATTCACGAATTCATGGGACTTTGGGACATTTTACATTACCTGTACGATTAGCTTGCGAACATATTTTCTGGTTGCCAACTCTACTTCTCCTGTCGCCATTGGTAGTCGTGAGGTTTAGCGTTCGGGGAATCCGGCGATGTCCTAAAATGGTAATCTCCAGGGCGAGTGTCACAAGCGAAGCCACCAACGATGACTGGTTTTTCCATCGCAATTGCAGACGGGAACCAAGATACCGCCGGGGAGAAGCAGTGGGCAGGTACTTCCCGTATCCTTGGTCCATCATGGAGTCGTCTCCCTGCCATTACGATCGGGCTGCTCGGTATGCAAATTCTATGGACTGTAGAGCTCTCATACGGTAAGATCTCTTCTCTTCAGTGTCCTGGCAATGTCAGTGATCCAATATCGGCCCAGCGTCGCCATATCTATTATCCCTTGGAGTTAGCAAGGCCAACATGGCGATGGTTTTCGTCGCTGGACCATTGTCGGGATTAATTGTCCAGCCCGTCATTGGTAACTCAAAACGCAACTCCAATCTTTCAGGCATTGATTCCAGCCCCGGCCCAGGTGTTCTGAGTGACAAGTCCAAATCTCGCTTTGGGAGGCGGCGACCATACATGATTGGCGGGGCCCTCCTCAGCGTCATGGCTTTGTTTCTGCTTGGATTTACCAGGTCCTTCGCCAGCATCGTGACTACCCCGGGGACGAGCTCAGTATGTAACTCGCTCAACATACTCTGGGTCAGAGCTCATTGCTAAAGTCCAGAACGACACCTTGACTATATGGCTGGCTATCCTAGCGATATATATAATAGATTTCTCTGTGAACGTTGGTACGTGTCTTTCTTTTCTCATCCGTAACTGCATTGGCCTCGCAGAATGTTGACCTTTGCATCACCAAGTCATGGCCGTTGACCGCGCACTGATCGTCGACAGCATTCCTAGTTCCCTCCAGGCTAGCGCGAATGCGTGGGTTGGAAGGATGGTTTCTGTGGGTAGTGTCCTCGGCTATTTCTTGTATGTATTTTGCAATATGTATCACGTTGGTGATCGTCACTCAGAATTCTTTCCTTGTACAGAGGGGAAGCCAACATTGTTGCCACCTTTCCCTTCTTCGGCAAGACACAACTTGAGGTTTTCGTTGTCCTCACGTCCATCTTGTTCTTGTCCACCCATCTCCTCACTGCCTTCGCAGTCAAGGAAAAGGTGCTAGTATCCTCGAAGTAAGCGAATTACCGTTTCCACACACTCGCTGCTCTTTTGAGAAGGTTGCCAAGGTATCAAAAAAGTCTTCTGGAAGAGACCAAGTCGCTCTTTGTGAGCATATCCACCCTTCCACGTGTCATTCGCCAGATTGTTCGTTGTCTCCATACCTGCCCAGGTTGATATGCTGACCTCCCGTGCGAATAGTTCATAGTCCAGTTCTTGTAAGCATTTGGTCATCCTTGTGATGCAGCGATACCCCCTCATATCGAGTTAGTGCGTGGCTAGGCTGGTTTCCCATCCTGTTCTACACGACGGTGTTCATCGGAGAGCTACACAAGCGTGCCTCTCCTATACCAAAAGACGAAGCTGCGGCTCTGGCGTTAGACGAAGAAGCCACTCGGATAGGTTCCGGTGCACTGTTCATCAGCTCGCTGCTGAGTCTGCTCACGAACATTGTCCTGCCGTTTTTCGTTCGCGAGGCTGCTCACAATCGACCCCAGACTTCGCTTAGCAGCACGTCTAGCGAACGGAGCTGCATGGAGCGTTGTCAAATCCGCTTAGTCAATCTATGGACGCTGAGCCACGCTCTGTTCGCTTTCTGTGCGATTGGGGCCTGGTACGTTGATCACACCTATTTTGATTTGAGACCGATGATCAATATATGTGTGTGCTTCAAGGTTCACTAAGAGCGTATTCAGCGCCTCTGTCTTAGTTGCCTTGACTGGTATCTCCTGGGCAATCACGAATTGGGCACCATTGACTTTGGTGAGTACTGAAAGTTGGGATGTAGCCAGCTTAACCTCACCATGACGACGTGTATATGACCACCAGCTCGCTGAAGCCATTCTAGCCGATTCTGAATCTCCGGGCGACGCCGGGTATATACGGTTATCGGACAGGCGTACTACAGCCGGCGATGTACACGCCCCGAGCTCGCACGGGCAGGAGCGCGAGCGTTTCCTGGTCGGGGAAGACGAGGGCGACGAGGACGATGGCCACACGGGTGACAGCAAAAGTTTCACGTCACAGGAAGATGGAGAAGGTGGAGATGACAGTGGAGTCGTCGCGCAGGAGACGGGCCCCAATGCGCCGCCACCCCTCACACTGTTGCAGAATTCGGGCGCGCGTCTGAGTCGCGTAGACCTGCATGCGCTTGAGGCAGACGAGCGGGAAGCAGGAGACGCGGACATTCCTGTATCGCGTAAGGACGGGCTAAGCGACAGAGCGGGCATCATTTTGGTGCGGACTTCTCCTTTTTGGTTGTGGCTGGACTCGAACGAATTGTGCACTCTAGGGGATCCACAATATGTTCGTGGTCATGCCGCAGTTCCTCAGTATAGGTCTATCATCAATCGTGTTCGCCATATTCGAGCCGGGCAAGTCCGTCCTGCCGCCCACACCAAAGCCGAAGGAACCAGCGACTGTGGCGGCTCCCGCTACCAGCTCCCCAGTACCCCTTTCGCTGAGACAGGAGGGGGGGCAGGTGATGGCTGCGCAGGGAGTGAATTCTGTTGCTCTCGTCTTTGCGTAAGTTGGGCTTCCCTTTGCGCTTGTTCTCTTGCCCAACTAAGATATCCACCGATGCAGAATGGGAGGCTTTGCCACCTTGGTGGCTTTGGTACTTTGCTGGAGGCTAGCTAGGGAGATGCGACATAGATGACGGTTTTTTATTCCCCATACCACGTCATAATTAGTTAGACCCATCAGACTTGATCATCAGACGCTGTGAATGCCGATACGTCCTTGGTAATTTAAAGCTGCCTCGCACATACTGTTCGTTGTTCCGCCGGAGGCACCAAGTTGCAAAAATGTCCTCACCTCTGCAGCATGTCGACAGGGCCAATGTACTGAGTTGAAAGGGCTTGGATTGCATATCATGTGCACAAGCATCATGGTAAAAGTCCTACGGCCCAGACTCGGAATAGTATTGCTCTAAAAAGAGTCGGAGAACCACGGTGAAGGAAAGCGACGAGGGAGAAGAAAAATTCAACAGAACTTGGTGCTATAATTGGCCAGACTAATTACACAACACAATCGGGAAACGCTTGACATGTTTGACGGCGTAAGAACCAAATTTCGGTTATGATCATAATCGAAATTCAATCCCCCGCTTCACTACTTCTCTGCGTCCGGATTTTCGTTGGACTCCTCGACGAACACAATAGGGTACTTGACGTCAACGTCGTACACGTACTGCGGTGGCGCATCTCCGTGCATGCTGAGCAAGTGCTCGGCCTCCACAGAATTGCCGTCGACGAGATACACGGTGGGCGCCCGCTCGGTTTCGGTCCTTATCGTGCGGTAGAAGACAACTCCCAGGACCCAGAACATTCTCAAAAGAACGCCAATGCCGCACCCTGTGTGATTCCAGCAGTGAGTCGGGGGAGATCGAGGCGCAATTGGAGAATAGATGTACTGACCGAGAACAAATGCAACAGCACGAGCTTCCCAAGCACCGAGCTCCGCGAAGACGCGGTGGATGCGTCTCATGGCACATTTGGCGCGGTGGCGGAAGGTCCTGTGGACTCTGAACGGCTTCTTATGGTATCCATGGTGTCCATGGTGTTCCTTGTGATGTTCCTCAGGAATCTCATGGGTCGCCTCCATTTGAGAGACAGCATGGGGAGGGACAGCATGGTTAGGGATAGCGTGGGCGGGGACAAAAGGGAGGATGTGAACAATTTTATTGTCCTTGTTCAGTTGATCGGTGGCTTGTGCATCAGTGGGGATAGGAGGCAAGCCGAGAGCTTTCCTGAAAGAGTTGGCAAGGGGCAGGATCCTTTCCCTAAACATCCTGCAGCTGGAACCGCCGACACGGGCCACAGCGTTGTTTGCTGCGGGAATACGAGGGGGGACATTGGCGGCTGCATGCCCGAGGCGGACATAGTCACGCATGTCCTGGCCACTGGAAATGACGACGACCCGGAGCGGATTGGCGAGCGCCTGCTGGCCAACTAGTGTAATATGTCAACGACTGGTCATAACTTGCGGCGACTGTGCACGTACCGAGGCCCACGCCGGCCAATATAAGCGGAAGGATAGATAGCTTCATACGGTGTAGGTGGCTTGGATGAGAGAGACGATGAGAGGGACGATGAGAGAGACTGTTGTTGAGGGGTTGTTGCGCTGCGCTATCAAACGCAGCTGACAGCTCCGATTCAGTCTCCGCTAAGCTGAGTCATCAAGCCAACAGCGCTAGCTAATCATCAGCGTGCCGCATCACTGAGATCACTCGCATCGCAAAACATGGATACCAGACACGCATTGGAAATATTGGTCGCCCTGCTCCGCATCTCACTCACACCCCCGAGACACCATCTTCATCAGACGCTGACAACACAATGCACAAACTGAATTCGAACCACCTTTTCAGCATCGCAACCCAGCTCGCCGCGCTTGGGGCTGTGATGCCATCGCTTCGGTAAGCGGTCTGTACATTTGAGCGGCGCCTATTTTGCCGCGAGCGGTACATGTCACCCAATGCGTAAGCGGGACACCGCGCTCCCGATGGAAGTCAGGGCTCCAATTTTGGACGGCTGATCCTATCGCCGAATGTCGCGACCCAACCCGGGACGTGACCCTTGCTGTGAAATACTGCTTTCTGACCTAAATGGCTTGCCGGGATGGTTATTCTCTGCTGTCTGGAGCTACCTCTGATGCCATCTTGCTGGTAAAAACAGACTGGTATTGTATGCCGTGCTGGATGTCGCGATCTTGGCTCTGCCGTTGCTGCACTCATCTGCTGCCCAAGGTTCCAAAAAGTGACCGTAACGTTAAGTCTGAATATCATACATTGTTTGTTACCTAGCTGGCCCAAGAAGAAAGAAAACTCGTTTGCCAACACGTTATTCCAAATCGTGACTCGATACCGCTCAGGAGACTTTGGAGAAGCACTTCATGAGGTCTACGTCAGCCGGTAGTTGAGTCACATATATCCCTGCAACAAGGCGCGGGTGCCAAAACCTCAGCTGGGATTAACGACGAAACCACGAATAAAATGTGCCTTTCATCGGGTTGATCACGGTCCACTTGTACACCATGCCTACATGTGCCTGCATCATGTCGCCTGCCTTGACTGCCTGCACCTTCCCGTCGGACGGGGCGGCTTCTACTGTTGCTTCACCTAAGGCAACGGGACCACGTCAGCCCAGCCCGAGACTAAACCTCCAAGGAAAGGCTCCCTGCAAACCTTCAAGTATGTACACGAAACCGTTGCATGGGCACTCGCACCGGAAAACCTCGGCGCTGCTCGCGAAAGCACCGCATCTGAGCGGCGGGTGATTGGGGTCGTCGTGACAGAAGATCCTGCCTAAGCTGACTACCTGGCCCTTTTCCTGCGGAGCGAGGCCGGCGATAGTTTGCGCGACGCTGCAGACCTGTATATTTATTTGCAAAAATCAAGTGAGCCCCCCTTAAGCTTTTTTGTTTCTGGAGTGACGACATTCTGGTGTGCAAAGGTCGGAGGGACGTACTGGGATGAGCATGATGAAGAAGAAGAGAATGATTGGGAAGGGCCGCTCACGCAAGCCCTTGGCTTTATCTCACACAAATCAACCAACCACTCCCAGGAGCAAAGTTTATTGCTTCCACCGCCACGTTAAACTTGAGTCATCTGTCCGTCGTCTTCCATAATGCTACGTGCGAGGGAGAAAGAGTGCCTCGAGTGCAGTGCGGAGGATAGGGGTTTGCAAAGTTTACTTGTCATTTACTGGGAACGTATGTGGTGTGCATCTGGTTATTTATAACCATTCTTTTATAACCATTCCTTTCGATGCGTACGCCTTCCCCTGCCGCGTACTCATCTGAATTCGGATGATAATTTGCCACAGGTTGCGCCGTGTTAGTGAGACATCCGAGGCGTTTGCGCCTCTACACCCATGCCTGCTCTGGGCTGCGATGAAGAAAGAAACACCTGGGGAAGCGATGCAATTGCGTAGCCTATGTGCGACAAAATTTTTACCATGACGTCGATGGACGAGGGGGCCATAATCGGCAATGTCGCATACACTGCCTACCAAATGTGCTGAATGCACATCCCCTGCCGTCTTGTCCGGAGCTGCTGTCTCTCAAAACCAGAAACAACTGGCACTGTATCCTGCACTCAATGTTGCAATCTTGGCTCTATCGTTGCTGCACGCATCTGCCGCCCAATTTTCCAACAAATGGTCGCGAAGTTAAATCGTACATAGCAAGCAAACTCGGGACATGACGACATATCTGCAGATCATACACTGTTCGTTCCTTAGCTGACCGAAGCAGAGGAATGAAAACATCTCATTTGATCGCGACTCGCTGCCATTCAGACTCTGGACATGTGCTTCTTGAGGTCTACTTCAGCCGGCAGTTGAAGCACATAGATCCCTGCAGAAAAGCGCGGGCGCCAAAACGTCAACGAGGAGTACGACGTAGAAACCACGAATAGGACGCGCCTTTGATATGGCTGACCACGGTCAACTTGTACAACACGCCGATATGCACCTGGATCAAGTCGCCTGCCTTGAGTGTCTGTGGCTTCCCATCGGGAGAAACAGCTTCAACTGTGCATTCGCCTAAGGCAACAGGACCATGTCAGCCCATTCCTGAGAACCTCGAAGGGAAGGAGACCAGCGAACCAACCTTCAGTCAGGTACCCGACGCCATTGCATGGGCACTCGCACTGGAAAACCTCACCAGCGGGGCTCGAGAAGGTGCCGCATGTGAGTACCGGGTGAGCGGGGTCGTCGTGATGGAAGATAAGTCCGAAATTGGCAGGATGCTCCTTTTCCGGCGGAGGGAGGCTGGCGATAGCTTCCGCGGCGTTCTTGATCTTTTTTTGAAAAGACATAATAATGGATGAATACATTTGAGATTCTGGAGGGACATACTGGGATGGGCATGGCGACACGAATTGAAATGGGAGGAAAGGTTGTTGGACATAAATCAGAATTATATACCTCCAATGCCGCATTGACCGTGAGTCGCCGCCCGTCACCTTCCATAATGCACCATGTGCGTGTGGGGGACGAAAGAGCGTAGAGTCTAGTGCGGAGGACAGGATACTTGGAACGTGACCCTCATGCCATGCGTACCTATGTCTAATTCTGGTTAAACTCTCGGAAAACGTGGGATGGATCCAGTTCCTATTTTGAAGAAAGAGATTGTATTACCACCCGCCGACGGAGTACTGAGCGGTTAGTGTCAATGATGGTATTTACCCCACCACGCACTGCATTGCTCCTTGCTGGACTCGGGTTTAGGTGACTATAATGTCACAGTCACGCTGTGAAGCATTGAGGCATTTGCATGTCCACTCCCGTGACTGGACATTGTCCAGTCACGGGAGTGTTTTCATGCAATACCTGATGCTAACTACCAACAAGTCATTATGCATCTCTGATGCTAATGGATGATGTGATGCATGACTTGACTGTAAGCAGTCATTGTGTGATGCGTCATGTCACAGTGCCATCAACCTTAGTGACCTCCTGCCTTATGCATTGAGTGATGCATCCCCCTACAGCACTGTTGACCTCCCCCCTCACTCACTGAGCAATGCATCACCCTATGGTGCCATCAGCCTCCTGCCTTGTGCCTACCTTGCCTGCTGAGCAATGCATCACCCTACAGTGCCATCAACCTCCCACCTTGTGCCCTACCTTGCCTGCTAAGCAATGCATAACCCTATGGTGCCATCAACCTCACACCTCATGATGCATCACCCTATGGTGCCATCAACCTCACACCTCACAATGCATCATCCTATGACACTGTTGACCTCACACCTTGCCCACCTCAAGATGTATCACCCTACAGCAGTGTTGACCTCCTGCCTATGCATTGAGCAATGCATCACCATCAACCTCCCACCTCACCTCCTGAGCAATGCATCACCCTATGGTGCTGTCAACCTCCCACCTCACCTGCTGAGTGATGCATCACCCTATGGTGCCATTGACCTCATGCCTTGCACACCTCATGATGCATAGGGACTATTGGGTCAAGGCCATCAGGTAGTCTGGTAGGTGTAGGCTGAGTATTGTTTGGAATAGTGGGTTCCTGAGGTTCATCTTCAGTGTGTCTCACCTTGCCAGGTGTGCTTGGGATGATATCTGCAGAGGGAATATCTGGGACTGTGGAAGGAGCAGTTGGAACAGTTGGAAAAACTGGAATTGTGAGTCTCTGCTGCTCCCCTTCATCCCAAGTCACCTCCTGTTGCTCCCCCTTGTCCCAAGTCACTTCTGTGGTTGTCAATTCAACTGGCTCAAACCTGACATTCCTTTCAACAAATACTCTTTGCTTCTCTGGCCAATACACATGAAATCCCTTCCTCTCAGCATCATATCCAACAAACCTGAGCTTAACTGCCTTCACATCAAGCTTCCCTGCTTTGATCCAGGCCCATATATTGCAGCCCCACTCACAGAGGTTTGCTAGGTTAGGCTTTCCAAAGCCCATTGCTTCAAATGGAGTCCTACCACCAAGGGCACAAGTAGGGGACTGGTTCTTCAGCTATATGGCATGGCAGACAGCTTCTACCCACAAGAATCAAGGTAATTCAGCTGCTATTAGCACTATGGACCCAATAGCAGGTTGTTATCACCATCTGGTCAGATGATTTATGACTTTCACCCAAAAATCAGTGCAAAACAGGTGATGGGTGATTTCTAATCACCATCAAAATCAAGGGATATTCACTAGATAAGATTGAGTTATATAATACACCCTCAATTTGGGTGATATTAAACTGGAGGATATTAGGTTTAGTGTTTGAAAGTCCAGTCCACTGGACCAGAAAAAAGACTGAAACTGGACTGAACCTAACCAAGTTGAACTGGACCACCAGTTGTGGTTCAAGTGGTTCGCAACTGGGACCAGCAGTTAGCCTTTAATCTAATTATTAAGTGGAGTTTACATAGACTTGAACACATTTAGGTATTTTCTTTGAGCAGCCATGGGTAACTACTGTTATGTCTATGTCGCAGGGGTTGGGCAGAGTAAAGTCCAGGCGGAAATAACAAAGTCCAGGGGGAATAACAAAGTCCAGGTGCAGCGGAGCAAACCAGAGTTTGGGCAGAGTTGGACTTGGGGTTGGACAAGACTTGGTGAATGTATTGAAATGATGCCCTCTGCAGATCCGTGTCTTGGATTTCGGGAAAAGGCAGGAGATGGGTTTCAGACAATGCAGGAGTAGAATGCAAGTAGGCAGGGTTGATATTCAGACTGGCTAGACAAGGCCATAATCTACAAGTACTTATACTAAAGTCCAGGGTGATGCTAGCGATGGAGATAACTCCGGTACGACTATGGAATCTGTTCATAGCTATGGAGAAATGTCTGGGAGTCAGGAAATAAACTTTACAATGGGACTATGAGACAGAGATGGAATCTGATTGGGATGAACATTAAACTACTAACTATGATGTACAGATGTTTCTGGGAGTCCATCAATTGTCTGGGCGATGGGTCTGGGGCAGGACCAGTTCCTGGTTGCCCAAGGCAACAGCAACTAGTGCAGACATCAATTGGTGGCCCTTCAGGCACACTTCCTGATCCTGCGCTACATCGCGCAAGTAAAGTCTGGTGCTCTTGACATAAGTCCAAGAGCCCGGAGTTGTGATTGGGGGTCCGGAGACCACTGGAGAAGGCCGGAGAATAGTCTGGTTGGCACAGGCATGACAGTATCTCCCTCTCAGGGCTGAGCCCTCAAGGCCCTGGATCCGTTACCACCCCTGGACCAGATTGGGGCATTCGGATCAAGGCGATAGCGATCCAAAGATGGAAAAGGGATTGGAGATTCATTGGAGTTCAAAATCCGTGGCTGGGTATATAATCCGGGGCATCAATCCACCACCGGTCCCCTCTCCTTAGACCTGAACCACCACCAGGCATGGCTGAAGAAGACAATGACTACTAGGGAAGAGCACGGGTTTTGTAACCTGCACGAGTCACGGGTTTGAGTACGGGTATGGATTTCCTTACCTGTCAGCTTCAAAACAAGCCAAAAAACATCCAAATCGGATCAGAATTGACTGAGATACAATTAATTCATTGTTTTGATCATATCTCTCCCAATTCTTGTCTGATTTGAATGTTCTTTGGCTCAAAATGATGGGTAAACCTGCACGGGTTACGGGTATGGGTACGGGTAAAGCTTTGGATACCCGTGGGTTACCCACGCTCAGCCCTAATGACTACGAAGTCAAATTCCAGAAACTCCAGGCGGAGATGGAAGCACTGCAGGCAGACAAGGTGCAGAGGGAGAAGGAGGTGGCGGAGCAGAGGAGACGAGAGGAGGAGGCGGAGCGGAAACGAAAGGAGGAGGAGGCAGAGATGAGGAGGAAGGAAGAAGAGGCAGGGAAAAGAGCACAGGAGTGGAGGAAGGAGTTGGAGGCGGCGCAGGCCACTACAAAGCTGGTGGCCAGCATGGAGGAGTCAGTGAACCTCCAGGAGGCAGCGGAAAATGCGGTGCAGGAGCAGAAGGAGGAGGAGGCATGGAGAAAGCGTGCGGCAGAGATCGCAGAGGCCCAGGGGACCTCTGCCAGAGTAACGTGCAAGCATTGCTCCCAGAAAAAACTGGTAAGTTCTCCTGTCTTTGCCAGAAATTGCGCTAAAGTCCAGGCCAGGAATGCAAATGGACAGGGCCAGCGAGAACTTGGAGTTGTGATGAGTGCCAGGAGAAGCAGGTTGGGTGCATGTGGCTGGGGAAGGCGAAGGGCAAGGGAAAGGGCAAGGACAAGGGAAAGCAGGTCGCGCATCGGGGGATGAAGTCTGATGCAATGGTGGAGTCAGACTTGGACTGGAGGTTGGAGACGGAGGCGGAGGGCGAGCCAGAAGTGGAGGCGAGGCCGGCGAAGAAGCTCCAGGCTGAAGATTTCAAGCCGGAGCTGGATCTCCAGTTGGCAAACTGGTTCCTCCGGGCCAACACAGAGAAGAGCCACAAAGTCCGGCTGCACCGCAACGCGGTGGTGAAGGGGCTGGAGGCAGTGATTGGGCAGGTGAGTCTTTTCCGGGGCATCCGTGTAGCTCATCCTGGACTTTGTCGAGCACCTCAACATGAACAAGTTGCTCACAGAGAAGGAGCAACTTGCGTGGGATAACCGGATCCTGCAGAGGGTGCTGGAGCGACAAGATCCGGAGATGGCCAGGGCAGTGGAGCAGGAGATTGCGTGCTTGACAACATTCTGGTATACTCCAACAACCTGGAAACACATGTACAGCATGTCCAAGAAGTATTCCGGTGCCTACATGCAATGGACTTTTTGCTCATGCAGGAAAATGCTTCTTCCATACCAAAAGAGTTGAGTACCTAGGTTTCCTGCTCTCTCTGGAAGGACTTGTGATGGACCCAGTGAAGGTGAAAGCCATTACAGAATGGCCAGAGCCCTGGAAAGTGAAGGATGTTCAGTCCTTCCTTGGATTTGCCAACTTCTACCAGAGATTCATCTTCTGGTACTCCGACATCGTTGTCCCTCTAACTCGACTCATGCAGAAGTCCTCCATCTGGAACTTCTACCCCGACTGCCA
This sequence comes from Clavaria fumosa, assembly GCA_951802425.1. Classification (NCBI taxonomy): domain Eukaryota; kingdom Fungi; phylum Basidiomycota; class Agaricomycetes; order Agaricales; family Clavariaceae; genus Clavaria; species Clavaria fumosa. Next base: position 402,985 of record OX637802.1, on the reverse strand, counting down.
GGAAGCCTTCGAAACTCTCAAGACAGCTTTTACCTTGGCCCTGATACTGGCAAACTTCGTCCCCAACGTCCCAATAATTGTGGAAACAGACACTTTGGATTACACAGTTGCCATGATACTCTCTGTGGAATTGCCACCTGGAGAAATCCATCCAGTTGCTTTTCACTCCTGGACACTCCACAATACAGAGTTGAACTATGACACCCATGACAAGGAACTCCTGGCCATATTTGAGGCATTCAGTGAGTGGTGTCACTATTTCGAAGGTTCCACTATTCCAGTCCACATTATCATGGACCACAAAAACCTGGAATATTTCAGAACTACCCAGACTTTGTCTTGGAGACAAGCCCAGTGGTCAGAATTCCTCTCTGGTTTCGACATGGTTATCTGATTCCACCCTGGAAAACTTGGAACAAAACCTGACACCCTTACCCAATGATGGGACATTTACCCCAAAGAGGGAGATAGTGGCTATGCCAGCGTAAATCCACAGAACCTCTGACCGATTTTCTCCTCTGAACAGCTGGCCACCTCCCTCCGAGCAACCTCCCTCGAAGGAATAGTACTCCAATCCATCCTTGTCATGGATGAGGAACAACTCTGAACTGATATCTGGAACTCACTCTGTGATGATCCAGTCACAAGCACACACCTGGACAAGGTTCTCTCTGGCACCAGAGCTAATCCCTGGTGAACTGTAGATGTGTCCAGCTTCCTGTGACTGGATGACCAGATATACATTCCAGACTCCAACGACCTCTGACTCCGTGTCCTGCTGTACAGGCATGACCACCCAATTTCTGGACACTTCGGACAAAACAAAACTCTGGATTTGATCCAAAGGGAGTATACATGGCCCGGACTTTGCAGTTTTGTCTCAGAGTATTGCAATTCCTGTACTAACTGTGGCAGGTCAAAGCATCGAAGGCACTGGCCTTATGGTCTCCTCCACCAACTCCCAGTCCCGGAATTACCATGGAATTCGATTTCCATGGACTTTATCGAACACCTCCCACAATCTGATGGATCTAATTCTATCCTTGTTGTTGTCGACTGCTTTTCCAAGCAAGGAATCTTTACTCTGACCTACAACACGGTTACATCGATGGACCTTGCCAGACTTTTTGTCCAGCACATCTTCTCCAAGCATGGAGTTCCCTCACACGTAACCTCTGATTGCAGACTGGAATTTGTTTCTCACTTTTTCTGCTCCCTCAGAAAAGCACTCGACATGACTCTCCACTTCACATCCAGACATCACCTGGAAGCAGATGGTCAAACCAAATGGTTAAATCAGACACTGGAGCAGTATCTCCAGTCTTACTGCAATTATCAGCAAGATAATTGGTCTGAGCTCCTCCCGCTCATGGAATTTGTGTACAACAATGCTCCAAGTGAGATGACCAGAATTTCACCATTCTTTGCTAACAAAGGTTACCATCTGAACATCTCTGTCTGAGTTGACCAGGACATGACTTCCTCCTGTGCCTGGACTTATGTTGCTGACCTGGAAACTCTCCACCAGGAACTCTGGCAACAAATCCTTGCTGCACAGCAACAGTACCAAAAGTCTGCTGACTGGCATCATCTTCCGGCCCTGGATTTCCATGTCAGAAACAAAGTTTTTGTCAAGGTGGAATTCTTTCACACCACCTGACCATCCAAAAAGCTCAGCAAGAAAATGCTTGGACCTTACAAGATCATTGCTCAAGCTGGACGAAGCTCCTTCACCCTCCAACTCCCAGAAACCCTCTGCTCTGTACATCCAGTATTCCATGCTTCAATGCTGGAATTGGTGACACCCAACACAATTCCAAACTGGATCCAGCCCCCTCCGGAACCCATAGTTGTCAATGGAGAACTGGAATTCGAGATCACAGAAATTTTTGGATTCTAAGTATGACAACCAGAGGAAGAACTGTAAGCTACTCTACTTGGTCTGGTGGATGGGTTACAAGGGAACTGATGAAGAAACCTCCTGGCTGCTTGCTACAGAGCTTGAACATGCACTGGACCTCATCGCGGACTTCCATTCCGCGTACCCCAACAAACCCAGACCACTCAGACTTAGCTCACACGAAGTCCGATCAACAGAAATCCAATTTGCAAAAAACAAAATATATATATACAATAATTTACACCAGACCTAAGTCTGGTTCTCCCTCTGCATCCTCCATCTCCATCTCCTGCTCCCCCCCATCTCCTGTCTCTGGCTGGACATCCATCAGCGAAGACCAACAGGATGTAGACGATCATAAACTTGTCCAGGAGGTCGGAAAACACATCATTTACGAAGTGTTGGAATGCCACAGGGGCATTAGTAAGTCCAAAGGGCATAACGCACCATTCAAATGAACCATACCGGGTCCAGAAGGCGGTTTTCCATTCATCACCTTCCACAATCCGGACCAGATGGTAGGCATGCCGGAGATCAATTTTGGTGTAAACCTTGGCACTTCCGGCTATGTCCAGCAGATTGCAGGTCAGGGGGATCAGATATCAGTCTTTCCAGGTGATCCGGTTAAGGGCTTGGAAGTCCACACATAGCCAGAGACTTCCATCCTTCTTCCAGATGAATAAAACAGGAGCTCCATGGGAAGAGCTAGTTGGGTGGATAAATCTGATGTGGAGATGTTCATCCAGGAAATCCTGCAGTGTACAGAGCTCTGTCTGGGAGAGGGAATATATCGGCCCATGGGGCGGAGTTTTACCTTCTTCCAGATTAATCTGGAGGTCGTACAGCCGATGCGGAGCTAGGGTGTCTGCTTTTGTCTTGCTGAACACATCAGCAAAGTCATGGTATTCCTCCAGGATGGAGGACAGGTCCACCAGTTCGGTTGCGATGGAGCGGATGGATGTTTCGTCACCAAAGTGGTGCAGCATGAAAGTCTGGGATCCCTTTGACTTGGAGATCTTAAAAAATTCAACCACATTGATGAAACGAAACTCCAGGTGCCATGGTGGTGATTTTGGAGGGGGAGTGAGGACAGTAGTTCCCACTTTCGGAGTCAGGGTTTGGGGGTCAGAGGTTGGACCTGTTGTTTGGGAATACTTTGGTGTCTGGAATTCAACACTGCCTCTAACCCAGTCAACCAACAGGTTGTAGCAGGTGAGCCAGTTATATCCAAGGACAGCGGAGCAGGTGGGATCCATTTGGGCTACCAGGAATTTGATATTGAAAAGTTCTCCAGTAGGGAATTGGATAGAGAGAGTGAGTGTGGATTTGACAATGTCTGTGGAGGAGCCATCGAAGAGATGGAGTGACATGGGGGAGATTGGAGTTGTTTGGAGTTTGTTTTTCTTGATGAATTCGGGACTTATGAAACAATGCAATGACCCGGAATCAACCAGGGTCCGGCAATACGGGGAACAATCTATATTTGGAGCAGAGAGTGTTATATACAAGGAGTCAGACAAAGGGGAAATGGCAGATGCACCGAGGCAGAACTCATAACGTGCACTGGCTGGGGCGGCACGGTCCTCTGGTAGTGTGGACTTCGAAGGGCCACTCAGGAGTTTTTTGCCCAAGCAGCCACAGCCTTAACCTCTGGAACTGTGTTGGAGGTCGTGACAGTTCGGGCCTTCTTGCCCTGCATGTTCTGGGACTTTGGGCAGTCCTTCGCAATGTGTCCAGTTCCTCTGCAAACAAGGCAGAGGTTGTTGTCAAAGTGACATTTCCATTCCTCTGGAGTTAGCTTCCCATCTTTGCCGATCTTATTATCCTTCAGGGGATTGGTCTTTCATGTGGATCCAGAGGTGTTCGATGCTGCTCCAGAGTTGTTGGCAGGCTTGTTTCCTCCAGATGATTGTCCGGAGTTGTTTCCTTGGTGGGGCTTGTTGTTGGATTTCACGGGTGCATCGCAGGATCATTCTCCTTGATGTTCCCAGTATTGCGTGTCGATGTCCTGGCAGAGTTTGTGCAGGATGGGAAGGGAAGTCGGTTTCCTGACTTGAGAAATCTCGTCCTTGAGGCAGTTCAGAAGTCCGCAGTAATAGTTGTGCCAGAGCACAGCTTCATCCCACTGGAGCCATGCAGCTATCCAGTTAAACTCGACATTGTAAGTTGTGATCCACTGGGAGTCTTTCATGTGGAGGTGGTCGAGTTCGGCCTCTGCATCTCCGATGGGATCGTGCAGTCCGAAATTGTCCTGGAGTTCCTGGACGAAAAAGTTCCAGTCGGAAATCCAGTCAGCATCCAGGGCTTTGCCTAGGAGAGCAGGTTCAAACCACTCAAGAGCAGTTCCCTGCAGGAAGGAGATGGCAAAATTTATTTTCACCAAGTCCTCACTGAAAGTCTTCAGGCGATCTTGGAAGTTCAATTCACATTGAACCAAGAAACTATGGAGTTTCTTGGCATTGGAACCATTGAACGGTTCCAGTTCCTTGATGCGGGAAGACAAGGTGCCTCATTCCTTGGTGGATGTGGCCAAGGCGCAGATCGTGTCCACGAGGTTCGAGGCTTCGGGGTCGGGTTTGGATAACAGGGAGTCAGGCTGTTCAGCCAGAGGAGATCAGGATCGGGTTTTGCATGGAGCGGGTTGGGTTGGTTCGTCCCCCTTGCCAGGAGGGGTTGGGTTAATTAGTTCTCCAAGGTCGGACCCACCAGGGGTCATTGGCTTGGTGCTTGGGCACAAGCGGCCACTGCATCAGGGAGGTTTGGACATTGTGATCGCAGAGTGGTTAGTCTGAATATACTGTTATGTCTATGTTGTGGGGGTCAGGTGGAGTAAAGTCCAGGTGGAAATAACAAAGTCCGGGGGGGAATAACAAAGTCCAGGTGTGGCAGAGCAAACTGGAGTTTGGGCAGAGTTGGACTTGGGGTCAGATGAGACTTGGTGAACGTATTGAAACAATAGTTGTACTGGAGTTATCTCTGTCACTAGCATCACCCCAGACTTTAGTATAAGTACTTGTAGATTACAGCCTTGTCTAGCCAGTCTGAATATCAACCCCGCCTATTCACATTCTACTCTTGCATTGTCTGAAACCCGTCTCCTGCCTTTTCCTGAAATCCAAGACACTGATCCGCAGAGGGCAACGGAGAAATGTCTGGGAGTCAGGAAATAAACTTTACAACAGGACTACGAGATGGAGATGGAATCTGATCAGGACAAATGTTAAACTAACTATGATGTACAGATGTTTCCAGGTGATGGGTCTGGGGCAGGACCAGTTCCTGGTTGCCTGAGGCAACAGCAACTAGTGCAGACATCAGTTGGTGGCCCTTCAGGCACACTTTCTGATCCTGCGCTACATCGTGCAAGTAAAGTCCAGTGCTCTGGACATAAGTCTGAGAGCCCGGAGACCGCCAGAGAAGGCTGGAGAATAGTCCGGTTGGCACAGGCATGACAACTACCAAAACAAGTGCCATGTCACAACAATGGCCACCATATGTGTTACTCACCTTCCACACTTGTATGCCTGTTTGGCTGACAGGTACTCCATTCTTCCTTCATTATAAATTTATCAATGACATGTAGTCTCTATATGACACACCACATTTGCTTCAAGATAATGCCACTGATATTGCTACATTTTCAGACAGTACTACAAAACAACAGGTATGTCATGTGCATCATCACCACTGCACAACTAGTAAGCATGGTTTTTAGGTCTGACCTCCACCCAATAGAGACATTGGGATGGGAAGGAGGTGACACAATGCTGATGATGAGCTGCCAGAGCTTATTGAGCTGGAAGAGTAATCACATTGGCAACATTCCTTAAGCTTAAACACTTGTTACCTCACACACTCATTACCTCAGTTCCACACACACTACTTTACAGATTGTCTGTATGTTGTGCATAGTGCTTTTTGGCCTGGTTTTATTAGAAAGACCAGTCCAGACTGGGATGCAACTGGTTAGAACCAGTTGAGGACCAGTCTCAGTTCGAAACTGGTTTCAACCAGTTGATGGACTGCAGAAGACCAATTGGGACTGGTCTTTAAGGGTCCAGTCCGGTTTTGGAAGCAAACCCAGATGAGAAAGACCAGTCTTGGTCTTGGTCCAACCCCTGGGGGTCTGAAAGACTGGACTGGACCAGACTTTTGAACACTAATTAGGTTGTGCAAAACACTCTTGAAATCAAGGGATATTCAACATGGTGGGGTTGGGTTATATAATACACCCCCCAATATGGGTGATATTCAACTAGAAGATATTGGGTTGTACAAAACACTCTTTACATCAAGGGATATTCAACATGATGAGATTGAGTTATATAATACACCCCCCAATTTGGGTGATATTAAGCTGGAGGATATTGAGTGATACAATACACCCCATTAATTTGAGTGATATTAAATTGAAGGATATAATACATGTCTCAATTTGAGTGATATTGAGCTGGAAAATATTGAGTGATACAATACACCCATTTAATTTGAGTGATATTGAACTGAAGGATATTGAGTGATACAATGCACCCCTTAATTTACGTGATATTAAACTGGAAGATATTGAGTGATACAATATACTCCCTCAATTTGAGTGATTAAACTGGAGGACTTTGAGTGATACAATACACCCCTTAATTTAAGTTATATTAAACTGGAGGATATTGAGTGATACACCTCTCAATTTGAGTGACATTAAGCCACAAAATCTTATTGTCTAGATGGGGACTGTAGTGTAATGGATAACACAGCAGTTGTGGGTTGAGTCCAATTCCATGAGCACTTGGGTTCAACTCCCACTGAGTGCATAATTTACAGGCTAAAAAAATACTTGGAGATATAGTTAAAATCACTGAAAGTATGTAGAAGCCACCTAAAATATCAAGTTAAAATGTGCTTGATAGCAGTGACATCCACCTGGAGAGCAGCAGGTGAATTTGGTCATATATGTTCCAAAAATAACCCATTTCATTTACCTGATTATCAACCAATACAGTTTCAAGATATCATCAATAAATTAATTTTGTGCAATTTCTTCTGGTGAAAGATAGTGAAAAACATCTAAGATTATGGCTAAGATGACCCAAAAACTAACATGAAATTCACCTATTAGATCAGCTTAAAAAGCACCTGTGATAGAGTGAAATTCACCTATAGAGATTAGCTTAAAAGACACTTGTATTGTAGTGATATTCACCCAAAGAACAGTGGGTGAATTCAGACATAAAAGTAGTGAAAATCACCCATTCTCTGTATCCAATAAACACTTGATTATCAACTAGTCATGGTGATTTTCACTTAGGAAACCATTGATATTCACCACATTTCAGGGTTTTTTGTGTGGTGATTTTTACCCAACTTGGGGCCTACAGTGTTGTCAGTTTGTCACATATTACAAGGATGGAGTTGTGTGTGGCTGATTTTGGCAGCAGCCCAATGGTGTCCCAGGTAATTGTGTGCCATGGGTACAGTGGGATTGCCAGTACCACATCACTCTGTAGAGTCTTGATTAGGCATTTCCAGGGATGCTCTTGTCAGTCTGTCCAAATGTATGGGGCATCATCACATAGCAGCTCATAGAGTGGCTTTGCAATAGTTGCAAACCCTGTGATGAACCTCCAGAAGTAGTTCAGAAGCTTGATCCCATGCTGTAGTGCCTGTTTGTCCCTTGGAGTTGGCCAGTCCACTATGCCTCTGCACTTCTTTGGTGAGTGATGTACAGAGCCTTCTGATATCAGGAGTCCCAGGAAGGTCACTTCTTTTTGTTCCAACTTGCACTTTGACCTTCTGATACAGAGGTTCTCCATCTCCAGTATCCTGAATACCTTGTGTAGTAGGCATCAGTGTTCTTCAATGGTTTCCATAGCAATTAAGATATCATTGATGTACATGAAGGCCTTTCCAGTAGCCAATAGGGTTTGAAGGGCATAGTTCATTCTCTGTTGGAAAACCAATGGGGCATTCATTAGACTGAATTGCATGACTTTGGGCAGTAGGGTCCCACACTTCATTCTGCAGATCCAATAGCTTATCCCACAGGCCCCAGAGGTGCAAGTGTAGGCAGATTGGCCTTTGACATGCTCAAAACTAATGATGTTGTTGCATCTTCTCAAATTCTTTGTTTTAATTGCACTTATAAAGAACCTGAACAGGAACATGTACTTGGCTATGTGATATCACCAGCTGAATCCACCCAGAGCAGTCAATCAACATCTCAGTGGATAAATAACTTGGGTCATGATGTTGCAAAATCCTGTCCAGAGTGCATGTGTGAGATGAGCAAAATCATATGTCACAATGAACCACCCAAGTTATTAATGCTAGAATATCCTGAAAGCAGCATAGAAACCAATCCAAGAATCAAATATGATACTGATGGAGGTGAAGTTTATCTCAATCTTAAGGGGATTGTTTATCTTGGAAGCTTTCATTTCACATCTAGAGTGATGGAACAATTTGGTACCATGGATGGAAGGACAACTGGAGCACTATGTGAACCAGATGGAAATGTTGGATTGATGTCAAATGGGCAGCTGAGGTCTTGCAGAGGAAGAGCACTGGTTATGGCAGTGTATGCACAGGATTGAGTTGGAATTTTTGGGAAGATACATTGTTCTGATGGTTTCTGAAGGCCTCTAAATATGCAATTATCAAAAGAATGAAAATGAAATGAAAAAGGAAATGTACAAAAGAACTCATTCATGCCAAGTGGAAGGTCACATGACCTGTGGCAGAGGATTACATAATCATGAGATTACCTGACCTGGGCTTGGGTGCATCATGTGATCTGAGAGGTCTGAGCATGGGAACTCTGGGAAGTCCTGAAGCTCTCACTATAAGTACCTTCACTTTTCCTATTTTGTACTCTTTTCCCCTTATGTTAGTATTGTTGTCATGACCTTACATTTAAGTTGTGTGAGACCCAGTCTGATATGACTGCTCAGGCTTGCCACCTTACCTATGTTTCCCAAACCCCTTGCAACCTTAGTAGAACATGTGCATAGTCACTTTACAACTAAACATACCCTGTACTACTATAGTTCCATTGCCTGGAGACCTTTACACTTTCCCTGAGTAGCTATGCACTTACAACACATGTATATAAGTCTCACCTGTACTTATGGTACTGTAGACTTGATATTGATGCACTTTGGTTTAAGCTTGAGGCTAGTATGCCCTTTGAGCTTGGAACCTATGTGATTGATAGGTCTTGTCTTGCTTGGTGACCTCAACAACACCAGGAAATACTCTGCTTTTGTCTAACTTGTCCTCCACACTCATACATACTCTAGCTAAGCTGCTTCACACCTGTTCCTTTCACAAACTTGCAGGTGTGACCTTCCAGCACTCCTCTACATTTTCATCTATTCATATTTCTAAATTAGGAAGTATTCCTAGTGTAATTTCAATAATATTTAGGTACAGGCCTCCACAACACCAGAACTATGATTAATAATTAAGTAACAGTTCCCCTGACTTGCAATTATGGATTTAAGGGTAATCAACAAGTGGGAATCCAATGGTATAAGACAATTCTTTGTGTGGTTCTTTGTTCTTGCTGTAGAGCCTTCTCTTTTCCTCCAAGTACTATCTTTGTATCCTTATTCATGCAGCTAGGTTAAATCTGGTTGGTTTCCATGGATAGAACAGATGTAGAGTAGAGGGCCATGTTTACAGACTAATGAGATGCATTTCTTGAAAACTTGAGGTGGAAGGAACAACTACATGTGGCATGGTGTGGTAATGATACATTCTCCTAACAGGTAGTCATTTTGGTTAATTCAATCTGCAGGAATTGGTACATTTGATAGATGTATTTTTGACAGCAATAGCTGTGATCAATCCAGGCCAGGTAGTGCTGGACCAGTGGATTAACCATGTTGCAGCAATTGTGAGCAGGGATGGGTTAACCCAGTGGCAGCTACTCCTGGAAGTGGATCAACCTGATTGCAGCTACTCCTAGCAATGAATCAACCTGGGTGCAGCTACTCCTAGCAATGAATCAACCTGGGTGCAGCTGATCCTAAGAGTGGGTCAACCATGCTGCAGCAATCTGATGGGTCTGCCATCATCATGCACAGTCTCACTTGCATCCTGGTGTCTGTCTTTTAAAACATTCTGGTCACATTCCTGTTGAGATGGTAGACAGTTGCCATGCAACATGTGCTTGTCCAGTGCTGATAGGGTTGCAATCACTCTCTCACACCATGGAAACCTAAAGTTCTCACTCACCTTTCCTTGTCTCTTCTTTTTGGGAAGCTGCTGGGTATCAAAATTCTGGAAGTCTTCAGGCTCACCATCTGCATTGAATGTAAAAGGCAGAGTCTGCTTTGCATTGTTGTGAAGTGGTTTGGGGGGTAGGCAATCACTGGAAAATGCTGCGGACTGAATTTTGCTCTCCAAAGCATTGTGCGATTGAGCAGAGTGCTTCTGAACATTGCATGACGTCATAAATGATTTCCGCAACCGTTTGTTGTAAACTGGAACAAGTTCAACCTCCTGGGCATGTTCCTTTCGTTTTGAGTTTGCCATGGTAGAGGTTTACAAAGCATTGTGTCATGTGCTTGAATGAATCACAACTTACCAATGCATGACTTCTACATGCTGACACAAGATAATATTATATGGAGATGCAGAAGAATGGCAATGGCAGTGGATGCAGAAACAGCTTATTTTACAATAACGAGGAAAGGCTAAATAGCACCAGACATGTGTGTTTCTTTTTGCTGCTTAAACCAGCCCCTCTCTGCACTTGTGAGGACCTCTTCATGCAACTTTTGCCGAAGACCTGGAATCCTCCAGCACTTCCATACCCTGTCAGTGTCTTTCTGAGACCTAGGGGCATTCTGATGGATGTCAAATTCAATGCAAGACAGCACAAAAGAAATATTCAATCACCAGAACCACATGCATTAACCTGTCAGCTTCAAGCAACCACAGCTGTGCGAAATGAATTGCATATACTCCACAGTCATTCCCATTGCTCTGCTTTGGAACCTAAACAAAAAAGTGAAAAAGTGTAGCCACCTCTTAGTTAAAATTTGCTACGAACTTTTGGCTGAATGACCTTTGGGTTCTTGAAGTGCTTGGAACCCTGTTCTATCCCAAGGTCCTTTAAGAGGCCTTGGATTGCTGTTTCATCTTTGGAATGTACCCGGTTGACAAAATGGCTGTCAAGGATGATGATGGTACTGCAAGGGTGTTGGTAAGAAAATAAAGGCAGTGAAATACATTCACCATTCCCCATTGCCATTTGGACAATCAGTTATGAAACAATAACTTGGATTTGCTACGATTAATGTTTCCTTTAAGATGTAAGCAATTTAAACAGATTAAAAGATACAGTCACTTACAATTCATGGCTGAACCCTGGAATGATCCGGTATTTGCATTTGACAGCAGATTCCGGCAGCCATGACATAACCTTCTCAGAACCATCACTTCTTCTCACAGTATATCAGCTTTCACAAACACTTTTTTGAGTATAGAAGAAGAAATTACTTCAGTATTGGCAAGAAATATGTATTTGCCAGCCATATTCCTGTCGCACCTGGTTTCAGATGGCTGTAGGTGTCCCTGTGTAATATGAGAAGTGAACATTTTAAATATTGATAGACATACTGAAGAGCAAAGTTGACAATGTCTCCACTTATCCATTGTCCATCCTCAAGCTGCTGGAGCTCATTGCTGTCCATTTCAATTGGAGTAAGCAATGGTTTTTGAGTTGCTTCACTGTGATGGGGAAACATTGTCAATCTGAATTGCTCCTTGGAGTGTGTTGTGTACCCAGGTATTTTGTTTTCAGACCATGCATTTGCTGATTCCTTGGCCCTTATGACATTATTGACACTTGAATTTAGCTTATCATGCAGACTACATACCCCATGAATCCCCATGAGTCTCCAGGAAAGTTTGCTTTCACAGACAGAACAAAAGCCTCATACTGTTGCCTACTCCAGTAATTGGAGTCTTGATCAAACAGCAGATAGAGTTGCTGAAAGAATGCATGTCCTAGACATATTATTTTTAGATCATGACAGGAAAAGGTGCATAGGGTACATACCTTCTTCAGTCTTTCCCAAGAAATTTGACACATGCAATTGCATTGGGCGAACAAGATTCACATCCAAAAGCATTACGATGTGATGCCCTTTTGTATCTGGGTGGCTCATCTAATATGATCAGCAGTTGAAATGTAGTGGCTTGTGAAGACTGACTTTACATGCATATGCATCCCTTTCCAAGTGCAGCATTACCTGTGGGAATCCAACTCCTGTCAAAGTCATTGTGGCCCTTCCACAAACCAGTTAGTCAAACAAGTTGAAGCAGCAGTGGCCCTGCATAAAGATCAAGAGCAGGAAAGCTTACATGGCCCCCTGGACTTGAAGTGAAGCAACCAGAGAGTCTGGGCGGCTGACCTTTTGACCCACACGAACAGCAGAACAAGGAAGGATGAGTGGTGAAGACACAACTGATGCGCAAGTCACAGTACGTGAGTATTGGTCACAAATGTGACAGTAACGGTTGGGATCCCAGGTGTTACAATGTCACAGACTCACGTGAAGCAAGTGCATGCGCTTTGCCTCCTCACGTGACACACGCCACTTCTCTTTCGACATTTGATCCCCACTATTTCACTGCTGAAACAACCCCACCAGCTTGGAAAATGACATGTTGGACCACCCAAGAATATACCAAGATACTCACAGACAGCCTTGCAGGCTACAAAGAAGCAAACTCAAAAGGCAGAGCACGTATTGTCAAAGAAATCAAAGCAAAAATCAGGGATGCAGCCCAGAATGATCACAAGAACATTCCAGATGACCTAACCACAGTAACATAGAACCATTTTACTCATCTCCTTGCTTGATTTTTGATTTTGTGTCATCCTAGAAAATTCGCAACTGGCTACATAACAATTGTAGAGCTGTGGCCAGAGAAGAAGGCTCTTCTGATTCAGGAGGTGATTACTACCAAGGGCTCCAGTTCAGCAACAGAAAGAGGTGGACCCTCCAAAGCATTGTGGAACATCATGAGAAGGAGAAAATCAACAGCAGGGCAGAGGAGCTGTCAAATGCTGAAAGAGGATCATGTCAGACTTAGTCTCATGGTTCACACAACTTAATGTAAGGTCGATGATGACAATACTAACATAAGGGGAAAAGAGTACAAGTAAGAAAACGACAAGGTATATATAGCGAACGGTTCGGGAGTTGCCGGCGTTCCCACGCTCGGACCCCGTGCGTCACGTGATGCGTCCAGGCCAGATTTTCCCATTATGTAATCCACCACCCATTCGGGTCACGTGACTCGTCTGCAAACTTCCCGCAACTCTTTCGCGATCCTTTCTTGGCCTTTCTGACCTGCTTATGTAAGCGATCCTGACAGATCAGCCCAATTCCTTGGCTCATACTGTCATGCTAGGACTGAGATTTGCAACAGCCTAAGCCAGCAGGACCATCAACAATACTTGGCATTGGTGGGTAAATGGAACACAGAGCCTGTTCCAGTCAAGGTGCAGAGAGAGTCAGTGTCTCAATTGTTGCCCTATCAACCACAGTGGCTCAGCCTCTTCTGGAAGATTGGCTTCAAGCAAGTTCATGCAGCAGGCTCTCAACTTTGCACGATTTGCAAAGGAACAGATGGGTGCTAAAGTCTTTATGTTGGCTGGCTGGCAAGATGAAAGGGGAAATATCAAGAAGGCAAAGTGGGTCTCAGAGATCTGCCTATGCAACTATTTAATTAATACAATCCTGCTCTAGGATTCAGACTCCTGGGCCTGTGACTGGTAGCTTCAAGGATCAATTCAATAAGGTTGGAGTTGAGGTTTGGCAGGAGTGGGATAAGTATCTGGCTGAGACATGGAATGGTAAGCAATCATCCTGAGCCACAGTTGCAAATTTTACTAACAGGGATTCAGATGAGGGAGGAAGGGGGCATCACATTGATCAGGAGGAGATGCTTTCAAAAAAGCAAACAGATGCCAGCATACCATGGAATCTGCCCACTGATGATGAGGGATGGCCTGTTCTCCCTTTGGAACTGAATCTACCATTGCCCCAACTGAAAGAAATCTTGAGGTCATTTTTGACCATCACTTATCGTATGTCTCTCTTGCACCTCATTTTAGTCCATTTTTGAAATAAAGCCTTAAAAATACAGGCAACACAACCAAAAACAAGAAGGTTGCTGTTCCTTGGCTTCTGATAGCTGATCAGCCACACAAATTCATTGCAAAGGAATATCTTCCAGATGGCTTGGGATCCGGGAGCCTTCAAAAATGCACTATGTGGATGTCAGGCACCTCCGTGATTTTCTCTGTCATCGTCAGATGCTTGGCCAAAAGATATTCTGGTTTCAGCATGTCCTTCCACAGCATCTAAGAGGGAAGGCATCAAGGCAACTGGTCAGCCATCACCAAGGATCTGAAGAAGAACCTTCATTGTCATCTGACAACAGGGTGAAGAGGCTGTCTCTCAAGAAGGGGAAGGCACAAGAAGATTGTGTCTATATCAGTACTGAGTGAGTGTTTTCATGTCATCATTATCATCAATGCACTTTTTAATTGTATAAAGTGAGGAATCTGGCTCACAGGAGTCAGATAATGATGGGCAGAGTGATGATGGGGATGATGATAGGGTCAATGCTTCTGTTCCCCCAACCACCAATGCAGAAGAATCCAGTCTGTGGAAGCAGGTGGATATTGAACAGTGTGATGGTGCTGAGGGGGTTGGGGTAGAAAGTGGTGATCATCCTGCCACTCATGTAGTAGTTGAGATCCATAATGAGGCAGAACCCAGCCTACAGAAAAGGAGATGGGTGGGGGGTGAAAAGGATGAGGAAAGGTCCAAGTCACTATATAGGACCAGGGCCAGACAGAGGGCCTCCATGGATGCAAAGAAATGGGTACTGTGACCAAGGAGGAATGGTTGAAAATAGATCTCAGTAGTGCAGTAAAATGTGAACAGGTTCCATTTTACAGCTGTTTGACAATCATCTCCCAATAAGACAGTGAAGCATATCTTTATTCAGTATGGATCATATTCATAGCATGGAATATCTATATGTGCATATTGTGCAGGATGTCAGTCTCCAGATTCTAATAATTCTTTGTAATCTGTGCTCATGTAGTGCAATAGTTTAGCCCTTTTTAAGAGATACCAGATAATCACAAGGAGTATGCCCTGATGGATGGCATATTTGGGGCCTTTTATGATGAATTGTGGAATAACAGATAATGATACTGCCTGCATCACTTGCCACATTCAATTACAGATCATAATAGCTCAATTTTATGTCCAAATTTGCCATCTAAACTAACCATTTTTTAGTCTATTCAAATGCATATCAGGTTCTAGACAGTGCTTGCTGCATGGTATTCAAAAGGTCCATCCTTTTCTAAAGAATATCATCTTGCAACGTTCCTGATTCAGTTGACAGACCACATTTCATCCTAAGTTCACAGTGGCTCTATTGCATGTTTGGAGGTTGAGTTTGCTCCAACCTATTGGAAGCCTATTATAAGGCATATTGGTTTTGATTTCACCCTGCTGTATTAAGGTGTAAGGTCTCATTTAACACTAATGCAGTCTCAGATGATGATGACCTTGTAATTTATGTTCCTATCAAATAGCATATCTGATCTCTTGCTTCATAAACTCTATATATGCTTCATCCCCAGCCTCTTTGATATTATTTGTCATGTAAGGAGAGAAGTGTTTTGAATAGGGTGCTTCAGGCCCTCTTCACTGGTTCCTAAAATGTTCATTGGCTAGCTCTTTTGAAAGGGCATCATTAGTACCATGAGATCTGTGTATGTATAACATGACTCTGGTATATCGAGTTGATCAGCTGAGCCTATACAACTATATCTCGGCTGACGATTGGCTGGGCCTATAAAAAGGGCATCAGTCAAAATTGGCTAGGCCTTTTGGATAGGGGGTGGGTGTGCTGAAGGGGGTGCTTCCCACAATTCTTTCCTGATCCTTTCCTGGCTCCTCTTGCCTGCTTATGTAAGCGATCCTGACAAAGAAGCTGGTTGAAGGGGACAGAGCACTCCAAGTACAGGGTGGCCTCCAGAAGGTGAAGTCCTTGAATATTACATGTTGAAATGTATTCAGCTCCTTGTTTGATCACAATAGTGCAGCTAAACAAAAAAATTTCTCCAGGAGGATTGGAGTCCTCAGTCCCCAAGAGGTGGAAAAGGATCACCAAGCATGGCTAATAGAGAAGAGTGTGATGGTTGAGTGAGATTATTGTATGAAAATACATGCAACTTACCAAAATGGCCTAAGTCAGCCATACTTGTCCTTGCAGAGATGCAGCAAGACCCAGTGTTGTTGGGGGATGGGGCTAGGGTGAATGGATCACCATAGGTTTTGTAGGCACATTGTGAGTGGAGGATCAGCAGCACAAGTACCAATCAATTTCTGATTGATCACTGATTGATCAATTGCCAATCAGGGATTGTTTGCAGATCACTGCCACAATGTCATGGGAATGATATGACAAAGATGGCAAGTAACATCAACCAACCCACATGGTCACACCCAAGAACATCTACACGTGGTTCCTGTTTATTGTCCTGCAAGCAATGAAGCCTCACTTGGAGAAGCTGGAGGTCTCAAAGTATGGCTATTTGTTAGATTGCAAATTCCAGCAATCAGGCTACACCTTATGACATCTAATACAACCATATAAAAGCCCATAATATTTGGTGCAAAATTACAGATCCCCCATGTCTATTTTCCCAAAAATCTCAAAATCTCTCCCAGATAGCCCCCTTTGTCAAATCACATATTCCTGTTAGCAGGTAGCTGACAATGTATGCATGAATACATGTTCAAAGCTTGGTGAAGTTAGGCCAAGTTCTCAGGAAGATAGCCCAGAATGTGTATTTTGAAGGACAGTCTAAAGTGAAGGTAAAGATACAGACAAGGAAGGTAAAGATACAGACAAGGATAAGCAAGACCTTGACTGTCTTCCAAAATACACATTCCCTAACTTCACCAAACTTTGAACATGTATTCATGCATACATTGTCAGCTACCTGCTAACAGGAATATGTGATTTGACAAAGGGGGCTATCTGGGAGAGATTTTGGGATTTTTGGGAAAATAGACATGGGGGATCTGTAATTTTGCACCAAATATTATGGGCTTTTATATGGTTGTATTAGATGTCATAAGGTGTAGCCTGATTGCTGGAATTTGCAATCTAACAAATAGCCATGCTCCCAGGCCAATAACACCCCTAATTCCTAGTAATGGCTTCCAGAGAGGTCATGGAGATGTTGGGTGGGTTGTTAAACTAATCCACACCCTTCCCATATGTCCACAGGTAGTGTGTGTATCCTCTACTATCCATTTTAAAGCCAGAGTACTCCAGAATTATGGAAAAATGAATATTTTTGGTGTATTTTGCAAATTGACATTGAACCATGGCAGATACAAATGTGGGGTGTCTGGATTCAGAATCTCCGGATTTTTGCCAATTTTTTGGTGTATAAAAAGTCATATTTTGCAAGCCATGCAAAAATTTTCTCATGGTCATAGCAGCTTACCAAAAGCAGCTATGCCTAATTGGTAACCTGTACCTGAGGGACCAGGCACAGGGGTGCTCAATTTCGAGTTTTTGTTTTTATTTTAGCATATTTGTTTGCCATTGTTTGTCTGAGAAGGACTTACCACTTTGGTGTGGGCAGGGGACCCTGCAATAGGCAGGGCAGGCCTGGGAAAGGACATGTATTGTAATTTATTGCAAGGGCATTGAGACAGGGGCATCACAGCTGTCACAGAGGGCTGTATTGTAATGTCTTGCAATATGCTGACAGTCAATCTTGCAATGGCTCCATATTGTAATTACAATAGTTTATTGCAAGGAATCTACATCATTGACTGGGTTGCCTCTGTCAAAGATAGCAAGATGCTGTGGGGAGGGGTGAGTGCTTGCCTGAGTCATGATTCCTTCCTTGAGGCAGCTACAAATTCCAGTTTTGTGGTCAGAAAGTGAGGAACAGAGTAAGTGGGAAAGGGGCAGTATGTACCAGTTAGCCCTATCTCCACCAGCAATGTCATGATATCCACTGTCTTGGCACCCAGATGTTTCAGAACATGTGAGACCCCTGCATCCTGCATATTCTGTGACAGATACAATGTCTTTGGTTCCTCCAGGCCTTATCATGTCATACTTTGAGACCTCCAGCTATACTTGTCCTTGCAGAGATGCAGCAAGACCCAGTGTTGTTGGGGGATGGGGCTAGGGTGAATGGATCACCATAGGTTTTGTAGGCACATTGTGAGTGGAGGATCAGTAGCACAAGTACCAATCAATTTCTGATTGATCACTGATTGATCAATTGCTAATCAGGGATTGTTTGCAGATCACTGCCACAATGTCATGGGAATGATATGACAAAGATGGCAAGTAACATCAACCAACCCACATGGTCACACCCAAGAACATCTACATGTGGTTCCTGTTTATTGTCCTGCAAGCAATGAAGCCTCACTTGGAGAAGCTGACTTAGGCCATTTTGGTAAGTTGCATGTATTTTCATACAATAATCTCACTCAACCATCACACTCTTCTCTATTAGCCATGCTTGGTGATCCTTTTCCACCTCTTGGGGACTGAGGACTCCAATCCTCCTGGAGAATTTTTTTTGTTTAGCTGCACTATTGTGATCAAACAAGGAGCCAAATACATTTCAACATGTAATATTCAAGGACTTCACCTTCCAGAGGCCACCCTGTACTTGGAGTGCTCTGTCCCCTTCAACCAGCTTCTTACTGCTGTTCAGGAACAAGCTCCTAATACTCTGTCTCCCATTGTTACTGTAAGCAGATTCTTGAGAAGGAAGAAATCTTTACCAATTGCTATGTATTGAATATCCACTCTCTGCATTGGGACAACCTGGAGCCATGTGTGGTCCTACACATTTAGGACTCTGGGGCACTGATGGCAGTGAGTAATTTATCTGTCTGTCTTTAAATATGTCATATAGGAAATAGTACTTCAATCTTTGCATGCCATCCCCACACTTATGCAGATGAGTATGTCACTAGATGGCTTGACACAACTTCAGGGGAGATCATTCTAGAGAGGCACTTCATCATTGTCTTTCTAATGTCAACACCAGCTTCCCTGAGCTTGATGATGAGTGGATGACAGATCAGATGGGACTCTGGCAGGAGGCCAGAATCACATGGGTGCCCCCAGAGGCATGTGAGGCAGTGCTCACCTTTGAGCATGACCTCCCCATTGCTGGGTACCCCAGTCCACAGAAGCTGAGGGCAGCATTGCTGAAGTCCTACTGGTGGGTGGGCATGGTGAAGGATTGGTATGTAGGTGGGTGTGAGATGTGCCAATGGGTGAAGCCCAACTGTACCAGGCATACCACTCCACTCCATCTGCACCCTGTCCCCAAAGGGCCCTGGGCAGTAATTTCTTGGGACATTGTCAGGCCTTTCCCCCTTTCACATGGCCACAATGTGATCCTTGTCATCATTGACAAGTTCACAAAATGGACCCTCATCAAGGCAATTGGCCTTGACCTCACTGGACTCAGTGCTGCTCATATCCTTTGAGACTGGGTCTTCCATGACCATGGAGTCCCACAGAAAGTTATGAGTGACCAGGGGACCCAATTTGTGTCCAAATTCATGAGGGAGTTCTATGGGATGATTCACTATGGACCAAATAGCAGGTTGATATCACCATCTGGTCAGATGATTTATGATTTTCACCCAAAAAACAGGTGACAGGTGATTTCAGAATTAAGGGATATTTAATTGATAACATTGAGTGATATAACACACCCATCAATTTGAGTGACATTAAGTGATATTAAACTAGAGGATATTGAGTGATACACCTCTCAATTTGAGTGACATTAAACCACAAAATCTTATTGTCTAGATGGGGACTGTATTGTAATGGGTAACACTGCAGTTGTGGGTGGAGTTCAATTCTGTGAGCACTTGGGTTCAACTCCCACTGAGTGCATATTTTATAGGCTAAAAAAATACTTGGAGATATAGTTAAAATCACTGAAAGTATGTAGAAGCAACCTAAAATATCAAGTTAAAATGTGCTTGATAGCAGTGACATCCACCTGGAGAGCAGCAGGTGAATTTGGTCATATATGTGCCAAAAATAACCCATTTCATTTACCTGATTATCAACTAATACAGCTTCAAGATATCATCAACAAATTAATTTTGTTTTGCAATTTCTTGTTGTGAAAGATAGTGAAAAACACCTAAGATCATGGCTAAGATGACCCAAAAACTAACACAAAATTCACCTATTGGATCAGCTTAAAAGGCACCTGTGATGGAGTGAAATCCACCTATTAGAGATCAGCTTGAAAAACACTTGATTTGTAGTGATATTCACCCAAAGAACAGCAGGTGAATTCAGATATAAAAGTAGTGAAAATGACCCATTCTTTGTGCCCAATAAATGCTTGATTATCAACTAGTCATGGTGATTTTCACCCAACTTGGGGCCTACAGTGAAACTGGTTCTAACTGGTCAAAGGACTGAACTTTCAGTCAGTCCTTCTATCAGATGCTTGATGATTTTTGCAACTACTGGTACTACATACCAGTCCAAATCTGCAGAGCAATGATCTATTATAAAAACAAATGTTGAAGCCATTCAGCATGCACATGGAATAGCTTCAACATTTGTTTTCAATATCTTATTAGATGGGGGTCAGCTGACTTTGATCTGAGTGCAGTTAAAATTACATCATTTGGGATTCGGCAATAAACTCATGACAAATGTTTCTGTGAGGGCTTTGCAGTGACATTGGACATGCCAGAATTTGCACCACTTGTGTGTGTCCCACTTACAATAAAGTATCAGTCAAAATGATGAAACATAATTTCAAAGTTAAACTCACATCAATGGCTTGGTGATTTCATGTGAGCAATTCAGAAAGCCATTTGTGGGTTTGGGGCTGGACCCACATGATGAGGCACAACTCTGAAAATTGATGATTAAAACACTCACATGTTCTTCTCCATGATCTCTTGAAAAAATTGCTTTTGCCTTCCCAAGAACTCCAGGTTTTTGCAGCTCTCTTCCTTCATGGCTTGCATAGCTCCAGTGTATAATTCTCATAATTTTCATGGCTGAATTATGGATTGGTGATCTTGGTGCTGCTGGCATGTACATCTAATGCATTCTGTATCTGAAGATCCATTAGCAGTTGTTGGCTACATCAGGAAAGACCAACTTACAATGACCAGAGCATAGCTGTATAAACTGGCTGGGGTGCTTGCCACCCAGGCAAGCAAGGAGTGTGTTGGACATCAGGTCAAATGAAACTTACATACCTCTTGGATGTAGAGAATGAGGAGAGGAAGGGCCAGATCTAAATCTACTTGCATGCAAAAGTGTCTCCTCTCTTCTGACTCCAGTGCAGGACTAATCTGCTTCTCTTCATCTGGTCCCTGATCATCACACAGTGCTACCTCAAGGGTGTTGATGTATCTGAAGTGTGTTCAATAATGGTCATACTGTGTGCACACCCTGCCTGCAATGTGTTGGATATACACACCCTGCCTGCAATGTGTTGGATATACACACCCTGCCTGCAATGTGTTGGATATACACACACTGAGATCACATCATGTGCATTGGCTGTATAAGAAAGAAAATGGTGAGTCAATGATAGGCAAACAGCATGCACAGAAGGAAAAAGGCTGGATCTTCAATATTGATGGGGAGCCCAGAGGTTGCAACATATGTGGTCAGATTATTGGACCACTTTCCAAGGATGAGTGGAACCTGGGAATAGGGCCTTTCAAGGATTTGTCAGAGGATCATGCTGATCATTGGTTTGTGTTCTAGGAGGAGCTGTGTTTTGAAGAACATCTGTCTGAGGCTCTTTACATCATGGTGCAAACCAATAAGCAGTGATGCTGGATATACTTGGCTCAGTTGGTCAGCAGGCAGCATCTGTGTGCACTGCTGTGGGCTGCCTGGCAGCAAGTACAGATTCAATGATGGGCTTGATGGTGATGAAGTCAGTGTCTCGAAGACAGAGGTGATGCAATACAGCAGGGGACAAGGCAATAGAGGTGATGCAATGTGGCAGGGGATGAGGGGGTGATGCAATGCAGCAGGGACAAGGGAATGGAGGCAGTGCAAAACAGTGGGGGACAAGGGGATGGTGGTGATGCAATGCAATGGAGGCAGAGAAGTGGACATGACTGCATTGGGAGTAGAGATGATGTATTTTTTGAGGGGATTGCTTTCATGGGCAAGGATAATAAGGCCAAGGCCCAAGGCTAAAAGTTTGGTATCACATTATTGGGCAGTGTCACCTGTCCATGCCAGACAAGTGACACTGCTCAATAACATGATACCAAACCTTTGGTCTTGTCTTTATTATCCTGCTCATCAAAGTACTTAATCCTGTCCCACTCCAGTCATGTCCACTTCTCCACCTCCAGAAAGTATGCCACCTGTGCAGTTGCAGTTGCATCCACAGTCTAACCTCATCTCACCCCCTCTCCACCACAAGTGGGTACATTGTCTCTGTGTGCAATTGTCATTGCTAATGTCATGCAGTGTTGGTCAGGTTACTTGGGAAGTGACTGGACATGACACATTGGCACACACTGACTGGACAGTTGTGTAAATCTTCACCATTTTGAATTTGAAGTTGTTGTCCAAATATTAATATCCACCATGACCATGTGGATACCATGTAAAATTTCTCACAATTAGCACTTGGCCACTGTAATACTGTGAAACAGATTGTTGGGCACACTGATTGGCCTATACACCCCTTTGCTCACTGCTTGTATCAACATGTACCTAGCTTGGCAAAGCATTGATGTCATCTTGGTCTATGATGGCCCAATGTGAAGTGCTCAGCACTGTTGCATCTATGATGGGCTTGATGGTGATGAAGTCATTGTCTCTAAGAAGAGTGGTATCACTGGTTGGTGTTAATGGGTAATTGCTAGCCAAGGTGGGTTAACCCAGTGGCAGCTACTCCTGGAAGTGGATCAACCCAGTGGCAGCTACTCCTAGCAATGGATCAACCTGGTTGCAGCTACTTTTAGCAATGGATCAACCCAGGTGCAGCTGCTCCTCTAAGTGGGTCAACCATGCTGCAGCAATTGCTAGCAGCTACTCCTGGAAGTGGATCAACCCAGTTGCAGCTATTCCTGGAAGTGGATCCACCTAGTTGCAGCTATTCCTGGAAGTGGTTCAACCCAGCTGCAACCTAGTTGCAGCTACTCCTAGAAGTGGATCAACCTGGCTGCAGCTGCTCCTGGAAATGGATCAACCTAATTGCAGCTACTCCTGGAAGCTACTCCTGGAAGTGGATCAACCTAGTGGCAGCTACTCCTAGCAATGGATCAACTCTGGTGCAGCTGCTCTAAGTGTGGGTTAAACATGCTGTGGCAATTACTAGCAGGGGTGGGTCAACCCAGTGGCAGTAACCATGCTTACCAAAAAATCAAAATTTGTCAGTGGCTGCCTGCTTCCTCAACAATGGAGCACAACTTAGGTCTAGCTGCATTTGGTAAGCTGCTATGATCATTGGAAATGGTTTCAAAATGGGAAAACTTGGAAATATTAGGACATATTATGTACCAAAAAATTGCAAAAAATTAGGAGATTCTGAATTTTCATCTCCCATGTTTGTATCTCTTAAGAATAAACCACAAGTTGCAAAATACACTTTTATGGCAGCCTGGCTTGTGAAATGCATATATAGAGGATTCATACACTATCTGTGGATGTATTAGAGGGTGTATAGGAAGTCTGTCTATAGATTGGAGGCATGTGTACTTATAAAACCATACATCCACTGTCTCAGTCCCCCTAACAATTCCAGCCATAGGGTGAGGTATTATGCCATCTAATACAGTCATGCAAAGCCCCTTAATATTTGGAGCAAATTGACAGATTCCCCAGGTACATTTTCCCAAATTCCCCAAATCTCTCCCCACACAGCCCCCTTTCATCAAATCACATATTCCTGGTTCCACATAGATGGCAATATGTATTGGAAGAGATGTACAAAGTTTGGTGAAGTTAGGTCAAAATCCTGGAGAGATGTGTCTTTTGGAGCACCAGGCTAGAACACTACAGAAATACTCTTGGCAATAATTTAATAAGATAGATGATGGTGCTTGCCAAATCCTTTGCTAGATGGGTGGCACTCATGCCACTCTGAGTGAGCCATCTTGATATGTGTCTTGACCTGTGTTATGTCCACTGGCTCAAACACTGAGTGGCACAGGCTGCTCAGATGAGCAGATGATGTTGCATTCTTCAGAATAGCATACTCATCACCCTCTAGCTCCCAGTAATCACTTAAGTTGAGAGGTCTTAACTTGATTCCTGGGGGGGGGGAATGACAACTGGAAAGGCTGATGTCAGTGGGTTGGAGAAAGGTGCATGGAAAGGTGCATCAAGGAAGGGCATATCTTGAAAAATCATGTCAAAAGAGGGTGGCACCATAGAGTGTGTGCTAGGCATGGTAGAAGATGCAAGGCAAGCTAGAAGATGCAAGGAAAAAGGCAGTGATTTGAATGTTGTAGCCTTGGTCTGCACAGGTGTTAAGTGAGCATAATAACATCACTCTGTGATGCAACCAATGCACCTGGTTTATGGTTGATTCACTTAGAGACTGGTAACTGGAGAATGCCTGAAAGTAATGATCATCCATTGAGCTGGGGAAATTTACTGGCTCCAGCATATTGAAATATGTGCTTTTCTGCAGTGAGTGACAGATAGACCCATTAAGTCATCAGAGGAAGTCCATGCAAGAGTGAAGCTCTTCAGTACCGATTTCTGATTCACACAGAACATCAGCAGTAATGTAAGTGCTTTGTTCATTAATGCAATGTCATTTTCAATATTGTCTCCTGCAGGGAAAGCTAAAGCACTTCCAACATCCAGTGCTCAAAGCAGCTATCTGTGCAATCATAGGCACAAAAACAACTCTATGGTGTGTGAAAGGATTCACAAACACATGACCCAGCCCATGTTTCAAATTCACCCCCACAAGTTATGGATCCTGTCTGCAGCAGCCACAATGAACCTGCAGGGACACAACTCAATTATCTTCACACCACCTATCTGGAACTGGCAGCCATTCTAGAAGGACTTAAAAACCCTTTTTATAGGAAGGGCTACATGTATGGTGTACACTATCAAATTTTTACAAGGATCAAAGGAAATTGTCACATGACTCAAATGGAGATCATTGGCTTCCTCAGACATCAAGTACATTCTTGGTGGAATATTAAATCACAGCCAATGTTCATGAGTATTCACATGCTTAGACTCAGAATGAATTCCTTGAGGAATGGCTTCCCTTAAGACCCACCTACATGAGAGAAATCTTGGGATTAGAAGCTCCACCCCCTTCCAATATTTGCCAGGTTTGCAATCAGGAGAACTTCAGGTTTCGATGTCGTGACTATTTTTATCAGCCTGTGACCTGCCATGCATGCTGTGCCAAATCCCATGCTGAAGCTCCTTTCCATTCAATTGATGTATGGAATGGGGTATGCTTCCTGCCATCTGATCTCCTGCATGTTGGACTTGCGATCTACTTGGGTCACCAAGGCCCCCCCTGTCCAGAATACAAAGAGGAAGAGGAAAATGATCAATTGGAGCAAGATACAGATAATAACTCTGACTCGAATACATTGGGTACACATCTGCTTCTAATTGTTCACTCTAATGGAGTGTGCCAATGGAGCATACATTACTGCCACTGCTCAAATGCCCCTTCCCACCATATACAGCTGCTTCAACATCGTCTCTTCCCTGCCAGCTACAAGAAACCTCAGACTGCTTTCACATTTGAACTCCTCAATTGCTTCCACATTGAAGCTATGGAATGCAAAACCTCAGCAGGCACCTTTTACTCCAAGCTAAAGAGATTTACCTCTAATGCTTTTCCAGACACTGTGCCAGCAAGTGTACTTTTTTTTGTAGCCTGTGCCACTCAGTGTTTGAGCCAGTGGACATAACACAGGTCAAGACACATATCAAGATGGCTCACTCAGAGTGGCATGAGTGCCACCCATCTAGCAAAGGATTTGGCAAGCACCATCATCTATCTTATTAAATTATTGCCAAGAGTATTTCTGTAGTGTTCTAGCCTGGTGCTCCAAAAGACACATCTCTCCAGGATTTTGACCTAACTTCACCAAACTTTGTACATCTCTTCCAATACATATTGCCATCTATGTGGAACCAGGAATATGTGATTTGATGAAAGGGGGCTGTGTGGGGAGAGATTTGGGGAATTTGGGAAAATGTACCTGGGGAATCTGTCAATTTGCTCCAAATATTAAGGGGCTTTGCATGACTGTATTAGATGGCATAATACCTCACCCTATGGCTGGAATTGTTAGGGGGACTGAGACAGTGGATGTATGGTTTTATAAGTACACATGCCTCCAATCTATAGACAGACTTCCTATACACCCTCTAATACATCCACAGATAGTGTATGAATCCTCTATATATGCATTTCACAAGCCAGGCTGCCATAAAAGTGTATTTTGCAACTTGTGGTTTATTCTTAAGAGATACAAACATGGGAGGTGAAAATTCAGAATCTCCTAATTTTTTGCAATTTTTTGGTACATAATATGTCCTAATATTTCCAAGTTTTCCCATTTTGAAACCATTCTTACCAAATGCAGCTAGATAAGTTGTGCTCCATTGTTGAGGAAGCAGGCAGCCACTGACAAATTTTGATTTTTTGGTAAGCATGGTTACTGCCACTGGGTTGACCCACCCCTGCTAGTAATTGCCACAGCATGTATGGTGTCAATGTCTGACAGAGGCCATGGAGCATGATGTTTGCATCAACATCAACCATATCAATCACTTACTAGACATGTGTCTTGTTGACATGAGTGGATTTGTTGTGAATGTACAACCTCTCTTTCAACCTGAGCTGATAAGGTGGAGAAGCCTGGTGCTGACAGATCCAGTGGCTGTGAGTATGCTATGATGGGGTATGTTTTCAATTTCTGCAGGTCCAAAGTCATCCAAGTGACTTCTGATGTTTTCTTGGATGTGCTGGTTGTGATGAAAACTTTACCAGGGTCTGCTGTGTCATTGTTGTCTGCTTTATGAGTCTATCAGTATTGGTGAAATCTTTAACATTTCAAGTACATGCCATTGAATGTCTCATCTGGGACATATCCATTACATTCACATCATATGATGTGCTCATCAGCATTATGTTGCATGAGAGCCAAAACCACATCTGGTACATTGTTGTCTGGCAGTGCCATTAGTTGGTTTTCACTAAAGTCAATGTTGACATAGAGAACATTGTTAGCTTTAAGCCAGACCAAAGCTTCATAGACTCTTCATCTCCATACATGAAATGTTGACAGTAACCAGTCAGGGTGCAATGACTTGGTCCCAAGGAAAGTGATAGCAAGAACAGATGCCAGGACATTGACATTATGTGGCATTAAGTTTCTGGCAAGCATATCAATAATTGCATCAGTGTTGTGTTCATAGAGAGTGATGTTTCCTTGCAGGCCTCTCTGTAAGCATTTTGAGTCCATGTGCACATTCTTATCTTGTGGATACAGTTTAACAACATAAGCATGTGGAAATCAACAGGCAATGAGCAATTGTTCAGGCAGAGACAGAGCATCCAGCTGGTGAGGAACCTTTCCAATCCAAAAGTTGTTTGCAAGAGTGAACTTGGGTAACTTAGCATCATGCAATGCTCTATAATAGCATGAGCATATCCAACCCTTTCTGCCATCAAAAATGTAGTCTTCTTCTACCAACATGCCATTCCACAAGCGATGTGCTGCATGACAAACTCATGGGCAAAGGATCTGTTGAATTCCCAGTATGTGATCCACTACATATTCGGCAGCATCAGTTTGCATAACTTGACGAGCACACATGACACAGATGACCATTGCCAATGCAGAGTTTGATTTAGCTGCTCAAAACACCATCAAGCACCAATTCTTTCCATCAAGCAATGGTAAATCCATAAATTTAGACACATCTCTATCTAAAGTCTTCATCAGTTAGTCATGTGAAAGTGAAAGTGCCATGCAAGCCTTCTATTTTTTGACAAGTCCATCATTGTTTGCAATGTAAATGCAAATGAAGTTTATATGCATTTACTTAACCCAACAGTATGACATTAGATTTGGCCTGACTAGCAACATGGATTCATTGTTTGACTTCGTCAGGTACGTCTTGTAGTGCATTTAACAAAGTTGCCCATGTATACCTTTCCAGTGTTGAGGAAGTGCAGCAGTTAAAACCTCTCATTTAGTCAGAGACCCCACAAGTGCTTCACTGAAGGACATGACAAAGCATGATGGCCAGTGATACAAAGGGGTATTATTAGGCCAGTTGTTGATTTTCCATCTCTATTAAGAATGTAGATGCTCACAAGATTTAGGTTATGTGCATCAATAAATGCAAAGATGCTCCTGTTTTTTATAAAGGCTACAAAATGGTCCCTTTCCAGGCAATTCAAGTGATTTAATGCAACATTTTATTGCAATTGCCATAAGTGTGTGATGCATGGGAGATGGCAAGCTGCCATTACCAAAACTAATGCATTACATGAAGGCAGGCATGCACCACCCCAGCACAGATAATGCATGACTGAGAAAGGAGAGATGCATCACTTGTAGTGGGGATGCACTAGGTGGGGAGTGGCCTGCTCCCCACCCTGCTGCTGTGCCTGACTCACTTGTTCCCCACCCTGCCACCCTGACCTGCTCCCTGCCCTGCCACTGCTCCCCACCCTGCTGCTGCACCTGACCAGCTCACTCCCCACCCTGCTGCACCTTTCCCACTCCTCACCCACCTGTTCTCTGCCCTGCTGCCATCCCAGTGCACTCTGTGCCCTGCCTCTGCCACTTGGTGCCTGCACCCTGACAACATGCATACCCTACAAGGTAGTGTGGTGTCTACTATGATGGATCCACACCCACTCCCTGCCATGCTGCTGCCACTGCCACCAACAGCCCAACTCCCCACCATTGGTCTGTGACCACTGTCGGGGGCTTGGGCTGTTGCCACTGCTACTGCCACACACTGCTTGCTGGTTGTTGCATGCTGCTGCTGTCACCCCTGAAATTCACAGCCATAGTACTTGTCCTACTGACAGAAAAGCAGTCTCACATGTCTGGTCTGAGTACCATGAATTCTGAAAAAAATGTGAAGGATTTTAATTCACATGCCCAAAGTTTCTATGTCAAATTTACTACATAGGATGGTGTCTAAAATGTATGATGAACCATGTATCAGTTTCTCAGTTGAAATTCACAGCCACAGTATTTGTCCTACTGACAGAAAAACTGTCTCTGTGTCCTGGTCTGAGTAAAATAAATTCTGAAAATAATTGTGAAGAATTAAGTTCACATGCCCAATATTTCCATGTCAAATTTACAATGTAGAATGATGTCTAAGAAGTGTGATTGATCAATGAATTGGTTTCCTGTACAGTTACACAATGATGGCGATGGTGGTGGCAGTGCAGTCTCCCTCTCCTCTCCTCTCTCTCCCTCTCCTGCTCTCCTCCTGCTCTCCTCCTGCTCTCCTCCTGCTCTCTCTCCCCTTCCTTCAGTGGCAGCATCTCCCTCTCTTCTGGGGCAGATGCACACCCTCCCTCTCCTCTCTCTCCCTCCCTCTCCCTCTTCTTCTGTGGCAGGTGCACACTCTCCCTCTCCTCTCTCTCCCTCCCTCTCCTTCTCTCCTCCCTCTCAATGATGACAGTGGTGAGCACCCCCTCTCCTCCCTCTCTTCCCCATCTCTGACAATGGCGACAATGGGGCAACAGGGGCAGTGATGATGACAGGACCACCAGGTGCACCCTCCCCCAACACTTTCCTCTTTCTTTTTACTATTTACAAAGGTGACAGCAACTATGACAGTGGTGAGGACAACAGCAGTGGCTGTGGCCTGCATGGCCAGCAATGACAACAGTGGCAGCAGCAGTGGCTGGTGATGATGACAGTGGCAGCAGTGGCAGTGATGGAGTGGCTGGGTGGGAAGCGGGATGGGGTTGGTGTAAGCAGGGCACAGGGTGTGCCAGATGGCATATGCCAGTGTGGATGGAGCACAGGGTGCGCCAGGCGGTGTGGATGGAATGCAGGGTGTGCTAGGTGGTGTGTGCAGGGTGCAGGGGTGCACCAAGCAGCAGAAGATGCACCAGGATGGTAGCAGGGTGGAGAATGGGTGGGTGAGGAGCCAGTCAGGCATGGGGAACAAGCGGGTCAGGCACAGCAGCAGGGCGGGCAGTGGTGGCAGGGCAGGGAGCAGGTCAGGCATGGCAGGGTGGGGAATGAGAGGGTCAGCCACAGCAGCAGGGTGGGGGGTGGAGGTGATGCAATGCAGCAGGGGATGAGTGGATGGGGGTGATGCAACACAGCAGGGGATGGTGACTTGCCATTGAGGTTGCATCATGCACTTATGGTAATTGCAATAAAATGTTGCATTACAATGCTCACATCTGGTGCCCTTTCACATGCACTCACACTATGGCCCCCAAATCAACCCCTCATAAAAAAATGGCTGCCTCTCCATTGTTGGACAATGATGCCAATGCCAAAAAAATGAAAACAGCAGTTGGGCAAAAGACAATGAGGTGTGAATTCCATCCACTTGAAAGATGAAGTCTCATTCTCTGGCAGTGACACACTGCAGAATGTGTTTGTGTGACTCATGCTGCAGTCTTATTTCATCTGATTTCTTTTAAGACTTGTCACCATGTTGAGTCTTCCTCAATTAGCAGAAGTAAAAGCAATAATGGGCAAAGACTCTGCCTTTCTTGTACTGACAGTCAATTATCATGCAGCATTGAGTCCTAATGCCAATGTTGTCTCATGAGTTGTCCTTTTCTTCATAAATAATAAGAATGTTGATGCTGTCCAGATGTCTTTTAAATCTTACGATTGTCGAAGGAACAGAAAATCTCATCAATATAGCAAAGGCTAATCTGGATGCTTTCAAATTGAATGCACAAAACTATATTTTGCACCACAAAAACTTGTTTGGCATTACCAGCTTCTTTATGACTGGTGTCACTCAACATTCAGCTCTAATGTCTCATGAAAGAACATGTCAGATCTGCATCATTCCCCCAAGCGAGACATGGCCACATATTGTTGCATTCCTCAGTGCTCTGTTGCATGAAAGCCAGCTTTACTTTCCAACATTTCAGTATGGAGTATCCTTTTCAACATGGGCAAAGATGGACAAGACTAACAAATGTGCCAAGAAGTCACCCAAGAAAGGGAGTAACATCAATGACACTAGCTGGGGTGTCTTCTCATGGGCCTAGTAAGCAAACAAGCAAACTTCATTTTCAGTCACTCATGTAGTCATCCAGACATCTGGGATCTGACTGAGAGAGGTATGTGCAACAATGTCCATAAATCACTTCAATGCTACTGAAAGACACACAAGTTCCTATCTATGATGGTCAACAACTGTTTTCATTGGGAGCATATTCTTCCTTACAGCCTTGGGACCATGAAATTGCCAATGAGGCAGCAGTACTCATCATTTTCACAGTTGCTACATACCCTTACAAAGGGAACCTCCCTCACATTCACAAAGCTGTTTTGTTCAACATTCAAAACATTGTATTTCTAGCAACAACCCCTGAAGACAGTGAAACAGAAGATGATGACCAATCCACTTCACTTCTTCTTGGTGTTGAACCTTCTGCACAAGACATGCCAACATGCAATGAAGGAAGCAAAGGCCTGACCATGTAAACTAGCCCATCATCACATAACATGTGTAAAATTTTTGATCTTGTAATCCATGCCATCTGACTAGTTTGAAATGTAAGACCAGTTGCTCTTCGTATCTGCAACATATTACCACTACAATTGTTTATGTAATGCACTCTGGTCAACTGACTGTCCTTTTTAACCAAGAATGTCCACTCCCAAGACCTTGGTTCCCCATCGACTTTGCAACTCCTGTCTGGGTGTCTTGATGTCATAATACACCTGCATGATTTCTTATCATTCAAGAACAACAAGAGCTGAGTGGCTCCTCCTAAGTCTTCATCATTGAAAAGCATTCAAATACATCATCTGTGCCTGCTGACATGTGAGTAATACTTATCATGGATGCAGACATTGAGAGAGAGTGACATTAGTGTCCCCTGACTTGAATATCACACTTGCCCACTATGACATTGAACCTCCTATGCATTTATCATCTCTGACTCAGAAATGTTGCATGTGGTGTTTTCAACACTAGCAAAATCCCCACCTTTGCATCTGGTGTCACGTTTGGGAAGTCTGTCATTTGTATGATATGTATGGGATATGTACAGCTGTCATTCTAAACCTCAAGAACAAACACAGTGGAATCAAATACACACTCATCCAGCACAACAACATTTCCACCAGTCTCAACATCATCAACATGATGCCTCACAAGTGCATCTTGATGGAAGCTGTGGAATCTCAGCTATGGGGTACCTTGCATGTCCACATTACCATTTGGTTCACAGAAGTCATTGGAAGCCACTCCACTGTTACACAGATTGTACATCCCTTACATGTACACCATTTTCATATGTGACTGATATTTATTATCAGACATCTTCCATGTGTCCCTTGTTGTTGGAAAACTGTTGTCCCTCCATGGACAGTGAGGGACAAAACTGTTGCAATGTTTGGTCATTTTGCATTGTCATCTGTATTACATAACATATACTGAAGGTAAAAATATCCTTCAAATGGACCTACATCCTGGCTATATTTCAACATTTATCCCATGCAAATCCACTCATTAATCATTGAGGAATTAAATATTTTGTGTGGGGGTAGCATTGCAACAGTTTTGTCCCTTCCAGTCTGATGGTACAAAGTCACCTGATTTTGTTGATGTGCTACAAAATAGAGCACAGCCACACATTGCAATCAACAATGTCAGGTGACTGGTTCATTTTGTGGTATATATACACCCCCTTGGGGTGCAACCATCCTCCCCCAGAGCCCAGAGCAGCATGAAGCCCCTCACAACTACTCAGGCTAATCACATCCTTTCTCTACATGATTCTGGGCACTCTGCCCATCAGATATCCTCTCTGACTGGAGTCCACACCAGCACCATCTCCAGACTTCACTCCAAACATCATTCCTCCCTTTCCAAATCCCTTGGTGGTTGACCCTCCCTCCTCTCTGATGCCAACATTCACTATGCCCTCCACCTTATCTCATCCCAGAAGGCTGAGAATGCCACCCAAATCACCAAATCTCTTCAAGATATCACCAACCAGCCCCTCTCCTCCAAAACTGTACATCATGGCTCACAGAAGGCTGGGATGAAAGCTGTGGTGAAGCAGAAGAAACCCTCACTGTCTCAGAGACACAGGAAGGAAAGGATGGATTTTGCTGTCAGCCACCAAGAGTGGACTGTGGAGGATTGGAAGAAGGTTGTCTGGTCTGATGAGACCAAGATTAATCATTTTGGGTCAGATGGGAGGAGATGGGTGTGGAAAAAGGCAGGGGAGGGCCTGAGTGATAGGCTTGTGCAGGGGACTAGGAAGTTCAGGGGGAGATCTCTGATTATGTGGGGGTGCATGATGTGGGAAGGACCTGGCTATGCAGTCAAGATTGATGGCAGGATGGATGCAGAGCTCTACACCAAAATCTTGGAGGAGGATCTTCAAGCCAGCCTCACCTATTATGACTAAACCCCCAAAGATGTCATATTCCAACAGGACAATGACCCCAAGCATGTCAGCAAGAAGGCCAAGGCTTGGTTCCAAGACAATGGTTTCAAGGTCCTCTCATGGCCAGCACAGTCCCCAGACCTCAATCCTATTGAACATTTATGGAATCACCTGAAGAGGAAGCGGGGCATATGGCAAGCCACCTGGTGGAATACTGGAGCTTTGGGACAGGGTGGAGAAGGAGTGGAATGAGATAGATGCATCAGTGTGCCAGGGACTAATTGAAAGTATGCCTAGGAGAGTTGAGGCAGTGTTAAAGGCCATACTGAATACTGATAAATAGAGTTTTCTTTACTGTAAACTGGGAGGGACAAAACTGTTGCAATGCTACCCCCATACAAAATATTTATTTTCTTAATGAATGATGGATGGATCTGAATGTGATAAAAGCTGAAATATAGCCAAGAAGTAGCTCTATCCAGCATATATTTTTACTTAATTTTACCCTTCTTAAATGTTACATAACATGGATAATAATGCAAAATGACCAAACATTGCAACAGTTTTGTCCCTCACTGTAGCAAATTATTAAGCTTTGATGTCCTTTATATCAGAGTGATGTGTTCAGAAGCAGCCCAATAATATTAACATCTGAAAATTTGTATGGGGGTACAATTGATCCCCCCTGGATGGCAATCAAACAAGTTTCTCCTGCTCGAAGTTGTCAACAATATGTATAACGTTCACTATTGTACCTTTTGCAGCTTCGCTGCCACACCCATTTTACATAACCCTTTTGGAAAATGACCAGACAGGATGTCCCATTTGGTTTAGGAAATGTAGTGAGGTAGACCAGTCAATTTGAGGTACTGTATGGTAAGAAAACAAACAACCCTTGGTACTACAATGTTATTACACAAGTACTGGCCAAGAATACAGTACTAGTAAGGCTGTGTTGACTTCTGCCAGCAAGGTCACACTGAGATGCAGGCTAGTCACTTGACATGCTGCACATTCCAAAATCCATGGCTCATTCCATAGGTGATTTACTGCATAGGAGTGACCAGGTAGAAACCTGGTGATTAGATAGCCAAGAAGGAGGGCTACCATTTCCAATATTTCTATGAATTTAGCAAATTTATTGCACATGCTACACTTCATTTAACACAAAATGTCAAAACATTGCAACAGTTTTTTGGGTCACTGTATAATAAAAATCACACATCACCCATTTTGCACTGATTTTTGGGTGAAAGCCATAAATCACTTGATTGGATGGTGATATCAACCTGCTTAGAGGTCTATGGTGATGATATTCATGATATCCACACTACCTTCCTCCCCCTCGCCCTATATCTGCACATGTCTGTCAAACATTGAGCAGCATGCCAGAAAGGCCATGTATTTTTAAGCTGCTCCTTTTTTGAGCAAAGCTGGGAACATTTGAGAGCCAGCCATCACCAATTTCAAAATGCTCAGTCATGAACTTAATGTAGAGTATCAATCATATGTTTTGTTGATTGAGAATAAATACGAGCATCCAAAATTTCTCCCCTCATACTAAACCTGCAAGACTGTAAGCATAGGGAATATATGTAAAAACTCGACATACCGTATGCCCGACGGAACGACACGACCCAGCCCTCGCCCAAGAGACACTCTTCGGGGGGCACACCGAGCTCGCGCTCCACGAGCCTCCGCTGCGCCACGAGCTGCGCGGCGGTCACCTTCCGCGCCGTCATCGTCACCGTCGTCAGCGACCCCGGGTCTCCCTCGCCCGCACCAGCCCCAGCCCCAACCCCAGCCTCAGCCTCAGCCCCGGCCCCAGACACGGCCTCGGACGCGTGCGCCCCGCCCTCGCATGCGCGCACCCAGCGCACGAGCGCGCGCTCGACGTCCGGGCGCGTGACGATGCGCACACGCTTCGCGGCGAGGGTGCCCGGCGCGGCGTGGGCGCGTGCGACGAGCGCGGGGCGCGCGGCGAGCTTGCGCGAGAGCGTCGCTTGGGTGAAGTGCAGTGGCGGGCCGGTGTAGGTGTATGGGGGAGGGGTGACGGGGGCGGGGGCGGTGGTTGTGGTTGTGTTTGTGTCGGCGACGGGAACGGGAACGGGGGCGGGTGTGGGGGTGGTGTTTGTGTCAGCGGCGGGGGCGAGAGTGGGAGTGATAGCGGAGTTGCTGTGGTTGCGGAAGTAGAAGTCGATGGTGGGTTGCGAGGTGGCCGCGGCGGGAGCAGGTGTGGGAGCGAGTGCAGGTGCAGGTGTGGGAGCGGGTGTGGGAGTGGGAGCGGGAGCAGGAGCGAGTGTGGGGTCAGGTGTGGGCGTAGTAGGAGCAGGATTGCTGGGGTTGCGGAAGTAGGACACGATGGCGGACTGGGTGACGCCAGGGTGGGCGTCGATGTACGCGAAGACGGCGAGCCAGTCGCGCAGCGCGAGGTTGTGGCGCGTGTGCCTGCGCGGCGCGTGTGCGTGTGCGTGTGCGTGGTCGTGCTGGCCGGGCTGGTGGTCGGCCGCCGCCGCCGTTTCTGCGTCGGACTCGGGACGTGTGCGGCGGCGTTTGGGCCCCGGTTTGCGCGTGTAGACGGGCGGGGGTCGCGGTTTGCGCTTTGGCTCTGTAGGGAGGAGGGGCGGGGGGGATTGGGGGTGCTGCTGTTGTGGTTGCATGGGTTTAGTGTGTGATTGTGGTGTGGTGGTGAAAGAGGCGACCCGCGCGCGTTTGTGGCACGTGGATAATGCCAAGACGTAAGGGCAGGCTTTTTCTGGGTTGTAGTGAGATTATTAAGCGTCTCTACGTGCGGAACTTGCGGTAGTGGCGAAGCTCTCCTTGGTAACCAAACGGCGACGATGTACCCTGTTTGTGGTGAGTGAAAGGGGCAATTTCCAGTAACACAGCGAGGTTGTTGTGTTCCACGGTGGTCCTAAGAGTGGATTGCCTTGACGAAGAGGGTTATTCCCACGAGTAGTATTATGTAATAAACTCGTGTTAACGGCGTTTTGATGACATAATAATTAAACTAAACCGATCCAAACCAGTTCGCTTGTACACATACACAAAAGCACCGCTTCCACTACAAATGAGAACTCTCTCATTCTCTCTCATTCCCCTTTCACTCACTCTCCCCATCTCTCTCACTGCTTTACTCAGCGCTGCTCAAATGTCTTCGCCGTCCTCTCCAATGCTATCACTCCAACAACAACAACAACAACAACAACAACAACTGCCTCTCTCCCGTCCTCCAAGTCGCTCAGAGCGTATGCTTCGTGACGCCCTCCTCCGCGACGAGCGTGACCGCGAGCGCTCCGCCCACCATCACCACAACCGACGCAATCACCACCACCACCCCAACCACAGCGGACACGCCCCCTCCTCTCCAGACGACCCCGCCTTCGGGTCGTTCCTCCAAAGCACCAGCACCGGCACCATTGCCAGCACCAGCACCAGCACCAGCACCAGCCTAGGTGCAGGCACCGCCGCACCAACAGCGACGACCAGGACGAGCCACCCCCGTCTCCCGCGGAACAAGTCCACCTCGCACGTTCCCTCCGCGCCTTCGCCGCACGCCCCCCTCTCCGTCCCCCGGCGACACACCTCCCCCTCGCCGCCCCCGTCCCAGCCGCGGAGCGCCCCATCGCGTCGCTCCTGGACGCCCGCCTCCTCCGCCCCCCACTCCTCCCCACTCCCTTCCGCCTCGCTTTCCTCCTCCGCCCCGGCGCCCCCAGCACCGATACCCCCCGCGCAGCAGCTGCAGCTACTGCAGCAGCACCGGCCGTCCCGCCCGCACTCCCCGACGCTGGCGTCCCCGACCCCAGGCACGACCCCGCCGCACGAGCAGGTCCTGCGTGCGCGGCTCGAGCGCGTGCTGCGTGCCGCCCGTGCGCACTCGGCGGCTGCGCTGCTGCCCCCCGAGGAGGAGGACCCGTGGGATGCCGAGGCGCCGCTCTCGCACCCGCGGGGCACCGGACACTCCCCGACGTCGAGCGTGTCGTCGCGTGCGCCCCTCACCCCGCCTGAGACGCCGCCGCACCCTGCCGCGGACGCAGACGCGGAGGATATGGATGTGGACGGCGGACCTGCGTCGTCCTCGGGCGTCGTTGGCTCGGTGGTGCGCTCGCCGACGCCTGTGGCCTCGCCACGGTTCAATGTCCGCCAGGCGAGTGCGCGTTGTCGCTTGATCGAGGGTTATGTGAGCTTCGCGAGTGTGGAGGGCCTTGGGATGCCTGAGGGCATGGACCTGGATGGTGTAGACGAGCGCCATGGTGTGTCTCTCTTCTTAGCTTCTTCAAATCGTTTTTTTTGTGTTGACGGTTTTTGTGGTAGGGGACGAAGAGGACGAGCAGGCGCGGGCTGCGGGCCACCATGGGCTGAGCGAGAAGCTCGGGCTGGGTCGGCTGAACGCGAACATGCGTGCGTGGCGCGTGTGGCCGTGGCTGGCGTCATCGACCGGGGCTGCTACTCCGAATACTGCGGAGCGGGAGGTCGCCGCCGCCTCGTGACGAAACGAGGAGGTCTCCCCGTTTCTGCCCTTGCCCCTTTCAAAATTATCGACGCTCGACACTATTTGGTTCTCTAAGCTGGTCGACGCTACGTTCGGACGATCGTCCGATCGTCCGAACCTGCCCTTTGTCTCATGGACAGACGCGCCGCTGCTTCTGGGATACCTGCCGTATGGACGACGAGGGCCCACACACCCCACCCTATGGATTCCATGTGTTTTTTATTCTTATGGTTTATGGTTTTATTATGGTTCATGCGGATGACATATGCTTTTCCTCCCCTTCTGGTATGCTCGCCTTGACGCTGCAACGCTGCTGGTCTTGTGGTCCCGTCTATGACGATCTCCTTGCGTTTCCCTTGCTTCGCGGCTTCACTTGACAATTTTGTGTATCGGTTTCAACGCATACATACCCCCTCATCTCATCTCATACACGGAATGGCCACAGAAAAAGAACACCCAAAAACACGGAAAAAATTCAAGGTCTATTGTATCGTCTTTCGTTTAATAAATTATTTCGTGCTGGCTGTATTAGGTCCTTCGTTTCCTTGGTTCCATTTTGTCCATTACCTTTTTTCCCTTTCATACTGGGCTTTTTTGATGCGTGTTTTATTACAGTCAGGTGCTGATATAGAATTTGGTGTTTTGTATGAATTTTCATTCATTTTGAAGCATGACTCGACTCAGCGGATTTATATATGATGCTGGTGATGATCGTCGCCGATGGCAACCAACGCGTTCGCGCTAATGTGAAACGGGTAAAGGGTAATCATTTCTAGCCAGCACAACAGACCCGCCCGGCTCACATCAGCCCAAAAACCCAACTGGCTGATTTTTAAAAGTCCCATCTGTTGAGCGTGATCCAACGATCAACGGACGCTCGTGCGCGTTATCACGTTCTCGCGTTGCTCGCTGCGCGTGTGTGGTTGCGTGTCCCTTTAGGCAATGTTGCTGGTTTTGGGCTGTGTTGAAGTTGGACGTTTTGAGTGTTCGGGCCTCGTGCCAGCCCACCCTGGATCCGAGGAGGAAGGGATCCTTTGCGTGTGCGGCACGTTGTGGATGTCAGCTTAGTTGCACGTCGTGGTGACGCGCAGGCTGTTTTGTCTCTCTTATTGAACACGTAAAAATGACAGGGTTTTTTTTGATTTATTCGTGGCGTTCCGTTCATTATCCATCGATCTAACCTATCCCATCGATGGATATACTGCGTCTCGGGTGCGGTGTGCGGACGCGGTGTATATAAACATTAACTGACTGTGCAATGTGCCATGTGCCGAAAAAGCAAAAGGCTCTCTGACAAACACTGCCAGGCAACGGATCTTACCAGGTTGCTTACTCACTACTGCACGGCATGAGTACCCCCGTTTAGGCGGGAGTTAGTCAGTCACGGACCGACTCTGACTGCTCTGCTGACCGACATCATCATCCTCGGAGAGAGAGAGCTACTTGTACGTGATCCGCGATGATGAGGACACTTCGGCCTAGACTTGCACGGAATGAGCGCCGAGCCGGGCCACGTGTCAGAGGCCAGCATCAGCGCCCAAGGTTCATCGGGTGTCCGTGCCCGTTCCGCTCCGCTCCGTTCAGTTCAGTTCCCAGGGGCCATGTCCCCCCCACAAAGATAACCTTGACTGCGGACGTTGCGCGGCGAGGCGATAGAGTGGGAGGGGGAGGAGGTGCTCTTGCACCCTTCATGCTACCCTATCCCTGCTCCATCCTGGTTGCACGCTTAGGGTGGTGGTGTCCCTCCTCTGAAGCCGGGCCGTGTCTTTTTTTCCTTCCAACGTGTAGGTTGAGTCATGTTACACTGCCCAGGTCCGTCTGTCACCCCATGGAGCAAGACAGCGTTGCATGCACAACTTGACGCGCAAAGGACAAGACGGCTAAGTTCTGTCACACGCGATCGTACACTAGGGGGAGACACAAGCGCTCATTCTTCCGTCGCACGAGTATTGAATTTCGGGTGCTTGCGGCGTTTTCCATGTGGCCGAACCCGCGGGAAGGTCGGATCTGTGAGGCTTTAGCGTGTGGGCCCGAGGTCAGGCGGACGGTTGTTGCTTGTGGGTAGGCCGGCGTAGATGATGGTTGTTGGTGGTTCGGGTCTAGACAGGGAATAAAGGGGTGGGGGGTCGCTTTTGCCTATTCGTCGCGTTTGTGCTCGAAGGTTTTTTTTTCTCATTTCAAATTTTTTTCTTCTTATTTTCCTTCTGTGCTGGTTTGAAAATGGAAAAAGACGGGGTCAGCTGGTCTCTGTCGGTGAGTTGATGGGTTGGCGGTGGTTCACAGTGTCTGACAGGATACATCAGGGGGACGGAATTGAAAAAAAAAGGGTCCAGTTCGACCATCGTGGTGGAGGTACAAAGAAGAACTAACCGTTCTTAGAGTAGTACAACATTGTTGTCCTATCGATCTCCTTGAGCAATGAGCAGCGAGTAAATGATGGTTTGGTACACGCTGAACATGCCACATGTCGTCGTGTGTGTATGGTCGTGCGGGATAAGCTGACATGCGGGCCGGAATCAGATCCGTTGAGAGCGATTTTACGGTTTTGGAGAAATCGATCGTGATCGTCCAGTCAGTTCAGTGATTGTTAGTCGGACCCTTTTCTGCAATCACACTACACTGATCCGTGGAGAGTTTGGAATCTTAGCTTGTTGGACGGACTTCGAAGGGGGTTGGACAGTTGGACAGTTGGACGGAGGTTGTTCTCACAAAACGACATCGACGTGGAGTAACTCGTGATCGCGTGACCAGGTGGATTCATCCGTGCGAAAACATCAGTCTGCGGGTTTCGGGTTGAACGTTGAACGGTTGAACAGTAATGTGTAATCGTTGGAAGGGCTGGAGGGTGGGGCACTCCACCCATGGGTTTTTCTCGCATCCTGTCAGGTTCCACCAGGCTAGCCTCATGCTGCCCCTTGAGAATGGCTTTGTCGAACCGGCTCACTTTCAATGGAGAGGTACTCAGTACCCCGTATGGAGTAACTGACTGACTGCTTGAATGAACATTTGGCACGTACTGTCACCTCTCGCTCGGGGTTCATTTGCGGTTCTTGGATCAAGGTCGAGTGATGTGGGCAATAATGTTCATGAGGTGTAAAGGATTAAATGACGAGGTGCCGGCGGAAATGCCAAGGTTGCACGCTCATGACGCATGTCTGGTGCGATGCAAGAGCCGAGTCTCGGGCTGAACGTGTGCGCGCTATGACGCAACTTCCCATAGGGGCTCTTTCAGCTCGGAAAGTTGGGCAACCTTGCGACGATGCGGAGCAGCAAGGGGTTGAGATTGACATTATACATGGGTGCGACGAAATTCTGGAGAGGTTGATGGTCAGACGCGCGTCCCCCATCCTGTGTGCGTCGAGAAGGAAGTAGATGGCGATCCCCCACGCATTGTCTCCGTGGTGGACAACGCACGCGCCTTGGCTTCGCATGCGGGGATAACACAAGCGCTGCGCTGTGTGCTCACCTAGGTTCCTTCCAGCTGCTGGGCCTTCGCGGGTGCTGACTGGGCACCTGCCCCCTTCATTGCCTCCAGATTGTATAGGACGTTCTTGCGATACTTGCCAGCGAGGTCTGCAGCCGTCTTCACGATGGTGTTGGCACGGATGATTTCCTGCTCCGAACAGGGGAGAAGGGGGACACAGCAGATCAAAATGAGGCGTGAGCGGGGAGATGCTAGTGCTACGTACTTCTAGGCAGTGATTGAGCTCAGAAATCAGCTCGGTGCATTTGGCCTGGAGAGCCACATGATGGCTGTGATGAGAGACGAAAGAAAGCGGCCGCAGCGGCGAAGATAGCTCACGGTGTTCTTCAATATCCGTTCGAGTAGCACCGCCTGTCGTTCGGCATGCGGGTTTTCCATGGAGGCGCACCAATGGCAGCAGGGGCTGCCGACTGGGATACGCGTCGCGCAGGAGACACAGCCACACGGCGAGCGCGCTAGTAGAATATGCAGCAGCAGTAGCAGCAGCGGCGGCAGTACCAACAGCAGCACCAGCAGCAGCAGCAGCGACCGCATCAC
Source organism: Clavaria fumosa (assembly GCA_951802425.1). Lineage (NCBI taxonomy): Eukaryota > Fungi > Basidiomycota > Agaricomycetes > Agaricales > Clavariaceae > Clavaria > Clavaria fumosa. The sequence continues at coordinate 360,873 of OX637802.1, read as the reverse complement.
CGCGCACCCCCATTGCCAACACAGCAGCACCTTCTTCATGGTCGTCCCTTCCGGTCACTCGGAGAAACGCCTGCTCTGGCATCCGCGGCGGGACAACAAGTTCGTCGTTGGAGATGCGTCGTCGATCACGCTTTACGAGTGGGCCCCGGACTATGCTGAGATCAGGCATGTCGCGGCGCAACACGACCTGCAGGGCATGAAGGTCCGCGACTCTGTTGTTGTCTTGCTCCTCTTTTTTTAGTTGATTTTTTGTGGCTCATGTCGGGGGGATAGTGCTTTGCGTGGTCTCCAGACCCCGCGTTTGGCGACCTCCTCGCTGTGGGCTTCGCCACTGGCAGGGTGAACCTGACGCGTCTGGAAGTCACCAAGCACGCGCGGCACAGCGTCTTGTCCAGCAAGCCCATCGTCTCCCTGAGCGTGCGCAATCCTCGGCCCTGCAATGCGCTCGCGTTCAACCCCGAAGACCCCAACTGCCTCGCCGTCGGACTGGACAGAGTCAAGGGAGACCACAGCCTCATGATCTGGGACATCCACTCCGCCGTGCCGGCCCTGTCTCTCATCCCAGGTATGTGCGGTCCAGCTCCTCCGCGTCTGTTAGACTCACGAGCGCGATCGCGCGTGTGTGTGTGTGTGCGCCCGCGTTAGATCAAGGCCCGCGCGCCGAGGCGCGGCTCACCCTGCAGCACGCCGCGACCGAGTCCGTATCGGCCCTCGCCTTCCTCCCGCAGTCGCCAGACCTCCTCCTGGCGAGCATCTCCCACCGCTGGCTGAAGGTGTTCGACGCGCGCAGCTCCGCGCACGCAGTCTCCAGCCTCGCGATCAAGGTGCACGGCCTCGCGCTCGACCCGCTCGACCACAACCGCTTTGCGTGCTTCAGCGACCGCACGGTCACCGTGTTCGACGCGCGCCGCATGGCGGGCTCGCTCATCGCCTTCACGGATCGGGACGCTGCCGCGGACGGCGCGGGGCTCCATGGCGCGGGCGCGTATTCCACCCTCGAATTCTCCAGCACGCGGCGCGGCATGCTTGCCACCCTGGGGCGGGACGCCGCCTACGTGCGCTTCTGGGACCTGCAGCAGACTTGTAGTGCGGTGGGCACGTCTGGCATGCGGTCTGATCGCTCCAGAGAGTCGTCGATCAGCAGGGTGCCGCGGCTGTCGTGGGCAAACCTTTCGTGGGCTGCACCACCTACAGGCCCGCAGGCGGCACAGGGGGACCCCTCTTTCCCGCCCTCCTCGAGTCTTGTGCTCTCTGACACCCGTAAAAGTGAACACCCCTTCCCTCCCTATATCTCCGAGCAAACAGTCTAACTAATGTCTTCCAACCCTCCAGCGAAGGAGTTCAATCGGCCCCTCGCGTCTTTCGCGCTCGTCCCGAGTGCGCAACGACACCCCCTCACATCCCACATCATGACCGTTAACCGGGACGGCGACGTCGAGTTGTGCGCCGTGCACGACGCGCCCAGACAGGTATGCTGGAGCGGCCGCGGCGAGCTCTGCGTCGGCGCCGGGCAGTACATCAGGACGTTCCCCGGGTTCGACCCGCAGTCCGAGCCGACGAAGGACCCGTGGGAGATCCTGAACATCCCGTCGTGGGTCGCGAACGACCGCCTGCTGCCGGACGGCGGCTTGACGGAGTTCCGGAAGCGCGGTGTCACGCCGCCGACTATACTGCGCACCGAGGCGGCGGCGTCGCCTGCGCTGCACCCGCTCGCCCCGAAGCCGCTGATCAGCAGGCTCGCGAAGGACCTGACTCGCAGCCCGTCGTCTTCGCGAACGTTTCGGGTCTTCACCTCTGCTGCGGACCAGGTCCATTTAGTCGAGGCTGACGCGTCGGTGGGCCGCTCGGCTCACGACAACCTGAAAGTCGTGTCGAAACGGCGATCGCAGGATAGAAGCTTGTCTAGGTCGAGGAAGACTATGCTCGGTCACGTCATCGAGCAGGACGTGTTAATGGTCATGCGGAAGAGAATCCTGCAAGGCTATGGGCTCAGTGAAGTGCGGACAAGTTTCTTTTATAAATCAGTATCTACTGTGGAGCGCTGACTGCTGTGACAGCCGTATAAGAACCAGATTTTGACCAGAGATGACGACGCCAACAACACGAGCCTGCCTGAGCTCTGGTGGTGGGTCAACCGTACGTTGTTATTCCCCTTTTCACAAGGAATAAATTGCTCATGCTTGCTGTCCAGATGTGAAAGATTTGTTCTCGATACCAAGCCCGAAAGTTCACGGCTTTGATTTCACTTATCAAGGACTACATGGCGTCTGGGAAGGGTTTACGCTATCCGACGATCCCAAAGGCATGGTCGCCCATAGAGTCTATTCCACATCGGCTTCGACGTCACCAATGCACCCTCAGTTACCAAGAAGTGGCTCTGCTATCCGAGTGAGGACGTCGTCCAGCCTCGGGAGCGGGACGCGCCAGGATGACCTACACGGCGACTTCCAAGCTGCTGTCTCTGCTGTGGTTGCCCGCCAGGGGACCGAGGCTACTACTTGGAAATCTTCGGCAACAACGTCAAAGTTGGCTCAGCGCCAGCTTGCACTTCAGCTCTGTGGCTGGACTTTAAGAGACGATGATCTGACGTCCACCCTCAAACGGTAGCCCACAATTCACCTGTTCCCCGTTGAACGTTTACTGACAGAGCTTCTTAGCTGGGAGAAGGAGGGCAAGCACTCAAAGGCAGCATGCTGGATGGTATTTACGCGGCAGTTCCCCAAGGCCGTAGAATTGTTGATGCGAAGCAAAGGTTTGCCCTGCCACTGACTTCGCTATTCTTGGTCACTCACGCAAAGGCACAGACGAATCCCATCACATGATGTCTGGGACTCTTGCCGCACTGACTGTACAAGGCGCCGCGAATGTCAATATCAACCCTCAGCTGCGTGAACACTGCGAGCGCCTCATCGTGCGGCTGCAGGATCCTTACTTCCGCGCCCTCCTTACTTATCTCACCTCGAACGACTGGTCCGAGGTGCTCGAGGAGGAAGCCCTGCCCTTCCGTGAACGGCTCGCCATCGCGTTCCAGTTTCTGGATGACAAATCGCTGTCCTCGTACCTTCGACGGAACAAGGAGAGCTGTTGTCAGCGTGGCGATATCGAGGGGCTCATCGTGACGGGGCTCACTCCCATGGGGATGGACATCCTCCAGAGCTACGTCGATCGGACAGGCGACGTCCAGACCGCGGCCATTCTGTCGTCCTACGTGTCGCCAGCTCGGTTCGAGGACTCAAGAGCCGCGCGATGGCTCGATGCGTACCGAGATTTTCTCGATGGTCTGAAGCTGTTCCACCACCGGGTGCAGTTCGACATCGAGCGCGGTCGCATGTTGCAAGCGGCCAGCAACATCGGCTCCAGGGGTGAAGAGATGGCACACGATGCTTGGGTGACCAAGCAGATTTTGATTCGCTGTAGCTACTGCAACAAAACCATCGGCACGCCCTCTAAGCAGGATCAGAAAGTAAAGCGCTATTAACTCTTTCGAGGGATTCTAATGTTCATTCCTAATCTCATCTTTCAGCCCACAACATGCACGACCTGTGGCCGATCCCTGCCACGTTGCTCGGTATGTCTGTTAACGCTAGGCATCGTGCAAGACGAAGAGCGCGATCAGGAACTCTCGCGCACACAGCACCGCGGTGAGTGACTTTTTCTCCCTCATACTTTGACCCGAAGGGGGTTGATCAATTCATTTCGTCAACTACAAAACCGACCAGATACGATGGACGACGCGATTGTGATTTGCCAGACATGCCGCCACGGAGGCCATGCGGCGCACATTATGGACTGGTTCGGCGGGGAGGGTGGATCGAGGTCGCGCGGCGTATGTGCGGTCGCGGATTGTGAATGCCGATGTGGCGAGGAGATGTGATTTGTCTCTTCCCTCTCTCATATTGTACGGGCACACAGTCTAGGCAAGATGCGCCGCCACCCCCTTACTTCAGCTGCAGGTCTCCGCGGATGCCAGGAGATCACCATCCCGCGTCGTCAACCCTGCGAGCGCTTGACTGCGGTGATGGCGCCACGCAGATGGATCGATAAGTTATCTCTATCATTGTATTGTGACATAAGACGTGGATGTGTCGTACATGCATTGTCGTGCAGAGGGGGAACAGGGGATGAATTGCGATGTTCGGATTTAAAAAAATTAAGTTCGTTTGGTCATGAAAATCGAACCACTCTATTTCCGCATGCGAAATTTTGGATTTGCCTCGGTGGAAGGACACAAGATGCTGGAGAGAAAGAGAATGCGAGAGAGATGGCCGGGTATCGAGGATCAGACAACTCGCAACCATCAAGGGAAGTGAGGTCAAATTCGATCCTGTGTGATCGTGCCTTCTTTGAATCACCCCGCTCTGTCCCCATAAAGAAGATGTCCTCAAAAAAGAAAAAAAAAAGAGCGCAAGCTCGTCATCGGGTGAGCCCGCTGCGCAGTTCCATGGACGGCTGTTGGTACGCGTAGCTCGAGGTGCCGCGCGAGCGCGCGCTCTGCTGGGTCGAGTATTGCTGGAACAGCGGCGTTGCGGTCGAGCGCGGATCGTCTTGGTAACGCGTGCCGCGCCCGTCCTCCGACAGCTTCTCCACGGACAGGGACGCCGCGGCCGCCGTGGCAGCTGTCGGGTCGCCGATGCCTGCACGCGTTCCCCAACCAGTCTAGAACGAGAAGGAAATGGGTCAGGTGGCGTGGTGAGGGGGGAGCGGAGAAAACTTTGGGGATGCACCTCGTGGAGCGTGCAGAGAGCGTATAGTTTCATGACCGCAAAGTAGTAGCCGAAGAGAATGAACGCAGGAACATGTATGATATCCTGCGGTCGATGCCAGAGGTGCGGGAGGAGCTTGGCAGTACGCGTTGCGAGTAGCCATACAATATAACTAAGGAGAATGTTCCTGTTGTAGCACTTGAGCACCTGGACTGGGGACTCGATATGAGTATTAGGGGTCACTTACCACCATGGCAAATGGTATCCTCCTGCGTGTGATGTAACGGTACTTTTGTATATCAGATTTGCTACGAGGCATGGTCCAACAAGAAGCGTAAGCGGATTAAATAGTTTGTCAACCTTTAAAACGGCAGTATCACTTGAGTAACAAAGTGGCGAGGACAAGACGATTTCAGACAAACTCACCATTGTGTAGGCCACATAAGGATACGCCGTCCAAATATGCCGCTCTATGAATAATGATCTCAAGTCCGAACGCCATGTATTCCTCGTCCACCTTAAGACCTGCTTAAGGAACCTCCAATTAGGTTTCATCGTGCTGAGCAGCTCTGCTTCTTTGCAGCATTGAACATAAGTACTCCACCCGTGGCTGACCATCCATCTTGTCAAGAATTTATCATCCCCTGAATTTAGCTGGTATTTCCCGAGCCAATAATCGTGTGTAAAGCCGTGCAAAAAATCAGGATCTTTCAGGATGATAGTACGGTATGCGGCTGTGCGTCCAGAAAGACAGGGCAGACCCCCATCGATGTGCGTTGAAGCAGCAATCTCAATGTTCCGGAAGGAGAGACGAAAGGCGGCAAGGACTTCCCACACGGTCATGCTTCGACCACAGGGCTTGACGCGTTGGGAAGTACCTACCCCGCCGATTTTTTGGTCCTCGAAGCAGGCAAGGACATAGGGCAGGAGAGTTGGCGGCCAGATGACGTCGTCATCCGCAAATACGATGATGTCGGTGGTGGTATTCTTGATGCCGTGCGACATCTGCAGGCGCTTGTTCGCGAAGGGCACAGTGAGTACGCGGATGCGGGTCGGGTCGACGGCGTTGGCGAGCTCTTGTAGCGGGCCGAGCATCTTCTCCTCTGTGATGATAATGACTTCCTTGGGGTTGCCGACGAGCCAGCTCTCGGCGGCCTCCTTAAATTCCTCGCCCGCGTCGATGGTGGGCACGATGATAGTGACGTCTTCAGAAGGGATGTACGTGGGGTTCTCGGGGAGTGGGATGGGCTTGTACGCGAAAAAGGCGGACAAACGTATCATGTACCACAGGTACCTGTAGAACCTGCGAGGTATGAAATGCACTCAGACAACTAGCGGTAGCGACGCCAAAGTGATGGCGGTGACTCACCCAATCACGCCAAACGGTAGGACTGGATCCGTTAGACCTGGTCTTTTAGACGAGAAGAGAGAGGACTCACAAATTGGGAAGTCGTCGGATGTTAAGTACAACATTTGGGAGAAAGAAAACCGTAAAATCCGGCGAAAAAGAGGGTCGCTGTTGAGACGTAGCGACAGCAAGAAAGAATGTGGGGAGGAGGAGGAGGAGGTAGGAGGAGGAGGAGGAGGAGGGGAGAGAGATGAGGTAATAATAATATGGAACGGAGAAGATGGAAACAAACAAATAAATATACTATTTATACTTTTGTGATTGATGCATATATTTGACTTGTTGGACTTTGTGATGGAAGCGCGGCCGTCAACGCGTCAGCCACCAGGCTTGGCTTAATTACTTGTCTCCATGTGTGAAATCGTTCGCCTTTCTGCTTTCTGTTTTGGGCTAGACCGACTGTTGAGAGAGACCTGTGCAAAGCTTCGAGTAGTAAGTAATTGATGGTGCGATTCTACCCCACGTCGGATGAACCGGACCGGATTCTCGGAGTTTCAATAGCTTTGGATCTCAGCTGGTGGAATGCTGTACCGATGGAGAGTGGCAGACATGGTCCGGTTGGCTTGCTGGAAGGTTTTCGAGTCTGAGGCAGAGGCTAACAAGGTGAGGTAGGCTGGTGTCTTGACTTGTAGTCATTTGAGAATATTAGCCATAGCATTGTCCAGATTACATTGCAGTCACAGCATTGCAAAAAGAGAGAGAGAGAGAAGAGAATACACGAGCGTCGTCAAAGAGTTGGTGACCATAAAAGGCAACGATGCTACTATCTCTGTACTAGTCTTGGTTTTTTGAGAAAATATGATGCCTAAAATATCACGTGATATTAACATCACTCACAAATATCTAGTCATCATCCATGTCCTCAAATCCAACTACAGGCGTGTTCCATTTCCATCTCCCTTCCAAGAATCCATTCGCAGTGTCCTCTAGCACAATCTCATTGCGTTTCTGTACATAGACCTAGTAACAATGTTGGAGCTTTCAGATAATTGGGGATAATACAATTGCTAACCGTCTTATCAGTCACTCTCTGGCGGAGATTGGCAATATTCTTCGGCTCGATTGGCGATTCTAGTAACTCTGAAAGGTCTTCTACAGCTTTCTCTAGATCACTGTCGTATACAGCATCAGAGTATTCTTGACATCGCATATTCCCGCGGGAAAAATCGACTCACCGCTGATTATCCTCAAACAGCTCCTTTTGATTCCCTTTCTCCAGGTAGTACGCCATCGCATACGTCCACTTTAGTGTAGTCCGGCACTTCTCCACCTCATCGACTGCTTTCTTCATGAACTGCACTTCAATGTACGTAAACTCAGACGTAACCTGCATTTCTTCCATCTTCTTCTCGGTCTTGGCATACAACTCGTGAGACAACTGGATGGATTGCTCGTGATTTGACCAACGGTTGTAGTACTGCCAAGACAGAAACACCAACGTAAAAAAAAAAAGGGTCATCGATGCTGCGGGTATAAAATAGTAATTTGACACACGTGTAAATAGCGTTCCAGCGAGGCTCTGCTTTTTGACTGCGCATCGCGTGCTTCGACGCCCGCCCTCTCGTCAAATCGGTTGCACGAATACCATGCGGTTCCGTGTTCCGCCCATGGCCCTATAGAGAGTTATAAGCACCGCAAAACTGGACCCGCTTATCGTTGAGTATATCCCTACCCATGCAGACCCAGCAGAATTCGTGTTTGCACTTCTTGCAAGTCATATGGCTATACACGCCAGATTGAACAGATAGCGACAAGGAAACAAAAAAAACCCACTTGCATCCGCCGTTCTTTTCGATCGTGCTCTGGCAGTTGGAACACTCCTTGGTATGGCTCTTGATCCAGTTGGCCGTTTCGCTATCGTCACGGCACTTCCTCAGCCACAGTTTGCTGACGGCGCATATTAAGGGTCGGTGGTCTCTATCGATGTCGCAACCGAAACAAAATATATGCTTGAGCGAGTACCCGCACGTGACGATGGGGACGGTGGAGCTGAGGGAGGATTTGTGCGAGGCGGAGGGGCAAGAGACAGTGAATGTGCAGGACGGATAAGGGCAGTACTTGAGATTCGGGTTCGACGCTACAAAGTGGCGAATGATGAGCTCGTGGAACCGGTCTGCGGTTAGGGAGTTGGCGCCGACGGCGTTGATGATGAAGGGATCAGGGGAGATGACAGAGCAGCCTTCGGCCATGCACCGGATAGAGATCTCCCCTTCGTCATGGACCTTGCCGCTGAAGTATGCTTTCCAACAGTCGTGGCAGAACAGGTGTTCGCAGGAGAGCGCGAGCGTCTTCGTCTGGGAATCGTCGAAGCAGATCTGGCAGACGAACGGCTTATTCGACTCAATGGTTGTGGAAAGAAGGGCGGCGGGACTGTCCGCGTGCCGTGAGTTGGAGGACTTGAAAGATTTGCTAGCCTCGGCCGACCGGCGAGTCAGACGGCGTATAACGGAGGACCCGGAGCTGCGACTGGCTGCACTTGGACGCGAAGAAGGTGGAAGGGGCTTCTCGTCTGGTGGGGATATACCAGCCTTGACAGAAATGGAGGCAGCGTTGTCCATGTACTTTTCGATGAGACGCTCCTTGTTCCAATCCATGTATCGCAGAAGCAAAAACGCAGTGCTGGCCTGTGAACGAATTCGAGTAGACGGAGAGCAAAGGTTCTGTGAATGCGAGTCCATTGCGGGAGAAGGAACGACAACTCACATCGACGCCGAATATGCCACTGATGTGATCGACGTCTTGTTGGACCAACCTCTCGACGGCGGACTGTGTTAGTGAGTCATATTGAATGTCATAGACCTTGCGCTTTACTCCTGAGAGTTGGAAGTCGTCGGGGAACGTGTCGGCTTCGTCGTCGGAGGGCGCCGAGTCTAGTAAGCAACGTCTGAGACAAAGAGCTTCGAGTTGGACACCAGCGACAGCTTACCATTGTCCTCGGGATCGGCCATCTCCTCATAATCATCGTAGTAGTCGTCTTCTGACATACAGCCGTCGGAGGACATGGTGGATAGGCGGTATAGAAAGAGAGAAGAAATGGCAGATCGCCCACTGCACACCGAAGCAAGCCTTTAGACGCCCTAGACGGGATATTTGTCTCTGTGTATTTCGACCATTCAGTCTCCGAATCGAGTCATCCGCAAATTGAGAACTGAGTCAGTGAGACATACGATGATGACTTGGACTTGGACTGAAAGACTTTTATCGAAGGGGGGAGGGGGGGGGGTGTTTCAATGTCGTCGTCGAGGCCAGTTTCAATTTCATTTTTGACTTGTCGCGGTATTTTTGAGAGGGAGAGTCTGTTTTTTTTACTGTACTTATGCGATTGTTTTCGCATGCCATTTCTGTCATCATTGCTTGTGAAACGCGTTACTCCTCTTCATCGATTCCACTATCAGTGGTGCACATATCCAGGTATTAGAAAAATGGCTACCGAGTCATCTGGCACTCATAAGGATCCAGTCACCGGAGAGTTGATATCCAAAACGTCAGTTGTTCATCTGCTCAGATAATTTGGCGGTGAAGCACTCATGCAGACTCTCAGCGAACTCAAGCGTAGAGAAAAGCAGCGCGCAAAGGAGGAGAGAAAGGCCGCTGTATTACAGCAGGCCCCGCAGGATACGCAGAGTGCCCAGGCTATGCAGAACCCTAACGAAGATAATCTGAATCCTAACGTGTGTCGATTCCATCTGACCAACGCTGACCCCAGAGACTGAACCATCATCAGCAATACTATGAATCGCGCTGCCGTGCCGTCCAGGCCCTCCGCAAGTCCCAGTCGCCTAATCCCTATCCACACAAGTTCGATGTATCCATTTCCCTGGCGGCCTTTGTCGAAAAGTACGGTCAACCCGGCAAGATCGCGCCTGGCGAAAAGCTGTTGGACGTCACGGAGTCCCTTGCGGGGCGCATTCACAACATGCGTTCTTCTGGACGAAAGCTCCGGTTCTACGACCTACACGGCGAGGGCACCAAGGTGCAAATCATGGCGACGTTGCAGTGAGTCATGCCCTCCGACCCGCTCCGGCATTCTCATCGTGCTTCATATATGCGCGCAGAGACCAAGCAGAGTTAACATCCTTTATTGAGAAGCACGACATTTTCCGGCGGGGCGATATCGTCGGCATCGTCGGCCACCCATCGCGCACGAAGATGGGCGAGCTGTCCATCTCGCCGCCTTCTTCATCTGACATCACTCTCCTCGCTCCGAACCTCCATCAACTGCCCTCTGGCCACTTCGGGCTCAAGGACCAGGAAACGCGCTATCGCAAGCGCTACCTAGACCTCATCCTCTCCGACGACAGCCGGCGTATCTTCATCACGCGAAGCAAGGTCGTCAACTACATTCGCCGCTTCCTCGACAAACTTGGATTCCTTGAGGTCGAGACTCCCATGATGTCCTTGATTGCTGGCGGCGCCACTGCTAAGCCATTCATCACACACCACAACGATCTCAACCTCGATCTCTACCTCCGTATAGCTCCGGAGCTCTATCTCAAGGAGCTCGTTGTCGGTGGTCTGGATCGCGTGTATGAGATCGGGCGCGTGTTCAGGAATGAAGGCATCGATGTCACACATAATCCTGAGTTCACCATCTGCGAGTTTTACATGGCATATGCAGACATGTTCGACCTCATGGATATCACAGAGAGTCTCCTGGAGGGTCTCGTCAAAAACCTATTCAACAAGACCACGCTAGAGTTTCACCCCGACGGCAAGGACTCCAAGCCTTACATTGTCGACTTCAAGAGACCGTGGAAGAGATATGACATGATTGAAACACTAGAAGAGAAGCTGGGCGTCAAATTCCCTCCTACAGACACGTTGCATACAGACGAAACAAATGAATTCCTCAAGACTCTCTGTGCCAAGGTTTCCCTTTCATACGTTCTCTTAACGACTTCTAATATGTGCTCTACAGCATGGAGTCGAATGTGCTGAACCTCGAACGAATGCTCGGCTACTCGACAAGGTGTGTGGTAACTTCGTGGAATCTCAACTGCAATATGACAGATCCATTCCTCGCAGCTCGTTGGCGAATATATCGAACCGCTCTGCAAGTCCCCCTCTTTCATAGGTAAATCAACCTTCCTCTTGCTCTTCCACTCGCTGGCTGCGACCTCCCTTCTCACACCTGCACGTTAGTTGGGCACCCGCAGGTGATGTCCCCGCTCGCCAAATGGCATCGTTCGCGTCCAGGCCTGTGCGAGCGCTTCGAAGCCTTCATGTGCGGCAAGGAGATCTGCAACGCGTACACCGAGCTGAACGACCCCTTCGAACAAAGGATGCGCTTTGAGGAGCAGGTGGGACTTTGCTGTTACCCACCCGAAAGGGCTCACGTTGATTTTTACCCGTCTAGGCTCAGCAGAAGAGTCAGGGCGATGATGAAGCGCAGGCGGTCGATGAGACTTTCATAGACGCGTAAGTCGCCCAAGCCGAATATTCCAATGAACCTGCTTTTCGATATTCTTTCCAGCTTGGAACACGGTCTGCCTCCTACCGCCGGCTGGGGAATAGGCATCGACCGTCTAGTCATGTTCCTTACCAACTCGAACAGTGAGTTGCTCTTGGTGCACTGTCATTGGAGACTGACATACAAATTTGTCGTGTAGATATCAAGGAGGTCCTGTTGTTCCCGGCGATGAAGCCTATAGAAACAGCTCCGACACACGAAGAGCCGACGTCGGACAAAGCGTAGAGGTTATAATACTTCGTGACGTATGTTGTACCTGCTAGCATAGACAGCGGGCTGAAAAAATGTAACCCGTTCGAGGGAAATGGCTTAATCCGTGATATAAGCTCAATTGTTTCTAAGATACACCCGGTCACTACGCGAATCTACTGTCTTAAGTTCTTTGTTCTCTAGTCAACGTCCATCCCTCCAGGGCGACCTGCTTCCGCTGCCGCGGCTTCGTCAGTCGTCTTCGGGTTCTTAGCCTCACCAGCAGCGGCAGGATCGGGAGTGTCCGTCCTGGGCGTCTGCGTGCCACTGGGCGTACCAGTACCGGTAGGTGTGGGAGCCGGCCGCGGCTTAGGCTTGTTCATGATGGGGTGTGCCAAGTAGACAATCTCATCCCTCTTCTTGTTGATCATCTCAGAAGTCAGCTGCACGGGATCGTCGCTCTTGGGGCGTTCATTCTGGCGATAGTGTTGGTCTTCGAGCCACTTCTGCATCGTGGCGACGCGCTCTACGACAAGCTGCTTGTCCTTCTCTTCTATGTGCGCATAGCGCTCGTCGCCTGAGGTCGCCTGCGTCATGTAGCCGTGCAGCGTCTCGCGCAGCGCAATGGTCGCGCGCGGCCGCTCCTCTGACTCGCGGTACCGGAACGCGATTGGGTCGCCGAGTACCTTCAGCGCGTCCAGGCGCGACACGTACGCTGACTTGGACGCGTCCTCGCCTTCTTCGCTGTACAACCAATCTTGCGCCTCATCAAGTGCGACCAGCAACTTCTCTTTCTCTTCAGGCTTGACGTAAAGAGCATAACGATCGTCGAGTTTGCTCCTCATATCGTAGATGTATTCCTCCAATGCATTTTTACGGTCCTGTGGAGAGGGCATTGCGTAAGTGGTGGAAGACGGAAGAAAACATCAGGGTGGAAGCGAACCTCTGTGTCCATGACCAGCTTGTCAGCTAAATGCAATTCAGCCTCTTGTTCCTTCAGACGCTCCAATGTGGTAGAGTCAAGAGAAGATGAAGAACAAACAGTTGGAAGGGGGCGCTTGATGACAGTTCTCTTCTTCTTGGCCGGCTGGGCCTGTTCTCCATCTACTTCCATGGGCTGCTGCTCTTCCTTCTCTTCGTATTCCTCCAGGTACGCGCTCTCGAACGTCAACACACCGTGCAGGTTCAATCGAGTCTTCACCTTTACGACGGACGTGTCGCTAATTTTAGTCTGACCGTCAGGCGTGACGCTCTTCACGGTGACCTTCGAGATCCAGGGATTAATGCCGCCGGGAAGGGCAGAGGGGTCAACGTACGACGCCTCGACTTCGAAGGCCTCGCTTCGGTGGAACGTGAGGATTTTGGTAGATGGGATGCTGTTTCCATGGGGAAAAACGATGATCTCGGTGTCCTCGTTTGGTTCGGCGAGGTTCGGGGGCCAGTGCGCTTTAATAGTGTAGGGCGCAATGTCGTGCATGTGGAAATCGCGCACGCGAAACGTTGGCGAGAGCATTGCGCACGCAAAGGTGGCGCCACGGGCGACGGCCTCATCCTGGTTGAGCGTCGTCGAGAGCTGTTTACCAGGGAAGACCGACTGGATGCGCGCACGCACGGCGGGCATGCGCGTCGACCCCCCAACGAGTTCGATCGAGTGGATCTGCTCGAGTGTAAGCCCCGAGTTGGCGACAGCTTCCCGTATGGTTGCGGGGATGGCATCGAGGAGTTCAATAATGAGTGACTCGAAAGTGTCTCTGCTTAGCTTGGATGACGCGTCGACGTCGCTCACGATGGACTCGACGTTCAAAGGGGCCTCGCTGTTAGCTGAAAGGACTTTCTTGAGTTTCTCGCACCCGGCTGAGAGACGGAAAGTTGCTTTGGGATTCGAGAGCACATCGATGTTGTATTTTCCTTTGAATTCCTTAGAGAAATGCCGGACGAGAGCGTGGTCAAAGTCGCGGCCGCCAAGGTTGCGATTAAAGGCCGTGCCTTTAATTGCCAGCTGTCCTTTGGAGAACGCGACGATGGCGACAGAGAGACTGGCATGTCCAGCGTCAACAAAGACAACGTGACGTGGATTCTCAGGATCTGGTAAATCAGACTTTGTGATGCCATATCCAAGGGCAACTGCTGTAGTGTCGTTGATGAGGCGAAGGGTATTCAGGCCAGCAATGGAGGCAGCGTCGAGAAGCGCCCGTCTTTGTATGTCCGTGAAGAAACCTGGAACAGAGATGACGACATCGCATACAGAAGCTTTGAGTTCCGCAGCTGCAGTGTCTCGCAGTTTGCCCAGATACATCGCGACAAGTTGTGTGGCAGAGAAAGCGTGTTTTTCGCCGAGGTAGGTGACCTGTCATCAGAGTAGCAAGTCAGTTGTTTTCAGGAGCAGAAAATAATTGAACAGACCTCTACCCCGACCGTCCCTCCTACGTCGGCCAATGAAGCATTTATAAACTTTCTCTCGACAGATTGCACGTCGGGATCGTGGAGAGTTCTGCCTATAAGCCGTTTCAAAGAACCGATGGTGTTTTTGAAATTGGCCGTCTCCTGCGTTTTGGCAGCTTCTCCGATGGCTCTCTGTTTTGGGCCAAATGCGACAAGAGATCTACACCGAATGATTTTGAGTTACGGCATCTTGAGCACTGTGAGGAACCACGCACGGCGTTGCCCGATTGGACACCTCATTAGTTATGATGTCGATGCCCCGATGTCTTGCGACTCCAATCTACATCACACGAGACGCCGCTCAGTGATCAGAACAAATTGACCAGCCGCGATGAAGGTGAGATACAGAGCGTACCTTGCTCGCCAAGGTGCCAAAATCGATTCCTACAACAGCCATTGCCTTCAGTCAGTGAATGAAGTACGGGTAATGCGAAGGTTTGAGTGTTATGAAGGAAGAGAAACTCGTCGACGACGATAGAGAAAATTGTGACACAGGATGTAATAATGAATGCGGGTCTTTGTATATATATCCCAACGCTGTAACGCGTCGCCAGATGTGGCAACTACACGTTCTCGAACATTCTGCCACACTCTCGATGTACTCGATGCAACGAGGCAACCTTGCTCCAATAGCATAGCCAACCTTTCATACGCCGTTGCACAAGGCCTCTTCGTGGTCAATGTGATAATCATGTCATTGGTCAAATTTTCGTCGCCTCGATGATGTACGACGCGCGTTGACCATGCAGTCTGGATTGCTTGTTGTGACGTTCCAAATGTCAGGTGTCACTTTAACTCTCGCATTCGATGGTCGTATGTCATGCAGGGCAACAACTCAAAGTGCCAATCTTTTTTTGCTTAAGAGCGCAGAGGCGAGTGAGGTGACTCAACAACAGGATTCACGAGGAAGCCAACGCCCTCCACCCACCGTCCATCAATGCAGGCTGGGTCTTCACATAACTCGAAGACCAACTGAAAATCTTCGGACGACTAACCCAAGTCTGAACGATGCATGGCTTACAACCCTCCTTATTACGCTCGCATGAACATCCCATACAAACCAGAATGCCTCCGCAGAGACACCATCCTTGTCACCTCACCCATGCGCTTTCGAGACCATATATTTCATAACTCCCGAACATACGACGAGCACTGGCACCTCTTAACCGCGATCCACAGAGACCATTCTCCCCCAATTCTACTCAGCAGCGTCAAGGGCCTATTCGCCATCCGGAGCATTCACCTCGACTGGCAGGCCCCTTCAACCAATCAGTCCTCCAGACCTAGACCTGTCTGACACAACGTTCGATTCACCCGAGCCCCCGGACCCACATTAGAACAAAGGAAATTCAATCCACCAAACTCTACGTACATACCTCCTAATCCCGCTATAACCCCACATTACCAATTCACGTACAATACGTACAACCGCGTCTTTGTCCTATCCTACATGTCGTGGTATAAAAATGCTGATTCAAAAAAGGGATCCACGTGAGCAGTCGGCGGAACTCAATTTTATCAATGCTCCATTTCAAGTCAAGAAGGCGAGCAGCAAAAAAACCCGGCATCACGACAGAGGAACCCAGGGACTGTCTCCCGTGGCGTCATATTTTCCAGATAGAGGCCATTACACGGTTCTCTCTCAACAGTCGACGCGATCAAGCACGCGTTCATCCTCTCCGCTTTGCTTAATGTTCAACTCGAATTCAACGCTTCGGCGTCTATGCAGCTCCTAATCTTGCTTAAAGACTTGGTATTCGTTGCCCAGTCATCTTACGTCTCTAAATGAGTGCCCGGGGAGTTAGTTCTATTCCACTCATTGCTTCCGGTTTGAGCCATAACAGCGACACTGTTCAACTTGGTCATGTCATTGGGAATACCACCGCACGCGGGGCTTATTTCGGAGGCAAGCGTCGTGGATGCTGTTGCGCGACAATTTTGTCCCCCTTTGCTGATCTGCCGGTTCACGGGTGGAACGGGCTGCCTAGAAATCAGATGGCTCCGTTCATATAAGTTCCTCTTCAAACTAACACAGATTTTGGGCTCTCTCCCGAATCTCACTCTTTACCCTACCCTTTTCCTGGAGCATGTTCGCATCCCATTTTGGCGCTCTTCTGGGCGGTTCGTTCTTTGCATTATTGTGCGTGATTCCCAGTGCTTCATTGGTCATGGATGTGTAAGCTCACCCACGCTTCGAAGCCTTTCCGGAATCCTGCTCGCGCAGGTTGTCAGCTACATGAAGATTTACCGTCAGGATTCGCGATATCTGAAAGCGCTGGTCAGTTTCTTCGTTGAATGACATTTCCTCCCGGACTAAGCCTGTCTTGACGCTACAGGTTCTCGCGGTGTGGTTGGCCATCTGTTTCCGTGTATGGCCTGCAAAGTATTGACTATTACGCAGGATGCTTGACATGTTCCATTCCGCTTTCGTTTGCGCGTCAGTATGGCAATACGCCATGGAGGACCTCATGTCCCTTGGAAATGCTCTTGTTCCTTTGCCTTTGCCGGTACGCATTCTGTGGACATTACTTTAAAGGTTCCTAAGCTGTAATTCATGCCAGCTCACGATTCTGACCACGGTGACTGTTCTCCATTTATTCTATAAGTTTCCATCCCTCAAAGTCTACGTAATAGGCCCTCATCACGCTGCTCGTCCACAGGTATGTCTCTTTTCTTTTGATGAACATATGTGCTTGTCTGAAGACTACCCCTATAGCTTTTTCACGTATCGTATTTTCAGACGTAAGGTTCGCGTCATTCCGCTTGGTATCACGCTTACGGGCGTCCTGTTGGACAGTGAGCAAGCGGAACGTTCTACTTACACTACCAATTGTCGGTGGCGCGCAAGATTATCTGAGGTTTAGAGCTGAAATTTTGCTTCGCAGGCAACCCTTGTGGTATTCCGGCTGTGTATGTCAAGTCATATCGGCTCTCTTATCTTGCTGATCGCTGTCCACTGAAATAGGTATGGCCTGCGGTAAGTGTTATGAACATGTCAACCATGGCGAATTTACGACTATTTAAAATAAACCTAGTGACAACTGCCACTTTGTATGTTATGCACATGATTATCCATCATGATTCTGATAAATCGGCAGGCTCCATTTGCGAAGCTTCGAAGTATTCATCGAACAGTTCCAAGTCAGTAAAAGAAAACATTTTTGCTATACGACATGCTTATCCGCCCATTGAAGTGGGTCTTCACACTAGGCCTGACCTTGTCATCATTCGTCGACATCCTCGTTACCGCCTCGCTGTTCTACTATCTGGGCATGGGTCGCACGCTCTCTTCAAGGTAAATCTATTACAAACCCTGTCGTCTGCTCGTGCACTGACAATGACGCAGCCTCGACGCAGTCATTGACACCTTATTATTATATGCTCTTGAGAACGGCGTGATGACATGGTCAGCACTCATCGTTGTTCCAAGTTCGTTCTCCTCGGTTGAGTGTCGCACCATATAGTGCGGCTACGGTTTCATCTACAATTACCGTATGTTCAACATCTCTAAATTTGAACAGCTAACCTGAGCAACGCAGTGGACCGTAATGTCTCATAATTTCATCTTTATGGGGATTCACTTCGTCATCGCAAAACGTTCGTATTACATATCATGCTTTGCGTCGCGACGGCTCATGTTGGCATGTGATCAGTCTATGCCAATTCCCTTCTCACGGCGTGAGTCATCCTTGGTTTAAGACGCGGCTCACGCCTAAAATACATTTTGTGCCTCAGACTCAACACCCGCCAACAAATACGACGCATGTCAACATCAGGATGCATCACGTTCTCTACCGCGCCGTCTGACCCCAGCAAATTCCGGAACAGCCTTCCGTTGACGCCTCGGCGTTGGATCACCGACAGGGCACCAAGCGTTGTGACCAAAGATTCAGTCCGGTGGAGCCACGGCTCGCGCGCAGTGCGACCGCATTCGCGGTCGCCTGCGCCTATCCTGCCCCAGCTTCGGTTCAATGCCGACACGTCGCGCGGGCCTTCGCCCTGGGGCATCCGACCGCCTGATATTGTGTATTCTCCCGCAGCTGTACCTGCGCAGCATCTGCCCCACGCGACCTCTCTGGACGCCGAATCTGTGAGTTTCGTCCACTACATCGCTTCGCGTATTCGTTTCGAACAAAAGGAAAAATTTCCTAGGCTGCTGATCTCGAATTCGGGGACCTCAGGGAAGATATTCGAACGATAGAATCCCACGAGTCTGTTGCAGGGCCTGTTTCTCCGGGGATGTCCCGACGAGCGACCTACTTCACCGCTTCTACCTCTGTGGATGACAGATCTTTACACGTCTGCGACGAAGAGAAATGACCCGAATTACCCCCGCCATTCCTCCCAGATTCTGTATCCCCCTTCCCTGATCGTGTATCCTTTTTAAGCCGATTCGGATGCAATGGACTTATGCTTTTCAGGACGTGTCTTTGGCGACAACCGCGTAGAAACGGTGAGACCCTTGAACCAGTTCAACGTGACCGGGAAGCGTTAGACGCCGAGTAACCTGGCGAGCGAAGGGATCGCTCAGATGTGAGAATGCCTCAACATATTTGCTCTTCTCAAAGTATTAGAGGCATGAATGTTCTACCGAATGGCTGGTCTTGTCGCGCACGCACTCGGTGAGGTCCGTGACGCGCACGCGATGAGTTTCGCTTCTAGCCCAGCCTTAGGGGCTCTGTGCCTTATGATTGAGCATGGTGAGGCTACGGGTGCATTTTCTCGTCAAGTCAGACCTTAGTGCCCAGAGACAACTTGAAGCTCGATGTACAAAATCTTAGATGGGAGAGCTGAAGAGCTTTCGGGCAATGTCGTTCCCGCAACACTGAGGTAGAGGATCACCCACCCAACGAGGAAGGCTTGAATGATCACGTGCTCAATCAATCATCTGGTCAAAGAAAATCCGAGTGTGGGTCGACCCAAACAGACAACCCCGCTATCCTGTGGGGCCGAAGGAGGTGGCGTGCCATGTGTTGCGTTTGTTGGAGCGGCAAAGCAAAATGCCCAACGGTGGGCTCTCCACGGTTCAGAAGATAAGTGACCCTGAGTGTCAGTGATGGCTGCAGAACAACGCAGTCCTGCAGAACAACGCAGTCCTGCAGAACAACGCGGTCCCCATCAAGATACTCCGAGGGTCTTTCACCCCGCGCGGGTGAGTGTATTTACAGATTATCAAAATCAAGTGAGCGGAAGATTCCAAATATGGTTTTGCTCCAACATCGTTTGGACATCAAAGATTGCACAACGGGTCAGTTATGCCGCGCCGCTATATGCCCTAATCCCCCCACGATATGAAGACGCGAACCTTTGTGCTTGAGCTTTCACCGACGCCTCGGATCATTCGGAACGTGCGCCCACAGTTCCGAGGCACCATCTCCGACAAACGCCGCATCACCTGACCATCCTGAACGCATGGATGGCCCACACAGCGTCCAGATATCTGCGGCCAAACCTCGACATTGATATTTATTTATACGATTGGGCGTTGCGAGGCAGGCAAGCGACAGAGTTACAGCGCGGTGGTTTCTCGGGGGGTGGCGGGCAGCGTTCAGACTCGGAGCACTCGATCCAATGTGGCGACTTCCACAAGGGGTTGCAGAAGCGATCTGCGGCCTTGAGGTAGGGACCGATGAAGGGGCATGCACCCACTTGATGTTGTCCCATCCCATCAGGACACTCACGCCGCCAAAGGAGATACCGAAAGTGCCTCACCCTCCTTGATTGTTTCATTACTAATTCAGTACTTTTGATGGATGGATGAGCGCCAAGCGCATTGACCTTGAACGTTCTTGAACAAGAAGATGCAAAGGTCAACGCACCGCAGAACAAAGCCGTTCAATGTCAGATGATTATTATAGTAGGATTAGTTTGTGTCTTTTAGTGTCTGGCTCAAGGACTCGCCTGTTAGGCAGCAGGCCGAAGCGAGAGTACAGTAACGGTACATGGATAGCAAAATTGATGTCTTTCATCATTTTCAACCTAAGATTTAACTAAATAAGGGAATTCGTCTTCACCCGATTTCAATCTACTTTCAATTACATAAGTTGGACATACGATGCCATAAGCGGTTGGTGGGTCGCCGATATCACCCACACCAAGTGCTAATGCGTTTACATTGCATGCAAATTAAGGCAAGGGCATCGCACGGTCCTCTAGTCTGCTATCCGGGACGATAATAAAGTAGAAAACTATTCGTCTTTCCGTATTTCCTGAACAAACAGGGTGAGTGCTGGGTACTTCTGGTGAGCTCGGACTTCTAAACCCTTGTTTTTTTAAGAAAATTTACTCTTCCCCGGGAGTGGAACCGGTTACGGAAGGACAGGCTTGCATCAAGGAGCCGGACGTGAAAAAACGCGAGAACTTGAAGTCGGGGGCAGTGTCTTGATTGTGTGCCTTCATCAGGGTCAATGATTGATTTCAGTAAGAGTTGCCGTAGTCGGGGTTGATTTTACATGTTCGGGTGCTTGGCCCCGCATGGAGATTGCACGCACCACTCCCAAAGGGGATGCTCATCCATTTCAGAGCTGCTATTAAAGCCCACCAGGTATGAGGCTTCCTCCGATCCTTCGTCCCCCCCGTACTCTACCATGGCTCGCAGCATTCCGGGAACATATGGCGCTCTCCTCCTCGGGGCAATCCTCGGCATCTTGTACGTATGCTCATCGTCGGTTCACCCAGGACTTATCCCGATATCCCATTCATCGATAGGCTATCAGGTGTCCTTGCCGCCCAGGTCGTCGTCTACATCAAGATGTATCGCAAAGACTCGAAGTGGCTAAAGACCCTTGTGAGTTCAATTCTCGTTGATGACGGGCCCACACTCATGGCTACCAGGTATTGGCGATATGGTACGATCAAGCCTCAGTCCCCCTTGTATCTATACCGAGTCTCCCCGCAGGACCCTCGATTCCTTGCACTGTGCCTTCATCATGGCATCGTTGTGGTGGTATCTCATCAAGCACTTCGGTGACCTGTCGAGGGTCGACGAAATTCCTTGGACGTTGCCTGTATGGCTCTCTCACTCATGTCCCGTTGCCGTTATTCTAACTTCTTTTGCCAGGTCACGATTGTGTTCACGGTAATTTGATTGCCATTCTGCTTCCGCATATTCCTTTCTCATGCACTCCGCCTTGTAGGCCGTGCTCACCTTGGCTGTGCATTTGTCAGTCCGCTTGTCGTTTCCCGCTGATGTTACAACTGAATAATTGCCTCACAGCTTCTTCATTTACCGGATTTACAAATGTACATGCGTCTCACGACGTTTGGGGTCCGCTTACATACTAATCATATTCTGGTTTAGTGAGCAAGCACAACCTGCTCCTTGTGGTTCCAATTGTAGGCCTTCCATTGTACCCGATGTTACTCGTGCTCACTGCTCTTTTTCCAGTCTATCCTCGCCGTTTGCCGTCTGTGTACGTCGAAGTTTCCAGTTTCTCCCATAATATAATATTAATTGTTTATTCACGATACAGGCTCGGCTTGTAGTATGTACAAAAACTTGAAAATGAATGTCTCCATCCTGACCCCGAATTTGCTTGCCAGCCACGACTGGAACAATGTTAGTTTTGTTGTATCTCGCTACTTGAGCCATTTACCTGACTCTGCTTCCTCGCTAGGCTTAAGCTGGGACGCTTCTCATTATTCCTCGCCCAGTTCAGAGTAAGTCCCTCGGCGCCTTGAGGCTTTCTCCGAAATGACCAACGAAATTTGTGTAGTGGATATTCACGCTGGGATTGTCGCTCTCTACAACGATCGACATCTTGATCACTGCCTCTCTTTTCTACTACCTCGGGAACAATCGCACGCTATCCGCTACGTAGGTCTTGTCGGCGTGCTTTGTTGCGACTAATGACTGATGGCGATTGCGCAGCCTGGATGCTGTCATTGATTCGCTATTACTATATGCCCTCGAGAACGGTGCCCTTACTTGGTAAGACCTTTCTTGTGTTTCGAGTTTCCGGGACTGAGCCAGAGCCAACTTAGCGCTGCTACGATTATATCTACGATTTGTGTACGCATTTCTTTTCCTTACTTCGTGACCTCGGATTGACCCTTGATATAGTGGTTGGTTATGCCTCACAATCTCATATTCATGGGTGTCCATTTCGTCATTGGAAAGCGTGAGTCTCTGCCCTGTTGTGATGGTGTTTTGGCTGTGATTGACGTGCTTTATCATGTACAGTTTACGCAAACTCGCTACTTCTCGCGTGAGTAGCATCGTAGGAGGCCGAAGTTCCTGTTCGCTCACGTCCTTCCCTCGTCAGTCTGAATACACGTGAACAAATCCGCATGAAGTCAATGGATCCAGGCCCAAGACAGCTGGCCGTAAATCGGAAGAAGAGTGAACTCCAGAAACAGATATCCGGCGCACGGCTCACCACTTCCACCAGCGCGAGTGAGAAAGAAGTTCCGGTGAGCAAAAGAACGGCGCTTCTGTGCGGCTGGTGAGACGGCTGCTGATTGCCATGTCCCGCGTCCAGTTGAAGGTTAACGTGAACGTGACCCGGTCGACCCAATACGGTTGGGACTCTTCCCCACCGGATTACCTGGCGCCTTCGAAGTTCGTGCCTACTGCCATTTTGGAAACACCGGGCGCGGTTATCGTTGAGGTGAGTAGCCGCCCCTTTAGCGGAGGGAATATTGATTCGATGTCTCGCTAGCATCAGGATCTGGAAAAGCAAGAGGAGGGGCAACAAGTGCACGTGGAGACGATTGGGCGAGCCAACGCGTCTCCTAACTCTCAGACTACTTTCTACGGCTTGAGCAACGGATCAGGCGAGAGCTCCTCTGTAGATGACAAAGTTGTGGCGACGT
This sequence comes from Clavaria fumosa, assembly GCA_951802425.1. NCBI lineage: Eukaryota > Fungi > Basidiomycota > Agaricomycetes > Agaricales > Clavariaceae > Clavaria > Clavaria fumosa. Next base: position 337,847 of record OX637802.1, on the reverse strand, counting down.
AAACGACAGAAGCTTTTTTTTCCGAGCCGACGACTCACCGGCGCGTTGCTACGTGTTAAATGACTCGCTTGCTGTAAAACTGATGTACAAATATTGATGATGGCAGAGTTTGGGAGCGAATAGCCGATGTCCATCACTGGCTCATCTGGAGCTAACTATCAACATTATGTATTTATTTCTCCGTAATGCTTTATCAATACACAATGTGTTTGTACGTGACCACAGTGTAGAAGTGAACTTACGGTCGCCTCAACCGCACGCCGCCATCGATTCTGAAAGCAAGCAAGAAGGCGTCAAGATTGTAGCGGATGCGTGCCCATTCATGCCGGGGTAGATAACGCGCTCGTAAGAAATATTTTCGTGATGGCCTTCTTTTGGGCAAGATGGCATTTTCTGATACGACGCGATGACAATGCAAAGTGGCGGCCATTGACTTGCAATCTTCACGTCCGCGCCACCCGCGATTGTTCCGCACTTGAGCTGTGTGCAGGTAAGATAATGCGAAAGGGGTTGCGCGGACGTCTTCCGAACCGCCCGGCAGACTTCTCTCCTGATTGTCGGGATGATGCCGCTTGAACACGGCTTAGTCTGTTGCAGTGATACCAGAATCGGATGCAGTAGCGGGTCGACTTTCCAGATTGCCTTGACTTTTTCCTGCGCAGCCTGTTTTCTTTTCCACGTTCTGACCGCTTACCCGGTGCGCGTGCCGCCTATATTGATAATTGATACCAGCTTGAAGGCGGGCGGCTAGTGGTTTGCCGTTGGCTCGAAACGTGTACGACAACTCTAAAAAATTGCATTCTTGTTCAAATGAACCGAATGATAAATATCATTAGTACGAAAACCGTAATAACTACAATCAGACTCATCGCGACCAAGCACGTCGTACTACGGCTCTTCCCACTGTGGTCACGCAGTCTTGTTCGCTCTTTTTTCATCACATCGTAATTCTGTTCGATTTTCTCCTGAGCGCTTGCGACGATGGCCTGATCTTTCTCCAGAGACTCGGAAAAGTGGATTGCGTTGCGCTTGAGCTGGGTGGCCATTATTGCGAGTTGAGACGTAAGTTCGGTTTGGAGAGCCGTAGAGGTGCCCTCGACATATTCCTGTGTGCCAGACGTTGTTTTGAGAGCCGAAGATGTTACTGGATGTGATCGGAAGGTGGTCGGGCCGATAGGGAATGGGCTGGATTCCAATGATGGTATCTTCCCGCCCCGGGCCGAGTCCTCAACCTGAGGAAGAAAAGAGACATCCTGGGACAAAGGTAGAGCGGTCGAGTCGTCGATCTGGGTCGTCTCGGAAAAGCGCGGTGCGGAGGGGATTTGGGACAGCAGAGATTCCACGGGAACGGGTTTGGGGGTCAAGCGCTAAGAGAAGTTAGAAGCTGCATCCAACACGGCAAACACAAAGAAAAGAATACCAGTTCTACCGCTTGATAGAAGGATTCCATCCGTTGTATGCTGTTCTGGATAGCCTGGTAGCGTTGCGTGAACTCCCTAAGCGTATCGGGGGTGGATTGGAGTGCGACTGCGAAAGGGTACGACCAACCTTGATGGGTCAAATTCGTAGCGTTCTACTCTCTCTAGCAGCTTCTTTGCGTACTTTACTTTCTGTAAAACAGTCGGTTGCGTTCGTCAAAGGAGAAGTAAGACTGTATACCTGCAAAGTTCCCTGGATTTTGATCCAATCTTTGTACGAGCCATCCTCTCCCCACTCCTTCTCGTCCGCTGATTGCTCAAGTCGTTTGACTAGACACTGTAAGTTGACCCTGTCATGGATTGTAGACTGGGAGGTCATCGTGGTTGGAATGTGGTGGTTGGAGCATGCGGGAAACAAATGCCAATTGCGGTTGCACAGTCCACACATTACACTATTACACTCCTACTGCAATAACTTACTCGTCAGATGGTAAGAGGAAACAGAAAACAAGGCCGCGGGCGAGGAAGGGGTAGAGGATTACCTATTCCTCCTAGATGGGGACAAAGTGAGTCCCTTCAGGCCTAACGAAGAGGTCAATCTCACGTCTCTTTGCATCTGCGAGCCTCATGGTTGGATGGTGAGTGTAGGCATTGCGGCTGGTCGCCAGCGTTGCTCATAGTGTCGAACAGGTACTCCAGGCCATGCCAGATTCCAAAATGCCTCGCCTGGAGGTACCCGTGCCGTCCAAACACCTGAACGTCCCCGTTCCACAGATGGATTCCGAAGACGTGGTCTTGCGCAAAGTTTTGTCCCAAGGGCGCTGCTGATGCATCGGACATTACCCCCTTCGCGAAATGCCCGTACAGCTGCCCCGTCGAACCAGTCTGTTCCTCTATCGAGCTTACTGTACTCAGAGAGACCCCTCCTGAGGCCTGTGATTTTCGTGCGTTCAACACAAACGCCTCTCTTATTTCAAGGAGAAGAAGACATCTTTCAACCAAATACAACGGAACACGGTCAGCCCAGTTTCCGCATTTAATCAATCCATTCTGAAACGATTCAAACTCGCATCACAGACAAAGCCGAGGAGGATTCCATGCCCACGGCTAATTACGTTGCCAGCCTGTTCAGCGGCCAGAGTCACGAGCCTCCGGGCCCTCCACCCCCTCCTACCGACAATGAGTTGGAGGAGGTTGATTTTCCTGACATGGCGCGCCTTTGCGACGACCTGGATGCGACTTCCGCTGTCGACAACGAAGTTACATTCCCTCATGTTGACACCGATACGACGGCTATGCTTGTTTCGAGCACGTCTGACATTGAGACTCGCCAAGATACAACTCCGGAGTCCGATGACGACGACGAACAAATCGTCTACGTAGCTCCTTATCCAAAGATAGGGAGACTCGCGCATTCTACTCCGCCACTATCTGCACAAGAGGGCGCTGGTCGGCAGAATATGTCGATAGCCGCAAAAACTGAGCTTGCTACTACTGCACCTGTCGAGGTTTCAGCGCCTTCACAAGTCCTTCCAAATAGCCCATCAGCGACCATGCCGAAACAAGAGAGACGTAGTTCGCCTCCCGTCCCTTTCAAATTTTCTTTCGCCCCAACCGCTGCTCCTAAGCAACCCCGGACCACCCCAAGTGCAAAGGCGAAACTCAAAGCTCGAGAGAAAAGACGAAAGGCGGCGCGGGCAAAGAAGGCTAAGAATGCGTTGTTCAAGACATTCCCAGCCATCCTGGAGGAAGAGAACTTGCGCTCTGGAAAAGCGACTGACCGGGATCCAAGATGGCAAGAGCAAAGAAGAGGGGACTCGGATCTCGACTGGGGTGAGAACTCAGATGACCCAGATGACGTTAATGCCGAGGGTATGTCTGTGGACGTTGATGTGGATCTGGAAGCGATGGCCGCATTCTTGAAAGGGATGGGCGGAGGCAACCCTATCACCATAGACGACCTCGAAGATAGGGCTAGAATGAGGCAGGAAGACAGCGAACAAACTTGCAGCAGTGAAACTAGCGATGGTGAAGAAGACGAAGACCATATATTCAAGCTGCAAGAGCCGCTCATAATTGGGGAGTCGCGCGATGAAGACTCGGTCGATACCTCCTCCGAATCGTCTGAAAGCGATTACGATGGTGTGACTCATCTGGGACTTCGGAAGACATCGGAGCAAGTACGCCTGTATGTGATGAATCGCGCTGGTAGAAGCAGTGGGTCGTTGAAGAATGCTAGCAAGTCGTCCTCAAGGTGCGGTAAGAGTGGAGAAGCAGGACCTCATCACGGATTCTATGCCAAGCAGAGTTTCCACGAGAGAAACAGCAAAGTAGGGAGGAACCACAAATTCCAACAGCAGAGCTTCTTTCGCCAAGACCCATTGCCTGTGCGAAGGCTCGGTGCGTATCTTCCTCATTACTCTGACATGTCCTGACTCGTCGCAGAATTCGAGACGAAGGAAGACATGCGAAAGGGTGGAGAGATTCTAGGATATAGAAGGAATGGACTCAATACGGTTGAGGACAGGCGCGTTCGGCATAGAGAAACACGCGAAGCGAACGTTGGTGGTGCGCGGCTAGAAAAGTCAGAGGCTCATGTGGACAAGCGCGCCACCGACATAGCCGCATTACTCACATCAATCCGCGCCTTTGCCGCCGACCCAGGTGGTAGATCGACCATGGAATTACCGCCGATGAAGACGGACATCAGGAAGGCAGTCCATGAGATAGCGTTCGCGTTCCGGCTGAAGAGCAAGAGCTTTGGATCCGGTGACAAGCGCCATACGACATTGACCAAGACGACGAAAACCATGCTCGCCGTAGACGATTGGGCGGTCGCAAAAATCCTTAGGAGAATGAGCGCTGCCACGGGGGATTCACAGAACCGCCACGGAGGGTCAGGTGCACGGAGACATAGAGACGGAGAGAAGGTCGGCAAGGTATGCAAGCTTATCTTTCAGGGATGTGCATCCTCCAAACGCGTGTCTTGCTATGTCTAGGCAGCTCCAAGAATAGGAGAATCGAACGTTGGTTTCCGAATGCTTGCGTCGATGGGTTGGTCGGAGGGCGATCGAATTGGCGTCACCGGGGGTCTCACTGATCCTATCGCCGCAGTCTTCAAGCACTCGAAACTGGGGTTGGGTGCGAAGTGATTCAATTGTTCTTGATCAGGCGCACATCACGAATACATGTCTTGCAATGTCCTATGGACGGATGTAGCAAACGCAAAAACACTCGTCCATCATGCCAATTCGGCGCCGCGCCTGTCATGGGTGATGACCCCTGGGCTCGGCGATTTTGATCGGAGGTGATATTCGCCGAGCATTTCATTGAACACGTGTTACTTCCTCCGCATCAGGGCACGGCTGTTGTGAGAATTGCACAAGTTGGAAAAATAGCTTGTGGCGGTATTAGATAGGAACAAGACGCGCGTGTCTAGACGCGGTCTCAATAACCGTGCGTGTATGGTATGTAAGCACCTGAGAACAGCAGCCAAGCGCATTATTTTATTTACAATGAAACCTTTCCAAAGGCCTGCGAATTTGTCTCGGATGGTAGAATATTCCTTCCTCCAATAGGTGGAAGTCTGCGAGATGAGGAATTTTGTGTGCCGCAATCGATTACATTATTCGTTTCGTGCGCGGTTTAATGCGATTGCGCTTCAGGCTAAGGGGTCTAGGTTTCCCTCGTAGTCGTTGGTACACGCCGCAGGCATTGCAGACCTGTGTGCCGTCCTTGCCCCTTCTCCATACCGAGGTGTTGCGCGTCTGGCAGTGGCTACATTGGGGGCCACTGCCCGGGGAACAACCCTCGTCTTCCTCCTCGTCAAAGCCGTCTGCATCTATGAGAGCCTGCGGTCGCATCTTGTGTCGGTGCTGAAGATAAAGCCCACACGCATTGCACAGTGGCTGGTGCGTGTTGGGGTCCCGGCGCCAGAGCGGAGTGCTCGTTGCTTTACAATGCGAACACACCTTTGTGGAGGTCGGGCAGGCAGAGGAGGCCGAAGAAGTGGAGGGAGAGGGATAGAACCAGGGGGATGAGCTCGGGCGCGGGCTGGCAGGTCTAGTTGGGGGTGGTGTCGAGCACATGCTGGATGTGGGAGAATGCGTGCGTGGGCAAGGCATCGGGGAATGGGGGGCCGAAGAGAAGGGCGAAGACGAGACGGAGGCGGCGGAAGAGTAAAGGTGTTCAAACGGGCTCAAATTGCGCGAGGTAGTGGGATCCAGATGAGGGGTGATCGGCTTCATGTCAGTCCACCAGATGGGATCGGACGCGGTGATTTGCGGCTCTTCCAGCTTGAGGGTATGCGAAGCAGGCATCACATGAGTGGGCCGGTCGCACAATGGTCCCGGGCGAGAGGGCGTGGGAAAAGATGAGCCCCGCCATTCTTCGGGACAAGCTAAATTGGAACCAGAGCCCGAGAATTGATCGAATTGGGAGTCTGTTTCCGACAGCTGAGAGAAGACGTCGACGAAGGGGGAATCAAAGGGGAGTGATTCGAAAGCAGGGGTTATTTCAATATAGGGTAATGGGGGGTGCGAATCGTCGAAACTCGAAGGGGAACGCGAAGGCGAGCTAAGACTAGAGGAAGGCGACATCGGATATGGACCTGGGTAGTCTACAAGCTGATCGCCGAAGAGCAGGGAGCGCGCCGCCTGCATGTAATTGTGGCAATGGGTCGCGTCAGCCACCTGTGGAAGACTTGAGCTCGAGGGCGTATGGTTAACACCATCTGCGTTGATTCGAAGTTGAGGACGTGAACGGGAGAGTAATGCCAAAGGTTACGCACTAATGCCGTAGAACATGTCCATGAAGAGTTGTGATTGTAGGGTTGCCATAAGTATTGGCTGGTTGTATGCGGGGATTGGGAAGAGATGGAGAAGAGGGGGTGAGGAGGGAGGAGGAAGGACTGCTCGACCCAAGGCTCTTTAAGCAGTTGGAAGCTGTGCAGTGAAAAAACTGGAGAAAATTGACCGTGTATCTGGAAGGGTTATTTATGTCACCTTTACACCTGAGAGGCAAAGGCGCCAAAATCACATTACTCCTGCAGGTTAAGGAAAATTGCCCCAATGTTTGTAGAATCGATGGCTGACTCGCTGACTCGTACGGGCGTCTGACTTTAAGTGACATCGATTCAGAACTCCTTTTATGTGGAAAGAAATATTAACCTGACCAACCGCAGCTGAGTAAGACCACAAACTACATCGTGAGGGGATCTTTTCTTGGATGTCAACAGCGCTGGATTTGAGCGGTCAATTTTGAGCCTTATCTAATCATTACGCGAAAAAAAGGAAAGTTCAGGGGGAAAAAGGAAAATGAGGGGAGAAGGTACCATCGCGTCAAAGGGGATGTCCGAGCAGGGTCGTCCGCGTTCAGACAAGCCTGGCAGTCGGGCATGCTATGCTCCCGCTGCTTCTGGGGGTTTCACGGTCGAGAGGTAACGTGGTCAAAATCTAGGAGCCATCGTGCTGCCAAGCGCAGCGACATTCCGACGATGAGCGTCAGTCAAGAAGAGGAGACTACTGACTGCGTATGTCCACGCGTACGCACTCGTGTCCCTAGTTAAGGGTTGGTTACACAGCCAATCCTGGATTAATCTCGTGGATCAATTTTTTTCATTACAACCCCCATTGCAAAACAAAGAGGAAGAAAAAAAAAGATTCTCCCCTTCATCACGACTGCGCTTTTTCAAGACCACCACCGCCGGCGGATGTGATGACCCCACATTCAACCCTACCCATCTTTTGACGTCTTCTTTGCTGTGAGCGACTAACCTGTTTAGTCCATCGGTACACGAATATAACATTACTTGTATCGCGGGAATGTTAAATCGGTCACCATTTCTCTCCGAGCTCTCAACCGGAGCCGTCCCGCACCGCGGCGATTGGGTGGTGGTTGTTGTTGTAATGTTGACTCCGCTACTCCGCCGCCACTCCCTGATCTCCCCCCTCATGGTCACACTCAGGCTACGCCTCGACCCCACAATCAAATGCAAAAATTTATGATCCAAGTAGACATTCGTTCTACTCATCGAACACGCTGCATCCTCTTGGGGATTGAGGGAACCCATTCTGATAGATTGCCTGGTTACGCAATTAGGTTCCTCTTCATGCCCTTCAGCAACAAACGGTGATGGCGCCTCTGCTCGCATGGGATGGGCGTTTACCCCATTCAGCTCGCGGCGATCACGGGCGCTTCAGGACGTAAAACGAGAGGAGCCACAAAATCGGCACTGAAACTTTATAATTTCCTCAATGATGATTAGCTCTAAAGTTCTGAATTCCGACTGTGATGTCCATTGTACGTTGCTCAGGCGGGAGCGGGGGGTCCGCTCATCCGCGATCCTGTACAGTACAAGCGCCGTACACCACTCCTATGGGAACTGGGCGGTGACTTGGTATGATGAGGCGCCCATGAGCATGAGGTCTTTTGACGTTGCAGATATGAGCGTCTTTGTGCTTGTGGAGGTGCATCGGTCTTCTGCAACCCTGGATGGTGAACTCACATTGGGGTGCAACGATTCGGCGAGGAATCCAAAATACCGCAAAGACAGGCGCACGCTCTGACCTTCCAGAATACGTAGGTGGCTTCAGCGAGAACGGTTTACTAAATCACGTCTGATTCATGGCACTGCAGCTTGTGTGAAACAACGAGGGCGGGAAAATCACGCAGAGAATATCAATAGTCCTCCTTCACGCAACCACAAGGTTTGCGAAAGAGAAAAGGGGCCGAAGAGCTGCGCCGTAGGGTGCTTAGTACGCTTCAGAAGTGGCTGCGGCTCGGCTCTGAAAACTATGGATGGACCTTTGGGGCAAGTCGGCTGTCTGTTTCTCCAAACTCGAGTTTTGCGTGGGTAACCGAGGGTGTGCCCGAGGCGTTTACCACGGACGCTTTGTCCGCCGTGCGAGGTATGATCTAGTCGATGCGAGTCATTGACAATTGAATCTCACAGCGCCTCATCCAATTTGGTTGGCGACGTTATCTGGGACCAGGATGCGTATCACGCAACGTCCTCGCTTGATACGTTACTATGAAACGCGTTGACTCCAAGTCAGGTAAGTCTTGCTGTGGGTGTCTCGAGCGAAGTGAACGTGGACGAACACGGAACAATGTTGCAGTTGCAGTTGTCCATTGTCCAAGATCTCCGGACCGACGACTCCTGCTTGGCCTTGTGTGGCGAGAACCCCGACCCAGCCACATTTGGTAGTCTGGTTGACGTCGGGTGTCACGGTAACGAACCGCAGATTTCCTACACAGGTCATCGCGATAGGAGAACTGCTGTAGGAACGTTTGCGCGCGGGGTATGTGACTACGCACACCATGCGGCTGTTGTCCTCTGACACTCTTCGTAGCGCCGTTCAGCCGGGCAGTGCGGTCACTCGGGTGCAGACGAAGTCTTGCGCCACATGGAATCTTCGGGGGTGACCACATGGTGCAGCGATGACCGGTATTAGCCCAAGGCTGTGAACCTCTCGAGCTACTGCAAGGCAAGCACAATGTCTACAGCAGAACTGCATTCGTCGTCCAAGAATGTGTTGGACCGCAAACCTCATCTCTGCACTTAACACCGGGGTTTGGCTTGTGGTATCACTGGTGCTTGCGGTCTGGATAGTGTACGTCCTAATTTGTTCTACAGGTGACTATCCCCTCATTCTAATCACATAACTATTCGTGTGTCTTTGCTTTTAGAAACTGCGGGCGCTGATCGGCCTCATCTCTGCGCGTTCAGCTTGTGGTATCAATAGCTCTTGCGGTCTGGACTAGGTACGTCCTAATTTGCCGAAAGATCAAAAAGTAATTATATCTCCTCACTCTAATCACATAAATGTTCGTGTGTCCTTCCATTTAGAAGCTGCGGGCGCCGATCAGTTGAATAGGCAGTTGACTTCGTGGTTCATTATTGTAATGACCGCAACACCGAAGAGGGAGAATTTCGCGATCAGACCTATGATATCGCCTTGTGGTTTGAGATTTCGGGGTTCTTTTATTCTTCAGCTCTAATCCCGAACATCGGGTTTTGACATGGGGATGTTTTGTCATCGCACTCTTGCGCGGCTGCGTCTACAGTAATATTCCCTTGGGTTAATGGTGCTTCTTGGCAATTCGTATGTGCGATGACACAAGTGCCAAGTCCTCCACGCCGCACGGAAAGTTCTGATTATTCAAAGCACATGGACATAGACACATAGACATAGACGATGACAAGTTGGAGCAATGCTGTGTCCAATTTAGAGTAATGCTGCAAAGCAGAGGCAAGCAAGGTGCCTTCATGAAATGGATAGCAGTTATGTTCCAGTTTGAGATGTAGTAAGCGTCTGTCGAGTCACGTGTACAAGAGTTCTGAACGTTATCCTTTCCCAGTATGTTTGAGCCAGTCCGAGGCGGAACTCGCGGTGGTCAAGCTGAATTCAAATGGGCAGACGTCTCGGCGGATAAAGACAGAGAAGTGGGTGTTCTTGCTCGTCTCGTACTGCGCCATCGTCGCTCATTCACCTTCCAAGAACTACCTTGGACACAGCATCAACGCACCGACTGGTCGATGGCAAAAAAACAAAGACATTCATTGGTACAACAGGGATGTGAACTCGGCAAGTGAAAGGGATGCGGAGATACAAAGAATCAAAGCGGCAGAGGCGGACGCATTAGCCGCTGCTCTGTACGTTCGAACTCTCCTTCGTTCACGGTTCGTGCTGAATCACGCCTTCGGTAGAGGATTTGGGCCCTCCACAGAAGGCCAAATCAACCAAACCCGCGATGAAGGCGCCGCGTCTTCAACTCCTGCTGCGCCTAGTGACTCCTTCGCAGAAGACTCGGCTAGGGGCAAACACGATAAAACTGAGGAGGACCGTCGGCGCAAAAAGTTAGAGCGGGATGAAGCAAAGAGGTTGAGGAAGGAGGAAAAGCGCAAACGTCGTGGTGGCGCGGAGACACGCCGTCATTCCAAAAATTTGGGTCGCTCACCTTCGCCTCCGAAAGAGAAAGGATTGAACGAGGCGCGTGTATTTCGCCGCCCTCTTGGCCGTTCGGATAATACACCTCCACCTCGACGCTACCCTTCTCGCTCGCTATCGCCTCCGTCTCGTCGACGGCTCTCCCGTTCCATTTCGCCTCCGCGTCGTCGACGGCTCTCCCATTCCACTTCGCCTCCACATCGTCGACGGCTCTCCCGTTCTGTATCACCTCCACGTCGTCGGTCACTCTCTCGTTCTACGTCTCCAACTCGGCGACGGTTCTCGAGATCAAGAGCACCTCCACCTCGGCGACGGCTATCCCGCCTAAGATCCCCACCACCCCGTCGACACCAGTCTCGTTCGAGGACTCCCCTGTTTCGTCGGCCGTTAGCCCCTTCAGGGTCGCCTCCGCGTCGTCGACGCCCCTCACATTCGAGGTGACCGCCTGACCGTCGGTATGGAGTGCAGCATCATTCCAGCAAGAGTCTCGGGGACCATTTCTTAACTACCTTTCTCGGCATGATTTTGGCGAAGAAGTTTTGCCGTTACTTGCATTTGTGCAATGGTAATCATAGTAGATCGAGCGTGCAAATCACGTGAACCACATCCATTGACAACCCGCCACATCGTTGCCCACCGCTAAGAATCTCACCTCTTACGGAGCACAATCGTACTCAAAAATGAACAAAATGCCATGAATGAAACAAAGCAGGAATAAAAGTTATGAAGGTGAGTTAGTATTACGCGAACACGACGAGAGACGGCTAGAGCAGCTGCTGCGACCTGACCCCGCGAACCCCACGTCGCCGACTACAAACTCTAGTACAGACGGATCGGCTTGCCCATCGTGGACTTTATGTGCAAGGACCTGACGTTCTGCCAATTTTTCTTGAGCAGGGATACTAAGAAGTTGATACCTGGTGGGGGGAGTCATATTTGGGAGCAGTCGAGTCGTTATCACCGGAAAACACACTTAGCATGACATTGGCGAGGACTTGGTCCTCGTTCATCTCGACATGTCCAACAGCAACGCCAAGACAGAGAACCTTCTTCAGTTGGAACTTGACCATAGAGCGGACTTCGGTTGTTTTGTTGTTGAGGTCCTCTGTATGCGAGATGGGAGTGGGAAATTTACCGGCTGAAATTGCTGGTCAAATTGAGTTCGCAACGAGACAGAGAAATCGCACCCTTGGACAGCCCGGGCCCAAGAAGTCGGGGAATCTGCTTGATCAGAGCTTCGGATGCGAGGAACGCGTCGTATTTTTTTGCGAGTTTCTTGACAAGTTTCTTGTTCTTGTTCAATCTGTTGCCGACGTAAGCATGTCTAACAACTAGGAAGAAGGCTTGTGAGAAGAGCACTTTTTGAGATCGTCGACCGACATGTAATCCAGGGTAATTTGTTTGGCGCGATCAATGTCAGCTGCATCAGCAAGTATGCATAGTGACATGCGCGGCCGTGGTACGTTGGGCAATCTGTGATAAATTTGAGCGATGGAAGAAGTTTGTGCGGAGACAACGAACTTAACGGTGCCAGAGAAACGCTTATCCCGCTGTGGGTCATAGTTCTTAAGCCCGACTTGCAACTCTACGGTCTCGACGAAATTGCGTTTCTTCTCTTGGGACTCTGAGAGTAGCTCCCTCACAGAGACTCGGACATTGGACACCAGAATCTTGCTGCTGCTGTTGGAAGTCTCGAATCAGCGGAAGGCATGGATTGCTAGTCGTACGCGTTACCTCATTGTCGAGAATTGAGAATTGGAGGTAGAAAATGATTGTGATTTGCAATTAAAGTTTGGGTGGCTTGCCGCATGCAAGATGCTCGGCAAATCCCGCTCGGCAATGATTCATTGTACCTGCTTCATACAACACTTTTTGTATTGGTTTCGCTGTAGTGATCCCCAAGCAAGACAAGCAGAATTGGAAGAAATAAATTTACCATACGAGTCATGGGTTGAGAGTCAAGGCGAAGAGAACAAGGAAGAAAGTGTCTGAACAAAGAACCATACATGTAAGGAACATGATTACAAACGAGACGCTATAGATTCTTGCAACAAGAAAAGTAGGGCATAGCATGGCGGAGGCCGTGAGCTTGGTATGAATTTCATAGCAGTCCGCATTCGCGTAGGTGCAACTGCAAGAGGATGTCCTGTATGGCGCTCAGGACGACTGGCAGGATAGAAGGGTTGCGGGAAAATCATGAAATTTAAGCGGAAGATCTGGTTGGCGACGAACGGAAAGTAACAACTCACATTTAATCTGTTGTGTGTCAGTGGCACAGGTGTAATGTGCGTAGATCTGCTTCGTAGCTGCACTTTGATTCAGCGACACGAACCGGTGCAACAGATAGTCGCATGCAGCGTCGTAGTTGTCGCCACCTTCGTAGTCCGGGAAGTAGTCCCTTAGAGGTGAACGAGGCAATTTTTCTGCGAAGAGGTCGATTTTGTTGAGGAAGAGAATCTATAGAAAAGTCGCCTCAGATGTGAAGGGGGGAGGCGCCAAGGCAGCGACATACTATTGAAGTCTTAACGAACCAACGGGAGTTACAGATGGAGTCGAAAAGAGTCAATGCCTCTTGCATTCGATTCTGGTCGACATGAGAGGGCGAACCACTCGGAAAAGAATTGAGACGTACAACGCTCTCGTCCTCATACAACATCTGATCGTATTCACTCAAACTGACAAGAAATACTAAGGCTGTCACATTCTCGAAACAGTGGATCCATTTCTTGCGCTCGCTCCTTTGCCCACCCACGTCGAATAACTTGTAGGTCAGCTCGCCAACTTTAAAGGTGGTCTCGGTGATGCCGGTCGTCTGGACGCGGCTCCTGAGTATATCTTGGTCAGAAGGGAGATATCCGGGTGCTGCCATGCGCTCGATCGAGTTAAAGTAGTAGACTGCGGAGTCGTTAAGCTGGAATTCGCGAGACCGCCGAACAGCGTCGTGCACGCCGGGGTCGCGCCAAAGGCCGCGGACAGCGTCTATGACATCGCGCGGGAGAACATCCGCTTCAATTTGCAAGGGAAGAGACAGAATGATGTTGCGCCGGGCATCGTTCTGGGGAGCTAGAGAGATGTCCAGTATGGGCATCGCCTCAAGCACAGCGCTGGGAAAATGAGAGAGTGAGAATGATTGGAGAGGAGGCTGTACAGCAGACCGAGCAAGACGATGAGATTACCAACCGCAAGGATTGTATTGTATTGGAGAAGATGATTTCTTTGTAGGAATCTCTCTCCTGGTCATTGTAGCCGCCATGATGTATGAGTTTCATCTGCTTGAGGACTGTAGACTTCGGGGGGGGTGAGCAGAGGTGAAAGAGACGGCAAAGAGGGGAGACTGACTTTGCCAGACTCTCCGGCGCCAAGCAGTAGCATTTTGATCTCATTCTTTGCCATCATGCGGTCACGCTTGAGTTGGTTCTCAATCTCGTCATTGCCTGAGAGTCGACATACCATCGTCAGTTGCAGAGATAGTGTGAGGGGCATCGTTAGGTGAGAGTAAGATACGCACGAGCCTTTGCCTCTGGGTCGACATTCGTGGAGATAGCGCAACCCATGATTATCGAACAAGCCGGGCGACGGAATATTTACTGAGAAAGCTGAGCCTTGAAAAAGAGGAATGTGAGAGGAAGGTAAGCGAGGAGAGAGGGCCACACAGGATGGTGAAGGATTTGATGGGACCGCGACACAGACCAAATCATCTATCAATAAAGAGATTGATCTTGTAATCTTTTTTAGTACTTTTTTTAGCATTTTTTAGTATTTTTTAGTGTAAATTTCTTGTAATTTTTTAGTTGTAATTTTCATTTTAGAAGGTAAGTACTCTCTATAGAAGAAGAACACAAGATTGAAGCGCAATTCTTACCGTGGGATACTGGCAGAAAATACGAGGTGGACTTACCATAAATAGAATATTGCATTTGGCTTTTCTTGTGGCCGTCTGGAAACAAATCCGTGCTTCAATGTCGCCGACAGACCCTTTGCTCGTCACTGATGTTGATGCCCAGCCCTTACCGCTAGACCCTCCGCCTCCTTATCCCTCTCGGCAGTATCGACCCCGTCGCTCCACACGACGTCCTCGCATTCCTCTTGACCTCCCAGAGGAACATCGGCGCCGTGATGCCATGAGGCCTTTTCCAGAGACAGACCATCATGACGTGTCCGAAGGCACACCTCTCCTTCACAATCAGAGACAGCGTACAGTCTCAGCCAGCTCGGGCGCACCATCGCTCGCGCAGACCGTCATTTCTCTATTTCACACCGAAAGCGAGCTCGAGGCCAACACAACTCTCGTTCGCAGCCAAGGGAGCTCCGAAGATGACGATCAGCACTCTTACGAACAGGATAGTGACCTTGGTCGATCTAGCCTCTTCTCAAAACGTGCCTGGACTCGATACTTCAGGCCTTTCAACCGAGGCATCTACTATGCAGCGCTTTTTCATCTCCTCGTCCTCAACTTCCCCTTTGCCCTCGTGGCATTTATTTATCTATTCGTTTTCACGCTGGTGCGCATAACATTTCATATTCTTTCTGTGTTTGTATCAGTGACCGTATTACAGACAGGGACGTCCTTGCTTGTCGTCCTGCCTCTCGGTGCCGTCCTCTGTTTCCTCAATCTCGTCGGTGCACGCGCCTTTGCCCGTGGCGAGGTCACTCTTGTTCTTTTGTTTGTTTTGTTGCACACATTCGTACCTGACTAATTGTCCTAAAAGCTTGCCCTTCAAACTCGCTTCCACGCCATGTTGGCATACCCAACTCCTCATCCCTTCCCACCTATTTTCACACGTCTTAGAGAGCCCAGAAGGTCCCTCTTACATGACCATCACATCGAGGAAGCACAAAGGCATGAGGATGCAGCTCGGGAGCCTTCCTTTTACAGGAATACATACGCTATGGTTTGTGACACAGAGCCCTCTTTTGTATCTCGAGTCGACAGACAGCTACTCCCCAGTTCACTGACCCGACATCGTACCAAGCTTTGTTCTATTTTCTTGTCATCAAACCACCTATCACCCTCATCCTCTTTCTCCTCTTGCTCATCACGGTCCCGCCGTCCTTCCTGCTCGTCGTGCCGGCGCCCGCAGTACTACGCGCTGTCAGGAAGCTCGGCGTCTGGCAGGCAAACATCGCAATAGAGGGCTTATACCATAGAATCAGGTGAGAATCATGCACCTTGGAGCCACAGCGCACCTCTTAGTCTCATCCAGACGGTGATTACTTTTGTTTGGCCGAACAGGCAAAGAGATTTGGGATGATCCATGATGCATGAAGTAGCAGTATTGCCTCAGCGCGTGGGCTTCTCGAATTGAGCATATCCTAAGTTACTTGCAGTGAGCATTGCTCACTTATGATTTTTCATATGCCATGAATCAAGATCATCAATGACAAAATCAGTTAGTATAATACAACATGCCATGTTCCTATGCACTGAATGAGGATCATCTGAATAATGTTGTTTTGCTATGTGTTATGAGTTGTATTGTGGGTTCAAGTGGACAGAGTGAAGTCTGGTCAGAATTCAGATTGGGATTCTGGGCCTGCCAGAATATGGACTTTGGGGTGGCCAATGAATGCACTACAGAAGGTGCATGTTTATATACTACAAGTCCCAGGCATATCTAGCTACTGGGATTGATGATAGTATCTTGTCACAACCCCACACACTCAGTTATGGGCCACCTGATGTGTCCTTGCACTCAATGAGTGCTCCCAACTCAATTCTGCCACCCAACAATCACTCTAAACTGACAATCAGCAAATTATTTGTCTTACAACTTCTTCTTTGTAGACCTTCTTTGATACTATCCCATTTCAGATATTCTCTTACTATATAATCTCTGGAGCTGTAGTAGATACTACAGCATACAACATAAACTTGATTACCCACATATGTGCAAGGATCACTGTTGAGAGCTGCCTGAGGTACTTGACTGGGTGTTGCATAGTGGCCACCCTCCCATGCAGTCTCCAGGTCAAATCCCTCTGTCATGTTGTTCTGCTACTCCTTGCTCTTCCCAGTTGCATCCATACTTCTTCCTGTCAACAGAACTGGCATGTGGAATTCCCACTCACTGTTAGAATTACTGCTACACTCCTCCTTGTCACCATTTATACTTGTAATTAGGTGGAATTGACCTACTCTTGACAGTATGTCATATGCTCCACTGCAGACACCTATACCCAACCTGCCAAGGATGCACTTGAGGTCTCACTGAGATGAAACAGTGCTGCCCCAGGCCCCCTTACCATCTGTAAACACCCAACTGACAACCTTGCAAGGTGTGAGAATTCTCACCATGTGATCCCCCTCCCTAGCACATGAACCCCCTTTCCCATACATCACATCACACATGCTATTCCCTTCACCCCCATCACATTGCCATGCAGTATCTCCATGCACAGCCCCACCATGACTCATTTGTTGCCTCCCCATTTCCTCATGCATGACTCATTGCCTCCTCATGTATTATGCATTCCCTGACTCATTATGACTCATAATGTTGTAGTATATAAGTAGTGATACCTGTAATGACTATTCTCTAGGTCATTACTCCCAATCACATACCTGCTTGCTCCCATTTGGCCAAGCAACACCCCACTTCCTCAAATATACTGGAGTCAAGCCTGACTTTGTTTACAAGTAACAACCTCTCCCCTGTTATGGAACCAGTATCACTTCCTTAATAAGAATATTAACAGATGAGGAAATCCTAAACAGAATTCCAAATATTATTATAAGGGAGGCCAAATGTCCCAATTTGGCCCTGGTTGCACACCTTCCTATAAATAGATACTAGTATAACCTAATACTATTTACAGGGTATGCTGAAGTGGGCAGAAAATCGAAATATACTAATACTAACTCAGACATAAATATCTCAGATTAGGGAATCAACATAAAGGATATTCCTATTTGCCTAGAGTATTCTATTCTCCAACATCTCTTCTTAATTCCTAATGAACACTGAGATATTCAACATCTAAGTTTGTCCATATGAATATCACACTCATGGTAATATTCATATCTCCTGAAATAGCGGTCCGACCGCTTCAGGATAAAGTCCCATCTGTTCCTCTCATCTATTACTTCATCTCGCTTCCCTAAAGCTTCTCTTTAATCTCAATACTCCATGAGATATAGCTTGAACAATGTATAGTACCAACTACAACTATACTATACTTATCTGATCTTCAGTTTCAGTAAAGTACCTATGGACGAAAATATTCATTAATCAGTCAGTAAGTAAGCGCCCGGCGGGAGCTTATGGTCATTTGATAGCCTGATGTCCAGGCTATCAATCGGTCACCTTGTTACTTCGGCAGCCACTGGCATTGCCGAGATAATAGTGTATTAATCTAGACTAGTCACAGGACCTCAGTCTAGACTAATTAGCTAATAGCTCTCAAGGAGCGGTGCTGGCTTCTAAGCCTCAGCTGTAACACTTAGTCACACAATATATTGGGTCAAGGGGGCATGCTGAGCATGTCCTTCAGCCACCTATTTAAATTGTTTCAAAGGTAACTACTATTTACAGTAATTCTTAGATGGGTCATGGAGTAATGCATAAATGGAAGGAAAAATATATTCATTCTATAGAATTGAGTAACAGCTACTCCCCAATGTGTACTTTATATTTATATAGTTGATAGTATCCCATATAATAAATGATTTACTCATTTATGATATAATTCCATTTAATAGCAAAATGACAAGCCTCTGTGAGTCATCCACACTGCAGGACCATTGGCATATGTGGGGACGACACCCACAACATTCCTCTAACCATTCCTGGCACCCCAAACCGCCTCCTTGGCTCAATTGCTTCCCCAAAGCAATTTATTTAATTAATTAATTGTAGATCAAATATTAAAGATAAGGTTTCATGAAGGTGTCAATTCTAGACCTATTTGGGTCTAGTATAATGATATTTATTTATTATAATACCTTCTGGTTCAGATAATTTCCTACATCTTTAATATTTGGAAGTGGACTAGGGGGAGGAGTGGCAGAAGGCCAGAGAGACCCAAAAGTGGTATACAGGATCTCTGAGCAGTCTGGGAGCGCCCCAGAGTGTTTCAGGTGTCTGGGATCATGGTCAGGGACCTCCAGATCATCATTTCCATCTATTTCAAATGATGGTAGAGGTGCCCCTCTCTCAAGGAGGGCTGAATGATGAATTCGACGCATCTCAGTCGTTCCTCCACCAATCCGTTTGATACTTCGTACACAGGTAGCCCTACATCTCAGCTATAGAACGATATAAACTACATAACAGGATAATTAATACTTCCTAAGTTATTCACATTCTAATGCCTCTTCCAAAAGACACACAAAAGTCGAACTGGAATAACTCAGGAAATAATGACAAAACAATTCTGATATTTCATAGAGACATACACAAGAAAAAGGGCTATCGATTGATACCACACATAGAATATTCAAAAGGTTTACATGTCTAGTAATACACAAATCTTTAGGAAAACTTCATCATACCTAACATCCCCCTGCCTACCTCTTTGGACCTAGGCACCCTTCACCCCTGCCTGAGTCCAAGCAAGACTCATGTATTCAGAGAAGACAAGCTGGTGTGTTTTTGGACCACATTTGAACAATAGGAGAGGTGCAGAGCCTTATTGGGATTGGACCAGGAAACTGATTTTGAACAGCTAAAACCACTGAGCACCTCAATGAGGATGAGCACAGGATTCCACTACCTGAGACATTCAGAAGCTGTTTTAGTGGCACCACAATACCACTTTGCCACCAGAAGAATATTTGTACCTGAGGACCATTAAGAGACAACACACTCACATTTGAATACTTGTACAAGTGGCAAGTGTTCCAAGACAGATTAGTAGCCAAGCTATCCAAGGTAGCTACCAAGCAAGAATATGGGCAGGAATCTCTAGAGTTTTTGCAAGGAGAAGAGGATTTCTCAGGAGAAAGTGACTACTACAGTACTGCTGAGGAACTTGAAGAGCTGACACACACATCTGCTGGAGCCCAGACTAACATTATTGACCCCATGCACCAATCCACACACATACAAACTGACCTTTTATTCATCGAGTTGAATGATAGGCTCCAAATCGATATCACCATTGAACCACCTTGTATTTGGTATGAATTTGACAGCTAAGCAATGGCCAATGTCACCCCCACAGCAGCAACTGCACTGAGTTTATCACTGAAGATTGTGAACTTCTCTGGGAAGAGAGAGGAGTTCCAGACATTCCTGCAGAGCCTACACCTGGAATTCCATGCCAATGAGATGAAATACCCCACAGACTTTCACAAGGTGGTTTTCACCTTGAGCCATATGACTGAGGGATATGTGGGAGAGTGGGCAAACCAGGCTGCAAATGTACTACTGGAGGCAAATGTCAAGGACATGGACTGGCCAGTATTCAAAGCAAGAATGAAGGAAGCCTTTTCCCCTATTGAGGACCAAGTGATGGCAGTACACAGGCTAAACACATTCAAGCAAGTAGCAATGGATATGTCACAAATTTTCCAACAATTCACAATGCTCATGAACAGAGCAGGCTATGATGAGGACACACATTGGAACATGTTACATGCATTGCTCATGAAAGCACTCCACCCAAAGCTCATGGAGAAAATGCTCTCTTGCACAGACCAACCACATAACTACAACACCTTCTGAACACAAACAGTGCACTTAGACCAGCAGCATATTTTACACACAGCTGTGCAAAGGGAAATGTGTGAGCAGATGTGCTCACCCAGCATGGAATCAACCCCAGCAACCTGTGCCTCCTCAGAACCACTTTTGGTGTTTGCTGCAATGGCAACCACAGCCAACATACTGAGTACTGGTTCAGTGGGACCAGCAACAACCACAACAAGTGCAGTGGCAGCAACCACAGCAGCACCAACAGGTGCAGGCACCACCTGGAGGACAGTGGAATAGACAAGGGCCACCTGGGACTAGACAAGGCACACCCATGGATACAAGTCGAGGTACAGGACTGTGCTGCCTGCTCATGTGCTATAACTGTGGCCAAGTGGGCCACCCAGCACAATTGTGTCCAGAGCCTCCCCAATGCTCCTCTGTCCCTTGCCAGCAAGTCCGAGTTGGCAGCACCTTCGAGTTGTGGTCTCCCCCTGGTTACTTGATGCCTCCCCTCTCACCCTACCCTGTTCCAGCATACCCCACCTCACACCTGGCCTTGCTCATGTCATTCAACCCATTGTATGCAGTGTCAAGTGCTGTGCCGAATGAACAAGAAGAAATGGAGAACCAAATTGCCCAGCTATGGGACCAGTCAGACATTGTGAGGAGGGCCCATATGTCTATGCCAGTGCCAACAACTGACATGACATCAAATAATGGACAGCAGGATTTTCTTGAGGGATCCATGTGAGTGCTAACTCACTGCAGGCAAGGATGCAGTTAACCTGCATGGCATTTGGGTCATGTTGTGGGAGTGGAGAGGGTTGCAGGGCAGGGCATTGGTCAAGTGGCTCCATGACCATTGGCAGAGGTCACATGGGTCACATGGCATTGCAGCATTGTAACATCATACCAATTGTAATGGCCTTCCTCTTCCAGACCAAGTAAGAGTGTGGGAGTGTAGAGCCAGCATAGATTTGGTTGGTAATGGCATAAACAAGAGTGGGTTTGAGTAGTGTGATGAGAAGGTAACCATGTGTCTCCTCAGAGAGTTTGGCCCTTGCAACTAATTGGTCAAACCTGGTTTAACCAGCAGGTTTCCCTGCCAGGGTTTTACCAATTTCATGTATGCACCCTCCTCCTCAACAGCATTGGAGAACTTGGTATTGAGCCTGACTTTGAAGGTGGCCCATTGTTATAGATCTGGTACTGGGTGCAGACAGAAATGAGTCACTGAGAGGGGTCAGGATGATTCAGACAGCTCCTCAACTCCTTATGCAGTTGGTCTACAAGACTAATAGATCCTCCAGTTCCATACCTTCCTGCTAGCAGCATTGAAGCCAACACAGCTAACAAGGCATTGCTTTGGGCTAGATATTATTATTAGTTAGTAACCTAAGTGACAACACCCCATGGGCTTAGCCATTGACTCCCATGGTCTGCCTCAACCTGGTATCACTCCACAGATTGATGCCATGGCTCAATGACTGACCAGTCCATAGGTATTGTACACTTAAGCCAAATCAGTATAGATAGGTCAAACATGGATCAGTGAATAACTAGCTAACCAGTGAAGGTAACCACATAATGATCATGGCAGTGTCAAGGTGTCAGGGGAGTATAAGGATGGTTGGCAAGGGAACAGGACAATGGTATGAGGGACAAAGCCACCAAGGGAATGGGATAATGGTAACAAGGGAGACATGGGAGGAAAAGTCCATAGAAGACATAATGGCCTTGGTGTGGTCATGTCAGTTGGCAGGCAATGACATGGCAATGGCATCCCACATTGATGTGCCATCACATAAATGGGCCATCCTATCAGAACCTATCACATGATCAGTGCATCACATGCTTGTGACCTTAGGCATGGTCATGTGACTCAACCATGACAGTTTTCTGGTGTTGGCTATCTTTACCCATGCAGGTGTGCTGAAGGGGACTAGCTTCAATAAGTCAGGGTGCTTTGCAAAGCAAGTGTGAAAAGGTGTTTTGCCATTGAGAGCACATGTAGGTGACCTGTACTTTATCCATGCTGTGTGGCTCATCACTCACTTCATAGAAATTTTTGGGAGCTTACAGTTGATAAGTATGGCTCTAGTGAGCTCAGCCTTAGTCCTGTTCCAGTGTTCAACTATGCTTACCTGCTCATGGGTGTTGTGCATGGTAAGTTCTTGCTCTGCCTGCCCTGCTGTCACCTTGCCCTGCCATCACCTTGCCCCACCATCACCTCTGCCCCACCCTGCCATTGCCTTGCCCCACTGTCACCTTGCCCTGCCCTGTCCTGCCATCTTCTCACCCCCACCTGCCTGCCATCACCTTGCCCCCACCTGCCCTGCTCTGCTATTGTCTTGCCCCACCCCACCCTGCCATTGTCTTGCCCCACCCCACCCTGCTGTCCCCTCACCCCCCACCCAACCTGCCCTGCCATTTCCATATTTTATTTTACAATTGTCTATATGCAATTTATGAGGACAATAAAATCCCTGAGATTGATGGTACAGTTATCTATCACTACTTGAGACAACCAAATAAGTCTGGCCTCATGGTAGAGTTTGGGGGCCTTCTGGACAAATTATGAATTGGGCAATGAATTATCTCATATGTAGTCTAGGATTCTATCAAAAATTTACACTTATCAGGGCAAAGATGAGCTGTAACAAGCAGGATCAGTGTAAAAAGTTCTTATCATCATAAGTATCACCACATGAGATGTGACACAATCACACTGCTGGCTGTTGCCACTCTGTTAGTCTAATTGTAGTCAATTGCATCTCCCTTGCTGTTGTATGTCTCTTCCTCATCATTGTCATCTTCCTCCTCCTCAATGGTGCATTTGGGTCAAGAAATGTGTACCAGAAAATTGATGCATGAGATATGAGACAGCCCAAATAGGAAAGTTGTGATGTGACATCACATAAATATTCCATCCAGCAAGCCCTCTGAGCTGATTGATGTCTCAATGCTCATTTGTGGCATGAAACAACCCAACACAAACACAAGTTATAGGTAGCACATTCCCAATGACTCTGAGAGAAAGTCTGAAGTGAACCAATTCTCAGGTGTTACAAAAATTCAATTTGTCTCATGTGATGTTACTGTCTCAAGTAGTGATAGATGACTGTAATAAGCAAAAAATAAAAATACAAGTGTACCTGCCTGGGCAGCAGACAGCAGTGGACTTGTAGAAGTGGCTGAAAAAAAATCACCACCAGGGTTTGAACTTGTGCACTTCAGAACCACACAGCAACAGTCCAAAACAGAGACAACCACTGAGCTATTTGTGTAATATTAATTTACTCTTTGTAGGTTCCTATCACTAGAGTTTTTGATTAATGGGGCAGGTCCAGACATGACACCAGAGCCCTTATCCTTGCCTGTGTTGTTGCCTTCACTTTAGACTGTCCTCCAAAGACACATTCTGGGCTATCTTCTTGAGAACTTGGCCTAACTTTACCAAACTTTGAACATGTATTCATGTATACCTTGTCAGCTATCAGACAACAAGAATATGTGATTTGACAAAGGGGACTGTCTGGGGAGAGATTTTGAGAGATTTGGAAAAATAGACATGGGGAATCTGTAATTCTGCACCAAATATTATGGGCTTCTGAATGATTGTATTAGATGTCATAAGGTGTAGTCTGATGGCTGGAATTTGCAATATAACAAATAGCCATGCTCCCAGGCCAATAACACCCTAATTCCTGGTAACAGATTCCAGGGAGGTGACAGAGATGGTAGGTGGGTTGTTAAACTAATCCACACCCTCCCCATATGTCCACAGGTAGTGTGTGTATCTTCTAGATATCAATTTTCAAGCTAGGGTACTGCAGAATTGTGGAAAAATGAATATTTTCTCTGTATTTGCAAATTGACACTGAACCAAGGCAGATACAAATGTGGGGTATCCAGATTTGGAATCCCCTGATTTTTGCTGATGTTTTGGTGTATAAAAAGTCACATTTTGCAAGCCATGCAAAAAATTTCCCACAGTCATAGCAGCTTACCAAAAGCAGCTATGCTTGATTGGTAACCTGTGCCTGAGGGTCCAGGCACAGGGCTGCTCAATTTTGAGTTGTTGTTTTTATTTTTAGCATATTTTGTTTGCCATTGTTTGACCAGCATTCCTATTCTGGCTGACTGGCTGACTGTGCCAATGTATGGAATGATTAGAGCAGTCAATGTATCATGCAATCAGCCAGTGAATCAGAGGTGTTCATGTATGGGACAATCAGAGCAGTCAATATATTGGCTATTTGACTAGAGTGGTCAATATATCATACAACTAGAGGTGGCCATCTATTAGCCATTGAATCAGAAGAGTCAATGCATGGTATGATTAGAAGACTTGATGTATCATACAGTCAACCAGAGATGCCAATATATGGGACAATTAGAGCAGTCAATATATTGGCTATTTGACTAGAGTGGTCAATGTATCATTCAACTAGAGGTGGCCATGTATTAGTGGGACCTGACAATTCCCACACAAAAGCTGTGCCACAGCGACAGCCACAAACATACCAAATCAGCGACCCACAAATGTTCTTGCCCATTTCTCAGTCAATTCTCAAGCAATTCTCAGGGTTTTTTTTGTTGATAAGACACTATTTGATTTGTAGATTAATATAAAATTATCAAAAATATATATTAACTGATATTTTCTGTACTAATCCACCAAAATAAAATGGGTCCCAATTTAAATAGTGACATTTCATGTATCCAAATGATGGCTTGTGCAATCTTGATTCCCAAGGCTCTGGAAATAATAATGGAGTGCTTATGGGTCTATGTGACTTACATTTTATGCAAAATTTTAAATTCTGTGCTGTTCTGAATATGCTGAGTACTCTGTTCCTTCAGAACATTGCTAATGCAGTAGCATAGTTGGAACCATTGATAAAATAGTTCAGAAATGATGCAGTTGAGCTAGTACAAATATTATACACATCAAAATTCAGGACAGGCAATGGAAAAGCTGGCATAGTCATTAATTCTTCAAATCCATCTCATAACCATCAATCCTCCAAGCCAATCTCATTGTCATCCTCTTCTGATTCATGCTCTTCTTGAGCATTGAATTTTCTGATTGCATTCTGGAGAGCTTCCATTTTCATACTTTTGTTTTTCAGCTTGCTCTTCAGAGGAATGTCATCTACCAACTTTCTGTAGATTTCCAACTGATCATCCAGCTCTTTCACTTTCATATTATCTGTAACATCCTCTACATTTCCAACTCTGTTAACTGATGCTAAGAATGCTTCCTTCTCAGTCTGTTTCTTAGCCTTTTGCATCTGCTTTTCCCTTCTTTCAGCTACTTGCTTATCCTTGTATGCAATAAGCTCAGCCTTGCACTCTCTTTCCAAGTGTTTAGCATCAAGGTCACAAGCCACTTTATGCACAAAAGCAAAGTCCTGGGGCAAAAAATCTCTTTTGACAAATGCTGCAGTCTGATTGAATTTGAATTTCTTCAGAGCATTAAACTGGAAAATTGTTGTGTTGGGCTTTTTGCGCATATGAGAATGGAGAGACCCAAGTGCTCCCTCATTGACATCATTGGTTGGTGGACGCCAAGCCTTGTCCTTTTCAGATGCACTTAACCCAAGGATTTTGCTTCCTTCTTCAAATTCTGTAGCAAACTGCTTCCATGCACTATGGACCCAATAGCAGGTGGATATCACCATCTGGTCAGATGATTTATGACTTTCACCCAAAAAACAGGTGATGGGTGATTTTGGAATTAAGCTGGAGGGTATTGAGTGATACAAAACACCTCTCAATTTGAGCGATATTAAACTGGAGGATATTGAGTGATATAATACACCTCTCAATTTGAGTGATTAAACTGAAGGATATTGAGTGATACAAAACACCTCTCAATCTGAGTGATATTAAACTGGAGGATATTGAATGATATAATACACCTCTCAATTTGAGTGATATTAAGCTGGAGGATATTGAGTGATATAATACACCTCCCAATTTGAGTGATTAAACTGAAGGATACTGAGTGATACAAAACACCTCTCAATTTGAGTGATATTAAGCTGGAAAATATTGAGTGATACAAAACACCCCCTTGATTTGGGTGATATGAAGCTGGAGGATATTGAGTGATACAAAACACCCCCTTGATTTGGGTGATATTAGACTGGAGGATATTGAGTGATACAATACACCCCATTAATTTGAGTGATATTAAACTGAAGGACATTGAGTGATATAATACACCCCTCAATTTGAGTGATTAAACTGGAGGACTTTGAGTGATACAATACACCCCTCAATTTAAGTGATATTAAACTGGAGGATATTGAGTGATACACCTCTCAATTTGAGTGACATTAAGCCACAAAATCTTATTGTCTAGATGGGGACTGTAGTGTAATGGGTAACACAGCAGTTATGGGTTGAGTCCAATTCCATGAGCACTTGGGTTCAACTCCCACTGAGTGCATAATTTACAGGCTAAAAAAATACTTGGAGATATAGTTAAAATCACTGAAAGAATGTAGAAGCCACCTAAATATCAAGTTAAAATGTGCTTGGTAGCAGTGACATTCACCTGGAGAGCAACAGGTGAATTTGGTCATATATGTGCCAAAAATAACCCATTTCATTTGCCTGATTATCAACCAATACAGTTTCAAGATATCATCAACAAATCAATTTTGTGCAATTTCTTGAGGTGAAAGATAGTGAAAAACACCTAAGATTATGGCTAAGATGACCCAAAAACTAACATGAAATTCACCTATTAGACCAGCTTAAAAGGCACTTGTGATAGAGTGAAATTCACCTATTATAGATCAGTTTAAAATACACTTGTATTGTAGTATTATTCACCCAGAGAACAGCAGGTGAATTTGGTCATATATGTGGTGAAAATCACCCAAAATCACCCATTTGTCTACCCAATGAAGGCCTGATTATCAACTAGTCCTGGTGATTTTCACTTGGGAAACCATTGCTATTCACCACATTTCAGGGTTATTTTCATGGTGATTTTCACCCAGCTTGGGGCCTACAGTGATGTTTCCAGAGCCCCTTTACAAAAGACAACCAAAACTGATTCAAGATGGGGCAAAGTAGGTGCCAATATGTGCACTGCTTCCACAACTTCAGGATTATGCCAGGGCTTTTCATCCATTGTGCCAAGTTGATATGTAGCTTGTGATGAAATCAGAATAGATGGATTTTGAATAATTTTCTCTATGTGCTTCTGGACATCAGAATGCAGTGGTCCAAGATCAAGCATATTGACATGTTCTGTCTCTGGCCCTTGCATTTTTCGCATATAAGGATGACTGACAGCTTGAGCATAGAGGGCAAGCACAGCCAACTCAGTTTGAGTAGGCACATCCTGAAGACCCAGATACACATTTTTCTCCAGGTTGGTAAACCCAGGTCTTTCCTTTCCATCTCTGATCCATTCAAGATATGCCACATGAAGATCAAGCCACACAATAAGTTGAGCAGCAGCACCACAGTGTGATTGATATCTTGTATTGCTTGTGTCAGGAAACTTAGGAACATCCTGCTGCCTTGATTGAAAGAATTGCTGATAGGTATCCTGCTGGCCAACTTTATCATCTTTGTGTCTGAAAAGCATGCCAGCAAGGCTAGCTAGCTTCACACCTCCACCAGAGGAGAAATCAAATGCCCTTTGCTCTGCAGCTGTAGGTTTCTCAACATTTTCAGCCTGCTGTAATACTGCTGCATTATCTTTATTTGCAAGCAGAATTGGCCCTGTTACATCTTTTTCCTCCCACCAAACTCTCATGGCAGTATCCCCACCCTTGACACAATTGAGATCCTTGTGCATAGCACATCCAGTCCACACAAACAAATCAACTCTTTTCTTTTCCTTTTCATCAAGCTGTGAATATGCTTCAGCTCCAATCTCTAAGACTGCTTCAGACAGACATTCAGCTTCTGCAGACAATTGTTCTGCTTCTGACAATTTACCCCACTTTGCTTGTCCTCCCACTCTTACCAGCTTGTCATTAACCTTTATGAGAAGCTCTAGAAACATCTTCTCCATTGCCCTCTCCAGTGCCCCAAGTTTGGCATTATAAGTCCTCTGCTGCTTACATCTGACAACACGAAGAGAGTTGTACAGATCCACTGAATGAGCTCTCTCCAGCTCAAGATCATGTCTTGCCTTCTCTAAGGCATTCCTAGCATTCTGGAGTGTAGCCTCAGTTGCCTCAAGCTATCAGACTGGGTCTCACACAACTTAAGCATAAGGTCATGATGACAATACTAAGATAAGGGGAAAAGAGTACAAAAAAGGAAAAGCGAAAGTACTTATAGCGAATGCTTCGGCACTTGCCGGCGTTCCCACGCTCGGGCCCTCAGATCACGTGATGTGCCCAGGCCCCAGGTCATGTGATCTTACATGATTACATAATCCGACCCAGCCACAGGTCATGTGACCTTCCAACAACCCTCCCCAGTTTCTCCACAACTGCACTTTGGGATGGCTTACATAAGCGATCCTAACATCACCCCCCTCTTAAGGCTGGGCGTCCTGACCAGCTAGCTTGGCCTTGTTGGGGTGAGCAAGGAAGAAGTCCCGGAGAAGCAGTGCCACATTGGTGAGGTTCCGTTGTGGCTCCCAAGTGTTCTCCTCTACAGGGTATCCCAACCACTTCACCAGGTATCTCACTCCACGCCCCACCTTCTTAACATCAAGGATCGCTTCCACATCATACTCCAGGTGGTCATCATCGATCGTAGGGGGTGGAGGGGGAGGCAGGTTCTGAGAAGGGAAGGAAGGGGGATGGTAAGGTGTCAACAGCAACTCATTGAAGACCCGATGGATGCGCCAGGCCTGAGGGAGCTTGAGCCGATACCCTGCTGGCCCCACCTTCTCCTCAATGGCAAAGGGCCCTGCTTGTTTATGGTCAAGCTTCTTCGAGGGCCGGTCCATTTTCAGGTTCTGGGTGTCTAACCAGACCAGGTCTCCTGTAGAGTACTCACAGCTCGGACACTTCCCAACATCATAGCTCCTCTTCATTGCAGCTGCTGCTTTTTCCATCGCTTCCTTGGCTGCTCTTCGGGACTCCGTGAGCTTAGCCATCCACTCATCTGCAGCAGGGTTTACCTCCGAGGGTGGGCGGAGCCCCCCATTCCATGGGTGCTGGCCATAGTCGAGGAAGAAAAGCGTCTGTCCGGTTGCGGAGTGCTCACGATTGTTAAGAGCAAACTCAGCAGTCGACAACCACTCGGCCCAATCATCCTGGAGGTGGTCCACATAGGCCCAGAGATAGATCTCCATCTCCTGGTTTGCCCATTCCGTCTGTCCATCAGTCTGTGGATGGAAGGCAGTACTTGGATTTGCCTTTACCCAGATCATGGAGTAGAACTCCTTCATGAAGTGGGACACAAACTGGGACCCCCGGTCACTCACAATGTTGTGAGGGACTCCATGGTCACGAAACACTCGATCCCGGAGGAGACACGCTGCTCCAAGTCCCGTGAGGTCAAGCCCAATCGCTTCGAGCAGTGTCCGTTTTGTGAACTTGTCAACAATGATAAGGATGGCATTATGTCCATGGGAGAGGGGGAGGGGACTGACTATGTCCCATGAGATCACTGACCAGGGACCATCGGGAACCGGATGGGGGTGCAGTGGGGCAGCACGCTTGGTATGGTCAGGCTTCGTCCGCTGGCATGTCTCACACCCCTGGGCATACTGATCCACATCTTTCACCATGTCTGGCCACCAATAACCCTTCACTAGTGCTGCTCTCAACTTCTGGGGCCCAGGGTGTCCAGCAGCAGGGAGGTCATGCTCAAACTCAAGGACAGCCTCACGAGCTCCTAGGGGGACCCAAGTGACTATCCCCTTTTGCCAGAGTCCAGCACGAACTCGCATCCACTCATCATCAAGCTCCTCTGGCTTCTGTACATGTACCGCACTATTTTTCTGGAGCAGCGTCTCCATTTCCGATGTGAATGACACACGGACTTCCGTTTCCGGGAAAACCTGCACCGGTGCATCCTCCTCCACCATCTCTCCATAGTCCGGTCTCCGGGAGAGTGCATCTGCCTTTGTATTCGACTTGCCAGTGCGATACTTTATCTCAAAGTCAAAGCACTGGAGCTCCCCAACCCAACGGACCTGTCTCGGTTTCAACTTCTGGGGCTTCCAGAAGTATTGGAGGTTCGCATGGTCCATCCAGATCTCAATTGTCTCATCTGCTCCAATGAGGTATGCCCGCCACTCACGAAGTGCCCGAATCACAGCCAAGAACTCCTTGTCGTACACATCGTAGTTCTTCTCAGCTGCAGTGAGGGCCTTGGAGATATAGTCAACAACTCTCCATGTTCCATCTGTCTGCTGCTGCAAGAGCACTCCACCAGTCGCCAGGTTACTTGCATCCATCTCTACCTTCCATCTCCCTTTGTCCTGAGGCAGAGCCAGGACCGGGGCTGATACGAGTGCCTGACGGAGATCTCAGAAGGCTGCTTCCTCCTCCTCCTCCCATTTCCAAGGAACATTCCCAGTCAGCTGGAAGAGTGGCTTGGCCCTGGCAGAAAGATTCGGGATGTGCCGGCGGAGGTAGTTCAACATCCCATTGAACCTCTGGACATCCTTCACATTCCTAGGACGTGGCCAATCTCGGACTGCCACACCCTTTGCTGGGTCATGCTCTAGCCGGTTGTGAGAGATCTTCATCCCCAGGAAGATGATCTCACTCTTCTCAAACTCACATTTACTGAGTTTGAGACACAACCCATTCTCTCCAAACTTCCTCAAGACCCGATCCATCCAATACCAGTGTGTTGCCAAATCCTCTGCAAACACAATCACATCATCCACATAAGCCCGGACATGTCCTCCTGCAATCTCCTCCCTCAACACATGATTCATGAAGCGCTGGAAGGTGGCAGGTGCATTCTGCAGTCCAAACCACATGACAGCTGGTTCGAAGAGTCCACGGGGTGTCAGGAAGGCACAGTGGTGCTGGTGCTCAGGCCAGACCTGCATAGATGGGAAACCTCCCTTCGCATCAATCTTAGAGTAGATCGACGCTCCTTTAAGCACATCCACTGTGTCTCGGATGCGGGGGAGGGGGTACTTGTCCTTGATCAGGTGTGCATTCAGCCTCGAGTAGTCAATGATCGGCCACAGCTTGTCCTTCTCATGTTTGAAGAAGAAGGGGCTGGCATACAGGGATTTTGAGGGGCGGATTTGTCCAGAAGCAAGCTGCTCATCCACCCAACAGTTCATCTCCACCATCTCCTGCCGTGTCAGTGAGTATAGCTTGGAGGAGAGGTGCTCAGGGTCCTTTTTGAACTTGATTTTAATATTGAAGTCTGGTCGGGAGCGGGGAAGCTCATCCCACTTCGCTTCACTAAAAACCAAAGGGTAGCGGCTGGGCCAATCGGGGGTAGGGCCAGAGTTGGGAAAACGGGTGTCCGGAATACTCGCGGATGCAAGGGTACTCATTTTTGGGGGTGCGGGGGCTCGAGGAGATGGGAAACACTGTGGGGGGCAGCGGGTAAGGCTCAGCTCTGCCTTCTTCCAGTCGATGTCAGGGTTGTGTCGCTTGAGCCAGTCATGCCCAAGGATGACCTTGTGGGATTGGATCTTTCCCAGCAGGAAATGGACCCGTTCACGATGGTCACCCACCTTCACCAGCAGCTCAATTCCAAAGCAGATTTTACCCTCTCTGTTCTGTGACCCATCCACGTTGTACATCGTGATCGGGTTCAGCAAGGGAGATGGTTCCAGGCCCACTCTTTTTGCCCACTCCAAATCCATGAAACAGTTGGTGCATCCTGAGTCGACAAGGGCCTTCGTCATAGCCCACTTGCCAGTGCTGAGGGCCTCCAAGTGCACCTGGATGGCTAGCTCTCGTGGCACACGTTTCTCCACCTCTGGCTGCACCTTGGTTGGGTGCTCTGCCAGTCTCACTTCCTCTTTCACCTCAGACCCAATTCAGGTATGTCTCCGCTGCAAGATAGTATACTTCGGTATACTTGCTGCGGGCACAGGGACGGAATGGGGGCTGGAACGACTCTTCTCTCCAGCCAGAGTCCTCCTTTCTCTCTCAGGTGGCTCCAGTTTTGCTTGGAGCAACGCAATCTCTCTCTGGTAATCCTTTGTTGTTCGGGGGGTACCTGGCACTCCACAGGTTCGGGCTCTTGGGACCTGCAGATGCATGTCGGGCAGGGGGCAGAAACGGATGGCATGCCCAATCTGGTGGCATTGGAAACAACGTCTCTCATCAGCAGGGGCACATCCATGGCCCATGGCCACATTCAGAGGGTGTGAGAGGGCTGCGGCAGGTCGCGAAAAGGTCGCAGTGGGTTGCATGGGGGTCGCGAAAGGTCACGCAGGGGTCGCAATGGGTCACAGTGTCCATTCCATGACTATCGCGTCAAATCGCCTTTGCTGGGCATCCAGTCTTTCTGCCAGCACTTTCCATTCTCCATAAGTCTCTGGTATCGGGGAGACACCATAGATCCTCTCCACCAACCTCCTACTCAGGTTCAACTCCAGCCAATGGACCAGGATTCCTGAGTCCTTCTCTGCACTCAACTCTGCCTGTCGGAACAGTGTCTCGAATCTCGCAAAGAACTCTGGTGCCATTGTGGCACCCTGTTTCAACCCTGCAATATCAGCAAGGGCAGTCGCACGGTTGTTCGGGTCATCGAACGCTCGCTTCATCTCCTCCACAAACTCTGCCCAGGTTCCGGCCTTGCCACTACCCAGGATCTCTTCCACCTTCATATTCGCCCATTCAGCAGTGAATCCATCTCCAGTAATTTTGCTCAAAGCAAAGAGGACCTTCACCAGGTCCGTAGCATAGGTAGTCGGGTTCACCATAAACGAGAGGCGAAGTGATCGGAGGAACGTACGGAAGTTCCTTTTCTGCCCATCAAAGGGGGCAACAGATAGGTCAAGCCTCATAGGTTGGGCTACAGGCAGGGCGACATGGTCTGCCATCACAGGCCCTGGATGCTGTAAATAAAGTTCTGGGCCTTGGGCACTCAGGATTTCTTCGATCTCTTAACAGTCCTGTCCTCTTAGGCTGCTCTTCTGTGTACTTATGTACCTATAGAACTCTTATTCTATGAAACTTTTGTTAACGTGGGGCCTGAATGGTGTCCCAGGTGGTCACTCCACAACTCCTAATGAGTTGCCCGTGCGCCCTTCTGACAATGGTCACAGAGCAAGGGCCCTGTCCACTGGACCAGGAAACTACAGAAAGACTATGTAGGGGCCTTTCCTTGCCCTGTACACTACACAATTCACTGGTACATAGCTGTAAAACAAGGTTCCAGGCCTTGGGCACTTGGTATCACTTGGGAAGAGTCACAGTAGACTTCCTCTGGGTCTGGTCACGTGTATCTACACACAGTAAAAATTTCGCGTGGTTCTGTTACACACCGCGGGCAGGGTAAAGGAGAAGAGGATGATAGGGGCTGAGCTGTGACAACGTGTCACAGTTTGAAATTAAGGGTCCAGGCTAGCCGGGTTAGGACACGGGGCTAGGGCGGACAGGCAGATCTTAGTATTATATCAGACTGGGTCTCACACAACTTAAGTGTAAGGTCATGACGACAATACTAAGATAAGGGGAAAAGAGTACAAAAAAGGAAAAGCGAAAGTACTTATAGCGAATGCTTCGGCACTTGCCGGCGTTCCCACGCTCGGGCCCTCAGATCACGTGATGCGCCCAGGCCCCAGGTCATGTGATCTTACATGATTACATAATCTGACCCAGCCACAGGTCATGTGACCTTCCAACAACCCTCCCCAGTTTCTCCACAACTGCACTTTGGGATGGCTTACATAAGCAATCCTAACACAAGCTGACTTGTTTTAGTTACCAAGGCTTCCTCCAGAGCAGGAGTGGAAGTTCCAGACCTGGCAGGAGTGGATGACCCAGAACCACCTTCCTGCATTCTATTGGCATGTGCAGCAGCAAGCTGTGCTTTTTGTGTGCCTGTCCTCTTGGACATAGATAGTACAGCCTTTTGAGTTGGCATGATGATGGCCAAACTTGAATAAGAAAGTAAGCCTAGACACAGATGTGAGCTCAATCAGTGCTGTACAGAATGTGCAACTCACCTGAAGCAAAGCCAGCTGGTGCAAGAAGTGCAGCAGCAGGAATCTGGAAGCAGATCTGGCAGATCTGAATGGCAAAGTAAGTCTAGACAGAGATGTCAGCTCAATCAATGCTATACAGGTTATGCCACTCACCTGGTACAAATCCAGCTGGTGCAAGAGGCTCAAAATGCAGAATCTGCAAGCTGAACCAGCAACTCCCTCTCCACTTCACTGATCAAGAAGATCTGGTCCTGATTCTACAGAATACAGCCTAGCTAAACATAAAACACTCAGTAAAAGGGTGTCATCATAAGTTATCACTTACTAGTTGTCTTGGATGTTTAGGGGGGTGGGATATGAAGGATGAGCAAGCTAGATACTGCTGGGGATCTTTGCCGGAGTAGTTGCACAGCCAAAATTGCCTTTTTAGTCCACTCACACCCCCATACTGCCCATACCCCGTGTTTTGGCTTCCACAGCGCGATTCAAGCTTCGTTTTGGTGAGACAAAATGTTCCTAGAATATATTTGAGACAATCGTTCAAGATAGATTTTTTTAATTTGGCCTCATTGTTGAGATATGGCATGTACATAGGCTATATCTCAAGAATAAAGCAAAATAAAAAAATCGAGCTTGAACAAGCTTGTGCTGGTACTTTGATCATTCAAGTAAGTCTCAACTTCAGCTATTAAATCTCGTGATTCAGGCGGGCTCTCTTGATGTAAACCAAGGAGTTGGTGTGCTCTTGATTGGGTATTGAGAGACATTTCAGGTGATGCAGATTCTTCACATGCAGTAGCCTGCTCATTAAGATTTAGTCGATTAGAGATGGGCTGAAGCTGGTAAAATTGTTAGTACACATATCCACAAGCAAGAATAGACTTACATGTCGCATGAGTTCCTGTTTTGCAATTGGTACTCACTGTGGCTGGTTTCTGATGAGCCAGGAGAGCTTGATTGACAGGTCGAGAACTGCATAGGACATCAGAACAGAACACTATTTACTTAAAGAAACTTACTCATTGCAAGTTTGTAAGCTGGGCAAGAAATAGTGTGTTCCTCATAACTCTCCAATTTATCAAGGCCACGATTGACAATGTCATGGTATTCGGGGTGCACATCCACATATTCCTCCCATCGTTTGACGATGCTGGCATATGCTGGGAGTGCATTGTGTAGGGTTGGTGTCTTTTCATGCAATAATACTTGTTGAAACGCATGAGGGACCTAAAATGATTCAAATTTAGTCAAATGTATGAAGTTCAACGAAGGTATTACTGCAAGAATATCACGAAAATCTGCCAAAATGTTCCATTCTTCATTGCTTAGCTTATACCGCTGTAATGAGGCGCCTTCATGGCTCATGAGCAGTTTTCTAATTGGCTATTGTGCATATCAGTCCAGTATCATGTGAATATATCATCACACATACATCTTTAAGCAATAAAGCACACTCTACCATCAACAGTACTAATGACCATCGTGTCTTCACATCCCGGATAAGCTGGTACTTCATGGCCTTAAGTTGTTGTTGGATAATAGAGAATTCATTGAGGAGTATCAACAACTGTCACACCTACAAAAAATTGAGCAATCAGATTGTAGGGCAGAACTACTCATGGCTGAAATGAAGGTTTGAATGATTGAGATGGGATCACATTCCAAGATAAGCAGTAAGTATGTTGCTGGTCGAGAAGGAGGATCATAGTCGCCAGAATCTTCCTTGCTGCATTCTAACTTTGTCATAGCTACTAAAACTGACTTGACAGCCAAATTGACAACATGTGGAAAACATCTAAAATGTGATTAATGTTGTTAATAAACAGAAGGAAAGCAACTTACTGAATATGCTGCACATGCCCACTAAATTTTATTTTTTGCCTATTGAATTCATCAGTAAGTGTTTCCACAAGTATATCGTTGTTTGAAGCATTGTCAGTCATGATCCAGCCCATCTGTAAACATAATGATGAATATAAACACTGTTGTTAAACATTCCTGCACCTTTTCTGTGATTCCTATGCAATCCAGTACACTAATGAATGCATGAGCAAGATGCTCTCCAGTATGGTGGCCAGGAACATGGATGAACCCTATCAGCACAGCCTGAAGGCAAAGAGAATATTGAAGACCTGACATAGTTTGCTCAGCTGTTGTTGTGATCCAATGAACCATGACAGCCATAAATGGTTCCCTATTGGGGTCCAACCACATATCAGTGGTGAAGGATATCTTCCCCTGTATATCCTGCTTGCAAGCAATGAGAGAAGGCTGATGAAGAATGTGTATGACACACCTGCAACTCGACAGCCAGCGAATCTAGATAAACCCTAAATATCTCATCAATACGTGTGCACAATGTCGTATGGCCAGGAATATCAGAGTCCTTGAGGTCTGGCTTAAGCATTTTGAAGATTGTGGTAAGGTGCGGTGACTCAATAATATTAATTGGCTACATACTGTACATTATATATATGAGCAAAATGTAACAGAAAATATTCGCAATACGTGCCATGTCATCCCCAACAATAAGCTCTACAATCACATCCACAAATGAGGGCTTTGAGAATGGCCGATTTGGGATGGCCTTGACACAAGTTTGTTCATTTGGATGGGTGCCCTGAATCTTTGCTGCCACTGCTAGTCCAGATGCTGTTTTGATTGGTATCTTCTGTCAGTTGCATGCTTGAACCCAAAGCACCTCATGCTTTAGAATGAGGTGGCTCTGGAGTGTTGACATAGATGACATGGCTGAGAAACTTGCTGAGACATGGTGAGGCTGAGTCTTAGCAAGACTTCTAAACTCTAAGGTAGTGTTGCCACAGCTAGACTAGTCATGAGCCAGCTAGACCAGCTGCAGCTAGTGACTGCTCTAGCTGGTCTCAATTTGTCTTAGCTGTAGTCATAGCTGCAGCTAGTGAGTTTAGCTGACTATAGTCATGGCTTGGCTGCCAACTCTTATATTATAATTATGTGTTCATTCTCACTGCTGTAATGCCCTGGTGGCCATGACACTGGTACTGCTACTTTGACTAATAATGCAATGCCACTACTATCACCAGTCACAACCACTGTCACTGTCAGTTCATAAGCTGGTTCATATGCAACAAGTCTAAGAATGATAAAGTCAGCACAGCAGGGATAAAAAGGTGAGTTACAACATGGCTAACAAGATAATAGAGCATTTAACAGTGAAATATTTGAAAGATAAAGTGCTATTCTCAACTTATTTCACTTGAAACTTTACATCAAACCTAGCCATAGCTTAGCTGCAGCTATCAGCTATGGACATATCAATAGCCATAGTCATAGCTGCTTTGTAGCCATAGCTGATTGCCAGCTAGGCTACAGCTACAATCAGCTAAGGCTATGGCTATTAGTCAGCTACTAGTCATAGCTGTGGCAACACTATTCTAAGGTAAGGAAGTGGCATGAGTGAAGGAACAAGCAATGTACTTGCAAAATCTGCAGAGGACCTTCTGATTATTATTGATCTTCTCAAAGAATGTCCACATGTCCATGGCTTTGCGAAGGTTGACATTGCCAGCTGGCTGATCCCTTACACCTGCAGTGCTGCGAAGGTTAACATTTCTGACTGGCTGATTACTATGTGGAGAGATGTGAGGGATGGTGCGAATTGCCTGTGGAGCTTGAGGTTGTGCATCTGGGGCAGCATTTGGCCCAGCCTGGTCAGAATCAGTATCAGAGACTAAATTGATTGCATCACAAAAATCTTCAGGTGATTGTCCTCCAGGTTGTGGCTGTTGGGCGAGGGGAGGACCAACACCAGACGTTGCTGAGTATTGAAATGAAAATTGAGGCAAAGGAAATATTGCCTGGGCATCCCAGACAGCTTGATGGAGTGCAAATGGTTCAGGAGGAAGGGGGACATCAGGTTGGCCAGTCCCATTGAGATCAAAAGGATCAGAGGGGAAGAGGGCATCGGGTTGGCCATCCAGGCGAAGACCTAAAGCATTGGGAGGGAGTGGGGGTTTGGCTCGCTCTGCCTGGTTTTCTATGGGTGGAACAGTGAGACTGGAGCCGGGTCGAGCCAAAGTGGCATTGGCAGGGGCTGGTAGAGGTATGGGGGCTGGTAAAGGCGCAGGCGCTAGGCCCGGGGATGGACCTGGATCATCCGTTGGAGGAGTGTGTGGCGGCGGTTGTTCCTGTGGCTCCTGCCAACGACCTCTTCTTGTACAGCATGCAGCTGGATTTTGTGGAGCTAATGCAGCATTACTATTATGAAGCTGTCAACAATAATAAAATGACATATGCTCAAGTTGGAATGATGCTTCAACAGCACCATTTGGGCACACCATCACTTGTTGGTGTGCTTTCTTTCGAGGTGAACAGCGAGGAGGCATTGTAGGATCAAGGACTTTGAGTCACAATTTATAGAGAAATGAAGGGAATTAGAAAACATGAGTGTGGAAAACATGGAATGCTTGCGCACCTTGAACACATGCTCTCCATCATATTAAGAACATGAAAAACATTGAGTGTTCATGTCTTTGATGTCTTCCTGCCACTATCACAACATTGCGACTACCTGCAGGTTATGGTCAGTTCAGATGAAAGAAATGTGGCTGTTTGAAAAACACACTGTGCACCTCACCAGGAAGCTTTCACAATCGACAGGCATATGAGTGGGGATAGTGTTGCTTACAGCTTGGCTTCAAGCCATGAGCCCTGAAACCAAGCCATACTTGAGCCGAGCCAAGCTGTGGCTTCGGCTCCAGGCTCATCACAGTTGGCTTAGATATGGCTCAAGGCTTGAGGCAGCTCTCAGAAGGTAAATGAATGTGATAGCAAAGCTTTGGGCCAGACAGTAAAATCCACATTGCCATCTCTCACAGCAAGCACAGCTAGAGTTCGTGCAGGAGAACAGTGAGTGCATGTATTAGTTGGGACTTCTACTAGAACTCCT
Organism: Clavaria fumosa; assembly: GCA_951802425.1. NCBI lineage: Eukaryota > Fungi > Basidiomycota > Agaricomycetes > Agaricales > Clavariaceae > Clavaria > Clavaria fumosa. Next base: position 298,842 of record OX637802.1, on the reverse strand, counting down.
ACAATAGTAGACTACAAGGTTATAAATGAAAAAGAAGAGTAAATAAGCTTACAAAGTAAAAGCATAGTGTACCACATAAAATCCTAGAAGGTAATGATTGACAGTGGGAGTCAAAAGAGGAAGGGGCAGGCATGGATCAGACTAAGTACTTGTCTCTCATCATCTCTGCTGCTGTCATGGATAACACCATATTTGATAGAAACTAGCCCTTAAGTTGATTGAATTGTCAGAAATAGAAAGCTAGTATACAAGTGATGCAAACATAACATGGGTTGTTATGAAAAATCACAAGCACCCCCTTGCTGTACATGAGGAATGTAGTAGGGCTTTAGGTGTGTATATCCAACATAGTATATGTCACGTCATGGAATAGATCACCAACTTCTAGTCACATGCTAACCACAACACAATTGCAATAGATCCTCAATTCATTAGTTGAACTTAGCCAATGGCAAGTAATCCACAACCTTCAACATTGCAAGCACACATGAAATGATGCTTGTCTAAGGATCAAGCATCAGACCTTAACAATGGTAATGGTCATTTAACTGCCCAGCCCAATATACAAGTATTCGTCCTAAACCAGTACAACCTTGTGAAAAGGTACATCAATGACTCAGTCCAGAAGAGGCCAGTCACCCATGAAGCAAGAAGGCATACTTGAAGAATGTTGCTCATAGAGGTCAAACAACCACTCTAAGTTTCATTCTCTTTCAACCCTCTTATAAGATAAGAAAGCATGGCTATCATGAGTGCCAGTGTCACACAACAGACATCTGTGAATAACTCCAACACTCATAATGCCTTACATCCATATAACAACTGCCCAGCCCAAAAATGTTACCCAAGGATCAAGACTTATTATAATCAGTACACCCTTAAACAATAAGATCAATGATCAAGTCAAGATTGCAGCATCACTGAGAAAGCATACTTGATGAAAATAACATAGGTCATCTTCACTTTCAACCTTCCTTTACTATAGGAAAGATAGGCTCCCATGAGCATAAGTTTCCCAAGACATATATGTTGTGAATAACATTTTGCAGTAAAAATGTTATTCAAGGATCAAGGCTTAATCAGTACACCCTTATACAATAAGGTACATCAATGATCAAGTCAAGATTATGGCATCACTGAGAAGGCATACTTGATGACAATAACATAAGTTATCTTCACTTTCAACCTTCTCTTACAATAGGAAAGATAGGCTCCCATGAGCATAAGTGTCCCAAGACATATATGTTGTGAATAACATTTTGCAGTACAAATGTTATTCAAGAAAGCACCCAATACACCTTTGTAAAAAGGTACATCAATTACTCAGTCCAAAATGGGTCAGTCACTCATGAAGCAAGAAGGCATACTTGAAGAATGTCACTTGTAGAGGTCAAACAACCACTCCAAGCTTTATTCTCTTTCAACCTCCTCATGTGAAAGGATAGTGCAGATGCAGAGTCATACAACAGATATGTTGTGAATAACTCCAAGACCCACTAAAACCTCACTTCCATATAGTAGGAAAGTGTGGCTACTATAAGTGCCAGTATTGCCCAACAGATATGTCATGAATAACTTTAGCACCAATTTCACCTTACAATCCATATAGTAGGAAAGTATGGCTACTATAAGCACCAGTGTTGTACAACATATATGTCGTGAATAACTTTAGCACCAATTTCACCTTACAATTGATATAGTAGGAAAGCATGGCTACTATAAGTGCCAGTGTCACACAACAGATATGTCGTGAGTAACTTTAGCACTCATTTCACCTTACAATCCATATAGTAGGAAAATATGGTTACTATAAGCACCAGTGTTGTACAACAGATATGTTGTGAATAACTTTGGCACCAATTTCACCTTACATTCCATATAGTAGGAAAGTATGGCTACTATAAGTGCCAGTGTTGTACAACAGATATGTCGTGAATAACTCTGGCACCAATTTCACCTTACAATCCATATAGTAGGAAAGCATGGCTACTATAAGTGCCAGTGTCACACAACAGATATGTCGTGAATAACTTAAGCACTCATTTCACCTCACAATCCATATAGAAGGAAAGTATGGCTACTATAAGTGCCAGTGTTGTACAACATATATGTTGTGAATAACTTTAGCACTCATTTCATCTTACAATCCATATAGTAGGAAAGTATGGCTAATGTAAGTGCCAGTGTTGTACAACAGATATGTAGTGAATAACTCTGACACCCACCAGCTAAAGATCTAATTCAGTAGTTACTAGGCACACTACAAAAGCAAAGTGAGGAATCACTAACAGGTCTACAAACTCTGTGACATAGAGTGTAGTAAAAGTAATCCACTACTAACAAGACTACAACACTCAAGTAAGTAATTACTAATGTGGACTACAATGAGCCTACAGAACTCTTATAGGTGATTACTAATGAGAGTACAAGGCTTGTTTAAGAGATTACTAACAGGACTACAAGACATGTTTAAGAGATTACTAATGAGACTACAAGGCTTGTATAGGTGATTACTAATGAGACTACAAGACTTGTATAGGTGTATACTAATGAGACTACAAGACTTGTATAGGTGTATACTAATGAGACTACAAGACTTGTATAAGTGATTACTAATGAGACTACAAGACTTGTATAGGTGTATACTAATGAGACTACAAGACTTGGATAAGTGATTGCTAATGAGACTACAAGACTTGTGTAGGTGATTACTAATAAGAATACAAGGCTTGTAAAGGTGATTACTAATGAGACTACAAGGCTTGTATAGGTGATTACTAATGAGACTACAAGACTTGTATAGGTGATTACTAATGAGACTACAAGACTTGTATAAGTGATTGCTAATGAGACTACAAGACTTGTATAGGTGTATACCAATGAGACTACAACACTTGTATAGGTGATTATTAATAAGAATACAAGACATGTATAGGTGATTACTAATGCAACTACAAAACTCATTTAAAGAGGTTACTAATGGGACCACAAGACTTGTATATGTGATTACTAATGAGACTACAACACTTGTATAGGTGATTATTAATAAGAATACAAAACTTGTACAAGTGATTACAAGACTTGTATAGGTGTATACTAATGAGACTACAAGACTTGTATAGGCATATACTAATGAGACTAGAAGACTTGTATAACTGATTACTAATGAGACTACAAGACTTGTATAAGTGATTACTAATAAGAATACAAGACTTGTATAGGTGATTACTAATGAGACTACAAGACTTGTATAGGCATATATTAATGAGACTACAAGACTTGTATAAGTAATTACTAATGCGACTACAAGACTTGTATAAGTGATTACTAATGAGACTACAAGACTCACATAAGTGATTACTAATGAGACTACAAGACTTGTATAGGTGATGACTAATGAAACTACACCTATAAGATTTCTGTAACATCATTGGCAATCACTTTCATCAGTTCTGTAGTCTCAATAGCAATCACTTACAACAGTTTTGTAGTCTCATTAGCAATCACTTATTTATATCTTGTATTCTCATCAGTAATCACCCATACAACTCTTGTAGTCACATTAGTTCACACTTATATGAGTTCTGTAGTCTCATTAGCAATCACTTCTACAAGTTTTGTAACCTCATCAGTACACACTTATACAAGTCTTGTAGTCTCATTGTTGTTGTTGTTGTTGTTGTTGTTGTTGTTGTAGTCTCATTAGTAATAGGACTTCAACTCAAGTAAGTAATTACTAATAAGACCACAATACTCAAGTCAAAATTAGATTACAACCCTTAAGTAAGTGATGACTTACATGACTACAAATCTAAAGTAAGTAATTAGTGACATGACTACAAGTAACTATTAATATGACTCAAAGGGCCTTTAACCCCTCTTCCCCTCCACCCCATCTTTAGCATGCATGAACAAGTTGCCAAGTTCAAATAACCCTGCCCTAAAGTTCATGCATGGAAGTGAATCAAATAAGTGTTACTACAAGTAATTACTAATAATATTACAATCATAAGCTTAGTGATTATTAACATACTACAAAACCTAAGTAAGTAATTAGTCACACAACTACAACCCCAAAGTAAGTAACCCAAGTGACAAGACAAAACTCCGTGACAGAGTCCAAGGATCTCTTCAGTAGCCAGACTTTACTATGGAGTTTTGTAACTTGTTAGTAATTAATTACTAATGAGACTACAACACAAGACTCTGCAATAGAGTCTTATAAGTATCCCATTGCTGGAAAGACCAAGTAATTACTAACAAGCTCACAGAGTCACAACACTTCATGATAGCTCCAGGTAACCAATTACTAGTAAGACTCCTAAGCTCTATCTAAGAAAGCAGTTACAAACAAGCCTTCACCATTTATTCACGACATTTGCAATGTTTGACATGTAGGACAATCAGGGCCAGGTCTACCATATATGTTCACATTCCTGCATCACTGAGTTTCTTCCTTGAATACAGCTGTACTTTTTACTCCATGATCCAGGCATCCACATAGGTCAATGCAGCCTCTGTCACCAACTCCTTTTCGCATTCCCCAGCCTATATTTTGTCCAATTGTAGGCTTGAAACCAAGTCTACCCCAAGCTTCTCAGCTTCGGGTTGAGGACTTCACAGATGCAATGGCAGAACTAGACTTGGGTTCAGAATCTGAATCTGACACCAGTGTCCATCCTAATGCCATTGTTCCTCCTGGATCTCAACCTCAAGCTCAGCCTCCACCTACTCAAGCTGGCCCTCCAAGCAAGGAACCACAACGGCACAAACAGCATAAGGCCACTGATGTGAGGTCATTTTTTGAACTGAGAGAACAAAGACAATATTGCAAGTTTTGCTTGTGGGTGGTCATTGGTCAATAGAACTTAGGTCATGATTCTTACTTATTGAATGTTAATAGGGAATTCTCAGCTGCCAATCCTGACTATAAAGTCATCGACTTCAGCCATAAGACATCAACTGGAGTTCTTAGGCGTCATCTATATGAGAACCACATTGAATTGTGGATCCAAGCCTGTGATGATGCTGGGATTGAGATTACAGCTCAAGATGCTCAACCAGTCATCCAGGAATACAGGAAAACATCAGGCGATGTAGTACAGCAGTTACAGTGCCAGCCCTTCTCAAAACAGGCATTTCTTGATGCCCTAGTTGAGTTTATAGTAGCTGATGACCAGGTCAGAGTAGAACACTATCCACAAACCATACTGATTTCAGGTTTAGTCCCTAAATGTCATTGAATCTTCACATTTATGCAAGATCTTCTTACTTCTGCGAAGGGAGCTCAAGGAAGCAGACATTCCTCATCGTACTGCCATTCACACTCATATCAATAAGGTCTACCAGACCTATATTGATCACTTAGCTGAGGAGCTGAAAGTATGTTGTACTCTATCCTAAATCAAACAGGTGCTGAATCCATACAGATGTCACTTGGGAAGGTTTCATTCACAACAGATGTCTGGACAGACCCCAATCAAGTCCCATACATGGCCGTTACTGCCCACTGGGTCCAACCAATTGAAGCAAACACTGTTGCAGGGCAACATAAGCAACTTTGACTCTGTCAGGATCGCTTACATAAGCAGGTTGGAAAGGCCAAGAAAGGATCGCAAAAGAGTTGCGGGAAGTTTGCGGACGAGTCACGTGACCCGAACGGGTGGTGGCTTACATAATGGGAAAATCACGTGACCCGGGCCTGGACGCATCACGTGACGCACGGGGTCCGAGCGTGGGAACGCCGGCAACTCCCGAACCGCTCGCTATATATACTACGTCGCTTTCTTACTTGTACCCTTTTCCCCTTATGTTAGTATCGTCATCATCGACCTTACGTTAAGTTGTGTGAACCGTGAGACTAAGTCTGACACAATACTAACATCAACCCCTGTCTGCCCTAGCCCCGTGTCCTAACCCGGCTAGCCTGGACCCCTATCTCAAACTGTCACACTCTGTGACAGCTTATCCCCCTCATCCTCTTTCTCTTTACCCTGCCCACGGTGTGCAACAGAACCGTGTGAAATTTTTACTGTGTGTAGATACACGTGACCAGACCCGGAGGAAGTCTACTGTGACCCTCCCCAAGAGACACCGAGTGCCAAAGGCCCGGAACTTTGCTTTACAGCTACGTACCAGTGAATCGTGTAGTGTACAGGGCACGGAAAGGCCCTATACATAGTTTTTCTGTAGTTTCCTGGTCCAGTGGACAGGGCCCTTGCTCTGTGACCATTGTCAGAAGGGCACACGGGCAACTCACTAGGAGTTGTGGAGTGACCACCTGGGACACCATTCGGGCCCCACGCTAGCAACAAGTTTTATAGAATAAGAGTTCTATAAGTACCTAGATACATAGAGAGCAGCCTGAGAGGACAGGACTGCTAAGAGATCGAAGAAATCCTGAGTGCCCAAGGCCCGGAATTCTATTTACAGTGTCTGCGTCCGAGACCGGGTCGAGCCCAGCTCCCCCCCGATTCCCCTGTTACCGATGTCCCCGAAACCCCATCACCACCACCAGGGTCTGTGATGGCTGACCACGTCGCCCCGCCTGAAGTCCATGCCACGAGGCTGGATTTAGTCGTTGCCCCATTTGATGGGCAAAAAAGAAATTTCCGTACATTCCTCCGGTCGCTCCGCCTCCTGTTTATGGCGAATCCGATAATCTATGCCACGGACCTGGCAAAGGTCCTCTACACCCTCAGCAAAATTACTGGCAAGGGGTTTGCCGCAGAATGGGCAAATGTGAAGGGAGAGGAAATCCTGGGTAACAACGAGGTTGGAACCTGGGCAGAATTTGTGGAAGAGATGAAGCGAGCGTTCGATGACCCGAACGACCGTGCGACTGCCCTCGCAGATATTGCGAAGTTCAAACAGGGTGTCATGACGGCACCTGAGTTCTTCGCAAAGTTCGAAACAATGTTCCGAAGAGCGGGGATGACAGAAGTGGCCAATTCGGACATCCTGGTCCATTGGCTGGAGTTGAATCTGAGCAGGAGGCTAGTGGGAAAGGTCTATGGTGTTTCGCCAATGCCAGAGACCTACGTGCAGTGGAAGGCACTTGCCGAAAAGCTAGACGCTCAGCAGCATCGCCTCAACGGAGTCATCGCACAACAGAACTCTGTGCGTCCTGCTCTGCCCGCAACCAGCCGCCCCCTCCCTCAACAAACCCGCTTTGCCCCAGCCCCCCGTCCCTTCCTGGCCCAGCCTCTGGCCCGCACCCCTGCCCCTCCCACCATGCCGTGTCCCACCAATGCCGGTGACACCATGGTGGTGGATCGTGCCCGTGCCCCTGGAGTGTTGCGCACCTGCTTCCGATGTGGCTAAGCTGGTCACATGGTGAGAGATTGCCAGCTCCAGGACACACGTCCGCAGATCCCGAGGCCGCAGATCCGCGCCGTGGAAAGCCAGGCACGTAGTGCAGAGGACTATGAGAACGAGATCGCACTGCTCCGAGACCGCCTGGATTTGCTCGAGAGAGAGAAGAGGGCTCCTGTTGAAGAGCCGGATTTTGGAGACGAGGCCCAGTGAGTCCGAACTGGAGTCTCAGGAGTAGATATCCCAGCCCCCCTCCCATCCCTGTACCCGCAGCTAGTATCCCAAAATACACTATCTTGCAGCGGAGACACACCCGGATTGGGGCTGAGGTGAAGGACAAAGCGGAAACGGAAACCGCTAAAAGTGAAATACCGAAAAGAGAAAAGGGGACTAGCAGCCAAGTGGAGCCAACAAAGCACCTTGCAGAGGTGCTGAAGGACACCCTATTGCGTATGCCCCAAGAGCTCTCCATCCAGGTGCACCTGGAGGCTCTCAGCACTGGCAAAGGGGCAACTACGAAAGCCCTTGTCGACTCAGGCTGCACCAACTGCTTTATGGACTTGGAGTGGGCGAAAAAAGTGGGATTGGAACCATCTCCCTTGCTGAATCCAATCACCATGTATAATGTGGATGGAACACAGAACAGAGATGGTAAGATCCGGTATGGGATGGAGCTGCTTGTGACAGTTGGCGACCACCAGGAGCGGATCCACTTCCTGCTAGGGAAGACTCAGTCCCACACGGCGATCCTTGGGCATGATTGGCTAAAGCGTCATAATCCAGAGATTGACTGGGTGAAAGCTGAAGTAAGGCTCACCCGCTGCCCCAACTCCTGTGCCTCCTCCCCACACAGCCACCGGTCCCCTGTTCGACCCTCAGGTCCACCAAAAGCGAGTACCCTGGCCTCGGCCAGTATCCCGGACACCCGTTTTCCCAACACTGGCCCTACCCCTGATTGGCCCAGCCGCTACCCTTTGGTTTTTAGTGAAGCAAAGTGGGATGAGCTCCCCCGCTCCCGCCCTGACTTTGATATCAAAATCGAGTTTAAAACAGACCCTGGACACCTCTCCTCTAAGCTATACTCTCTGACACGAGAAGAGATGGTGGAAATGAATCGCTGGGTGGATGAGCAGCTAGCTTCTGGACGAATCCGACCTTCGAAGTCCCCGTACGCAAGCCCCTTCTTCTTCAAACGTGAGAAGGACAAGCTGCGGCCGATTATCGATTACTCTAGGCTGAACTCGTATCTAATCAAAGACAAGTACCCCCTCCCCCTCATACGAGACACTGTGGATGTGTTAAAGGGGGCGACCATCTATTCCAAGATTGATGTGAAGGGAGGTTTCCCATTGATGCAGGTCTGGCCAGAACATCAGCACCGCTGTGCTTTCCTAACGCCTCGTGGACTCTTCGAACCGGCAGTTATGTGGTTTGGGCTGCAGAATGCGCCTGCAACCTTCCAGCGCTTCATGAACCATGTGCTGAGAGAAGAGATTGCAGGGGGGCATGTCCGAGCCTATGTCGATGATGTTATAGTGTTTGCAGAGGATTTGGCTACACATCGGTATTGGATGGATCGGGTCTTGAAGAAGTTTGGGGAGAATGGCCTGTGTCTCAGACTCAGCAAGTGCGAGTTCGAGAAGAGTGAGGTTTTCTTCCTGGGGATGAAGATCTCCCACAACCGTCTAGAGCATGACCCAGCTAAAGGCGCGGCGATCCGTAACTGGCCCAGACCGAAAAATGTGAAAGAGGTACAAAGATTCAACTGGATGCTGAACTACCTCCGCCAGCACATCCCAAATCTCTCTGCCCGGGCAAAACCACTCTTCCGGCTGACAGGGAAAGTCCCGTGGAGATGGGAGGAGGAGGAGGAAGCAGCCTTCCAAGATCTCCGCCTGGCACTAGTATCAGCCCCGGTCTTGGCTCTACCACAAGACAAAGGGAGATGGAAGGTAGAAACAGATGCGAGCAACTTGGCGACTGGAGGAGTTCTCTCACAGCAGCAGGTGGATGGGACTTGGAGAGTTGTAGACTACATCTCCAAAGCCCTCACTGCAGCTGAGAAGAATTACGATGTGTACGACAAGGAGTTCCTGGCTGTAATCCGGGCACTACGCGAGTGGCGGGCTTACCTGATTGGGGTGGAAGAGACTATCGAAATCTGGATGGACCATGCTAACCTCCAGTACTTCCGGAAGCCCCAGAAGTTGAAACCGAGGCAGGTCCGTTGGGTTGGAGAGCTCCAGTGCTTTGACTTCGAGATCAAGTACCGTACTGGGAAGTCAAACACGAAAGCGGATGCACTCTCACGGAGGCCAGATTATGGAGAGATGGTGGAGGAGGATGCACCAGTACAGGTCTTCCCAGAGGCTGAGACCCGCACATCGTTCACATCGGAGATGGAGACACTACTCCAGAAAAACAGTGCGGTATATGTGCAGAAGCCGGAGGAGCTTGATGATGAGTGGATGAGAGATCGGATGGGACTCTGGCGGAAGGCAGAAATCACTTGGGTGCCCCCAGAAGCACGTGAGGCAGTGCTCACCTTTGAGCATGACCTCCCCATCGCAGGACACCCTGGTCCACGGAAACTGAGGGCGGCTCTGCTGAGGTCCTATTGGTGGGTGGGCATGGTGAAGGATTCCAATCGGTATGCAGGTGGATGTGAGACATGCCAACGAATCAAGCCTGATCGTACCAGGCGCGCCGCTCCGCTCCATCCGCACCCTGTCCCTGAGAGCCCCTGGGCAGTCATCTCTTGGGACATTGTTGGACCTTTCCCCCTCTCACGTGGTCACAATGCGATCCTTGTCATTGTCGACAAGTTTACAAAACGAACTCTCATCGAAGCTATTGGCCTTGACCTCACGGGACTTGGTGCTGCTCGGATCCTTCGAGACCGGGTCTTCCGCGACCATGGAGTCCCGCAGAAAGTTGTGAGTGACCGGGGAACCCAATTTGTGTCCAGATTCATGAGGGAGTTTTATGGGATGATTGGAGTTAAGGCGAACCCGAGCACTGCCTTCCACCCACAAACAGATGGACAGACAGAGCGGGTCAATCAGGAGGTTGAAGTGTATCTCCGGGCCTATGTTGACCATCTGCAGGATGATTGGGCAGAGTGGCTATCCACAGCCAAATTCGCGCTCAATAACCGTGAGCACTCAGCCACTGGATTCACACCTTTCTATCTGGAGTATGGCCGGCACCCTTGGAATGGTGGTATCCGGCCGCCCTCTGAAGTGAACCCTGCAGCAGACCAGTGGATGGCCAAGCTCACGGAATCCCGAAGAGCAGCCAGGGATGCAATGGGGAAGGCGGCAGATGCGATGAAGGCTAGCTATGATAAAGGAAAGCGCCCGAGTCGTGAATACTCAAAGGGGGACTTAGTCTGGCTGGATACCCGGAACCTGAAAATGGATCGACCATCCAAGAAGCTTGACAACAAGTGGGCTGGACCCTTCACCATCGAAGAGAAGGTTGGACCAGCAGCATACCGACTCAAGCTCCCCCGAGCATGGCGCATTCACCGGGTTTTCAATGAGTTGCTACTCACCCTGTATATTGCTCCCTCTTTCCCTTCCCAGAACTTGCCTCCACCCCCACCCCCCACGATTGACGATGACCACTTGGAGTATGAGGTGGAGGAAATTCTTGATGTCAAGAAGGTTGGACGGGGAGTGAAGTATTTGGTGAAGTGGTTAGGCTACCCTGCAGAGGAGAACACCTGGGAACCTCGTCGCAACCTCACTAACATTGCACTGTTGCTCCGGGACTTCTTCCAGCAATACCCTGACAAGGCGAAGTTGGCAGGTCGAGACGCCCAGCCTTAAGAGGGGGGTGATGTCAGGATCGCTTACATAAGCAGGTTGGAAAGGCCAAGAAAGGATCGCAAAAGAGTTGCGGGAAGTTTGCGGACGAGTCACGTGACCCGAACGGGTGGTGGCTTACATAATGGGAAAATCACGTGACCCGGGCCTGGACGCATCACGTGACGCACGGGGTCCGAGCGTGGGAATGCCGGCAACTCCCGAACCGCTCGCTATATATACTACGTCGCTTTCTTACTTGTACCCTTTTCCCCTTATGTTAGTATCGTCATCATCGACCTTACGTTAAGTTGTGTGAACCGTGAGACTAAGTCTGACAGACTCAGAGCTGATTTCATTGGATTTCATAGAATCCCTGGATGCCACACTGGGGAGCACCTTGCACATTGCTTCCTGTACATTATAGACTGCCTTAAGATTGCAGAGAAAGTGAGAGACATTTTTGTATTCATATATATTATGTCTGACTGAAGTCTAGGTTGGCTGGATCACATCAGACAATGCCTCTAACAATGATACAATGATGGCATCATTGGAAGAAGTCCTACATGACCGAGGCATCCAATTTGATCAGTATGAGCAAAGAATATGGTGGGTAATTTGAATTGTGAACATTTACATGGAGGTTGAGAATTTGCCTTAGTTGCTTTGCTCACATAGTAAACTTGGCATGTAAAGCTACTCTCAAGGCCTACACGCATCCAATTTGCAGCAGCCAATGCACCTGACTATGATTCTGGTCCAGCAACACAGAAAGATAGTATTGCAGTGCTACATTCCCTTATTATCTCTGTATGGCTCCTCATCATTCTGTCAAATGCATTGAAAGAAACCTCCACAGATTCGGAATTCTTCTCTTTGTCAGCAAGGCTTCTCATCAATTGTACAAGAGGTTAACAAGAAGAACTTGCAACTACTCTCCGACACTGACATAAGGTGGTCCTCAACACACCTTATGATTAAGTGTGCTTTAGCTCTCAGAAAGGTATGTCTTAGAAAGCTTTGAGATGTGATGCTCAAATTATTCTGTAGGCAATTGAAAAGCTCCTTCAGTATGATGAATTTCCTCAGCTCAGGAAACATGCCCTAAAATCTGAAGACTGGAAGAAGTTGAAACTTTACAAAGCCATCCGTAAGGTCTCATCCTTATGTGATATAAGCTCTAAGTTAAAACTATTATTGATCAGGTGCCCCATGCGTTTCAACATATGTTGGCCCTTGAAAACGCGCCAACTTTATGCCATGCAATTTCTGCCTTTGAGGCATTCATTGCTAGATGGGAGGAGCTTGCAGAGGAAGAAGATGCAGCAGGTCCCATCATTGAGCTTGGAATACAAAAACTCCAAGACTACTTCGACTATGCAAAGGAAGTTCCTGCCTATGTGATAGCAATGGGTGAGTTGACCTCTTTCTGGTTAGCACATTATAAATTATGTCTTTTAGCACTTGATCCAGAGAGCAAACTCAATGCATTTCGTGACTCAGATCCTATGAGATACCAAACAGCCAGACAGGCTTTGATCAATGCAGTGAGTCAGATAAAATGTATAACAATTATGCCTAACATATCCTTCAGGTGTCATCCTATGGACAAGGACAACCCACAGAGCCATCTAAACAACCATCTAAACAAGACAAAGCGGATGGAGAAATAGAGCAGAGTGCTGCAGATATTCTCCAGCTTCAACACAAACACTCTAATGGCCAGGACCATTCAGTTAATCGGGAAGTAGACCAGTACTTGAATGATACTGAGATGGGAACAAGTGCCATCTCATTCTGGCAGGTAAGTGGCCAACCCTTCAAATCAACAGTTCACTTAGGTTCTTTAAGGAATCTCAAAATCGATACCCATGACTGTTTCAATTGGCAATGGATATTATACCTATCCAAGCAACAAGTGTGCCATGTGAACGCATCTTTTCATCAGGTAAAGAAACAATGACTGCAAGACGAAGCAGGATCTCTCCAGCACTAATGGAATCATTACAGATTCTGAAATATTTCTTCAGGAAAGGAGAGGAGCTGAATTTTAGCAAAGGCCAGAAGTGGGAGGACGAAGTAGCAGAGTTGGAGCAGCAGGCAGCTCAAATAGTGCCTGAGGATCTTCGTTCCTACATGAAGACACTTGCTGAACCTGGTCCTAGTACGGGACAGTAAATACACATTCATAATTGCACAATGACAATTTCATTATTCATCCTTTGCCTGAGTCAACAATGGGTATGCTTAATGGATGCAACATTAAACATCTCTAATGTCTGCATACAGTTATCACAAGGAGAGCAAGTGCAAAATATGCAACTCCTAAGTAGAGTAGACTGAAGGCGGAGAGACAATCTCTACATCGAGAAGCTAGCAAACCATCACATAATACAGCCACAAATGTGCAAAGTAATATAGAATACAATGTAAGGATGCCAATCATTCAAATAGCATCATTTATCATTTGTATCATATGACTAAGTCACCCATGTACCCACTCATAAGTAAGGAATGTATGGCTCTAGTTGTCTCCAGTGTCTAATGTCATATATGTTGTGAATAAAATACGTGCTTGCCAAAGATTATACTAGGGATCCATGACTGTGATAGACTCATGAGTCAAGTGCTATATATGCTGTGAATAACTTTTAGACTCAAACTACCCAACAAAAAATGTTCTGAGCATAGACAAATGAGTTTTGTAGTCTCAATAGTAATGATTTATATGAGTTCTGTGGTCTCATTAACAATCACTTATACAAGCTTCATAGCCTCATTAGTAATCACCCATAAGAGGTCTGTAGTCTCATTAGCAATCACTTATAGTCTCATTAGTAATGACTTATACAAATCTTGTAGTCTCATTAGTAATGACTTACACAAGTCTTGTAGTCCCATTAGTAATGACTTATACAAATCTTGTAGTCTCGTTAGTAATGACTTGTACAAGTCTTGTAGTCCCATTAGTACACACCTATACAAGTCTTGTAGTCCCATTAGTAATGACTTATACAAATCTTGTAGTCTCATTAGTAATGACTTATACAAGTTTTGTAGTCTCATTAGTAAACACCTATACAAGTCTTGTAGTCCCATTAGTATACACCTATACAAGTCTTGTAGTCTCAGTAGTAATCACTTATACAAGTCTTGTAGTCCCATTAGTACACACCTATACAAGTCTTGTAGTCCCATTGGTAATGACTTATATTGTAGTCTCATTAGTAATGACTTATACAAATCTTGTAGATTAGTAATGACTTACACAAGTCTTGTAGTCCCATTAGTAATGACTTATACAAATCTTGTAGTCTCATTAGTAATGACTTACACAAGTCTTGTAGTCTCATTAGTAATGACTTACACAAGTCTTGCAGTCTCATTAGTATACACCTATACAAGTCTTGTAGTCTCATTAGTAATGACTTGTACAAGTCTTGTGGTCCCATTATTACACACCTATACAAGTCTTGTAGTCCCATTAGTAATGACTTATACAAATCTTGTAGTCTCATTAGTAATGACTTGTACAAGTCTTGTGGTCCCATTATTACACACCTATACAAGTCTTGTAGTCCCATTAGTAATGACTTATACAAATCTTGTAGTCTCATTAGTAATGACTTGTACAAGTCTTGTAGTCCCATTAGTATACACCTATACAAGTCTTGTAGTCCCATTAGTACACACCTATACAAGTCTTGTAGTCTCATTAGTATACACCTATACAAGTCTTGTAGTCTCATTAGTAATCACCTATACAAGCCTTGTAGTCTCATTAGTAATCACCTATACAAGCCTTGTAGTCTCATTAGTAATCACTTATACAAGTCTTGTAGTCTCATTAGTATACACCTATACAAGTCTTGTAGTCTCATTAGTAATGACTTGTACAAGTCTTGTGGTCCCATTATTACACACCTATACAAGTCTTGTAGTCCCATTAGTAATGACTTATACAAATCTTGTAGTCTCATTAGTAATGACTTACACAAGTCTTGTGGTCCCATTAGTACACACCTATACAAGTCTTGTAGTCTCATTAGTAATGACTTACACAAGTCTTGTAGTCCCATTAGTAATGACTTATACAAATCTTGTAGTCTCATTAGTAATGACTTGTACAAGTCTTGTAGTCCCATTAGTATACACCTATACAAGTCTTGTAGTCCCATTAGTACACACCTATACAAGTCTTGTAGTCTCATTAGTATACACCTATACAAGTCTTGTAGTCTCATTAGTAATCACCTATACAAGCCTTGTAGTCTCATTAGTAATCACCTATACAAGCCTTGTAGTCTCATTAGTAATCACTTATACAAGTCTTGTAGTCTCATTAGTATACACCTATACAAGTCTTGTAGTCTCATTAGTAATCACCTATACAAGTCTTGTAGTCTCATTAGTAATCACCTATACAAGCCTTGTAGTCTCATTAGTAATCACCTATACAAGCCTTGTAGTCTCATTAGTAATCACTTATACAAGTCTTGTAGTCCCATTAGTACACACCTATACAAGTCTTGTAGTCCCATTGGTAATGACTTATACAAGTCTTGTAGTCCCATTGGTAATGACTTATACAAGTCTTGTAGTCCCATGAGTAATCACTTATATGAGTTCTGTAGTCTCATTAGTAATCACCTATACAAGTCTGATAGTCTCATTAGTACATACCTGTATAAGTCTTGTAGTCTCATTGTATTCTACATTACTTACTTGAGTGTTGTATTCTTGTTAGTAGTGGATTACTTTTACTACACTCTATGTCACAGAGTTTGTAAACCTGTTAGTGATTCCTCACTTTGCTTTTGTAGTGTGCCTAGTAACTACTGAATTAGATCTTTAGCTGGTGGGTGTCAGAGTTATTCACTACATATCTGTTGTACAACACTGGCACTTACATTAGCCATACTTTCCTACTATATGTTGTACAACACTGGCACTTACATTAGCCATACTTTCCTACTATATGTTGTACAACACTGGTGCTTATAGTAGCCATACTTTCCTACTATATGGATTGTAAGGTGAAATGAGTGCTAAAGTTACTCACGACATATCTGTTGTGTGACACTGGCACTTATAGTAGCCATGCTTTCCTACTATATCAATTGTAAGGTGAAATTGGTGCTAAAGTTATTCACGACATATATGTTGTACAACACTGGTGCTTATAGTAGCCATACTTTCCTACTATATGGATTGTAAGGTGAAATTGGTGCTAAAGTTATTCATGACATATCTGTTGGGCAATACTGGCACTTATAGTAGCCACACTTTCCTACTATATGGAAGTGAGGTTTTAGTGGGTCTTGGAGTTATTCACAACATATCTGTTGTATGACTCTGCATCTGCACTATCCTTTCACATGAGGAGGTTGAAAGAGAATAAAGCTTGGAGTGGTTGTTTGACCTCTACAAGTGACATTCTTCAAGTATGCCTTCTTGCTTCATGAGTGACTGACCCATTTTGGACTGAGTAATTGATGTACCTTTTTACAAAGGTGTATTGGGTGCTTTCTTGAATAACATTTGTACTGCAAAATGTTATTCACAACATATATGTCTTGGGACACTTATGCTCATGGGAGCCTATCTTTCCTATTGTAAGAGAAGGTTGAAAGTGAAGATAACTTATGTTATTGTCATCAAGTATGCCTTCTCAGTGATGCCATAATCTTGACTTGATCATTGATGTACCTTATTGTATAAGGGTGTACTGATTAAGCCTTGATCCTTGAATAACATTTTTACTGCAAAATGTTATTCACAACATATATGTCTTGGGAAACTTATGCTCATGGGAGCCTATCTTTCCTATAGTAAAGGAAGGTTGAAAGTGAAGATGACCTATGTTATTTTCATCAAGTATGCTTTCTCAGTGATGCTGCAATCTTGACTTGATCATTGATCTTATTGTTTAAGGGTGTACTGATTATAATAAGTCTTGATCCTTGGGTAACATTTTTGGGCTGGGCAGTTGTTATATGGATGTAAGGCATTATGAGTGTTGGAGTTATTCACAGATGTCTGTTGTGTGACACTGGCACTCATGATAGCCATGCTTTCTTATCTTATAAGAGGGTTGAAAGAGAATGAAACTTAGAGTGGTTGTTTGACCTCTATGAGCAACATTCTTCAAGTATGCCTTCTTGCTTCATGGGTGACTGGCCTCTTCTGGACTGAGTCATTGATGTACCTTTTCACAAGGTTGTACTGGCTTAGGAAGAATACTTGTATATTGGGCTGGGCAGTTAAATGACCATTACTGTTGTTAAGGCCTGACACCTGATCTTCAGACAAGCATCATTTCATGTGTGCTTGCAATGTTGAAGGTTGTGGATTACTTGCCATTGGTTAAGTTCAACTAATGAATTGAAGATCTATTGCAATTGTGCTGCTTTGTTGGATATATATACACCTATTGAAGCCCTACATTCCTAATGAATGGGTGAGGTGTTAGCTAGTCAGTTATTTATTCATGACATATGCTATGTTGGATACCTTCAAAGTAGAGTGTACGCATGTGAGTTGTGACTTCATTGCAAGTCATGACAAGATCAGTGCAGATGGTGCAAAAGCAGGGTTTTTGGGCCCATATTCCCTTGACTTTCAAGTTACTTTAGGGTAGTTTCATTTCACCTTGCAGACTAGGAGTAAGTACTCATACATCTTTATTACATATCATGAGATTGCTTTGTATTATAATTCAAATACAACTTTCATTACTACAAAATCTTTGATCCCTTTGTCCCCACCTGGCTTAAGCCTCTTTTGTGCCAGCCAC
Source organism: Clavaria fumosa (assembly GCA_951802425.1). Classification (NCBI taxonomy): domain Eukaryota; kingdom Fungi; phylum Basidiomycota; class Agaricomycetes; order Agaricales; family Clavariaceae; genus Clavaria; species Clavaria fumosa. The sequence goes on along the minus strand of OX637802.1, from coordinate 280,920 downwards.
TCTCATGGATATCAGCTCAGCTCCAAGCCAAGCCTTGCCAAATGGCTTGGACTGTGAGCCAAGCCAAAGCCAAGCTGAGCTGAGCCGTGGGAACACTACTGTTGAGGGACATGGGAGTGTCGCCCTTCAGCTTACATCTGCCGATGGACTCCATGAGATCGTGCTTTACGATGCACTGCATGTTCCCCGCCTAGGGATGAATTTGGTTAGTCTTAGATCCCTCCAGAGTGCAGGCACCACATACCAAAGTGTCTGCAACAGTATCTCCATCATGATGAATGGCAAGAATTTGTTCTCTGCAAGGTTAGACTCAGGCTTGTACAACTTAGACGTCGAACTGAGCATGTGTGGGCTTACCCTGTCTGGACTGGGCAACTTTGACCATGTCTGCAAAGGGTGCACTTTGGGAAAGTTTCATTGACTGCCATTCCTGAAGGTCAGTAAAACCAAATATGAGAAGATGGAGTTTTTGGCCATTGATCTCACTGGGCCTATGTCCATCGCAACCTGGTCTGGGATGCAATATGCTCTTATTGTTGTCAAGGCAAGCTCTAGGTACACCATTTGTCACTTATTGGAGCAGAAGGGGGATGCAACAACTGCCTTGAAGGAAATAATTGCACTCCTTGAGCAACAATCCAGACTGAAGGTAAAGAAAATATGCACCAATAACAGGATGGAATTCGTCAACTCTGTTGTTGACAATCTCTGCAAGCAAAACAGAATTGTGCATGAAACAACAACCCCATACACACCGGAACAAAACGGTATTGCTGAGCATGCGATCACAACCTGCCTGGAGATGGTACAGTGCATGCTTCACTCTAGCAAAATGGATCTACAGTACTGGGGTGAGGCACTAATGTATGCCATTCACATCTGTAACCTCTCACCCACCTCCAGTATCCCCAACACCGTCCCCCACAAAGCCTGGACAGGTCAGAAGCCCAACCTGTCGCACCTCCAAGTCTTTGGATTGATTGCCTATGCAAATATCCCAAAAAAGGTGCATGGGGGCAAACTGGAGGTGACAGCAGTAAAGTGTCATATGTTGGGCTGGTGGGCCAATGAAACCAAGGGATACTGGCTGGAGGACGTCGACACGAAGGGGTTGGTAATGTCGAGAGACATTCGCTTTGTTGAGGACAAGTCCCCGTTGGACCTAGTCGTGGTCAAGGGTCCAGACAGCAGTGAAATAGCCCCCACAGGTGTTGTGCCAGTGGTTGCGACACATAACAATGAGCAAGTGGCGGAGACGGAGACAGTGGCTGACGAAGGCGGTTGTGAGCCGGCAGACGACTCAAGGGATCCGGAGGACGTACCTACAGTTCTCAAATCTGTAAATGAAGAGAACCATGGCCCACCCACCATCCACAATTGACCCTCCCGCATACGCAAGGCTCCAGCGAGGTTCGGTGTCGCAGCCACTGAGGACGAGGACGACGCTGCAATCAATCAACCTCCCACATCAGCCTGGTATGCTCTGGTTGTCACTGTGGGGGATCCACTTACTTACTGAGAGTCCATGCAGACTGTGCACATGAAGCAGTGGGAGAAAGCTGTGGAGGCAGAGTTGGAGCAGTTGAGGTTGTCTGGGACTTTTGAGTGGGTACCAAGCATGCCAGACAGATGTAAGCCTATTGGCAGTTGCATCATTTTTCAGATGAAGCATGACAGTGATGGAAATGTTGTCAAATACAAGGCAAGAATCGTTGCAAAAGGTTACTCACAAATTCCTGGGCAGGACTTCGAGCACACCTTCTCCTCGGTCACCTGCCTCACGATGCTTCGCACCCTTATGGCACTGTCAGCCAGAAAGGACTGGGAGCTTCATCAAGTTGATCATCAAGTTGATGTCGTTGGTGCATACCTACAGGAAGATCTCGGTGAGGAACTATATGTTGAACCACCTGACAGCATACACATGAAGAATGGTGACTGGCACCTCTGGTGTCTACAAAGACCACTCTACAGCCTGAAACAAGCAGGGAGACAGTGGAAGTTGAAGCTAGACAGGGTGATGAGGAAGCTTGCATTCACCAGCAGCTCTGCTGACGAATGTCTTTATATGAAGTGTATGAGCAGAAAGGTGGAGGTGATAGTGCTCATATACGTCGATGATATGGCTGTTGCTGCACTGCTTATTCAAGGGGTGATGTGGTTCAAATCAGAACTAGGGAAAGTGTTTCTGATCACTGATCTAGGAGAGCTGAAACACATTCTGGGGGTCTGGGTCTGTCATGACCGCATTGTGTGAATGATCTGATTGGACCAGACCACTTACCTCCAGGCACTACTCACATGGCATGACATGGAAAATTCCACACCTATTGCAATGCCAGCCATTGTCAAGGACAGACTCACCACCATGCATTGTCCATCCAATGCTGAAGAACAAAAATTGTATGACATTTTTTTGGGGGGATTCTGTTACCTTGAGTGCCTTGGTGGTATACTCTATGTCATGCACACCCGCCTGGACATTCAGTATGCAACTGGTGTGTGCACACAGTTTGGTGTTAATCCCAGAAAACCCCACCTCATCACCCTTAAATGTATCCTTCATTATCTCAAGGGGACAATCACCTATGGTCTCATACTTGGTGGCAAAAATGACAGTGCGGACATTGTCGGTTGGACGGACTCGGATTGGGCTCAAGACCTCGATGATTGTCATTCTATCACTGGATTCATCTTCGACATTGCTGGTGGTGCAGTATCCTGGTCTTCAAAAAAATAGCCCACAGTCATGTTATCTACTGTCAAGGCTGAGTACATGGCATCCACATCCATGACCAAGGAGGCCATCTGGCTCTGGATGTTACTTTCTGACTTGGGATCCCCTCAGACGACATCAACAATCATCCAGGCAGACAATCAAGGATGTATTTCGCTCTCTCATCATCCTATCACACATTCTCAAGCCAAACACATCAACATACGACACCACTTCATTCATGAGTGCATTGTGTCTTCTGAGATTGAGCTCCAATTTGCCCAACCCATTGCATGCTTGCCAATATTCTCACCAAGCCACTCCCATGCGATGCATTCGAAAAATTCCGCAAGGCCTTGGGTGTCGTTGAGGAGTAGTGCCTTGCTGAGTGGGAGTGACGAGAAAGAGGGCCCGCCGGGCCTCAGGTACAGCTTGTGCTTCCTTGACTCCCACCTTCATCTTTACTTTTCTTCTTGTCATTCCCTCTGATAACCTTTGTGTGCAGATCCCCTTTGCAGATCCTGCAATACTTTGTAGTTGCTTCTCCTGCCCTTGCACCTTATATATCATTATGTTGTAGTCTGGGGAGGGTTCACATTCAACTCATCACATGAACCTCCCAGGTTAGTTTGTATCTTGTTCACCTGAATACAAACATTCAACTCATTGTGTGAACCTCCCAGCACCACTGTGAACTTCAGACACTTCTTCCATACAGTTGAATCGACCTTTCTATGGTTCTGAGATTAGTTTGGACATCCCTCTGCAGTCTGTATCAGCCCAATATAGTTGTAATTTTGGCCAGTCTAAATCAGCCCTAATCAAAATGCCCTGTGTGATACTCCTGCACTCTGCCATTTCTGTGGTTAACCCTCACCACAATGTTTGGCACAATGGCTCAATCCGACTCTAGCAATGTCACTGCCGCAATCGCAGCCACCTGGGCACCGTCCACACGGAATCGGTATAACAGAGGGATCTCCCGCTTCTTCTCCTGGTGTGAAGTGTCTTCCATACCCATCTCCCCACCCATCAACGAATCCATCTTATGCACCTCTGCCGCCTCATCGCTGGGTCTCCAGTCAAGTGCAGCCGTTCGCAATGACCTTGCAGGAATCTGGGTATGGCACATTCTCAACAACCTGGCATACTGTGGAAGTACAAGACTGGACTACATGCTACATGGCATTGGAAATCTCGCACTGAGGCCTATCTGCCCACCCCGTAGGCACGCACTATGCGAAATTCACATTGTTGCTCTTCGCCTACACCTGAGCCTGACAGATGGCATGGATGTCACGACTTTGGCCATAGCTGCCTGTGCTTTCTGGGGCCAGGCTTGCCTGGGTGAACTCCTCCCCAAGCATGCTGCCCTCCCTGCCCCTCTGATCCCAACTGTTCACAACCTATCTGCATCTGCCTCCCACCTTGGTTCTCGGTTCCTTCACCTCCCTATCAGGACCCACCCATTTTTCCTTACCCAAATCGACCCTACCAGCACCTATGGACCTCCCAACACCTCTCCATAACCTCGCGAACCCCCCTGTGTACTTCTGAAACCCGCCACTCTCTTCTGGAAGCCTCCCTGGCTTCCCTCGCCTTCACACAACACTCACAACCACTACACTATACTCGTGCAACCTCACACAAGCTCACCTTATGTGTATCCCCCATCTGAACCCTTCATATTGACATGTGACATGCAGTCATGCAATCTCTTCATTGGCATGTGACTCATCACATGGCACCACCAGCACTACTACATTACTGGTGCTACCAGCATTACTCACATTACTCATGTGACCCCTTGCCCAAGGTCACCTGCACCACTAATGTCACCCACATGACTCACCTCATGATGCAGTGACCTTAACACCCAAACATGCCACCAATGGTCAGCTGCATACACCTTTCAAATATGCTCCCTTCTTTGCCTACAGTATCCTATAACTACATTATCTATGATCTGAGGATCCCCCCATAGATATATGATTATTTAACTAGGCATGACCAGTCATGCTCACAACCTTACCTATGTTTCCCTAACCCCTCACAACCTTAGTAGAACATGTGCATGGTCACTTTACAACTAGTTATACCCCGTACTACTATAGTCTTGTTGCCTGGTGACCTCTGTACTTTTCCTAAATAGTTACAAGCTCAGTACACATGTATATAAGCCTTGCATGTACATATGGTACTGTAGACTTGATATTGATGCACATTGGTTTAAGCTTGAGGCTATTATGCCCTTTGAGCTTGAAACCACTGCAATTGATAGGTCTTGTCTCACTTGGTGACCTCAACAACACCAAGACTACTCTACTTCTTTCTAAACTTGTCCTCTGCACTCATATAAACTCACATGCTTAAGTATCTTCTTTTATTCATCTTGGTACTGATTCCTTGAACCCCACAGGTTCCCCCATTGGTTGGCAAAGTCATTGCCTTCACCAACCTACTTCTCAACACTGTTGTGACCACTTGTGACCTTCTCAGCAACATCCTTTTCTCTTTAACTCATCTATTTCTCCTTCTATGCTTTGTCTGTCAACTTCATGACCTTCTCAGCAATGTCCTCCCTCTCTCAACTCATCTCTTTCCCTTCCTACATTTCATCTGTCAACTTTGTGACCTTCTCAGTGACGTCTTCCCTCTCCCTACTTGTCTTTTCTCATCTATACATGTTGTCAGACATCTTCGCAACCTTCTGGGACCAAGTATTCTTGATTATACTCAACAGTTGATTGGTCTTAGTGAGTTTACAGGACTGGTCACCAACAAATTGAGCTTTGGTGCTATTTACAAGACAGGACAAGCCCTAACACTCCCATGGACAAAGACTGCAAAATCCAAAGGTGAAGACATTGCTATCTGCTGGCAATTTGGCACTGCTGACCCCATCACTGCCTTGGAAAACCACCTTGCCATTAATGAGCTCTCTCACCACCCTGACCTTCCACTCGCATGCTACCACTCGACCTCTGGGGAAGTGGGTATCCTGTCCAAGGTGTCTTTCCTTAACAGGTGCAAGAAATCTTGAGTCTACTGGGGTTTGGACACTTCACTGGTCATTGCTTCTGCATCAGTGGCACTATGGAGCTACTGCTATGGGGGGTTCCTCCTGATGTTGTCTGAGTCATGGGGCAGTGGGCATCTGACAGCTTCTTGCACTACTGGAGAGATGCTGGCCAAATTGCAGCTTTCCATGCTGAACTTATCAATAATGATCAGTCAGTTGGGCACTGTTCCAGGGTCACAGCTTTGCTTGCTGCAGGTGGCTCCCCTGCCATGGCACAACAGTTAGGGGTTGAAGCGACAGCCCAACCCCCCTCTCACCCAAATCTTTGACTTAATCAGTATTTACTTCATGTTATTCACCTAAATTACATTACCAAGGCACGAAATGAGATGCATGGTCTCAACAAGGGACGAGCATGAGACCAACATCTTGAACAAAGCTGTATTTCCAACTCCGACCAATCTGGCGCTCCTTTCCCTTATCCATCCATCTTCCCACACCTCACTTAGGGCACCTCACACCCCCATCAGTAAATTTTTTATACCTACCCTCCTCTCCCTGTAGATTGAGTCTGCAGTGGCTCCCCTGCCATGGCACAACAGTTAGGGGTTGAAGTGACAGCCCAACCCTCTCTCACCCAAATCTCTGACTCAATCAGTATTTACTTCATGTTATTCACCTAAATTACATTACCAAGGCACGAAATGAGAGAGCAGTAGTTGTCTTGGCACTGCACTCAGGCCAGGATGAGGACTTATGAGAGGGTTCTATATTGATAAGCTAGTGTCTAAATACGGGTGAGCCTGGGTCAGGCGATGCTGTCCGAGCCCTAGCTGGGTGTGCCAGGGGAGTGACAGGACTACCCGGATGCGAGCCGACGGGCGATGGCGTGCTGGAGCGGAGAACGGCAACCCCCAACCCGGAGGGACGCTAGGCGGCGAGGGAATCCCTCCTGTCCGATCCTTCGAGGTGGAGGTGGGCCAGCGCGTCCGTGGAACGCCAATAAGTCAGGAAGGAGTCGGATTCCCAGCGGCCGAGGGTTTTCACGATGTCAGGCGGGATGCCGCGCAGCAACAACTCCGTCGTTCTGCCAATGCGGAAGCTGTGGCCAGAGAAAATGTGAGAATCACCGTTAGCAGCCCAGATACCATTGCACCACTGCAGAAATTTCTTTTTGGTTAGAATTAACCACTTGTTGGGTCCGTGGTAGGAGAAAAGTGCGGACTGCAGTGCCGCATCGTTGACTGTAAGGTGGGCCTGCATCGCCGCAACAGGATCGCTGCCCCCAGTCTGGAAACACAGGACGACGGACGCGCCGTGGGCTCCCGTCGTTTTCGTCCATGGCAGGCGCAGGGTGCGCGACCCTCTTGGCATAGCAACGCCGCCCAAGTCCGAGCGGGAAGGGAACTTCAGAGGGTTGTGCTGGATTTGCGAGTTGGGAAGAAGTTCGCCGAGACGGTTTTGACACCAGAAAGCTGTCGTTGCTGCTGCCAGGCAGACGGCCGCCAGTGGAGAATTCGCGTTGCAAGCGGATTTTAGCATGTGAAGATGCCTGACAGTCACGGGGGGCCGCGTGGCCGCAATCGAACTAGGCGGGCGGAGGTTTTCCACGCCTCTCAGCACCTGTTGGAGGCGAACCGCGCCTGCCCATGGGATGTTCGCGAAGATGTGCAGAGCGCGCACGCCTGCTATCACATTGCGGGCTGCGGACCCCGAGTAGCGTCCAGCGAAGGAGGCTCCGAACTCGCACAGCAAATCCTCCGATGCGGGCAGACGCTCCTCGCGTGATATGTTGTTTAAGTCACACCATATGAGGTACGACGCTATCCCGCGGTTGTAGTTCCGATGTGTTGACGAGGCCCAGGAGGCAGCAACTGTTGAGGATACCCGGCTTCCTTCTTCGTGCAAGCGAGATACTTCGGAATGTGTCGAGGCCGCCGCCGAAGACTCCCCAGGAGGGGCAGATAGCGCAGAAAACTGGGCTTGGACCTAACCCACCAATATAGCGGCGAGGGCGGTCGCGATAATGGATTCAGAGACAGAGAGAGGGATCGACATGGCAGCGGTGTAGGTCACTTGGTCAGTTGGCGGGCAACGTTGCGGTTAAGACACTCGGCTGACAGGCCACACTCGGTTGACAGCCCATAACGCGAAATGACCCGACAGCCTACTCGTGACGTGGCCCGACAGGCAGCGAGACGAAGGAAGGGGGTTCAATCAAAGTGAGAATTGTAACCTTTAATTAGGATACAGTGGAGCGACTAGGGTACGGAACGCAGCCTGCAGGCCTGAAGTAGTAGAGCACACAAAATAAACTGCGCCAGACAAAGCACGACATCAGACATGGACGGCGTGTCCCACGAAGCTGCGCAGACAACTGGGCACTTTTGGCGGGAACTGGATGCGGCCCATGGTTGGGAAATGGCCCCGGGATGGGCCGTCAGCCGGGTTCTGCGCCGATGGGATCCAAACCATTCGGAGCCACAGCTCGTGCTCATAGAGCAGGAGCAGGATGCGGCGTAACACGGCGTTTTGGGCCGGTCCACGGGAGCGACCTGCGGTGAAGGCGCGTACGACGCCCTGATTGTCTGAGAGCACCACCAGTGTCGATCTGTTGATCCCTAGATGAATGGCCGAGAGCACTGCTAGCTCTAGTGCCACCATCTCTGCCCATCCGATATCGCGGCCGTCCATCCTCCAGCCGTCTTTGAGAGGCCAGGCGAGCCATCTATCCCTGTAGACTAGGCCAATCCCCCAGTCCGTCGAGGCGTCGACGGCAAAAGGGTCAGGGTGCTCCGGGCGGTGCGCTTTGATGTGAACGCCGCACCATGTTGATGAGAGCCGGACCTTCCACCAGTGAACGTCATCCAATACGCTCCGGGAAGGGAAAAGGCGCACGAACTCAGATTTTGAGGCTGCGAAGCGAGCTGCAAAGGCATAGAATGAGGGGAGGTGAGCCCGGCTCAGAGGCACAACTACTGAGCAATGGTTCAAAGACCCAATGAGGGACAGACATGACCGTAGGTCGACTGAGTGGCCGTGCTTCCACAGTTCCAGCTTAGCCAGAAACTTGGCCTTTTTGGAGTCTGGGATCGACACGGACTTGTTTACGAGGTCCCAGTCGAAGCCGATGTACCGGAAGCGGGATGCGAAAGGAGAGCATTTGGAAGGGGACCATGGCCACCCCAGATCGGCTGCTGTGGCCCAGATAAGAGATTCATCGAAGGAGTAAGACCATGGTGCGGAAGGCGCAGCAGGCACGGGATATCGCCAAAAGGTGAAGTCGTCCGCCCATTTGAGGATGTGGTGGACACCGTGCGAGAGGAAGATCGCCTTCGCTGCGTCCGCACAACGGCCAAAGATTCCGCTAGAGCTTGTGCAACCAAAACAGCAGCAATGGTCCATATAGACCATGCCCTGCCAGGCCACACAGACATGCAGACGATCCTTTGGCCAAACGGGCATGCAGCGATGGGCGGAGTCGACGTCGAAGACGGCGACTTGGGTTCCGGGGGGCGCATCCTGAACAGCAGTGAAGCAGTCGACGAACGACCCCCAGTCGCACTGAAATTGGGCGGCATCTATTACAGAATTTATAGAGTTCATTGATTGAGACAAGCATGGAAAAGAATGATCCTGGATCAAGCGGAGCTTCGTGGTCGAGACGACCCCGAGGGGAGAAGTTCTATATAGTCCATACGTTGCAAGGAATAATGTGGGCGGGAGGGGGGATGAATAGCGTCCAAGGGACACCTCTTTCTCTATTTGTGCGGTAACAAAAGCTTCATTTTCTAATGCTGATTTATGGTTTGGGGGAGAGAAAATCTCCTTAATGACGGAAGAGACACCGAGACGAAAGCCATATTGAATCCCAAGGGGGACATCAGAGAATTGTTCCAGGAGGCCGGCCTCTCGCAGCGCGGACTCCCACTCCTTCCAGAGGAGCGGAGTCACGATAGGATAAAGTCCTGCACTAGGGGTGGTTTTGGGCGCTATGCCCGGAGGCCCCGCACCTAGAACAGACGTGGGAGAAGCCGCAGGAGGTGGAGCTGCATCCCCCGCTGGTGCCATTGAAACGAAAGCAGATGGATTGGCCATTTGGCCCCTTCCAACCAGCCGGGGTCTTCGAGAGGAAACCGTTCGAGCTGCTCTGACAGACCCTCCCTGGATGGTCACCACCACACACGTAGCAGACACCGGGACGGTGGCCGGGGCGGGGGCCTGAGCCACGTCCACGAAAGGAGCCCAATCCCGCCGGGGCAGAGGACTGGCTGTTCAGGGAGAATCTCGCTTCCCTGATTGCATCAGACACGGCACGGTCCCTTGCACGATCAACAATATGGGCCCAGACGCTGTCATGGAAGGTTGCTGGGGAGAAAGTTCCTGGCCGAGACACCCACAGGGTGCGAATATGGATGTCATACTCTAAATACAGGACAAACTTTGGTTTAAAGTCAACTCGGGCTTGGATGCCAGCGAAGTGGGCATGAAACGCCTCGGAGATTGCCACGCGATCAGGGGATGCAAGGTGCCTGGCAACATAGCCACAGAAACGGGGCCAGGACTCCACCCAGTCCCCCAGCGACATGCCCGGTTCAGCGGCCGAATCCGAAGCCAGCTGGGGCCTCTTTGCGAGAGCGCCGGCTCCGGAGTAGTCAACGAAGAGAGCAGCCCGACATGCTTCATTCGTGAGGGCCGAGAGGGGGATATGCGACACCCACCCTTCTTCAAGAATCCCGACAATCCCTGGGTGGTCCGCGACTGCGTGAGCGTCGAGCTGGACACCGCCGATCCCAGCTGGGAGGACATGGCGGGGCACTGGTAGCGGCCCCATCCCTGCCACTGGGGGAGCAGGCGGAGGGCCCCCACCTGCTGCCGCAAGGTGAGAGGGCGCATCTGTAGTGATCTGAGCTGCGGCCAGCATTCGAGGGCGGAATATCACTCACCCAAGTGTGGGAGATGAGTGACCACAGCGGCGGTAGAAGGCAGAGGGCCCCCACCCGCTGCCGCAAGATGGGGGGGTGCATCTGGAACGAACTGAGCTGCGGCCAGCATTCAAGGGCGGAATATCACTCACCCAGGCGTGGGAAATGAGCGACCGCAGCAGCGGTAGGGCGCGAAACCGCAGAGTGGATAGCAGCATCCAAGCGTGGGGCTGCGGCCTGCGGGCCAGGAGGAGGATCTGCTGCGGCAAGTCGTAAGGCCTGCGGGCCGGGAGGCGCACCCGGGCCAGGTCCCAGGAGGGGCCCTGCTGGCCCAGAGTGTGAATGCGTGTACCCGAGATGCTGGATTGCAAGCTTCATTGCTTCAGCGAATACAGGGTGCCCGAGCACCTGGTCGAGTGTGGGAGCCGGATCCCCCGCCGCCCCGGAGCCTGCCGTTCCACTCGATGGAGGGGGTGCGTGCGCCGGTCCTGGGAGCGCCGAGGGTGGAGGCCCAGAGCCGCCCGCATTTGTGGTTGGAAGTGCCGGGGCATCCTCGCCCGCACCTGGGCGAGTTGGCGAAGGTGGTGCACGATCGGGAGCCCGGGCGGTCGGACTCACGGGGCGCCGGCGAGGAGGAGAAGACTGGGGTGCAGCTGCATGAGAAAGGGAGGGAGCTGATGCGAGGGAGCTGGATCCTCGGTCAGCAGCGGACGGGGCTCTCCCCGGGGTCGCGGGCGCTTCTGGGGCTGGGGGGTTGCGTCGAGCCCTCTTTCCTCCAGGATCCCTACTGGCCGGAGGTGGGGGAGAACCCGAGGCCGCTCTTGAGCGCCCTTGCGATGCCCTGCCAGGGGCGGAAGGAATGGCCGGGGTGGCCCCAGGCAGATGGCGGACGTGGATTCTTAGTGGCGGCACTTGCATTCCTCCTCCCGCAATCGCCGGATCCGCTCCAGGTAGAGCTGGAAGGTTGCTGGAGTCGGAGTCCTGAAGGGGTGGGCCCTGAGGGATGGAGTCGCGAGGAGCCGCAGAGCTGCAAGTCGTGATAACCATAGCGCGAAGATGTAGCGACTTCAAGTTCGGTGTAGCGACTATGGTGTAGCGACTTCGGTGTAGCGATTATGGGGGGGGTTGGAAATTGAGTGAAGAAGCCATGATTATATACAAGCAGGAAGCTCATGATGTCATGGAAGTGTGTTGAGAGTATATGACGCAATGTATCTCAAGCAGTGGGGGATGATCAAGGTCGATGGGGGGACTGCATGTGAGGGGCCTTTCGTTGGCCAAGACAACACGTTCTTGTCTCACTTTGTGTGACCGAACCCTTCTGTCTCTGCATCACGTGTCAACAGACACGATCACGGGACGCCATGGATCGCTGTCACCTCTCGCAAATGTCAAGCATCCCAATTCCTCCTCTGTTAAACGAAAAAAGTATGACTCGTTGATGCGCGACTTGACCACAAGGGAGGTATACAAAGTCGGACAGAGGCGAGGTCATACTGAGCAATCGTTGCGGACAAGTCATTGCGATGAAAGCATGCCTGGAAGTCGAGGAAAAGATAAATAACCCAATGAGCAACCGAGGACGACCTATCTGCAAATACCATGTAGTTTGCGAGAGTTTTGGACATGCTCCTCACTTTTTCCGAGTCGTTTTCCTTCTTCCATGGCCTCGTCTTCTTCGTCCTCTGGGTTTCTTTCGTCATCACCTTCCTCTTTCCTTTCTTCTTCGTTTCCACTTCGCTCACCTCCTCCATAGCACAGTGGGGACACTTCCACGGCTTTAGACGCATTGCCGACATCTGGCTTCCTTTGGCGTCCCCAACCCTCTTCGACGCTTCCTTTCGGTTTCCGCTCCGACAACATGCGAGAACACTCCCCAACCAAGAGAGCAGCAACAGCGGTGCGGTGGGAGCATACCACTGGCGCCTGGCGTGTTTGACCCCGGGGTGCGGACGGCGGTCTATGAATGTGTACACACTCAAGGTGCACACGAATGTGCGCCACCGGTATTCGCGCGCACACTCGCATGCTCGGAGACGTACTCGCGGCTGCACGACCAGCTGTGACACGAGGTCGCCAAGCACGGACGCATGCGCGATTGGCTGTGCCCTGCGCACGGCTGGTTCTTGTCGAAGAAAGCGCTCATCAACCATCGTTGCCCGTGCGCCCCGCCCGGGACACGAGATGGGTGACGGAGACGGAACTCTTTCTGATTCGTCTTTCCCGCACCTATTGGCTGCACCCCGCTGGACAATGTAATGGTAATCGGATAGTGGAAACCCAAAGCCTTCTTAGATTATTGGCAGTATTGATAAGCCCCTCATTACCAACAACTTTGCTGAGTCTCACAACTCAGATGCAGTCCACCATGTCCCTGTTCACTCATAGACACTCTCCTAACTATTAGCACACTATATTTGCAGCAATGTCAATTCTCTTAACATTGAGATTTGCCATACTTCATTGAGAGAATGATAAAAGATACATTGTGTGGCCTTGCCTTTTCACACCCAGGAATATATCCTGTTCATCAGTATAGCAGTAACAAATCTGGCCTTGAGCTGGTGGCAATTAAAATGATGACATGGTAACAATGGCCCAGGCCCCCCACTGTGGACATGGACCAATGGTGGGACCTGGGCCATTGATTTGCAGTGGCTGGTGTGAAGAGGATGGGGCAGAGCCATGCCTGCAGCAGTGAGTGTGGTGGCAGCTGGGTGGAAAGCAGGGTAGCAGCAAGGGCAGGCAGGGACAGGGCAGAGGAGGCACTGAGGCAGTGACAAAGGTTATGGAAATGACATCCAGGGGTCAAGCAAGAATAAAATTATCTAGTTAGATACTGTACTTTAAGTACAGTAGCTGCATGATATGACCTAACTAGAGAGGTGACAGGGATCCCTAAGGGAATATGGATTTATAGTCCTCCTGCCAGAGTTTTATTACTTTTGTCCATGTGTCATGTCACCTTCATACAGAGCCACCAGTCTTACAATAGTATGTACGGAACCAAAATTATCGAAGTTCCCATTACAAAACAACGCAAGATGACTATATGAATGCTAACCGTCCAAGTCGCTGCGGATCACCAATCATGAGCAACAACCCCGCTGCGCAACGACAGAAAGACCGCCCTAGACTAGCAGCCCCCATATGGAGGCGCAAAGATTTGACGGATGAATAGATAAGAGCAGTGGAATGACACATCGTTGACAGCAGTGGCCCTATCCTCGTCGCAAGGTGGCATGGCACGATGGCACAAGCCTGACCTAAATTGTTGGTAACAAGAGGGGAAGCGATTTCGTATAAAGTCCGTGATTGGAAGTAGGGTCGTAAAGCCATATCTAATTAGGAAAAAATAGACCAACTGGGTCCAGCAGGGGCTAGGTCTTCTTCGCTTTCTTCGCTTTCGTCGTCGTCGTCGCTAGCTTTGGTTAGTTCCTGAGTGGACGTCGTCGCCTCAGCTACCGCGCCGGACCCACTCTCGGGAGGTGTCTCAGAACTCGTGTTTTTTTCCGTGTCGACCTTGTCCTTCTCCTCCAGCTGCGCTTTGAGCTTCGCGATCTCTTGTTCCTTCTTCTCTAGGTCGGTTTTCACTTTTTCCTTCTGCTGTAACTCTTTCTTTCTCTTCTCGCGCTGACAAAGGAGGTTTGCAACGGCTGCTTGCAAAAAGGGCGGCCACGTACCTCGAGCTTCTCTTTGAGTTCGCGTTCCTCTTTCTCTCGCCGAAGTCTTTCTCTCATAGCCCGTTCATTGAGAACCCACGCAGCAGCTTCATTAGCGGCAGTCTCTGGGTGTGACTTGTACTTGAGGAGATCTCCAAAGGAGGCAGCGTTAAAGATGCGAGTTAGCGGGGATATAGAAAAACAGGCTCACAACCCTGTAGCGCAGCTACGCTGAATTCTTCTTCCGGCATCGAGTCCGCAAACTTTTTGGCAAGTTTATTGAGAGTGTCGGCGTCCAAAGGCTTGGCCGAGTGTCGGAGTTCGATTATTTCGGCCTCAACAGGCGGAGGTAGATATGCTTTGTTCTTCGCCCCAAAATCGTTAGAGAAAATAGGCTTGTTGCCGTCGACGGAGGCCGGCGGCGAGGACAGTGACGTCGTAGAGGATGCGAAAGATGAAGACACCGACCACAGAGTCGACATCGGAGAACCATTCCCGGTCGACTGAGGCGAAGAGGGACATGGTAGGTCCACGCCTTCGATGTCGCCTTCAAGTGCGATATCGGCGTCCTCTTCTTCCTCTGTCGAAGGGAAGAAATTACGGAAAAGTGCCTCTGCTTGCCACCTCGAGCTGTTCTTGAACTCAACCCAGACATCCATGCGGCCTGGCCTCGAGAGCGCCGGATCTAGCCGTTCCAGATGATTGGTGGTGCTGCCGTGTCCACTTAGTACGGCTAACACCTGCAGATGTGTTGCCTGACTCACGCAAAAAGCAGACGACCTTCTGCGGCTGCGACACCATCTAGGGCGTTGAGGAGACCACTCAGGGTCAGTGTGTTCACATCCGACAGGCCTTCTTTATCGCGCCTTCGACGTCCAGAGGTGGGAGTTCCTGACTTATTGGAGTCTTGCGTTTCTTCGCCATTAGCATTGGTGTTTGGAGTTCCTGTGTCTGCGTTTCCTCGTGTCACGCTTCGGGTGAAAGCGGCATCTAGGTCTTCTAAAAGAAGGATACATCGGGAAGGGACTCGACCCATCAGCGTTGTGAGGGTGCTATCGCTCATCCAAGAAGCTGAAAGCGATACAACGTAGACGTCGAGCATCAGCTCTCCTGCCAGCGCGTGGATGAGGGAGCTCTTTCCCGAGCCAGGAACACTAGTGATTGAATGCGTCAGCGTTTGGCATATTGTGGCTGAACTGGGGCTGACCCATGCAATAGATATCCACGGCGGAACGGAATTCCACGGTCGGCATACCACTACAAAGGCAAAGATGGCAATGAGACGATAGTACACGCCAAGCCATCTCACGAACCTTCTCGGATTTGAGAAAATCGCGCGTGTCGGAGAGTAGCATTTCTTTGACGCCTGGATTGAGCACGATGGAAGACATGGGTCGTTTGTGGCGAGAGTGTGTCCACCGCCAGTTGCCATGCGAGTCCGCAAAGTAGATCTGTACTTGATGCACGGCCTCGGTTTCATATTCTCTTTTTGCCTGTAAGACCAGTTGCTTTAAAATGGCATTGTTCCGGGCGATGACACTGGAGACCCGTTCATTTCGAATGCTGATCACAGGAAAGGGCCCAGCTCACCTGATCGACAGGACTTCGTTGCCATCCGTCTTCCTGCCGCGGCTGACTCTAAGCCAGTGACCTTTGTAATATATAGTGTGCGTAGTATCGAATGTAGGCTGGAAGACAACACGCGTCTTGACTTTTCCCGGATGTAATTCCTCGTCATTCTCTTCTTCGTCGTCGGCAAAAGAATTGTCAGGAACCTGGGAGACGAATCCTGGCATAGTTGACCGAGTAGTCGTCTCAAACTCGCGCGATCTTTGCCATTCAGGCCGACGAGAGAGCCATAGCATCAACCAGTCATAAGGGTATTCGTCCTCGGAGAAGTGGGCAGTAAGAAAGAATGCTAGGGTTTAAGGGTGAGGTTTCTGGAAACAGCCCCGTCACTGTGTCCAGAGGCACTCACAGTTCACGAAGTGAGACCTGGACACGAGAAGGAAGGTGAAGATAAGCTCCGAAGACGATATTCCGAACGTACCACGCGGAACTAGATACTCGTCTTGCGGTTTCAACTGTTCCTCCGAGAAGGACAAGCTTCATGCCATCAATCATGGACGAACTTCCCGCACTACCGACGAGAGGTTGGACGAGGGACTTTAGAGCATCCATACTTTGAATGGACAAGACAATGAGAAGGAGACTGCAAGGATGATTGTTATAAGGACGGATGAGGAGTGAGATTGACTAGGAATGCGTCGGGGCCGTTGTTGGTGCGGAGGGAGCTGTGCAGCCTGACTCGACGCTGCGAGACTACGCGCTCAGCTGAGTTTGGGAGCAAAAAAAAAGGCATCAATTTGTTCCATTGTTTGCCTAAGACCACCTCCATATCGCCGGTCCCACACCAAATGCTGGACATGTACACAGGTTCAATGGGAGCGCTTAGCTCCATTTTCCTCTCATACTCTGTCCTTTCATGATGGAGACGGTCCTGCTGACCAGGTAAAATTAGACACGCCGTTTAGGCTTGGTTTATGACTCTGCCTCCGTCCGTCCTTCGCGTGTCGTTACGAAAAAAAATGGCAACGTGTGAAGGTGTCCAGGGTCAGATTTCAGGGTCGTTTTAGCAGTGCTCGTTTCGCACAGCACCAGAGTGTACAGCTGACACGGACTTCAGTACTTATTAAATGGATCATGGGTAATAGTCACGGTGCTCGAGGAATCAGGAATTGAAACCTGATTTATGTGCTAATTAACATGGGCATGAGTGGCAAGCCCTGATTTACTTAATTTGCAGGCAGGTGACTTGTCACTATGGTCAAAACTGTGATTAGTCAGCCCAAACTTTTGAGGGCTTCTCAGACTAGAAATTGAAAATGTGCACAAGCCCTGGTGCAGCCAGCCAGATTGCAAAAGTCAGGTTTTGGGTGGACTGCTTATGGAAAAAAGGTTGACTTGCTTCTAATCTGTGGCTTTTGAATTGACTGAGACACTGTAACCTAAGTGACAACATCCCATGGGCTTAGCCATTGACCCCAATTGTCTGCCTCAACCTGAAATTATTCGACAGATTGATACCATGGCTCAATGACTGACCACTCCATAGGTATTGTACACTTAAGCCAAATCAATGTAAATAGGTCAAAAATGGATCAGCAAATAACTAGCTAACCAGACATGGGAGAAACAAGCTGAAAGGTGTTAGAGACTCTCCTGGTCTTGTAAACCATTCTACCTCTATAAACCTCTGCCTAATTCTCATTACTTGGCTAGCTATTCACTACTTACTCTGATGAATACACTGGTACATTGTACAGTAGAACACCTTGTACCCTATACCAAAATATTCATAACTCACTCAATACTTACCGCACAGGGCGGCTCATCCGAAGCCTGGGTACCTTTAGGTACTCAGATCACTTGACTAGACTAAGTCCCTAGTCAGCAGACACTACACTTAGCTTAACTAGACACTGTCCTTAGTTTAGCTAAATATGTCCTTAGCTCTGTGGGGAGCTAGACTCAGACTTAGTCCTCTTAGAGGATCGTGCAATTGATGTATGGGTAGGTAATGATGCATGGAACACAAAGTTCCATTAGCTATTTATACTCAAATTTGCATATCTACTACATTTGGAAGGTTTCAACATGGCTTCTTAACTAGTAATCCTAATATACCATTTAAGGACTCTAAATTAAGGAGAATTCAGTGGCCTCACATATCAGGTAAGATCATGATTTTATCTCATGTCTTCACTGAGATATTCTTTCTCAAAGGTTCTACATATTCTAAAAATAATCAAAATGAGTCATGATGATTCATTCCTTGGGTCCCAGTTGTTGGGGATTGTGGGGAAGGACCCCACAATCACCCCCGATCGCTTCTACAATGTTCTTCAACCATCTGCAACATTCCTGGTCTTGATTGTGTCACTTTCCCATCTATACCTCCTTTGTTCCCTCTTATTTTCCCCAGACTAGTCATAATTAAGTGTACTAGCCCTATTTAGCATGTGTTTCAACTGTACTCTATGCCAGATATGCACTAGAAACACCCTAATACAAAGGGAGATGAGGGGAAGGCTGAGGGACTGCACACAAAGGTCATGGGTGCGCAGTCTGCTCATAAGGATGAGCAGTCCATATTTGGCAATGTGGCAGCATCAGCCATCAGCACTGATTGCTGCCCCTTCCTACATGGGAATTGAGCCAACCTGTCAGTCCTCGATTGCCCAATTGGGGCCCAATCATGATCAGGGCTGCCCCACAACATCAGAGAGGTGCTGTGTCTGTGTTATATCGACACATGTACCCTGACCATGATTACCTGAACAAACACCCCACAATACAACTGTTACCCTCGAAGCACCGTCTATTGTGCTGTTGAGCACCAGTTCATCCCAACTGGACTGTTGACCTCCCACACTATCTGTCAGCAACAACTATTTGAAAGCTACACTACTGCTGAGTTCGTACAAACCTTACAAGAACAACTCTTTGACCTCTGGGTAGAACAACAACAGGAAGACATTGGTGAGGACCTAGAAGGCCTCAACATCAAAGACATCAAAAATATCCCGACCCCCACCTCCACTGAAGCCACCCCATCTCCGTGCTCTGCCTCACCCATACCTGCCACCTGCACTTTTGCCAACAAGTGCACACAGACACAACCATCCAAACATTTCATCTCTGTTACCAGCTACCGAACCGAGTACCTCATGGATACTGCCACCTGATCCATCACGGACTGGAAACCTCATTCCTCTGTCCCCTATCCCACCATTCCTAACCGATGCTCCAGGATCCCCATTAATGTTCCCATCACGACTGTCACCCCAACCAACATCCCCGACCTTCTCACAGCTCGAGAACTTGCCGCCAGACACTGTGCCACCATCAACCTACCACAGCCCGAACCTATTGACCCATTCGTCAACCCCGAAAATGTCAAATCCCCAAGGCCCAGCTCCATCTCATCAATCAAACAGTACAACCTCGACAGCGACAGCAAGTAGCAGCCTCATGGTGAAAGACTTCAACAGACACAAACTGATGTACCATACCTTCAAACACCAATTCACCCTCCTCTTCACATCCAAACCCGAAAGATATGAGACCAACGCCAAGAAAATCTACTTTGTACTCAACAAGATGAACCTTGACTATGCAGAAGACTGGGCCAACACCCATGTTGACTGAATCATAGAGACAGAAATGACAGGTAGCTGGGGAAACTTCATTAACGACCTAGATGACGAGTTCCTCAACACAGCCGATGAAACAAGAGCTCTCACCAACCTCCAGAAGCTGTGCCAGAGCAGAAAAACAGCTCAAGAATTCTTCACAGAATTCAACCACCTCTACTGCCAAGCGCATCTCAGTATCATGCACCATGAATCGGTATTGATCGAATACCTCAAGAACAGTCTCAACCAGCCGCTGGTTGAGAAAATATACAATAGCAATGCTCTCCCTGCCACCTACCTCAGATGGAGGAACAAGGCCATCCAAATGGACGACCTATGGCAGGAGTTCAAATCCCTTCAAAAAGCCCACACCCTGATTCCCCCCTCTCACCCTGCCACTGCTCCAACCCAAGCCCCCGCTGTGCCTGCGCCGGCCCCAAACCCCGACATCATGATTATCGGCTGTTCCTGACCCAAGCCTGCCGAGGTACAGTGCTACAACTGTTGAGGCTTCGGCCACATCTCGAAGAATTGTCCACTCCCACCCATGCGACATACCCAGCAGGTCCGAGGAGTCATCTCTCTCCCTGCCCCGACTGCCTCGAGCCCCACAACAGCCCCAAGCGACAAGATGGAACAGGCGCAGATGGAGATAGCAAGACTAAGGGACCTGGTTGAGGTCAGAGACAAACAAATCATGGATTTTGGAAACAGTGAAGATTGAGTTCAGCCTCTTCACCGAAGAACAGTTATGTACTCCCTCATGATATTGTACCCAATAAATCGGTCCTGGTGACCCCTTCTCCACCCTCTAGACTGAACCTGAGGAAAGAGAAAGTCAAGGCTAACCCTGAAAGGCCTTGCATAGAAATACCAATAATGATGGAAAATCTGAGTAATGGATGAAGGAAGCTGGGATATGCTCTTGTAGACTCACCTCACAACTGGCAGAGTCCTATCTCAGCAGCAGCCTGATGCCACTTGGAGACCAGTTGATTACATCTCTGAGGCCCTCACAGCTGCTGAGAGAAACTATGACTTCTACGACAAAGAACTCCTTGCAGTTATCAGGGCACTGAGAGAGTGGAGAGCATATCTCATGGGAGTGGATGAAACCTTCGAAATCTGGACTGACCATGCCAACTTACAGTATTTCAGAAAGCCCCAGAAACTAAAACCACAACAAATATGTTGGTATGGAGAGCTCCAGAGTTTCAACTTCGAGATCAAGTACCGAACCAGCAAAAGTAATACCAAAGCTGATACTTTGTCACGAAGACCAGATTATGGAGATGCTGCCAAGGAAGATGCCCCCATCCAGGTGTTTCCCTCTGAGATGGAAGCACATACCAGCTTCACCTCCAAAATGGAGATGCTCCTCCAAAAGAAGAGCACAGAATATGTCATGAAACCTGAGGAAATCGATGACAGCTGGATGCGAGACCATTTCGGACTGTGGTGGAAAGGACAACATAGTATGGATACCCCCAGATGTGCACGAGGTGGTCCTCAACTATGAGCATGACCTCCCTACTGCAGGACACCCCAGGGCTAGGAAAATGAAAGCCGCAGTGCTCAAAGCCTACTGGTGGCCGGAGATGGTGAAGGATGTGGAGCATTATGTGGCTGGGTGTGAAGGTTGTCAGAGAACCAAGCCAGACCGGATGAAGCGCGCGGCCCCCCTGCACCCACACCCAGTACCAGATGGACCATGGTGGACTATCAGTTGGGATATAGTGGGACCACTACCCCAGTCCCACAGGTTTGATTCCATTCTCATAATCGTTGACAAGTTCACCAAGCGTACCCTTATCGAAGCGATAGGATTTGACCTGACGAGCCTCGGAGTGGCCAGGATCCTTTGTGACCGAGTCTTCAGCAATCATGGCATCCCCCAGAAAGTTGTCAGCGACTGCAGTCCACAGTTCATCTCACAATTCATGAAAGAATTTTACCATATGATTGGAATAAGGGCCAACCCGAGCACTGCCTTCCACCCTCAAACTGATGGACAGACAGAGCAGGTGAACCAAGAGATTGAGACCTACCTACAGGGGTATGTAGACCATCTCCAGGATGATTGGGCTGAGTGGCTAAGCACTGCAGAGTTCACACTGAACAACTGGGAGCATTCTGTGACTGGCTACATGCCCTTCTTCCTGGACTATGGGCAACACCCCTGAACTGAGGTGAACCCAGCTGCAGATGAGTGGATGGCAAAGTTGGAGGAGTCACGACGAGCTGCCAAAGAAGCTATGGAGAAGGCTGCATTGGCGATGAAAAAGAGCTATGACAGTGGGAAGCGACCCAGCCATGAGTACAAGAAAGGCAATCTTGTATGGCTAGACACCTGTAACCTGAAAATGGACCGCCCAAACAAGAAGCTCGACAACAAGCACGCTGGACCTTTCACTATCGTAGAAAAGGTGGGACCTGCTGGATATTGCCTCAAACTACCTCCAGCCTGGCAGATCCACAATGTGCTCAATGAGGCCCTGCTAACCCCATATGTCCCTCCCTCCTTTGCCTCTCAGTCCTGACCTCCCCCCCCTCCCCCTACCATCGATGACGACCATTTGGAATATGACATTGAAGAGATCCTAGATGTGAAGAAGGTAGGATGAGGAGTGAAGTACTTGGTGAAGTGGCAAGGATACCCCATTGAGGAAAACACTTGGGAGCCCCACTGGAACCTCACCAATGTCGTGCTACTCCTCCACAACTTCTTCCACAAACATCTGGACAAGGTGAAACTAGCCGGTCGAGATGCCCAGCCTTGAGGAGGGGGCCATGTCAGGACCGCTTATGTAAGCCACCACCATTGAACTCCAAAGTGCACCAGGAACTAGCGATGAGACATGAGTATGGGATCACATGACCGCCTGTGACCTTGGGGACACTCGCAACTTCCACTGCATGCTCATGACCATGCATCGGCGCCTACAGGCCTCCAACAAGTGCCCATCACATGCCTGCACCCATGTTTCTTGACTTTTCCCACACTTTGCAATTCATGATGGAGGCGGATCCACAACAGTGGAACTGACAGGTCCCATCAATCAATCTATCCTAACCGGGTCTAATTGAGGTCTCCCCTCAGGCAGCCAAGCCTGCACCAAGCATTTCTCTTGTCTATGCCCCTTATCTGTGCCTGCCTGCCACCTTCCCATTTTAGTATCTCATTTACCCTAATCCCCCTCCCCTATACCTCACAACTCAGTGCATGTAGCCTCGCCTTCATCCTCATGACTCACACCTGCTGCACAGCCCCCTTCCCTTGTATATATAGTGCTCATGTAATAGCAGTAGTCCCTCATGTTGAAATCGAGTTATTCCCCCTTGCACTCTTTGTGAGGGACCTGGTCTGACACAGGACATCCTCAAGCAGATGATTGCCAATGAGCTCACCAATGCCACCTGGGAACTTGATCCACTTACTCTCACCCATGCCCTGTCATCAAAGACAATGCTGTACAAGCATTGAAACATGTGCAGCCACTCCCAACAGACCATGTTGAGAATGCACACTACCAGCCTCTCATGACCTTCCTCAATGCATGCATAGATGCCTGCCACCACATTCCTGACAAATTTTGCTTTTACAACCAGCTCAATGTTATTGTTTTTGACACTCCCATGCAGGACAGTGTTCGAGGAGCTAGTCCCCTTAAGCCCGACAGCACTGGCAGCAACAGACTCTCTGAGGGGAACAAGAAGCTCTGGTGGCATCCAGAATCAGGGGATCACTTGTCAACAGTAGAGATTCCTGTAGAAGTGAAGGGCCATTGATCTGACCTTGTCTTGCAAGCAGCTATGTACTCCTGTGCACTCACTAGTGCCAGGCCCCTGTGCCAATTCTCACTCATGATTGCTTACCAACATATTGACCATCAACTCCAATTCCTTGTTTTTCACACTGGCAGATTGACTGCCTCCTGTGGCAACAAAGCAGCCATGATGACAGTAGTGGTGGCACTAGCAGCGATGGTGGTGGCAGCACCAGCAGCAGCAGCAATGATGATGGTAGCAGTGGTGCCAACAGTGATGGTGGCAGTGGGGGCACCAGCAGCAGTGGTGGTGGTGCAGTGACAATGACAGTAGCAGTGGCACCAACAGCACTGGTGGTGGCTGCAGTACCAGCAGTGATGGTGGCAGTGGCAGCACCAGCAGCACCAGCAGCACCAGCAGCAGTGTATTGACCTACTTTATATTTTCTGATGTAGTTCTTGATTAGTAATTACTTGAGCTCATCTCAATGTCAATCCCAATTTTTGAATAGAATTTATTTCAGTTTCAGTATCAGCATTGGAAATGAGAGCAAGGTGGTGCATACCTGGTGAGCAAGAGGAGAAGCTGAAGGTCCTTCTCCTCTTCGCTCACCAGGTGGGCTGTCTGTGTTGCATTTGCAAGAAGGTGACACCCACGAGTGATTGAACTACTGTAAACTACCTTTAAAAATGAAAAAGGATTGCTGACATAATAGGTAGAAAGTATACTTGCTGCATATGCAGACCTCAAGAGGATGAGGCAGAAGGAAGAGACGAACCTAGTGGTTGTCACCTTCGAAGTAGAGGTTGGGACCAGGGAACTTGGCCTTGATGACATCCCAGAGCCAGTACATTGGTGAACCAAATGTGATGTCAGAGGACTTGGTTTTTCCTGTGCCACCAGTGAGGAGGGCAATGAACATGCTGTGGGCATTGACAATGATGGATCCAGAGTCCCCAACCCTGGAGAACAGACTGGAGTCATTGTTATATGGGTAGACTGCTGCTTCCACCAAATTGCGGTTGCCTAGGGCGAAGTAATGGTGAACATGAGACTCAAATCCAGTCAAACAACTGATCGTGGTGAGCATGGTGAGGCCGCACTTTATAACGTATCAGATGGGGTCGCCTTTGTGGTCTTTGTTGTTGGGTGTGCATATCTCTTTGGGAGAGAGAATCCCTCGGAGCTTGAGGAGGTGTTCGGCAGGATAACAGAAATCGGACAGTGCATCAATGCAAGGGTACATCAAGCTGATGAACTTGGCGGCGTCGATCTCAGGGCCTGGAATATGAACAGTTAGATTAGATGTCTTTAGCTAGATGGATCAGCATGCCTAAGTCGAGCACATTCATCATGAAGTTGTGCAAGAACTTCTTCTTGTCAAGCTTGACAACACAAACATCCATCATATAACTGTGAGGAGCAGTAGAGACACTGACAGGAGGTGCCCAGACAACGTGTCCAATGACCCGGTCCTTCGGCTTCTTCCACTGCCTCTTCATCTTCACGAAGAACTGCTTGAGCTCCTTGATTGCTGTTTGTATCTCGCTCAGCTGGTCTTGAGTCTTCACCAGCTCATGTGCCACCTGCTCAGCGTTAGGGCCACCGCCCTCCGATCTTGCCATTAATGCTGTAGCCCACATCTCCAAGATGATAACTGTGTTGTTCAGGGTGCCGATATGGCCCTGGATGGATGTGAGGAAGTTGTTGAAAGCTCTGGTGCCCATGAGGACAACCTCCTTCTTAGGCCTGGCTTTGTAGGTGCAGTCAAAATTGTGCACATCTTCTTGGGGAAAAGAACATACTGATGTAGGAATATAGATCATTGCCTTCGTTGTCAGGGAACAGGATGTGGTGGGCCATGACGCCATAAAGATGGGTTCCCACTCTGAAGTAGAAGCCCATGGTTCCCTGGCTGTTGAGCGTCTTCAAGCCAGCAATAGGCAGGCCAAGTGCAGTAGTCACAGGATCGATGATGGCTTTGAGGGGATCGAGATCTGAGACAGGTGCAAACAGTTCAGGACCACTGAAAGGCCTGGCCACCAACTCACGGTACACAACCTCGACATCGGAAATGCTGTGCTTCTTGAGGAGATTGAGGATGTCCTTGGAAGAGTGGAATGTGACCTCACCAGTGAGAGTATCAGGCAAGACTCCCACCCAAATAATGACAGGAGTGGTAATAACTGTCCCATATGGGGTGACCTTGATGTCAACATCCTCGTCATCCTCTTCATCCCCTTCATCCTTGTTCTCCTTGTCGTCCTTGTTCTCCTCAACCCAGCTGAAATGAACAAGGTTGACGAATGAATGCTTGATGTTTCGCTGGTTGAGGAGTTTGACAACCTTGGAACAAATGTCAGTCCACAAATTGCTGTGCTTCGAGAAGATCACAAACCTTAGAACGAATGGTAGCCCACAGATTGTCCTTGCCAAGTTCATCATGCTTGTAGACTGGCCGAAGCTGCATGAGACGAGGATCTTGCTCTGGCCCTGAGGGCAGTGTGAAGACATCCTTGGATGTCCAGAAGATCAACTTGGGACCCCAGATACTGAAATAGTAAAGGTACGCCTCAAGCTTGGAGACTTCATAGCAAGAAGATTCAACAGAAGAACTGCTGAGGTTGGAGTAGTCTGAATCACTGTTGTTGGATGGGGGGGCCTTGGAGTAAATGGCACACTTGTAGTTGAAAGCTGACAACTGGACGTGAAGCTCCAAGGTATCCACTAAGAAAGGGGTCAGTATAGAAGAAGACCAATTAAATGTTGTCAACAAATATCCTGAATGGTGTCCAACTTGAAGGGTCACCTGTTTTACTTTGATAGATGCAGCAATGTGAGCTTGGTAGGGTTTATCCTGGACCATAAAACCTCTTCCATCACTTAAGGAGACATCATCCTCAAGGCATTTTGACTTCACATGCTCCAGATCAAAATTTCCATCAGCTATGATAGATTGGTGGTAAATGCTTCTGTAATTTTTAATCAATTTCTGCATTTGGAAAAAAAATTAATGAACTTACAGATTCATGGATTCTTTCACCTCTTCCCTCATTTCAAACTTGTCTTTTCCCTTTCTTGCACTTTGTCAAACATTTCACAACCTTCTGGGACTGAGTATTCTCAATTGTACTCAACAGTTGATTGGTCTTAGTGAGTTTACAGGACTGGTCACCAACAAATCAACCTTTGGTATTATTTACAAGATGGGACAGGCCCTAACAGACATGTGATTGTCACCAACATTATTGGTGTTACCTTCATTACCCTTGACCATGTGACCTCAAACTCATGATGCTTGTCACCTTGCATACTGCCTAGCACCAGGAGCACTTGACACACTGCTTGTGCTGCTAAAGCTTGGGCCAGGATGGCCTTGTCATGGGCCACCTCTGTCTCCCTGAAAATGTGCACTTCACACTTGAGTTTGGTTTCTTGGCTCAGGTCCCAGATGTCCCAGGTCCCAAGTCCCAGGTCCCAGGTGTCTCAGGTCCCAGGTGTCCAAGTCCCAGGTCTTTATCAACCTAATGTGGTGATGACTCAGGGAGCTCAGTTGACCACAGTGCCAAAAATCCACCTGCAAGCACTGCCATTTACAAGCAGAGTTCAGAGTTGAGAAGCACTGCATGAAGTAGAGCTTGAATCACTTGGAAGTGGGATGGCCCTTAGAGCAACTAGGAAGTTGGCTCTAATACAAGGTGAAAAGACTCCTTCCTCTGCCATTATTGCTGCTGTTATTTATGTGCTGTAAGGGGAAGGGCCAAAAATTATAGAATTCCATGTCATGTGCCTAAGGTAGAGACTCTAGGGAGTGGTGTGGGTAACCCATGGGTCTGAAAATGCTGACCTGTATCACAACCCACTGTAACCCACACCCACAGACCCATGGGTATTGTTGTTGAGGGTTGGGTGGTGGGTCAGTGTGGGTCAGGTGGGTAAATATGCATGAGTATGGCTTTCCTGTGGAGATCCTGGCTCCTGTGTTGCATTCCTTTGAGATTATAACAAAGAAGCACTTCACAAGCCAGAATAAGTTGGTGAATGTGGCTTTTCACATTGATTGCCAACCACTCAATGGATTCAAAGCACTCCTTCTGGTTCCAGCAGTGACCTGGGTCCAAAACAAAGAGTATGTCATACTTCTCTGGTGTGCTTGAAGAGGCATCCATTGAAATGAGGCTGTCCATTGAAATGAGGCTGCCCACACTCTTGCCATCACCCTTTCTGTAATCAGCACAGCCACCATTTGGACAGGAGTTCAGCAGCTTGATCTGGTGAGCCTCAAGTTCATGAATTGCAGCTTGTGGAAAAGAGGCATTGCAAGAGTAGAGTGCTAATGCTCCTGACTTCTGTTATGTCATAAAAGTTCAAAAGTCATAATGAGTGAACTCTCTTGAGCTATGAAGGAAAAATTGACTAGTTAATGTCTAACAATTATAGTAATAGGTGCAGCAACATTGTAAGGAATTCATTCACATCAGAGGGTATATTAAGCTTGTTCATGATGTGGATGACAACTGAGGGGTGAAAGTCTCAGAATTTATTCAGGGGATTAGTTGCATATACTGTGTGTCTAGTATCCTTGCCCAGGTGCAGTTGAATCATTCTGGTCAGGTGTCCTTCTCATGTTGAAACAGCTGCCATGCCTATTCCGCCTTTGTAGCCTGACCTGTCTGTGTAGATGGTGATGTCTGTTCTCTCCTGTAATAATTTTTGTATCACTTCTTCTTTGCTTTGTTGTATCTCTATACGTATGGGCAGGGTTTGCTTCGGGTGTCAGCCAACCACGGGGTTTTTTTCCACTGTGTCTGGGTTGATCTTTCTGAAGTCTGTGTCTGGGTTGATCTTTCTGAAGTCTGCCATCAGCCAGTGCATGGGTGCTTGGTGGGTTTTGGGGGTGTGCTTGTGTGCATGGGACAGGTGTTGTTGGATGGGGTGCATTTCGGGAGTGTAGCCATTCGTAGCAGCGCTGCCAGATGGAGCTTGTTGACTAGGAGATATACTGGTAAGATGTTTGCATGTGCTTCTATGGCATCGGTGGCTGTGGTCCTCATTGGTCCTAGTGTCATTAGGGCTTGTCGTTGGATCCTTGCTAGTCGTCCCCTGACTCCTGACGTCCTACCTGTTCACATTGCATGTCTGTTCTGTGGGTTCCCCCACATGTCGATTGCATAAAGCATCCTGGGAACACATACTGATAGGTATAGCAGGATCCCGCTGTGTGCCTTGGCGATGCTTCTTGCTTGTGTTGCCCAATACGTCCCTTTCGCCACTGCATTCACAGTTTGTTCTGCCCATGAGAGTGTTTGGTTGAGGATTACCCCAAGAAACTTGGTGCTCTTTGATGGTTGGATTGTGTAGTTTCCAA
The DNA here is from genome assembly GCA_951802425.1 of Clavaria fumosa. NCBI lineage: Eukaryota > Fungi > Basidiomycota > Agaricomycetes > Agaricales > Clavariaceae > Clavaria > Clavaria fumosa. Next base: position 252,261 of record OX637802.1, on the reverse strand, counting down.
TGGTGATTGCCCTGCGGGGTTCTGGCTGTCGTTTGCGTGGTTGCATTGGTTTGGGTACCTGTCGATGGGAGAAACCCATTAGTGCACAGTCTTTCCATGATGTTCTTGAGTGCACAGTTGGCTTCCTCGAAGGTCGCACCTCTCACTAAGAATATCTGGTTGTCAATGAACCCACTAGTGGTCTGTGTGTTGGCCCTATTTGCTGAGATCGTCTTGAGGGTGGGGGAGTTGTACACGATGTAGCATATCAGTGAGAGGGGGCACCCTTGATCTAATCCTGCTGAGATTTCCAGGGGTTCTGACCTAAAGTCATCAAAGACAATTCTGGTCAAACAGCCACTTAGCTTCTCTCCCAACCAGTTGGTATATTCTTTTGGTATTCCTCTGCTTCGCATATTGTGTCGTAGCACCCAGATGTTGACGCTTGGGAAAGCACCCTTGATGTCTAAGAAAAGTCCTGCGACTACCTTTTGCCTGCACCACACGTCCTTAATGTACTTGACGGCCAGGTGTACCACATCTGTCGCTGTTCTGCCTGGCCTCCCACCGAAGTGCTGGTCTGGGAGGAGCTGATGTTTTTCCAATATGTAGGTGAGGTCCTCTGCTACTACCATTGATAGAGGTTTCGCCATGGTGTGGAGCAAGACGATCAGTCTGTACACTTTTGGTATGGTATAGTCTGGTGTTAGGGCCTGTCCTGTCTTGTAAGTAATGCCGGAAGTTGACTTGTTGGTGACCAATCCTGGAAACTCGCTAAGACCAGTCAACTGTTGAGCACAGTCGAGAATGCTCAGTCCTGGAATGTCGTGAAGATGTCTGAGAAGATGTGAGAATGAGGAGAGACAAGTAGAAAGGAGGGAAATGTTGCTGGGAAGGTTGTGAAGTCGGTAGACGAAGTGTAGAGAAGGAAAAAGACGAGTTGAGAGAAATGGGTAATGCTGAGAAGGTTGCGAAGTCGACCGACAAGGCACAAAAGAGAAATAGACAAGTTGGGGGAAACAAGTATTGTTGAGGAGGTCGCAGAGTTGAGCAACAAAGTGTGAAGAAAGAAATAGATGAGGAGGGAGAAATAGACAATGTTGAGAGAGTTGCGGGTAGTCGCGACAATGTCAAGAGGTGTGTCGGTAAAGGCAATGACTTTGCCAACTGACGAGAGAACCTACGGGGTTTGAGGAATCAGTACCAAGATGAATAAGAGAGAATACTTAAGTGCACAAGTTTATATGAGCACGGAGAACAAGTTAGAATAGAGCAGAGGTGTCTTGGCAATCTTGAGGTCACCAAGAGAGACAAGACCTATCAATTGCGATGGTTCCAAGCTCAAAGGGTGTCGTGGCCTCAAACTTAAAATAAAAGTGTATCAATATCAAGTCTAGTGTATGAGAAGTACATGCGAGACTTATATATGTGCATACAGAAGAGTATAACGAAAAAGGAAAAGTACAGAGGTCGCCAGGCAACAGAACTATAGTAGTGTGGGGTATGTTTAGTCATATAGTAACTAGGCGCATGCTCTACTAGGGTTGCAAGGGGTTAGGAATGCATAGGTAAGGTCGCGAGCATGACCAGTCATGGGTCACAACTTGGTTAAATAATCATATACATAACTATAACTACAGGGGATTCTCGGATCATATGTAACGTAGTTATAGATGATTGAGGAGAGGAAGGGGGAACATAATTCGAAAGGAATATACAGCTGACTGTTGGTGGCGCATTTGAGTGTTAAGGTTGCAATGTCATAAGAGTGGTCACATCGGTGACAGTAGTGACGCAGGTGACCTTGGGCAGGAAGTCACATGCCAGCTGAAGAAGATGTGCAATGGCGTGTCACACATCGAGATGGTGGGTTCGGGTGGTAGATACGCGTAAGGTGCAATAGGAAGGTTGTTGCGAGTATAGCCTGATGGTTGCGAGTGTCATGTAAGGGCGGGGAAGGTCGGAGAGGCTTCCAGAAGGGGACGGCGGGTTCTGGAAGTGTGTAAAGAGGCTCGCAAGGTTGTAGAGGGCCGTCAGGAGGTTCGTAAGTCAGTAGAGTTGACTTGAGCAAAGGAAAAATGAATGGGTCCTGACATCCAGGCAGTTGGGTTTGCATAGCACTACTGTGTCATAGGTCTTCCATGCCTCAGGGTAGATGCCTAGTTGGAATGTCGCTTTGTATATCTGGACTAGATGCAGGTTTAGCAGGTCAGCATTTTTCTTTAGGGCAATGTTGGCAATGTCTCCCTCCATCACAGCCTTGTAGGGCTTGAGATGATGGATCATGCAGTGGATCTGGTCTGATATGATATGATGGAATTTCGATACTGGTGGTGGGTAGTGTTCGTCTAGGGTGGTTGGGATCCATGGTGGGGGGAGGAAGAAGATGGATTGCAGAGCCCTGCCCTTGTCTGTGAGGACAGCCACACCAGGCCAACTACTGGTGCTTAAGACCACTCAGCCAAAAGGCCACAATACTCAATCCAGATTGAGTATGCCAGTTGGTCCTTATAAGCACATGTTATGTCACTCTCCCATCCTGTATGGGTCATGACATTGTCTTCATTCGTCATTGCAATCTGGGTTGTTGATCCTGTGGGGTTTTGCAAGTTGGGTAGTCATGCACATGTGCCATCGTTGGCTGTGGAGGCTGTGTACCTACTGATTGTCCATATGGATTGGTCATTTGCATCCTCCAGCCATTGGGTCCAGTGTTCCTGTTTGGTTGTTCTAATCAGCTGTGCATACCTATTTCTCTCTTTTCGTGCTTCTTCGTGTACCGGGTGGGCGGGGGTGAGCCGCAGTGTGTAGGATCGTCGGTTGAGTCTCTGTAGAGCTGTTTGGGTCTTGGATAGATCCTTAGTCCACCATCTCTTGGTGAATGGGCATGGTTTGACTATTGGCACCATCTCCTCTGTCACTTTCTGCAGGGTGCTCTCCAGATGCTTGACTGCCTGGGTAAGTTCTGTATCTGTTAGTATCTTATGTGGTGGCGGTCCCACTTGCAGGGCCGTTTTCAGGGATGTTCTGAACTCTTCCCAGTCCATGGCTCTCCAGTTGCATTTATTGACTGTTCATGCCTTGAGGGTGGGTATTTCTATGGTAGTGAGTATCAGGAGGTGATCGGCCTTGGGTGGCACTCTCTCTGGGGCAGTGTTGCATAGTATTACTGAGTTGGATAGTGTGCTCGATATAGATACATTGTCTGGCCTGGACCAGTTCTTGGTGGTTGACAGTTGTAGTGTGGGGATTCCCTTCAGTAGTGCCATCTCAAGGTTGTGTGATGCAATTAAGTCTAGTAGCAGTTGTGCCAGGTCCAGTGCTCGTGTTGTGAATAGGTGTGTGTTCGCTTCATCTTCCCATACGGGGTGATGTCAGTTGAAGTCCCCCAGGAGGAGGTTGTGGATGGGACGGGCCGGTGGGGTGGCAGATCGGGTGTCATCCCTACTGATGTTGGTGGTGTCAGTGTTGGTTCCGTTGATCCAGTCATTGGTGACTTGGATTGTGTCAACAACTGTCGGGTTGACTCTCAGGTTTTCGAGGGACTTGGGTAAAGTTGGCCAAAGGAGAGCAAAGCGGGAATGTGATTGGGAGTAACAACCTAAGGGAGGTTGTTACATGGATAGCTGCTTATATACTATAGGGGCACGAGTCATAGTGAGTCACAACAGGAGGCAATGGGCATGTGTGAGCAGTGAGGTGCAGCATGAGTCATATGTGAAAGGGTGAGAGAGATGTAGCATGTGGCATGTGACGAGAGTAAGGGGAGGGTGTGTGTGTGGTGTGAAGGGTGAAAAAGCGGAGGTGTGATGTGAGAAGGCATGGTGTGAAGGATGAAAAAGGGGAGGTGTGATGTGAGAAGGGGGTCACATGGTAGAACTCTAACATAGTCCCCTCCCAGTGGTCCAGCATCCTGACAGACTCGTTTACACTTCCAGGTTCTCTCTGCGCCTACGTTCAGCTTGCGGTTCGGTTGGCAGTGCTTTGATGTCAGTCGGAGGGTCAATGCTTGTGTTGCGTGTGCCTGTGACGAAGGGGTGGTCGTAATTGTCAGTCAGTACAATCCACGGGGTCATCACGTCGGTAGTTACCAGTATAACCCAGGGGGGGCCTCTGCGGCGATGGTGTATGGCCCATTCCTCCCGAAGGATTGGCTCAGGTGGTAGGGGGATTTCGAAGCGTAATCACGAGCTTCGGCAGTTTAACCAGATTTCCACAAGGATGGGGGAGGCACGTAAAATATGCTGTTGCTGCTCAAACTTGAGTCCTAGAAGCTTGGTCCACATAGCACGGCTGAAACTGACACTGAGTCTTTCTGCCATTCTGCAGAGCCATACATCGTCTTTGGGCTCGAGAAGGTCTCTGTTTAGTCGAAACTGTGGTATGCATGCCAGGGGGTCATCCATCATGAGTGGGGGGGGATCTAATCCCAATGTTCGACGTGCATGGGGGATCTGCACCACATCCAGGATGTGGCGCATACAGGCAGTCGTGCCGGGGGACGATGGCGGGCCCTCGAGTACAGGTGGCATGGGTCGTAAGTCAGGTGCGGGTCCCAAGTGGGTGGTTTCCATGGGAGGCAGGTGCGGCAGGCGGTTTGGCCATCCAGCAGCTCGGCAGGCGAAGTATGGCGGTCCTGGGGTCCCGCAGTGTGGGGTCTGAGGAGTGCAGTCAGGGGGCATTGTGGGTAGGTAGAAAAAGGGGGGGTTTATAAAGGAAGAGGAGAGAGCATTGGATGAATGATGTCATTTGCGGTTTTAAGTCTTTTTGTTTTCGCTCAGGGTCATTGAGCATGTGACCATTCAAACAAAAGACACCGTGAGAGAGTGTGCTGCTTGAGGGTGCTTGCAGTGGAAGTCCGCGATGGCCTTGGCTGCGTCTTTCAGGTTTGCCTTAGGTTCCCATGTGTTTTCCTCATGGGGATAGCCTGTCCACTTGATGAGGTACTGTAGCTTCCGTCTATGTCTCTGACTTTTCAGTACCCCTTCCATGTTGTATTGTATGTGGTTGTCGATTAGTTCAGGGGGCAGACATTTGTCTGGTGTCTGATTAGGGAATTTACCTTCTACATATGGTGTGAGCAGCGCTTCATTGAATACCGGGTGAATCTTCCATGTGACTGGTAGGTTGAGTCGATACGCAGATGGTCCCACGTTTTCTACTACTGCAAAGGGGCCGACTCTTCTGTCCATGAGTTTTTCCAATGGCTGTTCTGTGTTCAGGTTTGTGGCATCTAGCCAGACCAGGTTCCCCTTTTTGTAGTCAAGTGTTTTTTTGTTTTTGTGTTTGTCATAAGTGGTTTTCATGTATTGTGCAGCTTTTTCCATGGCTTTCTTTGCATTTTCTCTGGCTTTCTGTAGTTTTGTGGCAAAGTCAGAGGCTTCTGGTGCGTGTGGCATGTCGGGCAGACTAATGTCCCCCACACGAGGGTGGAACCCATAATTTAGGTAGAAAGGGCTATATTTAGTGGCGGAATGTTGCCGGTTGTTTAGCGCGAACTCCGCCATGGGTAACCAATCTGACCAGTCATCTTGCATGAAGTCAACGTATGATCACAAGTATATCTCAATCTCTTGGTTCATCCTCTCGGTTTGTTCGTCAGTTTGTGGATGGTAAGCCATACTTGGATTTCCTTTTATACTGATGATCTTGTAGAATTCTTCCATGAAGTTCGACACAAATTGAGACCCTTGGTCACTTATTACTTTGCAGGGTACTCCATGGCTGCGAAGGACTCAATCTCATAAGATTCTGGCTGCTCCTAAAGCCATGAGTTTTGTGTCCGTAGCCTCTAGCAAAGTCATCTTTGTAAGCTTGTCACATATCACAAGGATGGCATTGTGCATAGCAGATTTTGATAATGGCCCAATGAGGTCCCAAGTAATCGTGTGCCACGGGCAAGGCAGTATCGCATGCGGATGTAGAGGTGCACATCGTTTTGTATGGTCGGGCTTTGTCCTCTGGCATTTCTCACAACCAGCCACGTATTCCACTACGTCCTCCTTCATTCCTGGCCAATTAAATTGTTGAGCAATGCTTTCCAAGGTCTTTTTGGGACCAGGGTGCCCTCCAAGTGGGGAGTCGTGTAACTCTATCAAGACTTTGTGCACTAGATCTTGGGGTACCCAGACCTTTCCTTGGTGTCTGAAGAGTCCATCTGTGCCTTTTTCATAGGGCATCACCTTGGGTGGTATAGTATTTGCATGTGCTTCCAGTAATAGTTGGTCAATTGTTGGCTCTGGGATCAGTAATGCAGCAAGGCAATGAGTCGGGAAGACTTGTACTGTAGGTTTTTTGTACTTGTCCATCCCCTCCCAATGGTCCAGTCATCGGGACAGTGCGTCAGCCTTCATGTTTGTTTTTCTGGGTTTATACTTTACTTCAAAGTTGAAGCACTGTAATTTTGAGTGCCATTGCATTTGCCTGGGGTTGAGCTTCTGGCTTTTCTAGAAATATTGAAGATTCGCATGGTCGGTATGGATTTCAAAGGGTTCTTTGGCACCCAATAGATAATGGCGCCATTCCTCCAGTCCTCGAATAATGGCTAGGAATTCTTTGTTGTACATCGCATAGTTCATCTCCACCGGGGAGAAGGTCTTCGAGATGAAGTCTACCAGTCACCAGACACCATCAAGTTGCTGTTGTGACAGTACTCCGCCAGTGGCATAGTTGCTTGCGTCCACTTCCATCTTCCATTTGCCCTTGTCTTGTGGGATTGTCAACACCACGTCACTTTGCAACATTTTGATTAGATGTCTCCAGGCACATTCTTGTCGGTCTGTCCAGATATATGGTGTACTATGAATCTCCAGAAATAGTTCAACAAGCCGATTCCCCATTGGAGGGTGTGTTTGTTTTTTGGTACTGGCCAGTCGGCTATCCCTCTGCATTTCTTCAGTGAGTGTCGAATATTTCCTTTTGAAATCAACAGCCCTAAGAATGTGACCTCTGACTGTTCTAGTTTGCATTTCAACTCCCGGATGCAGAGGTCATTTTCTTGGAGTACCCTGAATACTTCGTGTAATAGACATCAGTGTTCTTCAAGCATCTTTGTGGCAATGAGGATGTTGTTGATGTACACGAATACTTTGCCAGTGGCTAGTAGTGTTTGTAGGATGTAATTAATTCTTCTTTGGAAGACCAATGGGGCATTCATTAACCCAAACTGCATGACTGTGGGCCATACTATGCCATATTTGGTGATTATCACAGCGTATTTTCATGCCCATTCGGCCATTGCAACATTCCAGTAGCTGTCACAGTCGATCCTAAATCTGGAGCTCAAAGGTCATGGTGAGGTCGCGACAAAGTCACGAAGGTCATGTGGATAGCTGACATAAGGGCTCAACAAGCAGGTAGAAAGAGGCGATTTCTGGAGAATATCAAAGTCTAGGGAGTACATGCCAAGTGTCTACTTGTATATATACTGGAGTCCAAGGCCATAGGAACGATATTAGTACAAGGTAGTAAGAGGAGACATACAACAGAAGCGATGGTAGGGAGGAAATGAAAGTATCCGGGTAACGATTGCGAAGTTGTCATGATCCCAAGAAGGGAAGCGTTGGTTGGCGGGGAAACGGGATAGCAGTACAAGGGCACTAGGGGAACAGGAAGCTGTCGTGGGAAGGAGATGGGGATGCCAAGGGGATGGGATAACGGTACAGGTGGGGTGCGGGAGAGAACAAGGTTGTGTTAGGGATGGTCGCTTGATGGGCAACGTCAAGTGTCAGTCTGATGACAGGGTGATGGCATCCTGCTTGATGTGCCATCACACATTTGGGCCGTACTGTCGGTGATGGTCACATGAGTCCCGTGACTTACTGATCATGTGACAGGTCACGTGTCCGCGACCTTTGCGGGTCACGTGATGTCGCTGCGACATATTCCCCTTCCTAAGATTTGTTCTCCTGGACAAACTCCGCGATGGCCTCCTTCGCATGTGTGAGGTTCTCCAGGGGCTCCCAAGTATTCTCCTCAGGTGGATAGCCGACCCAGCTTACCAGATACTGAACTTTCCCCCTCCTCTTCCTCTTGGCTATGACTTGCTCAACATCATACTGTTCTCCCCCTTCTACAAGCTCGGGTGGTGGTCGGATGGACGATGGGTCTCCTCGGAAGGGTTTGAGCAGGGTTTCGTTGAAGACCAGGTGGATTCGCCAGCTTGGGGAAAGGGTAAGGCGGTAAGCCGAGGTTCCTACCTTCTCTTCCACAGGGAAGGGACCGACAAACTTAGGCCCAAGCTTCTTGGAAGGGAGTTTGAGGGGGAGGTTCCGCAAATCCAAATACACCAGGCCACCTTTCCTATAGATCTCCAGTTCTTGCAAGTGATCGTCGTAAGTCGCAGAGTCGGTCATTTGTCCCTTCTGCAAGACATCTCGGAGGTGGTCACAAGCAGCGGAAATTTGTGCGAGGAACTCGTCGGCGGTGGGTACATCGAAGCTGGCGGAGAAATCGGGGATTGGGGCGGGGTCGAAACCGTGGAGAGCCGAAAAGGGGGTGATGTCTGAGTCGCGAATGAGTCGTGAGTTGAGAGCAAACTGGGCGAGGGGGAGTATGGCAGCCCAATCGGCCTGGTCTTCTTTGGTCAATGCGCGAAGGACTACCTCTGCCTCCTGATTGGCCCTCTCCACTTGTCCATCTGTCTGCGGGTGATAGGCGGTGGAAGCAGCGGACTTGATGCCCAGTTTGTTGTAGACCTCTCGCATGAACTTGGAGATAAACTGCCCTCCTCGGTCAGATACTACCTTTTCAGGAAGCCTATAGTAGGCATATATCTTCTTGAGGAGGATCGAGGCTGCTCCCTCCGATGTGAGCTCCTGAACAGTTGGGGCAAGGACAATGGTTTTGGTTAAGTAATCTATGATCACCAAGATCATATCATAACCCACGGATTCCGAGATGGGGCTGATCAAGTCCCAACCAATGACTTGCCAAGGTCACGAGGGGATTGGGAGAGGGTGGAGGGGTGCCGGTTTCCTTCCACGCCGAGGTTTTATCCTTGGGCAGACATCACAGGTGATAACGTAAGCGCAGGTGTCCTTCTTAAGTGTGGGCCAGTACCAATATTTCGCGACTGTGACCTGGGTTTTTGAAATTCCCGGGTGTACAGTGGTCCGAGCCGAGTGGTGGAGGTCGAGGATGTCCTTTACGAGTGATGTTGGGACCCAGAGCTTCTTGTGTACCCGGAGGTATCCTTCCTTATCCTTCTCCGCCTCTTCGGGGGGGGGGTCTCCAGGGCTTGCTCGATCCTTAACTTCTCCATTAGGGACAGGGTCTCATTAACCCGGAAAAAATGGTCTGGCAACAGGACTTGGGCAGGGCGGGGAGGATGGTCATCATAGTCGGGGTGGTGGGAAAGAGTGTCGGCTGTGGCATTCGACTTTCCGGAGTGGGGGACGATCTTGAACTGGAAGAGCAATAGGAATTGCCTCCACTGGTTCTGGTGTCCATTGAGAGGGTTTGGCTTTCGGAAATACAAGAGGTTCTTGTGGTCCGTATGGACCTCGAAGTCCTGGCCAAGGAGGTAGTGTTGCCACTCCTCAAGTGCTCTTACCACCGCGAGGAGTTCCAGGTCGTAGACGTTGTAATTTAGCTGGGCATCCCAGAGCTTTGTCGACAGGCAGTCCACCATTCTCCACACTCCATCGGTAGTAACTTCCAAGGGCCATGTACCTACACGCATCCTTGGTGGATTTTGGAACGGGCCAGTTGTCGATTGCTGAGCACCTCTTCTCGCTTTTCTCGATGGTCCCCTGCCGGATCTTGTTTCTGAGGAAAGTCACCTCCATTCGTTTGAACTTGCACTTCGCGGGTTTGACGGTCAGATGGTTTTCTTGGAGAACCTGGAAAACACGCATGGTAAGGTCGCAGAGTTCCTCACAGGTATTGGAGCAGATGAGGATGTCATCAATATAAATGAAGACCTGGCCGGTGGCCACCAGATCTTTCAGGATGTTGTCCATGAAACCCTGAAAGATTGCGGGGGCGTTAGTCACTCTGAAGGGCATGACTCGACAGAGGAATTGGCTGTATTCACATATGAACGCCAACAGCTTCTCGCTCTCCTTCGATGCCTGGATGTTGTTGAACCCGATCCGGATATCAATTTTCGAGTAGTATCGAAATTTCTGTAGGCAATCATAGATGTTCCGGATGAGAGGGAGAGGGTAGGCGTTCTTGACCATGACTTCATTTAGCCATTTGTAGTCGACCATGGGCCGGAGCTTGTCTCCTTCATTCTTGAAGAAGAGAGGGCTAGCCCAAGGCGACTGACCTGGATAAATTCGTCTAGTTGCGAGGTTCTCGTCTAACCACTTCCCGAGCTCTGCGCGTTAGGCCTTGGGTGTCGGATAAATCTGGGACCAATATGGATGGGCACCATTCTCTAGCTGGATGTCGATGTTGACTCCGGGACAGTGCGGGGGTAAAACATTATAGAACTCCTCTCTGAATACTTGCGGAAAGAGAGTTGGCCAGTTGGGGGAATTGTTTGCGATGACATGGACTGCGGCACTGCAGGGAAGGTCGCGGCAATGTTGGAATTCGAGGGAGCAAGTCTGCCAGTCGATAGTGGGATTGTGCTTCCAGAGCCAATCATCGCCTAGCACAAGGTCGAAGTCGGGGTAGTTGCCCAGGTAGCACTCGATAACCTTGCAGTGTCCAAGACCGAATTCGACCGTGACCTTGGTGAAATGAGTGATGGGTCCTTGTGAGTTCAGGGTACTGTCTGCATTCCTTGTGATCATCGGGGATGGGAGTTGCTCCATGGGGAAGCGGTTCTGATTGGCGAAACTGTGGTCCATGACCGAGGTTGTACTGCCACTGTCGATAAGCACTTTCCCATGCAAGGCTCTACTCGGGAAGGCGGGGGGGGAGATTCAAACTCTGAATTCGAGTTGGGCTGTTTCTTGGCGGCCCACTATTTTCGTCATCCTTAGAAGCAGTTTGGGAGATGAATCAGAGACTGGCATTGTTGTGGTACTAGTACAGGGGGGGGACTTAGGCAGGGAAGCTGCTTCCTTCATTCCTCGCCTGCGGGAAAATCCGCCTTCACCTCTTTCAGCACCCCAAGTTCCTTGTCCTTCACCTCGATGGTGTCACGAAGCTGGGCCACCAGGGCCTCAAGCTCATTGGCGGTCGTGGTCGAGGTGTCATTGGCCCGGACGTCGATCCGGGGAACTCGGGGGGGCTTACGAGGGAGCGGGCAGTTGCACACGAGGTGGCCAGGCTGCTGACAATTGTAGCAATTGCTGCATGACAGGATCCAGTCGACCTGCATTGCATTCGGGTTGTGTTGGGGGGGCGCAGAAGGTTGCGGGGCTGGGCGATCAGGTGGTTTTGCATAGACGATCTGCCAGGCGGGGTGCATGGCATCGCAGCGTTCGAGCATCAAATTGATGGCAAGGGCCTTCCTCTTCCAGGCAGAATAGTTGGGTGGAAGGGCAGCAGTGGCATAGATGCGATCAGTAATATTATAATTGAGGGCGGTCTCAGGTTGAAATTTGATTAGAAGTATTCTTCTCAAACTTCCAGGGGTCCTTGGAACAGTCTTTAGCTCAAATTTTCCCCTGTTGTTCTCTTTGTTAGGGTCAGATGAGGACTATGGATAGACTCCTATAGTCTTTGAGGATGTGTTGTGATGAGGACTAAGGATAAACTCCTATAGTCTTTGAGTGAGTGTAGTGATGAGGACTTAGGATAGACTCCTATAGTCTTTGAGTGTATGTATGATTGAGGCTGTAGGGCCTTGAGTTAATACTTCACTGAGTATCCAACTCAAAAGACTGTAGCTGTATTAATACTGCTCTTGAGTATCCTATACAACTGATTGATGACTGAGTAGTTGTATTAGTACTGCACTTAGAGTACCCTATACAATTACTGGACTTATGCAGAGATGATGGTGGTTGAAGGTTAAGATGGAATATGTGTGTTGGGTTAATACTGCACTGAGTATCCAACTCAACAGACTTGGGTAGTTGTATTAATACTGCTCCTGAGTATCCTATACAACCAATTGATGACTGGGTAGTTGTATTAGCACTGCACTTTGAGTACCCTATACAACTACTGGACTTAGGCAGAGATGATGGTGGTTAAGGGTTAAGATGGAATTATTTTGCAAATGACCAGTGAGCTGGCCTTATATACTAGTGATCACATGACTTTCACATGACTGTCACATGACTGTCACATGACTTTCACATGACTGTCACATGACTTTCACATGACTGACTTAGTCAGCACATGGGAAAAGTATACTAAATAAAGTAACTAGCTGAGTCATCAGACCATTAGTAATGAGAAGATTACTAATCAACAAAAGAGTCTTAGTAAGCAGAATACATGAGCTGAGTAATCACAATATAAATGCTGAATAAGCTATAGTTGAGATGAATAATCAAATGACAAATCATCCTGCTGAGTAATGTCCATTACATTCCAGTAATGTTCCATAACATGTCCATTACATTCCAGTAATGTTCCATAACATGTCCATGTGACTTCCTTGACATTCCATAAGGTTTACATAAGCTTCCAGTAGCCTTCCTTGACCTTCTAGAACCTTCTATAAACTTCCATGACTTTCCTTGAGTTTCCATGGCATTCCATGGCATTCCATGACATTCCATGAGCTTCCATCAAGTTCTAGAACATTCTACAATGTTCTACTGTTCTTCTAGAACCTTCCATAAACTTCCATAACTTTCTTTGAGCTTCCATAGCTTCCCATAGCTTTCCATGACATTCCATGAGCTTCCTTCAAATTCTAGAATGTTCCATAATGTTCCAAGACTTTCCATAACTTTCCATAACCTTCCATGACTGTCTTTGAATGATGTTCTATAGGCTTCCATAACATTCTTTAGCCTTCCATAGGCTCCCATAACATTCTTTTAGCCTTCCATAGGCTTCCATAACATTCTTCAGCCTTCCATAGGCTTCCATGACATTCATTAGCCTTCCATAGGCTTATATAACATGATCTTTGCCTTCCATAGGCTTCCATGACATTCATTAGCCTTCCATAGGCTTATGTAACATGATCTTTGCCTTCCATAGGCTTCCATGACATTCATTAGCCTTCCATAGGCTTATGTAACATGATCTTTGCCTTCCATAGGCTTATGTAATATGATAGACCTTCCATAGGCCTGTAGAGGTACTCCATTTCCCTCATTTGACTTGTAACTGAATCAGAACATCATTATTGCCATAGAACAAAAAAATCAAGGAGGTGAAGGAAATTACAAGTCATAGTAAAAGAGTTCAGAACATAGGACAGGGACAGTAAAGTTATACATCCCTGGTCTTCTCATAATAAAGACATGAGAGGGGAGCTGAGGGTGGTCATGAAAAAGATGAAAAGAAATCCTATCTGGTCTAACATGAGCCACTGGACCAAAAATAACTGGGACAACCTGTCCATCTAGCCACACTCCTATCATTGTCCAGGGGACAATGGGGTCAATGGGGTGAATGGTGATTCCCCAGGAGAGAGAGGGGAGGTCCTGCCCAAGGAGGGAGGCCTGATCCATATTGACAATAGTGAAAAAGAACATTCTGCTTGGAATAACACATTAGAGAATCTCTAATAGTGTAGAATCAAGAACATACTAGTGTTTCTGAGTGGTCTGAGTAGGAATAGAGTGTAGTGGTGGTGGTAAAAGGTAGTGGTGGTGGTGGAAAATAAATGTGTTCTGGGGGTGTGGCCTTGGTGTGGTGCAGGTGCGTCCATTGTTGTCACGTGCTCATCACGTGACACTCTGAACAATGCAGGTGCGGCTATTTGCTCTCTCATACTTCTCTCATCTCATTTCACTGCTATTCTCTAACAATAAACTCCACATTCTAAACTCATGGACTCTCCTCCCCACTTCCCCAATGGCACCAGAGTCTGGATCTTTGGGCACTTAGGCATCCTATATGGAACTGTTGTCAAGACAGTGAGGATGGCTGATGGGACTCAGCTTGTGGAGATCAAGGTAGATGGGGAGGATCCTAGTAAACCTAGGACATTGCCTGTGTGCACTGTCCATCAGATGAGTAAGTGGTCTTCTATTTGTCTTCTTCTGTTCACTAACTTGCTTCTAGTGTGACAGCGGGCTTGAGGAGGGTGACAAGGAGGTCTCTGTGAGTTCCCTCAGAGAGTTTGGCCTTCACACTCAGCTGGTCGAACTCTGTTAGGAACTCTTTTACCAGGCGTTTACCTTGCTTAAGCTTCCCAAGCTTAAGGTAGGTGTTCTCCTTCTCTACCAAGTCCGAAAACTCGGCATCCATACTTCCCCTGAAGACAGCCCAGGTGGGGCACGAAGTGGGGGCTGCAACTATCTTCTTGACCACGGAGTTGGCCCAATCTCCGGCATAGCCTCCATGCATTTGGTTCAGGGCAAACAGGATTTGTTTCAGGTCTGTGTTGAACCTCTCTGGCTCAGCGAGGAAGAAAACATTGAGCTGCCAGACAAAGGTCCGGTAGGAAATGCTACTCCCATCGAAGGGGGTGATAGAGAATCTGCTAGACATCGTATCCGCAGAGTTCTTCGTCGATGTCCAGGAGTTCCATTGAGTCAGAGGCGAAGGAGACAGAGGAGACTGAGGAGGGGGAGAGGGAGTCCGAGGTGACGGGGGATTGAGTCAAACGGGGAGGGCAAGGTTTGTGGGTGGTGGCGAGGGTGCTCTGCTGGCCGAGGGCATCCTGAAGACTTCTTCGGATATCTGAAGCAGGCCGAGGCCAGGCACTAGGATACGCTTGGGGGTTGATGGGCGCCCAAGTGGCGAGTCAGGGTGGGTGGCTGGTGTCGATGAGGAGCCAAGCGTTGGCTGTGCATGCTCGTAGGAAACACTCGGGGGTGTCGGTCTGAACCAAGGCGGTGGTGTAGGTAGGGGGTCGTGGGGTAGGAGCAGGTGAGGGCATTCTCGGCGGGGACTCGACATTTTCGATGTCCTCAATCATCAGGCCTTCGGTAGCCTGACGGAATATCTCTTGGTTAAGGGCGGCGGTAAGTAGTGCAGGGAACTCTGCAGGGAAGTAGCCTGGGTGGAGCTTCTGCTCATGGATCTCTCTCGAGGACCAAGGTCCGGGTTTGATAAACTGTCGTTCAACTGAACGATAAACGGTGCTCCATGGCAGTCGTCCATCCGGGGAGTTGCAGCGAGTGATGGGTACCGGTGTATGGTGATTGATGTAGCAGAGGGCGAAAAAGCGGTGTTGCTTCTGTTGGTCAGTGAGACCCAAGGGTTCTGGCAAGTTCTTCTTTCTCAATGTTTGAGAATCCAGTTTGGCGAATAGTGAGGGTCGCGGCTTTCCAGGTACGTTAGGAGGGCCGGGCAAGTTTGGTTTGGGTCAGTCGTCGATGTCGGGATGTTGCAGACGTTGAGTTAGGATGAGGGACGGGGTTGAGACTTTGATATTATGTCGCGGTCGATCCTAAATCTGGAGCTCAAAGGTCGCGGTGAGGTCGCAACAAAGTCACGAAGGTCACGTGGATAGCTGACATAAGGGCTCAACAAGGAGGTAGAAAGAGGCGATTTCTGGAGAATATCAAAGTCTAGGGAGTACATGCCAAGTGTCTACTTGTATATATACTGGAGTCCAAGGCCATAGGAACAATATTAGTACAAGGTAGTAAAAGGAGACATACAACAGAAGCGACGGTAGGGAGGAAATGAAAGTATCCGGGTAACGATCGCGAAGTTGTCATGATCCCAAGAAGGGAAGCGTCGGTCAGCAGGGAAACGGGATAGCAGTACAAGGGCGCTAGGGGAACAGGAAGCCATCGTGGGAAGGAGATGGGGATGCCAAGGGGACAGGATACCGGTACTGGTGGGGCACAGGAGAGAACAAGGTCATGTTAGGGATGGTCGCTGTAAGGATGATATGTTGTTTAAACGAGGAAACTTAACAGGTATCGACTATCCAGATATTCTGGCATCCAAGATAATTATGCCTGACGCGATCCGATAACGACCTGATACTGTCCGACAACATCCAGAACATCTGATAAATATCTGATATCGGACTCTCCGGTCTCCAATCCCCCATGACGATCACAGCCCGCAGGTCACACACACCGCCCATGCCTTTCTATTTCATCACTCCAGCATGGTCAGCGCTCAACATACTCACTATTCCATTCCCATTCCCTTATTTCATATACCATGCTGTAAATTTCATATTGTGATCCCTTTCAACCATTCAATCATTTAAACGTTTCAACCCCTTTTGCAGTACTTTGCCCATTGTTCCTAGTACCCCTTTGCTGTACCAGCCACACTTTCCTTCAGTTTACGAGTGGTCCGGACATTTGCTAGTTATCGGACATTTCATTCCTCCAAACCGCATGATTCCTTTATGAATTAAGACCCCTATATGACCTTATACATGATGTCGCATTGCCTTCTGTAGCCTCCAGACATTTCCGTAGAACTGGATTTGCTGTACTCAGAAAAATGTATATAAGTACGTACCGGACTCTATGGAAAGGCAGTTTTTCTGACTGTCATCATCTTACTTTGACATTAAAAAAGACTCACCCTTTGTCGTATCTCTCAATTTGCTGGCCTTCGTTGTCGCCGGCCCCTCGAACCTTCGATCCGGACATTGCATTCTATCGGACCCCACACCGGACACTTTGGACAAACATATATTCTCACTTTCTAAATTTCTTACACTCAACCTCTATATCCTCCGAGGTTCTGTTTAGTGTCCCTGTTGTGTAACAAGACCCCCTGAAGAACCTGGCCACGAACACCTAGTTGCAGCCAACACCCGTTCAGCCTATTACATCACTTGATGGGCAACATCAAGTGTCAGTCTGATGACAGGGTGATGGCATCCCGCTTGATGTGCCATCACACATTTGGGCCGTACTGTCGGTGATGGTCACGTGAGTCCCGTGACTTACTGATCATGTGACAGGTCACGTGTCCGCGACCTTTGCGGGTCACGTGATGTCGCCGCGACAGTAGCCCCATTCCACGTTGAGATTGGTGAATATTTCAGCTTCCTTCAGGCTGGCTATAGTCTCATCAATCCTGGGCAGTGGGTATATATCCTTGACACAAAAGGAATTGAGGTGTTTATAATCAATGATGGGCCATAGTTTGTCTCTTTCATCCTTGAAGAAGATTGGGCTTACATAGTCCGATTCTCCCCAGACTAGTCGGCCATTTTCCAGGTTTTCTTTGAGCCATGCTTTTAAAGCTTCATCTTCTTTGCTGGTAAGTGGGTAGACCTTTGAGCATAGGAATCCAGGGTCATTTTTAAATTTGATTTTGTAATCGACTCCAGGCAAGGACTTGGGTAGCTTCTGGTTGGTTTTTCCTGCAAACACTTGGGGGTATAACACTTTCCAATTGATCATGGTGATCGTATCATGCAGGTTCTGGAAGCCATAGCTGTAATCCATGATGTGACAATCTTCGTTTTTGCATTTGTCAAAGTGGATGCACTTCTCAAACCATCAAATGTTGGGGTTATGGTACTGAAGCCAGTCGTGTCCTAAAATTGCACAGTGTCCAGTAACTCGACCTAGTAAGAACTGCTTGATTTCCACATGGCCCCCTATATTGAGGCAGAGAGCCACGGAGTGTTTGAACACTCCACAGATGTTTATGGTCCCATCAATGTTCTTGAAAATTACAGGGGTGTCCAGTTTTGTAAGGTTCATCTTCTTACTGAGGGCCCATCCCAGGTCCATGACAGACATGGTACAACCAGAGTCAATTAGTAGTTTGATGTCATAGGTCTCTTTGGTATCCAATGTGGTAATGTGTCCTGGCATGTCCAATTGTCGTTCTCCTCCTTTTCCATACATGATTTTAGGGTTGGACTCCCAGTGTACATGATTGTTGTATCCTGGCAGTTTCTTAAGGGTGAGGTTTTTGAGGGTGTGCTTGGCCCTCTCAGCCTCTTTTGTGAAGGGGAACAATGGCATTTCATTGGCAGATTGGTTTACATGGTGACAATGGGCAGGGACAATATATACAGATCCGGCTTTAGCACTCAAGCAGACCCTTCCAGAAAATCCTGCGTTTTGTTGGTGGAGGCAGCATCTGTGGCAGGTCCTGGTGTTGGAGCTTGGGGCCTCGTCTGGATATGCAATTGGTCCCTCAATTGCGCAATCGTATTCTCCATCTCTTCAAACTTGTTTTGCCTGGCAGTCAAGGTAGCGTACAAGGGGTTGAACAATGTTAGGGAAGTCGGGTGAGAGGCAGGGTATGCCGGGACAGAATAGGGGGAGAAAGGGGGCAGTGTGTAATATCCGGGGGGGGAGCGCATCTCGAATGCGCTACCAGCTCTGGCTTGTTGATGAGGGGTGGCACGATGTTGGGGTGGTTGAGGACACAATCGTGCAGGGTGGCCAACCTGTCCGCAGTTGTAACAGATCAATGGGCGGCGGGGGCCGGTTCCTTGGCTCGTGTCCATCGGGGTGCCTTGCCTGGTACTGGGTGGAGCTTGTGTATTCCACTGCCTGGGAGGTAGTGCCTGCTGTTGTGGGTGTGGTTGCCACTGTATACATTCTCGTTGTCCAGGCAGCGGGCCCCATTGGCCTGGTCCTTCCCATACCGACTGGGGTTGCCACTGAGGTGAGTGCCAGAAATGATTTTGCAGGGGCTGACGCTGAGCCGGTTGGTTCCAGGTGGGGCACGGTCCTGGTTGTACTCGCATCTCTCTCTGCACCACCGTGTATAATTGGTGCTGTCGATCCAAACATACAGTCAGGACACAGAAAGCCTGGTAGTCAGCAGGTTGATCTGCACAGGCAAGAACCTTCTCCAGTAGCTTCGGGTGCACAGCCCTCATCAAGAGGGCATGTATCACATTCCAATGGGTGTCTTTGTCGTAGCCAGCCTGGCTCATAAGTGTCTCGAATTTTTGGAAGAACTGGGCTGTGTCCATTTGTACCTGTCAGAACATATTGATTTTGTGTACTGCCAACGCCTGGTCTTCAATAGGTGCGAAGGCTTCCCTCATCTTAGCCTTGAAAGTTGCCCATATGACCTGTTCTCCTCCTTCCTCCAGGAGTACTGTGGCAGCTTGGTTTGCCCATTCAGCTGCGTAGTCCTCTGTCATGTGGCTCAAGGTAAACATGACTTTGAGGAAGTCATTTAGGTATTTTGTAGCATTCCCCCTAAATTCTAGGTGAAGGCTTCGAAGGAATGTCTGGAACTCCTCCCTTTTTCCTGAGTAGGGAGCGATCTTCAATGCCAATGTAATCGGTGCTGCCGCGGGTGCGGGAGCAGCTGCAGGGGCTTTGGGGGCGGTGTCGGCCATCTCTTTAGTCTAGCTCTTCAAGGTAAATGCGAGGGGGGTCTTGGAATAGGTCTACGCACAGGCGGTCCTGGAGTGTTCCAAAGGTAAGGTCGGTTTGTGCCTCGGAAGAACAGTATTTGAGTAAGTTGTTGGTTTGTATCGCAATAGATACGTGGGTGTCATCCTCGAGTTCTTCGAGGGCGCTGTAGTATTCAGTTTCATCTTCAAACAAATCTTCTTCTCCAGCCAGGAATTCTAAGCTCTCTTGTTGGTAAGCTTGCTCAGCTGTGACTTCTGAAAGTAGGGCTACTAGTCTGTTCGGAAAATTTGCCACTCAGGTTGGTGTGCGACAGATGCGGGGTTGTTTGTACTCGGGTCTACTGGTAAACAGATTCTTCGGGTAGCAAAATGATATCTTGGCGCCAGTTGCGCGGCTTCGGAATGTCTTGGGTAAAGGAACCGCTCGTAGGTCCTTCCTTGTGGTGTACCTGGTGGGGTTAACTGCTTGAAGTCTGTTTCTTTGTCGAATCCTATCAAGGCTCTGCGCCTTTCGTGCCGTTCAAATGCTGTCCAATAGCACGCCAGTTCTTCTTCTCTGAATACACGAGTCTTGCTTCGACTCAGGTGAGGGTGGAGGTGCCTAGGTCCATGAGGAGGTAGGCGGGGGAGAGGTTGTTACTTGTCAACAACTGTCGGGTTGACTCTCAGGTTTTCGAGGGACTTGGGTAAAGTTGGCTGAAGGAGAGCAAAGTGGGAATGTGATTGGGAGTAACAACCTAAGGGAGGTTGTTACATGGATAGCTGCTTATATACTACAGGGGCACGAGTCATAGTGAGTCACAACAGGAGGCGATGGGCATGTGTGAGCAGTGAGGTGCAGCATGAGTCATATGTGAAAGGGTGAGAGAGATGTAGCATGCAGCATGTGACAAGAGTAAGGGAGGGTGTGCGCGTGGTGTGAAGGGTGAAAAAGGGGAGGTGTGATGTGAGAAGGGGGTCACGTGGTAGAACTCTAACAGATTGTTCTAGAGTGGTCACAGTCGATGTAGACATTGAAGAGTCAGAAAGTGCCAAAGTCACCCCAGAGCTGTATGCCAGTGGCGTCTGGTGAGTCGATCGCTAGGTCCATCCATCTGGCAGTGTCTAGTCTGGGGCTGACGAGTATCATTGCTCTGGTGGGGCTGTTTTGGTTGGTGTTAGTGTTAGGGTTGTGGCCATTGTTGTGGGAGGGTGGGAGGATGGCATGCCATCCATTGGGGGCGTGCATTCTATTCAGAAAGTCAATATGAGGTTCTTGTATGAGGCAGAGATCGAAGTGTTCTGGGTCAAGGTTGTTGATAAGGTGGAGCATGTTATCTAAAGACTTGTGACAGTTTTGCTGCCATATTCTCAGTCATGGTTGGGTTCATGAGTTGTCTTCAACAGGCATTGGGGTTGTTGTTGGTGCTGGGGTTTACTGGGCTTCTCGTGGGGCCGTGGGGGCCGGGGTGGGGGCTGGGGCAGACGGGGTGTTCGTGTTCGCAAGGTTGGGTTGTCCTGGAGGGTGGTCGATGTCGTTTTGGGGGTCGGCTGTAGGGTTGTCTGTCGGTGTGCGTGTTGTGATTTGTGGTGGTGGCAGTGGTGGTGGTAGGGGTGGTGTGGGTGTGTCGGTCGCTTCTGTTGCCGTTGTCGTCGTTGTTGGGTTGGGGCAGTTACTTACCCATTGGTCGAGTCTGGTTTGTGTCCCAGTTGTCCCTCGCTTTGCGCTGATGGTGATGGACAGACCATGCAAACCTCCAGTACTTCTGGAAGCCCCAGAAGTTGAAACCAAGGCAGGTCCATTGGGTTGGAGAGCTCCAGTGCTTTGACTTTGAGATAAAGTATTGCACTGGCAAGTCAAATACAAAGGCAGACGCACTCTCCCAGAGACCAGACTATGGAGAGATGGTGGAGGAGGATGCACTGGTGCAGGATTTCCCAGAAATGGGAGTCTGTGTGTCATTCATGTCAGAAATGGAGACACTACTCCAGAAGAATAGCGTGGCACGCTTGCAGAAACCTGAGGAGCTTGACGACGAGTGGACATGAGATCATGCTGGACTCTGGTGAAAAGGGATACTTACTTGAGTCCCCCTGGGAGCTCATGAGGCTGTCCTCAAATTTGAGCATGACCTCCCTGCTGCTGGACACCCTGGGCCCCGGAAGTTGAGAGCAGCACTAGTGAAGGGTTATTGGTGGCCAGACATGGTGAAAGATGTGGATTGGTATGCCCAGGGGTGTGAGACATGCCAGCAGACAAAGCCTGACTGGACCAAGTGGGCTGCCCCCCCCACCCTGTTCCTGATGGTCCCTGGTTGGTGATCTCATGGGACATAGTTGGTCCCCTCCCCTCTCCCAAGGACATAATGCCATCCTGGTCATTGTCGATAAGTTCACAAAACAGACACTGCTTGAAGCAATTGAGCTTGACCTCATGGGACTTGGAGCAGCACACCTCCTCCAGGTTCGAGTGTTTCGTGATCATGGAGTCCCTCACAAGGTCATGAGTGACCAAGGCTCCCAGTTCATGTCCTGCTTCATGAAGGAGTTCTACTCATGATTTGGGTAAAGGCAAATCCAAGTACAGCCTTTCATCCACAGACAGATGGACAGATGGAACGGGCAAACCAGGAGATGGAGATCTATCTCCAGGCTTACATGGACCATCTCCAGGATGACTGGGCTGAATGGTTGTCCACTGCAGAGTTTGCTCTTAACAATTGTGAGCACTCAGCAATGGGACAGATGCCTTTCTTCCTTGAGTATGGCCAACACCCTTGGAATGGTGGAATCTGGCCTCCCACAGAAGTAAACCTGGCAGCAGATGAGTGGATGGCCAAGCTCACAGAATCCTGAAGAGCAGCCACAGAGGCTATGGAGAAAGCAGCAGCAGCAATGAAAAAGAGCTACGATGCTGGGAAGCACCCAAGTCATAAGTATGCTGAGGGAGATTTGGTCTGGCTGGATACCCAGAACCTGAAGATGGACTGGCCCTCCAAGATGCTTGACCATAAGCAAGCAGGCCCCTTTGCCATTATGGAGAAGGTTGGGCCAGGTGGGTATCAACTCAAGCTCCCCCAGCCTGGCACATCCACCCTGTCTTCAACAAGTTGCTGCTCACTCCCTATATTGCCCCTTTCTTCACCTCCCAGAATCCTCCACTGCTGCCCCCTGTCATGATCGAGGATGACCACCTGGAGTACAATGTTGAAGCTATCCTTGATGTCAAGAAGGTGGGACGTGGGGTGAAGTACCTAGTGAAGTGGTTGGGATACCCTGTAGAGGAGAATACCTGGGAGCCTTGGCAGAACTTCACCAATGTGGCGATGCTGCTCTGCAACTTCTTCCAGCAGTACCCTGAGAAAGCGAAGTTGGCAGGTCGAGACACCCAGCCTTAAGAGGGGGGTGATGTTAGGATCACTTACCTAAGCCATCCAAGAAGAGGAGTTGTGGAGAAACTAGAGAAGGTTGTTGGAAGGTCACATGACCTGTGGCTGAGGTCGGATTACATAATCACCAAAGTCACCTGACCTGTGCCTTGGCATGTCACGTGATCCGAGGGTCTGAGCATGGGAACGCTGGCAAGTGCCAAAGCTCTTGCTATAAGTACTTGGTCATTTCCTTTTTTGTACTCTTTTCCCCTTATCTTAGTATTGTCATCATGACCTTACCCCTAAGTTGTGTGAGACCCAGTCTGATACAATATGAGTATATGAACAACAACAACAACAGCAGTATATATGAGTATATGACAACAACAACAACAACTAGTAAGGCCAACTTCATCAGCAGCAACCTTGCTTATGTGTTGACTTCTGCTGGCAAGGTCTCCCATTGCTGAAATGGAGGCCAAAAAGTGTGAGAAAGTTTTGATTTGTTTGTGTCCTGTTGAAATGGAGGCTAAAAAGGGGGACAAGTGCCCTGAAAAGCAAAAAGGCAGGTGAAAGATGAGCTTTGGAGAACTGAACATGTAAGCAAGGTTGCTGCTGACAAAGTCCATCTTACTAGATGTGGGCACCATGAGCAGTACTGCATTCAACTTGATGGAGTGTGCACAAGGCAGAATAGCAGAGGATGACAGTGTGGATTGTTCCTGCAGTGAATTTAGATGGCTTATGTTTCCTTTAGCCCATTTAAAAACCCTGTTGAGGTTGAAATATTTCTGTATTTCTGCTCCCATCAGACTAAAATACATCCTCAAAATACATGTGAATGCTAGAATAAGGTTAGGGTTAATTTATTCATGCTTTTCCAAGTTAATGGTAGTACATAAAACTTATCAAAAATATGCTGGTGGTGTGCAAAGCAGTGTATGACAATTTGCAAAAAAAAGTATCTCACTTCACTTTTTTTTGCAAATTGTCATACACTGCTTTGCACACCACCAGCATATTTTTGATAAGTTTTATGTACTACCATTAACTTGAAAAAGCATGAATAAATTAACCCTAACCTTATTCTAGCATTCTGTTGGTGCCATTGCCAGTCATCATGGTGCACTAGATGAAGAATCCAGAGCACATAAAGCCAATAAGGAGGCTTACAGTTTGGTGGATGACATTAAATGAGTGACATACCTGCATGTTAATCACCTATTAGGTGTTTTTGCCAATTGAGTCTGTGACCACTAAGGCCTGTGGGATGGTACTTGTCTGGCCATGCAAGACAGAAAGGTCACTACACAATCACACTTTTTGGCCTCCATTTTGGCAGTGGGAGACCTTGCTGAAGCAAGGTCACAACAATATGAGTATATGACAACAACAACAACAGCAATATGAGTATATGAACAACAACAACAGCAGCAATGTGGGTATATGACAACAACAACAACAACAACAACAACAACAACAACAATATGAGTATATGACAGCTGTGTTTCTGTGCTGATGTCCAGTCAAGCAAAATCATGGCCCTGTCTTACTGCTTTGTGGTATAAAGAAGTATAATATGGTACAAATCAGGTTATAACCAGTTTAAGTGTGGTATATTCCAGGCTAGGTGTTAAAACTGGTTAAGATTGGCATGATGGTATATACCTCAATTTACCACCCCAATTATTTTCCTGATGCCCACCCAGGCTATGAGTTGTTGTCATCCTTACAAGCACCAACACAATATAGTCTCCCCTGATACCTTGGGGTTCAACAGCACTTATATGACAACAATGACAACAGCAAATAATACAACAGTAGCAGCAGCAATAACAGAGGCAATAACAAAATAAGAGTAGTGGCAGCAGCAGCAGAAGGGGCAGCAACACCAACATGACAGCAACAACAATATGCCCTTGCAGCTCAGAGATATTTTAGCCATGGATAAATTTAAGTCCTCCAAAATCACTCCATGAAAAGGTCAAACATTCAATATCAGGTAGCAGACATCCAAAACCAAGTACTGATATCAAGAACACAACAAAACCAAAAACTATGATATTAATCCTCACTTACAATGAGGTCCCACAAATACATGGCTGAGACTCCAGATATGTTGGTAGATCTGTGCAACTGTAAACATCTTAGTTGACATCGATTGTGAAGGTACAGTGGATGGTGTTGAAGGGATTGACGAATTGGGGGTATTGTAGCACGAAACTGATGCGATGGCCATTTGATGTTTGGATGGCAATCTGGGCAGAGACTGCAGGTTGCATGAACCTGCCACTGTGGGACGTATTGGATGTTTGGATGGCGATCCAGGTGGAGACTGCAGGTTGGCTGTAAGGATGCGAAAATTCAGTACATACACAGGCTGAATTTCAGAGAATAACATACATGTATCAATAGAAACATCTGGCGCACTCTGGGGTTCGCTGGCGCTGACAATGTTGGGCTGATCTTCATAGTCACTCAAAAATGCGTCTGACAATATGTACTGCCCCTTTGTTATGATGTATGTCACAGCGTTACAGAATGTGTTGACTTTTTTCAACTTTCAGGGAGTTTTCATGCTGAAGATCCACTCGATGTTGTCACTGTTGGTGATGGTGGGCTTCCATGGCAAACAGCAAAATAGTGTGACATACTAGCTGAGATAGATGCCAGTTGGCATCCCAGTTATGATTGGATAGAACTTCGACACATTCCTGAGAACTGCAGCAGCCTCCTCGGACTGAACAATCATGGCAAGAACTTGCAATGGGTCATCTGCCAGATTGATGCATTCGATTGCATTTTGACATTTGTAGACATCCTTTGCATCCTCAGTGCTTGTGCAAATGACAACTATTGGCAATGCCCCATTGCCACTGCTAAGCTTCACCGGGCTGTGCAATGGAGATGAGCAAACAAGCACAAAGACACCCAGGTACACCCAATCGAGATTGAAAGATTCCAGGATTAGAGCTACCCAGGACGCAGAAATAGCGGTGCACTTGCATGGGCATGCAAGTAGAGCTTTGGACCAAAGTAGAGAGGACAGAGAGAGTCCAGACACTCCAAGCTCAGGCAAGGGTAGACCAGTAGAGCATGCATGCAGCGACCCAACCACACATGAACCATGCATTGGTGCATTATCAGTATTATGTTAGGGCCTGTCCTGTCTCATAAGTAATACTGAAGGTCGACTTGTTGGTGACCAGTCCTGGAAACTCACTAAGACCAATCAACTGTTGAGCACAGTTGATAATGCTTTGTCCCAGAAGGCCGCGAGGACATCTGAGAAAATGTGAGAATGAGGAGAGACAAGTAGAGAGGAGGGAGACGTCGCTGAGAAGATCGCGAAGTCGGTAGACGAAGTGTAGAGAGGGAAAAGGATGAGTTGAAAGAAATAGGTAATGCTGAGAAGGTTGCAAAGTCAACTGATGAAGCGTAAAAAAAGAAATAGACAAGGAGGGAGAAATAGATGATATTGAGAGAGTTGCAGTAGTTGCGATGATGTCGAGAGGTGTGTCAGTGAAGGCAATGACTTTGCCAACTGACGAGAGAACCTGTGGGGTTCAAAGGAATCAGTATCAAGATGAATAGGAGAAAATACTTAGGCATGCGAGTTTATATGAGCGCGGAGAACAAGTTAGAATAGAGTAGAAGTGTCTTGACAATCTTGAGGTCACCAAGAGAGACAAGACCTATCAATCGCAATGGTTCCAAGCTCAAAGGGCATAATAGCCTCAAGCTTAAACCAAAGTGCATCAATATCAAGTCTACCATACCATATGTACATGCGAGACTTATATATGTGTGTACAGAGAGTATAACAGAAAAGGAAAAGTACAGAGGTTGCCAAGTGACAGAACTATAGTAGTATGGGGTATGGTCAGTCATAAAGTGACTATGGACATGTTCTACTAAGGTCGCGAGGGGTAAAGGAAACATAGGTAAGGTTGCAAACCTGACCAGTCATGGGTCACAACTTAGTTAAATAATCATATGAGTAACTATAACTACAAGGAGGTGCTTTGGTCATAAGTATCATAGTTATAGATGACTGGGGAGAAGAAAGGAAGCATAATTTGAAGTAGTGCTCAACTGGTTATTGGCAGTGTGTTTCATCATTAAGGTTGCGAGGTCCATGCATGCGGTCACATGGATGGCAGTAGTGATGCAGGTGACGCTTGGGCGGGAAGTCATGTGGATAATGCTGGTAATGTATTAGCGCTAGTAGCGGTAGCGCCAGGGGTGCCACGCAGCAAGTCACATGTCAGCTGAAGAAGATGCGCAATGGCGTATTGTGTGTCGAGGTGGTGGGTCCAGGTAGAGTATACATGTGGGTGAGGTGGGGAGAGATGTTGCGAGTGTCGTGTGAATGCGGGGGAGGTCGGGGAGGCTTCCGGAAGGGGAAGATGGGTTTCAGAAGTGCGTAGGGTGGTCCATGAGGTGGTGAGGGGGTGTTGGGAGGTCTGTATGCGATGATATAGTTGAATTGGATAGGTAAAAATGGATGGGTCCTGACACAGTGGTGGCAGCAACTAGTGACGGCGGTGGTGGCAGTGACTAGCAATGGTGGCGGTGGCAACCAGCAACAGCAGCAGCAGCGACTAGCAATGGCGGCAGTGGCAGTGACTAGTGATGGCAGCAGCAGTGACTAGTGACAGCAGTGGCTGCAACCAGAGACAGCAACTATAACAGCGGCAACCAGCAATGGTGGCAGCAGTGACCAGCAGTGGCAGTGGTGGTGGCAACCAGTGATGGCAGTGGTGGCAGAAGTGACCAGCAGCAGCAGCAACCAGCAACGGCAGCGACCAGCAACAGCAGTGACCAGTGACAGCAGCAGCAACAATGGTGGACAGTGGCAGCAGCAACAGCAGTGGCAGTGGTGGCAACAACAGTGGATGGTGGCAGTAGCAACAGCAGCAGGCCAGCGGCAGTGGCAACAATGGTGGATGGTGGCAGTAGCAACAGCAGCGGCAGTGGCAGTGATGGTGTACTTGATAGTCTTAATAGACCTACACTGTAGGCCCCAAGTTGGGTGAAAATCACCATGACTAGTTGATAATCAAGTGTTTATTGGGTACAAAGAATGGGTGATTTCACTACTTTTATGTCTGAATCCACCCACTGTTTTTTGGGTGAATATCACTACAATACAAGCAGTCGTCGCTGATGGCACCTCCAAACACCTTGCTCTACTACTTATAGTGTCCTTATGACTTATGTGCTCTCGTACCATCTGCATTTACTGCACAGTATGGTGTATGACAAATAATAAAATCCAGACTAATCTGGAGTGTTCTCGCTCTACCCACACCACGAACTCAAGCGTTCCCCCCCTCGCCCGACGCACTCTCCATTCCGTTGTTACCTTCTGTCTGCGAACCGTTCCCACTCAATTTACCATTCTTCCTTTCCCTCAATTTCGATCCCGAGGCACGCTGGTTGCTGTTTCCGTTACCCGAGGGAGATGCTTTTGGGGGCTGGTTTGGGAATGAATGGTCACAAGCACAGCCACTTCAAACCTCGGTAAATAATGGTTAAAGCACTCGACAGGGAATGCTACGGGAGGGTACAGAAAGGTGAATAGTGGGAACTAGTTAATCATACAGCTAAACAACAGTGACGACTTATGCAGACAATGAGATTAACAGTATGAACAGCATAAGCTCAAGCAAATTTCCACTGATGATTGATTGGGACTGAGAACCAAAGAGTTACAAGCAACGCGGATTGCTGACAAATATGAGCGTTGGAGACCTTGCTAGAGCAAGGTAACAAGTGTATTTTAAGCTGATCTCTAATAGGTGGATTTCACTCTATCATGGGTGCCTTTTAAGCTGATCTAATAGGTGAATTTCATGTTTGTTTTTGGGTCATCTTAGCCATAATCTTAGGTGTTTTTCACTATCTTTCACCACAAGAAATTGCACAAAATTAATTTATTGATGATATCTTGAAGCTGTATTGGTTGATAATCAGGTAAATGAAATGGGTTATTTTGGCACATATATGACCAAATTCACCTGCTGCTCTCCACGTGAATGTCACTGCTATCAAGCACATTTCAACTTGATATTTCAGGTGGCTTCTACATACTTTCAGTGATTTTAACTCTATCTCCAAGTATTTTTTTAGCCTGTAAATTATGCACTCAGTGGGAGTTGAACCCAAGCACTCATGGAATTGGACTCAACCCACAACTGCTGTGTCACCCATTACACTATAGTCCCCATCTAGACAATAAGATTTTGTGGCTTAATGTCACTCAAATTGAGAGGTGTATCACTCAATATCCTCCAGTTCAATATCACTTAATTAAGGGGTGTATTATATCACTCAATATCCTCCAGTTCAATATCACTCAAATTAAATGGATGTATTGTATCACTCAATATCTTCCAGTTTAATATCACCCAAATTGAGAGGTGTATTGTATCACTCAATGTCCTTCAGTTTAATATCACTCAAATTGAGAGGTGTGGCATATCACTCAATATCCTCCAGTTTAATATCACTTCAAGTTGAGATGTGTATTGTATCACTTGATATCCTGCAGTTTGTAATCACTCAAATTAAGGGGGTATATTGTATCACTCAATATCCTCCAGTTAATCACCTGTCACCTGTTTTTTGGGTGAAAGTCATAAATCTCTGACCAGATGGTGGTATCAACCTGCTATTGAGTCCACAGCAGAGCCTGTTTGCTTAAGCTCTTTGATCCTGCTCAGTCATTAGATTACATTGTAGCAAGAGTGCTTTGTACAACCCAATATCCTTGGTTTACAGTAATATCACTCAAATCAGGGGGTGTATTATATAACTCAATCTCACCATGTTTAATATCCCTTGATTTCAAGAGAGTTTTGTACAACCCAATATCCTTGGTTTAATATCACTCAAATCAGGGGGTGCATTATATAACTCAATCTCATCATGTTGAATTTCCCTTGATTTCAAGAGTGTTTTGCACAATCCAATATCCTCCAGTTTAATATCACCCAAATTGAGGGGTGTATTATATAACTCAATCTTATCTAGTGAATACCCCTTGATTTTGATGGTGATTAGAAATCACCCATCACCTGTTTTGCACTGATTTTTGGGTGAAAGTCATAAATCATCTGACCAGATGGTGATAATAACCTGCTATTGGGTCCATAGTGCTACTTGATCATTTAGTACAAATTTCAAAGATCAAGACAGCTTTAAGGTCAAGAAAATTTCCTGATGTGCAAGTATGATTGACTATAAGGCCACTATGAAGTGTTATACAGGGTAGCTGTAATTATGTACCACTATATAGATGATGTGGACACTATGAAGTGCTCTAAATTTGAGACCTCTCTAGGGCTGCTATGGTGCTATGATGGCTATGGTGAACCTATATAGTACTGAATAGGTAAGTCAGTTTTGCTGATGAATATGGTGGGCTTGACACTATTTGCACTCAATTCAACAAATATGGTGGCTGCCTGCCATATTTCCACCTTGAGTTGATATGGTGTAGAGCCCACCATATTTGTGCCTTGAGTCAAAATGGTGTGGAGCCTACCATATTTCCACCTTGAGTCAAGATGGTGTAGAGCCCACCATATTTCCACCTTGAGTTGATATGGTGTGGAGCCCACCATATTTGTGCCTTGAGTCAAAATGGTGTGGAGCCTACCATATTAGAGCTGAAGATATGGTGGGGTGTACACTATACATGTACATGGCCAATATGGTGTGTGAAAACAGTCAAATACAGCCAGCTGTACTTTCATTTGGCCCTATTTACATGATAGGTTACACAGCTGGGCTCATGCAGTATTATGTCTAGTTCTTTCCTATGTTGGCTTGTATTTTTCACTCCTTAAGTAGGGCAGGAGGGGTGGTTCCCACTGAAAGCCCTTTTTTTCTGGCATAAGTTTCACCTGTGCTGATGACCTCCTCCCTGGAAGTCAAAAGTCATGTGGTTCAGCATGGACTTATGCATGAGGTAAATGAGAGGCATGGACACACTTGATGTGGAGCAATGCACTGTACTTCATGACACATCGGAGCAGCCTCAGTTTGTTCAGGAATTTCATGGTCTTCAGCTGCTGGGAGAGCAAGCTGAGTACCAGCATGTGTCATAGGCATTTTGTCAAATGTGTATATTATGAGGTGTGAAGTTCAAATATACTGTTGTGGTCCTATCAGGTTAGCACACACAAGGTTAGCAGGAATGGAGATGTAGAGCAGAGTCCATTCAGAGTCTGAGATTGAAGAAGCAGAAGTATAGCTAGAGATATTAGAACAGAGTGGGACTGTAGCCTCAGTGTGTGTGTTGTGCCACCATGTATGCCCTATATTTACCAGAATGACTCAATGCCCAAGGTAGGGAATGGCAAGGATATGGATAAATCTGTATCTGTGGGTATCCGTATCCATACGCACTATGGACCCAATAGCAGGTTGATATCACCATCTGGACAGATGATTTAAGACTTTCACCCAAAAAACAGGTGATGGGTGATTTTGGAATTAAGGGATATTGAGCTGGAGGATATTGAGTGATACAACACACCCATCAATTTGAGTGATATTAAGCTGGGGAATATTGAGTGATACAATAGCCCCCTTAATTTGAGTGATATTAAGCTGGAGGATATTGAGTGATACAATACACCCCTTGATTTGGGTGATATTAAACTGAAGGATATTGAGTGATACAAAACACCTTCAATTTGAGTGATATTAAGCTGGAGGATATTGAGTGATGTTAGACTGGAGGATATTGATTGATATTGAAGTAAAGGATATTGAGTGATACAATACACCTCCTTGATTCTCCTTGATTTGGGTGACATTAAGCTGGAGGATATTGAGTGGCACAACACATCCATCAATTTGAGTGATATTAAACTGTAGAATATTGAGTGATACAATAGGCCCCCTTAATTTGAGTGATATTAAGTTGGAGGATATTGAGTGATACAATACACCCCTTGATTTGGGTGATATTAAACTGAAGGATATTGAGTGATACAAAACACCTTCAATTTGAGTGATATTAAGCTGGAGGATATTGAGTGATGTTAGACTGGAGGATATTGATTGATATTGAAGTAAAGGATATTGAGTGATACAATACACCTCCTTGATTCTCCTTGATTTGGGTGACATTAAGCTGGAGGATATTGAGTGGCACAACACATCCATCAATTTGAGTGATATTAAACTGTAGAATATTGAGTGATACAATAGGCCCCCTTAATTTGAGTGATATTAAGTTGGAGGATATTGAGTGATACAATACACCCCTTGATTTGGGTGATATTAAACTGAAGGATATTGAGTGATACAAAACACCTTCAATTTGAGTGATATTAAGCTGGAGGATATTGAGTGATACAATACACCCCATGAATTTGAGTGATATTAAACTGAAGGATACTCAGTGATATAATACACCTCTCAATTTGAGTGATTAAACTGGAGGACTTTGAGTGATACAATACACCCCTCAATCTAAGTGATATTAAACTGGAGGATATTGAGTGATACATCTCTCAATGTGAGTGACATTAAGCCACAAAATCTTATTGTCTAGATGGGGACTGTAGTGTAATGGGTAACATAGCAGTTATGGGTTAAGTCCAATTCCATGAGCACTTGAGTTCAACTCCCATTGAGTGCATAATTTAGAGGCTAAAAAAATACCTAGAGACATAGTTAAAATCACTCAAAGTATGTAGAAGCCACCTCAAATATCAGGTTAAAATGTGCTTGATAGCAGTGACATTTACCTGGAGAGCAGCAGGTGAATTTGGTCATATATGTGCTGAAAAATAACCCATTTGATGTACCTGATTATCAACCAATACAGTTTCAAGATATCATCAACAAATTAATTTTGTGCAATTTCTTGCAGTGAAAGAGAGTGAAAAACACCTAAGATTATGACTAAGATGACACAAA
The DNA here is from genome assembly GCA_951802425.1 of Clavaria fumosa. Lineage (NCBI taxonomy): Eukaryota > Fungi > Basidiomycota > Agaricomycetes > Agaricales > Clavariaceae > Clavaria > Clavaria fumosa. The sequence goes on along the minus strand of OX637802.1, from coordinate 219,696 downwards.
AAACCAACATGAAATTCACCTATTAGATCAGTTTAAAAGGCACTTGTGATAGAGTGAAATTCACCTATTATAGATGAGTTTAAAATACACTTGAATTGTAGTATTATTCACCCAGAGAACAGTGGGTGAATTCGGTCATATAAGTGGTGAAAATCACCCATTTCATGTACCCAATAAAGATGTGATTATCAACAAGTCCTGGTGATTTTCACCTAGGAAACCATTGCTATTCACCACTTCTCAGGGTGTTTCATATGGTGATTTTCACCAGGTTTTGGTCTTGCAGTGATGGGTACGGGTACAGATACAGAAATCTATATCCGTGGGCTTCAAAACAAGCCAAAGATCATCCAAAACAGTCAAGAATTGACTGAGATAGAGTCAAAACACTGTTTTGAGCATATCTCAGTCAATTCTTAACCATGTTGGATGTTCTTGGTGTCATTTAATCAGAAATCCATGGATAAATCCATGGGTTTTGTATCTGTATCTGTGGCGAGTATGAGTATGGATACAGAGAAATGTATCCACAGAGTATCTGTGCCATTGCCTAGCCCAAGGCAAGGGTCAGAATTACAAGGCAACTCTAGAGTCTGTTGGAGTTGATTGGAGTTGCTCAGATAATGTCAAGGATGATGAGGTCAAAAGCTCAGGATCAAGAGATGATAATATTTGAATGGCAGAACATGGAGATACATGGAGGTTCTTCTATTGCAAGGACAAGGGCATGGGAGAATTCCAAAACATAGTATATGACAAATTATCAGGAGGTTGTCAGGACCTACCCATTTTTCCAACCCAATTCAAGCCTACCAACATCTACAAACCCTCAAATATTTTTCTCATGCATCATCCCTTCTTATTAGATGTGTCCTGATGTATTTCTTGATTAGTAATTATCATGCAGTTCTCAATGTCAATCCAATATTTATAGTATAGTGTGGCATCTGAATTACAGCAATTCCTCCATGTTGATGCCTCTGACTGAGATTGGACTTCCGTATTCTGAACAACTGTTGGCAGGTCTGGAAATTCACCCTGGACTGGAAATCAGATGGGCAGAGCATTTGATAGGCAGAAACAATTGCTGTTGAGCTAGCCACTGGTGTCTTGGTAAAACTTCCAAAGTCAGATGTCATGTTCTCAATCTATTCCCTTAGCTCAAGGAACCCCCTCCAAACACCTCCCTACTAATATGCACAGTCATGACTGCTAGCATATATACCTGCCTTTGTTTCCCTATGTTGAAATTGAGCTTTGACCTTTCTGCAGTGGAATCTGGTCTTACACTGTCTCAATTTCACTACTGCCAGATGGAGATTTTGCACAAATTTGCTGCCAGATGTACTCTAAGGCATGTAACATGTCCTGGCTCCCGCTGCCTTTCTCTCTCAACTTTGGCATTCACCGGTTCCTGCTTCATGGCAACTTTAGTATTACACAACACGTAGAAACCTCTCAGACTCTAAGACATGTAACATGTCTCGGCTCCCACAGCCCTTCTCTTCCAATTCCAACTTCGGCATCCACCCGTTCTTCTGCTTCATGGCGCTCAATATGCTGTCCATTGTCATTGTCACTAGATAACTTAAGTTGCTTGGCGGGGGCACCATTTTCTGTCCCCTCGCCCTTATCAGAGAACCATGACCACACTCGAGCAACTGGTGGTACATGACTTTCGGCAGAAAGGACCCGTCCGCAGGTGGAGCAGCGATCGACAAATAGACCCACGTATGATTTCAAAAGGTTCTGTGTGAAAATAATGCATAAGCGAAAGCGAAGCGGTAAAAGGGTGGGTGGGTATACAATGAGTATCAGGAGCGAAACGCGCGGGTCAGATTCAATCATCTTTGATATGTGCTGCGATAGAATTTGAAATGAAGCGTAGTCGGAATGCATATGTGGCTGTTTCTGTGGTCATGCATATTAAGAGCGCATTTGTGACGGAGGGAACTCATACGTGTTCTCGCGGTCCGAAGGCCGTCACGCTTACAGGCACCAGTCTGCCCCCCATATCCCCATCATCCAGGTCGCATACGACTGTCAAGAAGACAACCATGACGTTGTGTATCCCGAATCTGAGAATAACGGAGCTACCCTGCTTCGTTTGCGCCTCTTGTTTGCGATAGATGTGAAGTCGGCATGGGGTGTCGGCATTTGCGGTGTTGAAATCGCGTATGAATTCCGTGAGATCTTGCGGCCGAGGTCGCCGAGTATCGCGCAAGATGTCTAGATCAGGAAAGAGACATGAAAGGGGCGATGCATGAGGCGGTACGTGGGGCTTGGGAAAGACCGGTGATGGTGAACGTCTGGCGTGTAGTCAATCAAGCTCACAGTAATATAATTATAAACTAGGTAAGAAAAATACCGTTTCTCTATGACCCGCCTCCCTCTGCCAACGGCGACAATGTCATCACGGCTCTCCCTACAGTCCTTAGCGGTTTTGAGGGCGTCCTGCACAGTCTCGCTTTTCAAAGTTTCTGCGATATACTTTAAATCTTGCAGCTGGAATGATGTTGAACTTGCAGGCGGCAAAGACGCCGAATCACGAGTCGGCAGCCATGACGGAGAAGGTGCACGGAGAAGACGAAGAGGGATGTGACGGAGGCTTTGAATGTGATTCTGGAGGTCAGTGAGAAGCTGGATTTGAGCTTGGAGGGCGAGGAGAGTTTGCGCCTCGGACTCTGTAGTGGACGGCGATTGCAAGGCAGTCATTGTGTCACGCCACACGCCGGAATGGGTGGCTAGCGAAGTTTTATGGGGGTGCTTCGACCCTAGTCCTCATGTCATAACTCGGTCTTTTTACGTCATGAGGTGTTTCTAGCACAGTATATAAGTGATGCTTGCAGGTAGAGTCTTGTGACAATCCTTTCCAGCGACATCGAAATGGTACCATCGGAAATACGCACTTCATCACCCGCCTTGCCTCGAACTCTGCTTGATACACTGGAAGCGTCTATTCAAGGCGATATGTACCTTCCTCATGATCAGAAGTGCGTATTCCCGTGTAATGGATAGATTTGTTTGTGATGCGATGATCCGAAGCTTTTGGGATTATTCCAAGATGTTTAACGGAAACGTGCAAACGTCTGCGAAAGCTCTCATCTGTCCTATGAATGCTTTGGACGTCAGCAAGTCCGTCCTGGTTTTTCGTATCCTTGACTCACTCCGGTTAATCAACGTGTCAGGATCATTCTGTTTTGTTCTCAGCATGGCCTCTGTCCCTCTGTAAAGGCTGGCGGTTATGGTACAGCTGGCTGGGCCGTGGGTTCGCTGCAACTCTTTCCTGTTCAAGATGTGCAGCTTATTCTATGCCCAGGCGGCGACATTATCCTTGATTTAAGCAAAATTGTCGATATAGATATCGAGCTACCGAAAAGTGACGGTTCATTTACGAGCCTTCGCGATCTACCCAAAGCCAGTGGCAAAGGGAAAGAAAGGGCTGGGGTGCCCATAGCTGACCATACGGCTTCCAACGGCGGAAAGCGTCGCCGCACTGACGACGAACTTCTAAGATCGTATGATGATGCATCACTCGCCGTCGCCACTTTCCTTGCGGGACCTCCTTTGCCACCTGATCCGTCGGAGCCGCCGCGACCTGTCATACGCCGCAAAATTGAATACTCAATAAATCCTCCCGTTTCGCGAGTCATAGCCGTTGGTGCGCATGATTCATCGCCTCTTTACTCAACATTTGGCCACTCCAGGACCGCCACCTCGTTCCCTGGATCTGTTTCTTTTCCAACGCCTGTGGCTTGTTCCGCGCCTCCCGTTCCTCCTGGCTCCGATCCATTCGCCTATATCCATGACTCTCATTGCCGTGTCTCGCCGCTGTCTGTTGGAGACCCCAATAGTCGAGCTCAATTACTCCCGAGTATGTACGGCTCAGACCTTGAACAGGCTGGTGGTGGTTGGCGTAATTCAACGTCCCGGATTCCGGGTGCCTCAAATCCATCTTGTGAACGAGTTGCTGCTGTGCCAAGTCCAGACTTAGCCACAATATTTCCAAACCCCACCCTACCTTCTGCCCCGCAGAATCTGCTCACACATACACAACCTCTATATCCGTATGTTTATGTATCGTTCGGCGCAGGAATGCGACAAAAGGAGGTGGATCGATTTACCGCGGCAAATCCCATCAAAGGTACATGTATCTCTGGGGCTCCTGGACTCGTTCCATACCATGTACCATTGTGAGCGAAGGTTGCTCCCCTTAGTATGAACTCCAATTCAATCTTTACAGCTCTGCCCATCCTGTAGGCTCTTCTATCATGCTTCTGGGTGGCTTCGGCTTCTTGGGGCGTTTGCATGGGCTCAGTATCGATAATCTCGTCGAAGTTGAAATGATTTTGTCAGATGGCCGCATCGTCATCGTGAACGAGCGGGATCACCCTGGTAACTGCGACTGCATCATCATACACGTAATCTGATTTCCGAGACCAGAATTATGGTGGGCACTGCGAGGGGCTGGACCCGCATTTGGTGTCGCGACTCGTTACAAAGCACGGGCATATCCTGTTCCGATTGTCTTTGCGGGTAATCTTGTCTAGTAAGTGATCCAGTGTTCAACTTCGCAGTTCTGACCAAAGGTGATTCTACAGCCGTTTTCATCGAGCGACTGCCCCATCCTTATTAAAGCATTTCCGCGATTGCGTCAAGAATGCCCCACGTCAGCTGTACGCCAACGTATTACTCACAGCTGGTCCCGAAGACAGCGATTCCCTCGTGGTCATTCAAATATGCTACGTCGGATCAAAAGAGAAAGGTCAGGAACACCTGGCCGCCATCTCCTCGTGGGATGGAGAACAATGCCTCCTCAACGAGGTCAACGAAAAATCATTCCTGTTTCAGCAAGATAGCGTGGCGCAAGTGCTGCGTGGTAAAGGTATGAACGTCACCGTTCAGTCTATCGATTGCCATTGACGGTCATCATCACCAATAGCCGGGAGGCAGTGGTACATCCGTTCGGCGCTGATTACGTCCTTACCGGATGACATCATAAATCAAACCATTCAGGAATTTGCGGATACGCCTATCGGTTGCAGTAGGTGCCAATCTCACAAGCGTCAGAGACAACGCTCACGCGCTCTCAAAGCTTGGTTGTTTGAACTTGCTGGCGGTGCTATTGCTGATTTTGATGACACTTGCGTTCCTGCGTTGCAACGTGAAGCAACGTTCACCGTTGCTGCCCTTCACCAATGGGAAATGGGAACGGATGATCCTCGTTGTGTCCAGTCCGCGGAAGATGTAATGCCTTTCTGTTCATCATTGTTCACCCGCTCACATTCGATACAGTGGATATCTTCTGCCTTGAAGCCTGTGTCGACAGGCGCCCCGTTCCCTAGTGTAAGTACTCAGATGATGCGCCCTGCACCTTGAGGTATTAACTAGTCGCAGTTCCTTGGACGTCATGAGCCTTTGGGGCGCACCATCTCTTGCTTCGGCAGTAATTGGTCCCGCTTATGCGAGCTCAAAAAGAAGTATGATCCAACGTGTCTATTCAGGAGTACGTTCTGGCCGCTCGATGCTGCTGGGCACCCTCTAGATCCTCGCGCGCATGAACCACCGTCTCCGGTGTTGGAATCTGCTCCGCTTTGAATATCATCAGCTCTCTAGGATCATGAAAGTTCGTATGTTGGTAATAAAATGCTGGTTACAATGCGCATGTTTTGAATCCGATCCCTGTATCAGAGCGCCCTAACTATCGTTGTTCCATCTGTTCGCCACTTAAACCACCATATGGTCGCAGTAAGTCTCTCGTCGGAGGGGTTGAATCAATAGAAGTAGGGCCCTAATCTACAAATTGAAGGAATGCAAGCCTGTGCTTACGATGTGGAGCCCATCGATTGCAGTTTGTCGACGACGCAACCAACTATCCCATATCGTTTCCTGGTACCACGCTCAGTTTATATGGAGGAGAGCGCAAGCCTCTGGACGTACTTGAAAAATGCATGCCAGTCATCTAAAACTTTCATGTCTGCCTCATTCAACGTGCTATAATCAGGCACGGCGTCTTCCGGTTTTAGACTTGATTTCCCCAGCCCCTTCGATCCGTCCTTCCCAGCAAACACCCCATACGAACCCCCGGGGCCATAGATATCTCTTCTTTGAGAAACATCAAAGACTTCTCCTTTCATAACATACGTTCAGCAGTCTCACAAAGGATTGGAACTTCACCTACCCTTGATTGCTACATATATGGGCAAGTTAGGGTCTGATCCATCGTATTTCTTCAACTCCTCCGTGGTGAATGGCTCATGTTTGGGAGGAGGAAGATCTGAGCGCGCAGGTTGCATGACAGATTTCAGGGGTTGGTCAACCTGCACCGGCTGTGAAGTATTGATCGCAGGGCGAGGGCGGTTGAGTATACGATATCCAAGATATACAGCGGGGATCGCCAATAACACGCTGAGTAGCACAGATGCACACATGCGTCAGCCGTATTTCGGCATTTCGAAAGCTTTTGAAGTGTTGAGCCACGTGACACTCCCTCACGTGACAAAGTGTCTACTGCAATCAATAATAATAATAGTATTAATACGGAGTAGCTGGATAGCAATCTATATCTATATGACTACGAGGTTCTGCATATATGGAGGGTCAACTTTTTTTTTCTTGTCTCACGGTCCGTGAGAGAGCACCTGTGGCTGGTGCACGGACGTACACAAATACAGCGAACGTCTAAAAATTGAAACTCCGACCAGCCTCGTCGAGCCATCTGCGCGTTCGGTCGCTACCGTCGGCTTCGACGATGAACAAGAAGGGAGCGAAGAATTCGAAAGAAACCTCCTCATATGAGATACGCGATATCGTTCTTGCCAAAGTACGCGGTTTTCCTCCATGGCCGGGCATGGTAAGCCACATACTTCGTTTTCATGGGAGAGCGAGTGGTACCACAGATACCGTTCTAACTCTCCTACCTAGATTGTGGATCCAACATCAGTTCCAGAGAACGTCTCGAGGGAACGCCCTTCTAATAAGAAGACGAATTGGTATTGCGTGAGGTTCTTCCCTGCGGGTGATTAGTATGTGAATCATCTTAGCCCAACACGAGGAGGTTTAACTTCCCCCGTTCCAGTGCTTGGTTGGTAGCCAAAGACATCTCAAAGTTGAAAAAGCACGAGATCGAGGCGTATATCGGCGAGCCATACAAAAAGTCCGGCGACCTTCTTTCGGGCTACACAATTGCGCTCGACCCCACCAAATGGGAAGAGCAACTTCAGGTGGCTGCATTAGAGGCCGAAGAGGAGACCGCCGACGCTGAGGTGGATGAATTAGCAAGTGAAGTTGAAGACGACGAGAAGAAACTTACAAAGTCCAAGAAACGAAAGCGCGAAATTGAGGTGTCTCCCATGTCCAAATCTAAACTGAAAGGTAAAGCGAAAAGGGACACATCCGATCTGGCGCTCAAGAAGGCGACCAACGCGTCAAAAGGTAGGAAGAATGGTCCAAAGTCGAAGGCCGTCGTGGAGTCCGAGGATGATGGAGAGCTTACTGGTGGACGCGGGGTATCTGGCGATGCTGGCCCAAGTACAAGAACTGCCGAATCAGCAAAAAAGTCGAAAAAAGACAAGGAAGGCGATGACGTAGATGGTGAGTCTTAGTGCGAACTTTGCCTCACGCTGTTTTTATGGCTACTCACTTCACTGTCTTAGCGGCAGTCGCAAAAGACCCTGAGGCTAAAAAGGTTCGAGAGTGGCGTCACCAGCTTCAGAAACAATTTCTCAGCGTTAAGGCCCAACCAAAAGCCGAAGTACATTCTGCTCAATCCTGTTTTGACGTATGCGCTGAGGTGTATATTCCAGGACATGCCTGCTGTTGACGCTCTCTTCACTTCAATTGAGCAGTACGATAAGATGAATATCAGTTACCTCCAGGTACGTTATATATTGATTATTACATGTGGTATCGTTGTATCGTTGGCTTTAGTTCTCCAAGATTGGTAAAGTCATGCGCCATATCACCGCCCTCCCTCCGGATAAACTACCCCGAAACGACGAATTCAACTTCAAGCAGCGATCGAACGCACTAGTTGAACGTTGGCACCAAATTTTGAGCGCGAACAAACTTAATGGTAACGCCGCCGATGGGGCACTCAGCTCGGCCAACAAGGATGACGACGGACACCAACTCAACGGCGCCTCCCTAGATATGGTAACGACCATTGATCATCCGCCTGATGCTGGGGCGTCGTTGGAGCAGCCTGGAGCGATAGGCGAACTGACTAATGGTCAGGCAGAGTAGGAAGATGACAGGTGGTCTAGAAGCGGGGATCTACGACTCGATTGTTCTTTCCACACCAGTGTCGCGCTTAGCATGACCTGGCTTTGCTTTCGCGGATTTCCTCGCTTCGGATTTTGTTTCAACCTAAAGTTTCTATTTGATGTACGCTATTGGTACTTCAAGCTTTAAGTATCAGGAAGTGCCGCTCATCTTCCGTGTCGTGGTTTTGCTGTCCAACTTGGTTGTACAGCTTGTCACGACTTGTTGGCTGAATCCAACATCAACGGACCAGGGCTGAAACTCAAGACATCACTTCAACACGAACGTACGCTTTTGACACACATGGACATTACTCCTTCGCCTTTTGCTCGCAGCAATGCGTTCGATGAGCCTAGGTTGTCTGGGCGCGAGCAAACTGTGAGCCATTTTGCCTGCCACCTGGCGTCTGAGTTAATGCCGTACCTGGACCAGATCGAGGAGATGTACAGCGTGCCAGAGAGCTTTCTGGAAATTGAAGTTAGGAACCCGCAAACTCATGGTGAGGACCGTATCTCCCTTTCTGGGTCTTAGGTCGTCAATGCCTGGCCAAGGATTTGGACGAAAGATGTACACCGACTACGAGATAGTGTGCAAGGTGGGCTCGCCTCGGGCGGAGGTCCCCATTCACATCCATCCCCCGATATTTTACTCTGCCTTGACTCCCTTCAGACGAATATACCTGCCTTCAAGTTACGGCACTCGCTGGTTCGCCGCCGTTACTCTGATTTTGAAGCATTTCGCGATATCCTTGAGCGTGAATCCACACGGGTCAACATCCCACCTTTGCCAGGAAAGGTCTTCACCAACCGATTCTCCGACGAAGTCATCGAAAGCAGAAGGGAGGGTTTGGAACGCTTTCTGAGCATTGTTGCCGGACACCCTTTACTGCAGGTAAACACATCGACTGATATGTTTGGGATGAATCGCTGAATACCCTCTATCAGACTGGAAGTAAAGTGTTGTGTGCATTCCTTCAGGATCCTGGGTGGGATAAAGTCCAATGGGTGTGATCCACCGTTTTATGCCTGGCGAAGTTGCTGCATAGCCTTCATGCTTGTTCATACACTGCTACGTAACTCGTGCGATCATAAACCTACGAAGCTACTCGCTATGTGATCCAATAAGATTACGTCTTCCTCATCTACTCCAGATATCGGCCTTTGGATGTTGGGCTAACGTTAAAAATTTAGAAGGCCCGTCAAGGTGGCAAAGGCTCGTGTATGACGACATCCATGACCGCCCTTGAACTTCCCATCAGCTCATAACATGAATTAAACGAACCTATCTCTACCTCAGATTGATGGCGGAACCTGATTCAACGTCACTTAATGTCAGAACATTGATTGTGTGGACACCTGGCAGGACGGCCAAGAAGTCCATCCTGATAAGTTGGCATGTGGATGGGCGGAGCGACCTGAGGAAACAAGCGAAGCAAGCTGTTAGCGCCATTGATTGGGCAGATAAGCGAGTATCACCCTGTAGTAATTCGATTATCCAGAGGCAGGACTCCGGGATAGTGGCCAAGCTTACTCGCGTAAGCAGAATGTTCCTGCTGCCCAGTCCATCGGAGTCTTCGCTGGCAAGGGTGAGCAATTTCAAAGCGCCGTGTCCATGACGACCTGTTAAACACAAATATCTGCACCGAAAACCGGTCTAAAGGGAATACTCTATCCAAATTTCCAGCCTGAACTGCCTTCAACAGGCCGACAGAGATCACGAGAGGCTCGCCGTTGAGATCGACACGTCCGTTCTGTGGGACCAACCCTGCTGTATCTCTTGTCCCAGAGGCGAACTGCCCGACTAACATCTGTGACAAGGAAGGATTGACATTTGTTTTGTGTCGGAACTCGGTCTTTGCGTCCATCTCATGTTGCAGAGCGTTGTGAACATGTGCTGGGAAGAACTCGGCTGCTGCTGAATACGCAGGGTATGCAGGGGTCATCGGTTCTTCATGGTTACGCAACGATACGTTTTCACGGCTGTTCACAACTCCGGTAGGCAGGGCAGCCCCAGAAACAAGGGGCGTCAATGGTGAATGTTCCTGGGGCGAAGCGATAGAGGGTAGCATGGATTTGGTTGGCGAATTATGTTGAACTGACAGACCAGTCACTGGTGATGATACATGGATATCATAAAACGAGGTAGTAGATCTGACAGCGCGCTTCGCTTTAGAGACGTCGGTGAGACTGGTAATCGTGTGTCGCCTGTTTCCGGCTACGGGTGTCTCCAGCGAGTTGTTTCCTCCTACTTCGAAAGGGGAGGCGCAAAATGTACCTGGTATCCATCTAGGATCCGGTAATGCGCTATAAGGTAGGTCCGCATCTGCAACATGAAGATCGACAACATCGGAAGGCTTCACGGATGACAGATCGAGGACGCAATTCCAGCTGGAGGAATACGCTTGAGTGGGGTGACTTACTGAGCCCGGCTCGTCTTGCCCAAAGGCGGGCATGATTGGCCACCCTTGTATATTGATGATGACAGTTCTCCGCAGGTCCCTGGGTAACGCATTGGTGTTCTGCATATCGCTCGTGAGCCGTATAGGGTTATCGTCATCGGGCGAGTGAAGAAAAGAAACGGCGTAGAGCAGGTTGCATTGTTCCATGGAGCGGAGATGGAGAGGGAAGGCTATTGTCTGAACAATATGTTCCAAGCCGATTAGAGAAACTGATGCGCTTCCTCCACTAATCGCTACATCCGCACTCTCAATCATGAACCCAGTCCCAGGTTCGGCTTCTCCAGTATTCTCAATCTCGATGCACAAGATCGCGGTGCGTAGCGCATTTCCTGTGGCCAGATCCTCGGGTGTAGAGTCCTCTGGAAATGGATCTTGGCTCGAGAGGAATTGTGAAACAAAGGCTGTGCGCATGCGAAGCCGGAAGCCGGATACTACCTGGAGGGTTCGTCTGAATGCCTTCATGACTGGAGAGTAGGTGTGAACTGGAGGTGAAGGTAACGATACGGTCTCAGCAGAGAGAGAGCTAGGTAGGAGCGAGAACATTTGGCGACGAGAGGAATCGCCAAAACGGTCCGACAAGAATGGCATACTGGTAGATAAAAAGGTAGGTCCTAGGCACTCAGTCAGACTGCATTCTTCTTAGAGAGTACGACATCCACCAGCGAGAAGTCCTTGTAACACATCGGCCTCCTCTAACCCTCTTGCACGCTTTGGCAAGCCGGAAACTGCGATAGGAGAGTGTCCGGTTGATACAACTTCCGTCGGCTGGTCATCGTCCCCAAGGAATGGTACGTTGTCGTCCATCTTTTGCAGGAATGTTTGCATGTGTTCCTCCTCGGGCATTGCCTCGTCCAAAGCGGCGCATCGACTATGGGAGGGATCACATGGGAAGCCTGACTAAGAAATCGAAGAGGTGTTGATGGAATTGTACAATGTCACAATACAACCCAGGCACAGCAGAAATTCTTACCATGCCTGCATCAGCAAAACATGATTTTTCTTGACTTGCCTTGACTGGAAGTCAAGAAGGTCAACTTGAAGACAGTCAAGAAGGTGGACTTTTCTTGATTCTGTCTTATAATAACTCAATGTATCAAGAACAAATCAAGAAGCAGTCAAGAAAACAAGCAAATCAAGCACAAATCATGAATGTGAGTCAAGGGAGAAAAAAAGTAGGTCTAGACTGGAAGAATGTGGGTCAAGAATAGAAAAATATGAATCAATAACTTGAATAGATTAGTAGGGACAAAGTCCAATAAACACTCCTTGTGATGAACCTGGTTAGTCCAGGAGCACTACAGTCTGTGTGGCATACTGGAGCAAACCCAATGGCATTGCAGTCTCAATGGCTGGTAAGGTCCTCCTCCTGGAGACTTCCTTTCTAGGCAACCACATTGACATGTGCAAAAAACAATGAGACCAGCAAAGTCACCTAGTATTCTAGTCCCTTATGATCCCCCCAGCTTGGCTTGACCACTACTGTAACATGTATCTATACTTCAGGAGCTGGAAAAATGTCAAGTAATCCTCAGTAATGATGCACTGGCACCACCACCAACAATGCACACACCTCCCCTCACCGGACCTGGTTATCCTATCACACTGGCTACCTACTCACCCTTTGTAACTTGAACCAACAACTCCGACAACTGCGAATACTGTTGCTGCCAATACACCCAACACCTGCCGCCTCCCCTCGGACTAACCAACACATGAGAAACTTGGCGACGACTTCACCTATGCTACATCGACATACGAACCCCGACCGCAATCACTTGACTGAATACCCCCGAGTACAACCGCTATGCCCGCTCAACTGTTGTACCAAAGCGTCGAATGCCAGTTCATCCCAACTGGTCTACTAACGTCCTGCGCTATCCGTCAACAGCAACTGTTTGAAAGATACAGTGCTGTCAAATTCGTAACTACCCTTCAGGAGAAACTCTTCGAACTCTGGGTAGAACAACAACAAGAAGCTATTGCTGAGGACCTAGAAGGCCTCAACATCGAAAATATCCCGACCCCCACCTCCACCGAAGCCTCATCGTCTCCACACCCTGCCTCACCCATACCCCCCACCCACACTTTCTCCAACAAGTGCACACAGACCCAACCCAGTGAACGTTTCATCTCCGTCACCAGCTACTGAACCTCGTACCTTGTGGATACCGCCACCAGATCCATTGTGGACTGGAAACCTCGTACCTCTCTCCCCTATCCCGCTGTTCCTAACTGATGTTCCAGGATCCCCCCTAACATTCCCATCATGACCATCACCCCAACCAATATCCCTGACCTTCTTGCCACCAGAGAACTTGCCGCCTGACACCGAGCTGCTGTCCACCTACCACAGCCTGAGCCTAGCAACCCTTTCACTAACCCCAATGATGTCTCATCCCCAGCCCCCTCAGATGTCTCATCAATCCAACTGTACGACCTCGACAGTGACGATGAGTAGTGGAATCTTGGTCAAAGAGTTCAATAGAGACAAGAAAGCATACCGCATGTTCAAATGACAATTCACCCTCCTGTTTGCCTCCGAGCCCAAATGCTATGAATCCGATGAAAAGAAAATCTATTTTGTCCTCAACAAGATGTGCCTCGACTACGCCAAAGACTGGGCCAATGCTCATGTCGACTGAATCATCGAAAGAGAAACTACTGGGAGCTGGAACAATTTTGTTCTGGACCTAGACGATGAGTTCCTCGATATGGCTGATGAGACACAAGCTCTTGCTAATGTCCAGAAACTTCGACAAAGTGGTAAGACTGCCCACGAGTTCTTTACAGAATTCGACCACCTCTACCGCCAAGCACATCTCAGCATCACACACCACGAATTGGTACCCATTGAGTATCTCAAGAACGGCCTCAACCAGCCCCTGGTCGAGAAAATGTACAACAGCGACTCCCTCCCGACTACCTACCTAGGATGGAGAGACAAAGCTATCCGGATGGACGATCTGTGGCAAGAATTCAAATCTATCTGCAAAGCCCGAGCCCCAGCGCCACCCCCTCGTCCCACCACGGCCCCGCATCGCGTCCCTGCTGTGCCCGATCTTGCCCCGAACCCCAACATGATGGTCGTCAACACTGCAAGACCAAAACCTGGTGAAAATCACCATATGAAACACCCTGAGAAGTGGTGAATAGCAATGGTTTCCTAGGTGAAAATCACCAGGACTTGTTGATAATCACATCTTTATTGGGTACATGAAATGGGTGATTTTCACCACTTATATGACCGAATTCACCCACTGTTCTCTGGGTGAATAATACTACAATTCAAGTGTATTTTAAACTCATCTATAATAGGTGAATTTCACTCTATCACAAGTGCCTTTTAAACTGATCTAATAGGTGAATTTCATGTTGGTTTTTTGTGTCATCTTAGTCATAATCTTAGGTGTTTTTCACTCTCTTTCACTGCAAGAAATTGCACAAAATTAATTTGTTGATGATATCTTGAAACTGTATTGGTTGATAATCAGGTACATCAAATGGGTTATTTTTCAGCACATATATGACCAAATTCACCTGCTGCTCTCCAGGTAAATGTCACTGCTATCAAGCACATTTTAACCTGATATTTGAGGTGGCTTCTACATACTTTGAGTGATTTTAACTATGTCTCTAGGTATTTTTTTAGCCTCTAAATTATGCACTCAATGGGAGTTGAACTCAAGTGCTCATGGAATTGGACTTAACCCATAACTGCTATGTTACCCATTACACTACAGTCCCCATCTAGACAATAAGATTTTGTGGCTTAATGTCACTCACATTGAGAGATGTATCACTCAATATCCTCCAGTTTAATATCACTTAGATTGAGGGGTGTATTGTATCACTCAAAGTCCTCCAGTTTAATCACTCAAATTGAGAGGTGTATTATATCACTGAGTATCCTTCAGTTTAATATCACTCAAATTCATGGGGTGTATTGTATCACTCAATATCCTCCAGCTTAATATCACTCAAATTGAAGGTGTTTTGTATCACTCAATATCCTTCAGTTTAATATCACCCAAATCAAGGGGTGTATTGTATCACTCAATATCCTCCAACTTAATATCACTCAAATTAAGGGGGCCTATTGTATCACTCAATATTCTACAGTTTAATATCACTCAAATTGATGGATGTGTTGTGCCACTCAATATCCTCCAGCTTAATGTCACCCAAATCAAGGAGAATCAAGGAGGTGTATTGTATCACTCAATATCCTTTACTTCAATATCAATCAATATCCTCCAGTCTAACATCACTCAATATCCTCCAGCTTAATATCACTCAAATTGAAGGTGTTTTGTATCACTCAATATCCTTCAGTTTAATATCACCCAAATCAAGGGGTGTATTGTATCACTCAATATCCTCCAGCTTAATATCACTCAAATTAAGGGGGCTATTGTATCACTCAATATTCCCCAGCTTAATATCACTCAAATTGATGGGTGTGTTGTATCACTCAATATCCTCCAGCTCAATATCCCTTAATTCCAAAATCACCCATCACCTGTTTTTTGGGTGAAAGTCTTAAATCATCTGTCCAGATGGTGATATCAACCTGCTATTGGGTCCATAGTGTACCATGTGACTGTTCCTTTGATACCTTCATTCCCTCCCTATGCACCGTAGTACTGTCTTTTCTCTCCTCTCTTTGTACTCCGTTCGGAACCTTGCCTACCATGTTCAGTATATAAGTAGGAAGGAAAGCATCCTGTATTCTCTAGACTTGTTATTTGGAATACCACCCCTCTTGTCCTCCTACCCAGCTAGCCTGCCTAGGACCCCTGGTAATGAGAGTTGTAACATGATCACCCACAACATCCTGAAAGTATAGAAGTCAATGGCGAGCCACAGTACGAGGTTGAGTTCATTAGGGGGAAACATAAATGAGGAAGGTCAGTGCAGTATCTGGTACGATGGCTCGGTTACCCCCTGGAGGACAATACTTGGGAACCAGCCAAAAATCTCAAGGATGCCCAGGACACAATACAGGATTTTGAGATTGCTCAAAAGGCACAATCTTAAGGGGGGGGCATTGATGGTTGTCTGCCCAAGGCCTCTGCAAGGTATGCAAGGTGTGTGAAAGTGCTGTGACTGAGAGTGCACAGGTGACAAGTGAGAGCATGTGAACCCAACAGAGCTGTGCACACAGGCCATTCAATCTCTGACCTCTGACACTCACATTTTCATGCTTAACTTTGGCTGAGTGAAATGTTCTGTTTATAAATCAAAAAATTTTGTTCAAGACCTATTTTTTTAATCTGACTTCAATATTGAGATATTCTATCATCTTCGTTATATCTCAACAATAAACAAAGATTTAAAAAATCAGCCTTGAACAAAAACTTTTAATTTATGAATGGAACATTTCACTCAGCCAAAGTTAAGCATGAAAATATGAATTGAAGGAGGTTGTAAAATTTCAATTCTAGGGCCAGATTTGGCAGGGGTTTTGGAAACATGGAGGCATAACATTGCTCAGGCACAACTGACATAAAATCTATTTTGGCCAAAAATTTTAAACATGAATTCTGAACATTTCATTTGCTGAGTACTCCTCTCTATGATGAATGCTGAAGTCACTATCAACTACACAACCCACTGGGTCAATGGTTTGGGACCTGTGATGATGCATCATGGCATGTGACCTCTGTCACACATTACAGGGATTGCCCAACCCCAATTCTGGGACCCAGCAATTCCCACACAAAGCCATGCCACAAACTTGCCAAATGAGTGACCCACAAATGTTCTTGCCCATTTCTCAGTCAATTCTCAAGCAATTCTCATGAATTATTTTTTGATAAGACATTATTTGATCTGTAGATTAATGTGGAAATGTCAAAAGAAAATATTTTCTGTACTAATCCACCAAAATAAAATGGGTCTCAATTTTAATAGTGACATTTCATGTATCCAAATGATGGCTTGTGCAATCTTGATTTCCAAGGCTCTGGAAATAATACTGGAGTGCTTATGGGTCTATGTGACTCACATTTCATGCAAAATTTTAAAATTCTGTGCTGTTCTGAATATGCTGAGTACTCTGTTCCTTCAGAACATTGCTACAGTAATGCAGTGGCATAGTTGGAACCATTATTAAAATAGTTCAGAAATGATGCAGTTGAGCTAGTACAAATATTATACACATCAGGATTCAGGACAGGCAATGGAAAAGCTGGTGCCAGAGTGGTTGCACAGCCACAATTACCTAATTAGTCCACTCACATCCCATACTCCCCATACCTGGTGTTTTGGCTTCCACAGCATGATTCAGCAGCTTCGTTTTGGTGAGACAAAATGTTCCTATAATATATTTGAGACAATCCTTCAAGATAGGTTTTCTTTACTGTAGTTTTTCGACCAGATGTTCCAGCCACAGTTATGTAAGCATCACAGCCACCACCTACATGGGAGTTCGGTGGTAGATTCCATATGTGACCTCAAGTTTGTGTGGTGGCATGGTGGCAGACTTGGCACTGTTTGCCACTGCTGCCACCAAATTGTACTACTGAGCTGAGTTCACCATTGCCAAAAGACTGTGACAGTCACAGAAAATGAGTTCAGTTCGTGATCTCCTGTGACTTGTGATGAACATCTGGTTGAAAAACTACAGTATTTGGCCTCATTGTTGAGATATGGCATGTACATGGGCATATCTCGAGAATGAAGCAAAATTAAAAAGGTCAAGCTTGAAGGATTTCCTTCAATGATTATTTGGAACACTTTTTATACTCAAAGTTCTTTTGTATCTGGTCTGTGGAAGGCAGAACACCAGGTAGTGGAAGTGGGTCAGTAATTTGGTGCTTTGTGTGTGTCACATGATTTTGGCCGACACTGCCGGGTCCCACCAATTCAATCTCCGACACTCCACCACTCAATGGCGAACAAGAAGAAGAATCGCAAAGCATCGAAGGAAATGTTGCCAAGCTCCGCAGGAGCTACAGCCGTCGAAAACATCGCATCGACCAGCCAACCCTTCCCACCAGGATCGACTTCATCGGATGTGTTCATGACGCCCATTGCTCCTGAAGAGATAGTGCCGGATGATGCGGTAAGTGCACAGTTGTAATTACCTCATCTAATATCAATGCTTTGACTAACACAGGTGCATGGCAAGGGCAAGGGGAAAGCAAGCATAGATCCCAAACACTGGACGGTGAACGACGTCGTCAGTTGGCTTAAGAGCGGAGGATACGGGCAGGACGTATGTGATATGTTCACGGGTGCGTCGCCTACCTACTCGTCAGGTATTCTCGAGGCTACGTACCACCCAAACAGAAAATGACGTCGATGGCGAGGTCTTGTTCACCCTCAGCATTGAAAACCTGAAATCCGACATGGGGATCAAATCATTTGGTATACGATCCAAGATTAATAAATCCATCAATGAGCTACGCCCGGACGGTGAGTATAGTTTGACTTTGTAGTGGTCTGTCGCACCTATTCAACCATCTCCGTCGTCGTGCACATCGTTTACCATGGTGCGGCCGTCTCGTTTCTTCAATTTCGATTATGAACTGCGTTGCACATTTCAATTCCCTCGCCCTATCAAATCGTCTCGTTTTCAACATGTCCGTCGAATGACACCCTTGACGACCTCGTTTTCTTTGCGGCTTCGCATCCGCAATCTCAATCTTAACGGTTTGACCCTCCATCTTGGATGTTCCGTACATTCTCACATGATGTTTGTTCGATTCTGCTACCACTATCGAACATTTTCCATCGTCGTGGCCCATTACTCCCATCCTTTACTCCTATCCTATGCACATCCTCAATCACAACACATTTGCTGCCTTGCTTTTCATTTCCTTTGGTACATTATTGTGATTGATTTTATCTTCACGTGTTATCTGCTCATTTGTCACCGTTCTTGCTCGCTTCATTATCCTGCCAACATTGCAACCACTTTTCTAACCTTGGGTAACTTTCATGCTCTTCCATCCGTGATCGTCCTTTTCCTCTTCATTGATGTCACGTACCTCGCGGAATTCTTCTTGACACTAATTCATTTCCCCTTCCACTCGCCACTTCACCTTTCATTGCTGTTGCATTCTCTCATCATTCCTTTCTCCACCAATCATTCTTACAACAGAAGAAAGTGACCATCGTCCCAAGCGACCCCGCATGGGCCCACCTTTGTGTAAGTTGAATCTACTGATATCTTATCGCCCCCTTTCGCCCCTCCTCTGCGGCTTCGCATCTTTTTTGCCTCGCTGACACGTTAACATCCTCTCTATACCCTTCACTCTGGCTTTCCTCTTTCCCTTCAACCTACATGTCCTGCTGTCCCGTTTGTTCAATTCTGCTATCGCCATCGCCTCGTCTTAACTGACTTCCGACTTTACCTTTCTCTGTGGCTTCGTCATATCTCGCCCTTCCCTCGCTGCTATGCCTTCCGTTTCGAATACTCCGCACCCTTCGTCTCGTTATGTCGCTTGCTTGATGAATGCTATGTACAGTGCATTCCCGCGATGTTACCCCTGGTGAGTTCCCCAAATCTTCCGAGAAGTGCAACCTTGCTTATCGTTCATCGTAGGATCCATCCCCGGTTGGCTTCTTGAGCTTCATCAGAAGTTGTGGGGCAAGGTGGACCTCTTCGACCATATCATCCGCGAAGTGGCTCTGGACGAGAGCAGTATAATGGAACTGCAAAATGAACTTAAGCTACTCAACCCAGAACGCGAAACCTCGTTGCCGTCGGATGCTCTTGCCGTGAAATCCAGGTTCCTGCGATCAAGAAAGAGTGTTAATGATGGCGGCCTTCAAGCTAATCTGAAAGCTAATTCTGATGCGAAAACCAATTTCGATGAAAATGCCTCGACTGAGATATCGGGGCTAATCTCAAGCATATTTCCCTGCAGCCTACGGTATCTGGACTTGTCTGTGTTGGAGTTGGAGGAGACGCCGCGCGTGCCACTGCTAATGCTCATTCGAACGGACTGGGACTCGATGATGGAAATTATCAGTCGCACACCCAAGGGTGTTAATGGCAGCATTGTCATTACTGGCCAACCGGGCATCGGTTCGAACAGTTATTTCTCATACCTATTGTTGTCTTAACTCCCTTGCAGGCAAAACCTGCTTCCTGTATTATCTTCTCATCCTTCGCCTCCTTCGATCTCAGCCTACTGTGTTCCAAGGCACGGACGAATCCGTATTTGCTATCACTGACCAGATACGCGAAAAGGGAACCCTGACTGGCGATGATGTTATTGTACTCGTCGATGCGGATGGCGAGCATTGCAAACCCAGTCACCAAGTTCTTAGAAACGGTAGATATCGAATACTTCTAACATCGTCACCGAGGACACGTATCGATCGACGTTGGATGAAACAGTATTGTCCATATACTGGACAAGTGCTGGTGATGGAGCCCTGTTCATTAGAAGAAGTTGTTCTAATGGCGTTTGTGTTTGCTATCAACCCACTCATTTCGCATCTAACTATTCATATAGGCTGTTCATGTCAGGCCCTGACATTCCTCTCACGCGCATTCTCTACGCCATCAAATTCTGCGGTAACATACCTCGCCAATGCTTCGAGGCTGCTGCTTCTATGGGTAACCTCAACAACGTGCTTAGCGAACTCACGAGGGCCATTGAGGAGATTGACGATGTGGTTAAAGCCATAGACGGTGTACACGGCAATCGCGTTGTTCCTCATCGAATATTTGAGATTTACCCTCGCGGCCCTGACGAAAGAACACTATATCTTTGCCAGATCCGGCCTGTTTCCCAGTGGGCGTTTGACCAACTTATGGCCGAGTTGGAGAAACGAGACGAAGAGTCCGCCCGAAATTTCTACCGAAGCATCCAGGGCAATAACGATGCTTCTGCAATTCGTGGACGGTTATGGGAACGGCAAGTTCACAAGTACTTCCGCTCCATAATGGAACCAACGACCTTCCGGGCCTCTTCCCTTGATAATAGCATGGAATCCATTGAAATATCTTTTTCGCGCACTGTACAGCATAAAGACTTCGGGAACATTCAGACCTTTCAAGGCCTGTTGACGTCTTCGGTCCGTGAGCATCGATCATGCTATCTGAAACCAAGTTCAAAAACCTTTGCGACTGTCAATTCTGTGCTTTATGTACATGATGATAACCCCGATCTCCGAAAACTCATTGGTTGTCAAATAACTGATGCTCAGGCTCATCCTTCAAGCATCAAGGGTTTCGCAATCATGCAGACATCACTCAAGCGCACAGTCCCAGAACTTGAATGCCTTCGACCATCAGCTACGCGGAAGTGGATCATTGTCTTTATTGTGCCGAAACCGATGGGATCCTCCTTCACCAAGCAGGGCTATAAAGAAGCAGCGGGCAGATCAACCTGGGATCTTAAAGTAGCTCAGTATGTGCTCGAGTTAGACACCGAAGAGGTTTGGAAGGTGTAAAATGTTTCTAGCCTTGGTCAATAAATACTGCCCTTATATCTTCACCACCAGATGAAGATGGCACTGAGTTGTTCCATGCTTTCTGGGACAATTTTTGATAATGTCTTGAGGTGGGTAATCTGGGATAGCAATAACCAGACCAGCACCACATTGCTAATGCCAGAGTTTGCAGTCTTACCAGGTGGCATTTGCCCTTCAGGGGTGAAGAGACATGCCCCAGACTCATGGGCACACATCCCAAGGATGATAAGATGACCTGGATGTATGACTCCACTTTGTATATTCTCAACAAGAAGGATTCAAGAGGAGTCATCAATATTCAGAACAGTGGAATCAGTGGAGGCTGTGGATGAGTTTTGTGAAACCTCAAAGGTGGGTCATAATATAATAGACACCATCAAGTGTGACAATACAATGTGCAACAAGATTATCATTCCAACTCTTGATAGTGGGGTGCATGATCAACTTCCCTACAGTTCATCAGCTGCCAGCACCTGAGGCAGATCAATCTGATGTGAGAGGTTCTGCAGAATCACTGCTACAAGGAGTAGCCGTTTGTTAGGGCTTGTCCTGTCTCATGAATAGCACTGAAAGTCAATTTGTTGGTGATCAGTCCTGTGAACTTGCTAAGACCAATCAACTGTTGAGCACAATTGAGAATACTTGGTCCTGGAAGGTTGTGAGAATGTCTGACAAGGTGTAAGAGCAGAAAAGACAAGTTGGGAGAAGGGAGATGTCACTGAGGAAGTTGCAAAGTTGACAGATGAAGTGTAGAAAGAGAAACAGACAAGTTGGGGGAAACAGATATTGTTGAGAAAGTTGTGAGTGGTTGCAATGGTGTTGATGTAAGAAATTGCACTCCTCCCCTGACCATGTGACCCACACCCACATGCTACACACACTGCCCCCATGCTGTCACCACCACCTGCATACCTTTCCACATGCTCCTCTCCTTCTTCTATTTCACATCACCATGCGGCACTGCCTTGCTGGTCCCTCATGTACTCTTTGTGCCTGCACACTGCCTCCTCCCCAATTATGACTCACACCCTGTACCCTACACTGTATAAGTATGGACTTTCGCTACAGACATTCCCCTAGGTTGTTACCTCTTCTCCAATACAACCTTTCTGCTCCCATTTGGCTGGACACATGTCTCCTCAAACCCACAGGAGTCAGAGGCTATTTGTGACAAGTAACAACCTCCACCCCTGCCTACCTCCTCATGGACCTAGGCACCCACACCCCTGCCCAAGTCAAAGCAAGACTTGCATATTCTGAGAAGACAAACTGGCACACTTTTGGACAGTGTTCAAACAACATGAGAGGTGTAGAGCCCTGACAGGATTTGACCAAGAAACAGATTTTGAACAATTGACCCCACCAAACACACTGAAAGCAGGGACCTACAAACAGTTCCTGTATCCAAGACAGTCTGAGGCCACACAATTGGCACTGCAGTACCATTTTGCCAACAGGAGAATCTGTGTACCCAGAGACCCAAGCACAAATAATGTTTTATCAATTGTGCATCTACCCAAGTGGCAAACTTTCCGGACCTGATTGGTGGCCCTACTGTCTGAAGTAGCAGCCGAAGAAGCATACAAACAAGAGACCTTAGAATTCCTGGCTGGAGAAGAAGACCTCTTTGAAGAAAGCAACTATCACAGTGCCCTCAAAGAACTTGAAGATGAAACCTGTACTTCAATAGGAACCCAAACTGAGGAAATGCTACCTACACATTGTTCCACCGAAGTACAGATGGACCTTACATTTGTGGGACTCCAACACTGCCTACAAGTAGATAGCTTTCAAAGCCCTGCCCATGTCTACTGTGAAGAACTTGACTAGAAAATGGCCGAAGCTGCACCTGCACTTGCTGCACCAGCAGCATTAACCTTGAAGATTGCCCCTTACTCTGGAAGGAGGGAGGAGTTCCAAACCTTCCTCTGAAGCCTACATCTCAAATTTCAAATAAACAGGGCTAAATACCCCACCAACTTTCATAGAGTCATTTTCACCCTGAGCCACATGGTGACACATCAGGGGTTTCTGTATTTAGAACTGGCTAAATGTCAATTTAAATGCCATCTTAAACTTTGAATAAAAATAAACATTTAAATCTGAATCCAAATTTGGAGTTAAAACTGGCACAAAATGTTAAGTCAAACTTGGAAATTAATCCCCAATAAAATACCAAATTTGGGCCAGATCCAAATTGTAGTCAGTACTTAATGTTTTGATTCACATTTAGGCACAATGATTACTTGGAAATTAGATTGACTTTTAAATCTTATTGTAAATTCCAAATTCAGACCAAGTCTAAACTCATTGCCCTGATCAAAGGGCAATGAGTGGGCAATGGGTGGGCAATGAGTGGGCAATGAGCGGGCAATGAGTGGGCAACTGCTTGGGAAAATGCATGGTTGAATGTATCAGGAAAAGGTCAAACTGATTCGAGTGGTCTTAGACTGGCTTTGATTCAACTTTAGAAGATATTTTATGCTGATTAAATTTTCATGATAGAGAACAACCCTGTTTACTACACCGGTGCCTTGTGCCCAGAAACCGAATCTCAGCAAGTAGACCCAGACCCAGCCTCCCAATCTCACTAAGCACAGGCTGCCTGTTCAACACCACGACATTCTTCTGCTTGTTCTTCTTGTCCTTGGGCTAGGGTACACATTGTGGGTAAAAAGAAAGGCGCCTTTCAGTCAACTCCAGATGCATCAGAAACCGGCTCTAACCTTGGCTTGTGGGCAAGCTGGAGAACCCATTGAGGACTTTGAATACCTGAGGCATTTTCACCTGTGTGTCCCACATGGCGCTGAACGTGTCCCCACCCGCAGGGTCGTAGAAAAAGTGCAATGTGCCCACTACAGAAAAAAATGGGTGAGGACTCAGCCCGACAACATTCAAAGCACAGGGCGAGGGGTCCGGGAAGCCGCCTGAAGCAGGCGTATTAAGAATACAGAAAATCTCACCCTAAGTTTGTCAAACAGCATGGCGGCCCGGTCAAAACCCACACGGAGGGCCGATAAGCTGGTATCCGTGTCAGAAGACGCAGGGAGGCGAGTCAGCACGGCAGCATCCGGACGCACATTCTGCACGTATCGCGGGAGCGCGGTGACGCCCAGCCGCAGCATGATATCATAGTCATCCACGGGTGTAAGTATTTGCTGGACGGCCATGTTCCTACAACCAAAAGTGAAGGGGGAATGATGAGCTTGACTGAGAGAAATTGAGAATAGGTAGATGGCACCGACATGGACGGGGATGTGGTCCCGTCCACTGACTCCCTTCAGAAGCCCCCACCTCGCCTTCGCCAGTGCCTGGATGGACCCGGTTGGCGACCAGGCCCCGTCCAGTCCACACATGCCCATCCTATCCACCTCCGTAGACAATTTCCAACAGCCGAGAGACGACGAGAACGACGACGGAAGCCACGTCGGCGGCAGCAAAGGACCAGAAGGAGCGCCAGCAACAGCATCGCCGCTGCCGTCCTCTGTGCCTCCAAGCAACGGGAAGTACAGCAGCCCCTGGTCCCACCGCCACTTGCTCAAGAAGCAAACGACTGAGCAGAATCCGCGCTCCTTGCTACGCAAGACGCTCGCCCCCACGTCGCCGCTCCCACCATGCATACAACACCTCCACAGCCTCATTGACAGCGCCAGGCACTGTCTCAACAAGGTATAACCTTGGTGAGAAAACGTATAGAGGAGAACTTCAGACATCGAGACAAGATATCAGAGGAGTTCTGCAAGGTACGCACAGTGACATCCTACAAGCAGGGTGCCGGAACCCCTCCTAGAATACAACATCACTCTCCAGCAGACATTCATATGATCATCCTAGCGATTCCACAAGCCACTTATACTGTACAATATTTGTGGTCAGCCAATGAATAAAAGTCATTACACGAAAAAGTACCTGGTCCTCGTCTGCCATGTCAATGTCCTCCGACGGCATTGACACCTTGGCCTTATTCTTGTCCTTACCCATCGTGACAACCTCGAGGTCTGTGCTCACTTTGTCATCCCCACGACACACATGTGTCCATCAACCACAACAAATGGCAGCACCTGCAGTGAGCACATATGTGGGCAGAGGGGTGCCCTAGTGGCGGCGAGAGGCTGTGGAAGTTGAATGACGGGTCCTCAATCAATTGACTTGGACAAGATCTAGAACGCAATGTAGAAGCTGGTCTGTGGGTGTGGCACTCAGTGAGAAGAGAAAAAAAGGGAAGAGGAAGTATGATTCTTACAAAGATTAAGCTATCGTGGCTGCCATCGCTGCCGTCGTGTATGGCTTCTATCGTCACTGTCCCTGGCTGTCGTGGCTGCCGAGGGCACACCAACCCAGTCATTGTCATCATGCCTGTTGCTGGCAGGGAAGTAAATGCTCACATCTTGCACTGCACACGCCGACCCACTTGCCGGCAGCCAGACAACTGCACAGGAACAGGGACGGCAAGGAAGCCGCAGTGGATGGCACCACGAGGTCGAACAGCAATGGGGTAGACACTCCTGCTCCCGCTCCCCCCTCCTCCAGCCTGTCGTCCTCCTTGCGCTCACACATGAGGTCCTTGTCGCTCGAGCCGCGCCTGCACAAGAGCCACTCAACCAGCGCTTCACGAGCGGCACCGTCCCTGCCTACGCTTTGAAGTAGTGGTGCCGCGGCACATGTACGAACCGGCGCGTGGGCCACTCCAGCGCGCACCGGGCCGCCCTCCGGAGCAACAGCGGCGAGGCGTCCCCGCCCGCGCCCATGCCTCCGCCGCTAGCCGGGGGCCATTTTATGTATGGCACCAGCCCGCCGTCTGCAAGGCGTGTGATATGCGCAGGACGAACGCCCACCCAGTGGGTGACCACCTCGAGGTATGCACCATCACTGTCGCGTACGTCCAATTGCACGGGTGCCGTTTTGGGCAGCCTCCCCAGGGCCATTGGCATTGCCGTGCCCACCGTTGCGAAGCGAGGGGGCGCCAAGGACGACCGCCGCATGTGCACCACACATGCGGTGTATCAGCCCATCGGTGAGGCGCTTGAGCAGCGCGAGCGCGACGGCACGCACCGCGCCGAGGTCATCTGGCCACATCGTTGACCGCTTGAATGCAAAGCACCGCCGCCATCGGCGAGAGGAAGCGCGCGCCCACCAGCAGCGCAGGCTGCAGCGACGTGGGCACCGGCACCAGCTCACACGCACTCGTGTGTGCGCTGGTGGGGCTGATACTCGCTACCGCTAGCGGGAGAGTCGTCGCGTTGCCGTTCCTTGCTTTTCGTGGCACTGCCCCCACCCCCCAGAGTGTGTACGTGCCACGCGAGCTCCTCAAACGCGCGCAGGGCAGCCTTGTTTCCCGTGTCGACCCCGCGTGCACGGTACAAAGCCATGATCGGCGTGGGGAGTCGCAACACACAGTCGAAGGGCCCGGGAGGAGCACGGCCACCTTGTTCGTGCAAGTGGGAGAGCTTTTGACGCCGTCCTTCGGCGTATCCACCTTCATTGCATTATCCGTGTTTTTCTCAGCTCCCACACCAAAATGGATCACCAGCAAATGCAGACGCGCTACCACGCCCTCGTCTCACCACATGACGCCCTTGGAATATGTCCGTCCTTGATGTGCCATAGCTCTGCCTTAGCGCACCACAGCGCTTGGAAGTGCACCACGTCCATCTGTGCATCCGTGGTCTGGGCGGGCGCCGATGCTGCTGTCACTGCTGCTGGTGGATCTGTTGGCGGCGGAGCATCTGTCGTCGCCTTCACTGTTCTTCCAGTTTTCGCCTCTGGTGCAGTCACCACAGCATCCACAGCAGGTGGCCCGTGGTCCACGAGCCGGCTGCGAATGGTGCATGAGGCCGACGTATGCCTCCATTCTCGTCGCCATCGGATCCTCTGTTAGCTGCACAGTCATCCCAAGTGTGTGGGCCAGAGCAGGAACAACTGCAGATGCAGATGTGGACACGCCCGCGCCCTGCTCTACGCGTGTCGCTTCGCCGGCGAGCCTGGCGCTTTAACCGCCGCCTTCCAAGTGTGGCCCAGGCCGCTGGCGTCGGCAACGCCAGTGCC
Organism: Clavaria fumosa; assembly: GCA_951802425.1. NCBI lineage: Eukaryota > Fungi > Basidiomycota > Agaricomycetes > Agaricales > Clavariaceae > Clavaria > Clavaria fumosa. The sequence goes on along the minus strand of OX637802.1, from coordinate 192,497 downwards.
AGCCATTTCAGTGTCGTCAGCGTCGTTCCCGGCAGCGGCAGCTATTGGTAATCATCCGGACAGATTACATAACGCGTATGTTTATTTGGTTGCGACGTAGCAGTGCCACAGCTCAGTCCACTATTTGACTGAGCTGTGAGTCTATCTCTTTTTACTTCATATTACAACCGTACTGACGGCCTAGGGTAGAACGCAGTAACCCTAGGTACTACAACAAATACATACAGTCCACTATTTGACTGAGCTAACGCAGTAACCCTAGATTTCTATAGATTATGAGATTCGTTGCGCAAAATGACATCACGACTGCCAATACCTCTTCCAACGCCATAGGTGTTCCTCAACTCCGCGACGATGGAGCGAACTGGGCCGACTACGAGTCGAAAGCCCGCACTGCTATGGGCGCGAGAGGATTGATAAGACACTGTGACGGAACTGCACGAAAACCAGTTGGTTACCCTGAAGAGGCCGGAATCTCTATGAAAGCTCCAGGGATAAAAGCTACTGACGAAGACCTTGAAGAAAAGGAACGAAAATTTGATGAATACGAGCAAAAGGAATATAGTGCCCAGCACATATTACTTACTATGGTATCCCCACGCCTCGCTACAGCCATCAAATCCTTATCCGCATCCAACATGTGGAAGGCAATCCGGACTGACGCTACACGAAAGAGTCAGCTTCACAAAGTAGACACACGTCACAGGTTACAATCTATGATCTGTCCTGAAGATGGAGATGTCAAAGCCCATCTGAATGCGATGATAAAAATTTGAGATGAACTCGAAGGCATAGGCGCATCAGTCATGGACGACAACTTCGCGACCATGATACTTACCTCCTTGCCACCCAGCTATCGCAGTCTTCTCCACTCAATCACTCACACTGCAAGCTTGTCATCTACGGAAATCTCCCCAAATGACCTTATGCGCATCATCCTTGAGGAAGCAAGACAACGCGAAATCGCAGATCTTGCCTCGAAATCCGGTGACACAGCCCTCCATGTCAAAAAGACTAGAGGACGCAAAGGAAAGTCAGACGATTCAAGCACAAAAATGCTGTGTACAAACTGCAAACGTACGAATCATAAGGCAGAAAACTGCTATGCTGACGGCAGAGCTAAACAAGGCCAGGCTCCATGGCAAAAGAAAAAGGAAAAGGACAAGGCTAACACCGCAGCTGTGTCAACCAAAAAGCAAGAGCATGACGACGAATACCTCGCGTTTACTTGCCTTGGGGACCAGCACGAAGCTGCTGCAGCCGCATACCCAACGCCAAAATTGCGAGACATTATTCTTGACAGCGGCGCTACTGCGCACTTCTGTCCGGATAGATCCATGTTCGTAAGCTACTTGCCTACTAGCCCGACAGCAATCACCGCCGCCGATGGACGTGAATTGAAAGCCGTTGGTCATGGCGATATCATCCTACAAACCCAAAATGGCCAGAGCGTAAGCACGTTACGACTGAGAAACGTTGTGCACGCACCTTGCATGGCATTTACGCTAGTCTCTATTGGGAAACTGGATGATGCCGGCTACGCTGCTAAGTTCACAGATAACCTTTGCCAGATAAAGGACACAAACGGGAAGATACTTGCCCAGATCCCTAAGTTAGGCGGCCTATATCGCATACAATCATTGCCTTTAGAAGCTCACCTGGCCAAGAATCAAAAAACACTTACGCTTTTTGAGGCACACCGTGCTCTGGGCCACATAAACTATGCTGCAGTTAAACATGCCATATCCACAGGCAAAATACTCGGAATGGCGATAGACACCTCATCTGACCCAGTTTTCTGCGACGCATGCGCTCAGGCCAAGCCGCACCGGCTGCCTTTCCCTGATAAAGCAACTAACCGAGCGAAATCTTATGGGGAGCGCATTCACGCTGACGTATGGGGTCCGGCCTCTGTTGAAACAATCGGCGGCAGCCGATACACCATCGACTTCGTCGACGATGCGACTCGCTGGACTGAAATATCCCTCCTGCACAAAAAGTCAGACGCTTTTGGTGCCTACAAACGTTTGGAGGCTCAAATCAATACTCACGACAATACAAAGATAAAATTTCTCCATTCTGATCGTGGCAGCGAATTCAACAGTGACGTATTCTCAGCCCATCTTGCCGAGAAAGGTACGAAGCGAGAACTCACCACCCATGACACCCACGAGCAAGTCGGAGCTGTCGAGCGTTGGAACAGAACAAAGGCGGAACTCGCGAGAGCGATGCTCATCGATTCCAAGCTTCCGAAGTTCCTATGGGGTGAAGCCATGAAGCACACAGCTTGGATAAAGAATAGGTCACCTACCCGCGCTCTCGAAGGCGAAACACCTTTTTACACCCGCTATGCCAACCATCCAAACTTATCTAAGTTAGTACCCTTCAGCACTCCAGCCTGGGTGAAGATCGTTGACGCAGGCAAGCTCGATCGTCGAGCACGCATGGGCCATTTTATTGGCATCGACTCAACAAGTACAGGATATAGAATTTACTTTCCTGATAAAAGGCAAATCAGAATCGAGTGAGAGGTGGTATTCAATCTAAAAGAGGATACTGACCCCATCGTGTGGACAGGTGAACTACTGCCTGAGGGGAGGACGAATATGCTCAGTCAGCATTCCACCTCCCAATCCGAACCGATTGACACCCCTCTAAACCTAGACGATTCGAATCACAAGAGCACCATGCTTGACGAATATCAGCATGATCCTCTGAACGAACATCAACAACAGCACATACCGCTTGATCTCCCAGAGATCCCTGCCCACGATGACGACTTACTTCCTCGCCGCGCGCGCCCCCAGCCAGGATTCTACAAAACTTTGGCAGGTTACGCACCGAAAGGGACAGCCGCTAATGCTACTCACCTTGATACAGCTAACCACCCGCCAATGTTTGCTCTTCATGCCGGCTCTATTGGCGTAGAACCGCGCACTATCGCTCAAGCGCTCGCTGGCCCTGATGCAAACCAATGGGAGAAAGCTTATCAGATAGAGTTAGACCAGTTAAGCCGTGCACGCACCTGGGATATTGTCGACCGCCCACCGGACAAACCAGTTATCCCGTGCGGCTACGTCTTCAGGCTAAAGCTGGGCCCTAACGGCGAAATCCTAAAATATAAGGCTCGAGTCGTCGCAGGAGGCCATAGGCAGACCAAAGGTACGAACTATAACGAAACGTTCGCCGCAGCGGCGAAGATCGCATCCATCCGCGTCTTCCTCGCGCTGGCTGCGCAACGTGACTGGGAAATTGATCAGCTCGATGTCGTTGGCGCTTATCTGAATGCTGACCTTGAGGAAGAGGTCTACATGGAGCTGCCGCACGGAGTACTGCTCGAGAACGCGACGCGCAAAGTCTGCAGGCTGCGAAAGGGCCAATACGGGCTAAAACAATTAGGGCGAATGTGGTATCGAATGATGGCCTCTACCTTTATATCCCTTGGCTTCAACGTGTCCAAACTGGACCAATCAGCGTTCATCAGAACACAAGACGAACAAAGCGTACATGTTACCGTTTCCACGGATGACATGGTCGTGATGGGGAGCACACGGTCAGCTGTCGACCGGGTGAAAACTGAATTGCGAAAGTCATTTGAAATAACCGATCAAGGCGAGTTGTCATGGCTCCTGGGATTCGAGGTCAAACAAGACAGGGCCGCGCGCACAATAGCGCTGAACCAACAGGCGTACCTTGAGGTGCTAGCGAAGCGGTTTGGACTACAAAACGGACACGCGGTCCACATTCCCATGGACCCAGGGGTAACACTGTCAAAAGATCAGTGCCCTGTGAACCCGATCAACGCACCTTATCAGGAAGCGTGCGGCGGGGTCCTCTAGCCAGCTGTAATATCGCGACCCGACGTGCAACTAGCCGTAGGTCTGCTGTCGCAGTTCACGATAAACCCGGTGCAAGCGCACTGGGAGGCAATGAAGCGAGTGATAAGCTACTTGTTCACTACGAGAAACCTCTGGCTCACTCTGGGGGGAAAGGGCACACGCCCTGAAGTCTTTTCTGACGCCGACTGGGCGTCTCAGCCGGACCGACACTCGATTTCTGGGTTCGTTATGCGAATCGGGCGAGGTGCTGTAAGTTGGTCGTCGAAGAGACAGACACTAGTTGCGCAATCCAGCACCGAGGCGGAATACGTCGCAGCGGCGGTAGCTGCGAGGGAGATATTCTGGATAAGGAGTTTCCTGGCCGAGGTGGGAGCGCACGAACCGGGAGCGACGATGTTGTGGTTGGACAACATGTCAACGATCGCGATAACGAAGAACAATAAATTCCACGCACGCACCAAACACATCGACATCCGACATCATTTCATTTGCGAGGCAGTTGAGCAAGGAACTATCCAGGTAGAATACGTCCCAACGAGTGAAAACGTCGCCGACGGCTTTACGAAGCCACTCCCGCGGCCTGCCTTCGAAACGTTCGTTCGGGAACTCGCACTTCTGCCCGTTTGAGAGGGAGTATTGGTAATCATCCGGACAGATTACATAACGCGTATGTTTATTTGGTTGCGACGTAGCAGTGCCACAGCTCAGTCCACTATTTGACTGAGCTGTGAGTCTATCTCTTTTTACTTCGTATTACAACTGTACTGATGGCCTAGGGTAGAACGCAGTAACCCTAGGTACTACAACAAATACATACAGTCCACTATTTGACTGAGCTAACGCAGTAACCCTAGATTTCTATAGCAGCATCATCATTGAAATTCCACATAGTGCCGGTGGGGGGGACGAGCACGCCGAGCGCCTCGACGCACTCGCCAGGCCCGCGCTAGAGCACGCATGCTAGGCGGGCGTCCCGGTATCTGTTGCTGCCGCTGCTGCCATTAGTGCGTCTGTATCTGCTGTGGGCGTTGTGGTGGAAGCCGACGGGGAGGGGAGGAAGAGACATCCTGGGAGAAGGTGCAGGCACGGGTGAGGGGCATTCACAGATGGGCATGAGTCATATGGACACTTTGTTATATGTGTATCAGGGGAAGGGGAGTTTTGTGTGGTCATGGTGGACAATGTGCAGAAGGACATTGTGTATTGGAGGTGGTACAAGCAGTACAGATCGGGCACATGGGAGAATGACATAGCGTCAGTACATCTCAGGCCAAATAAAAAAGGAAGTATCCAGATAAGAGGAGATGCTCAGCGTATGAGCGTGTCGAAGGGCGTGACGAGGTCCCACTGACCATCCGAGAAGACCGCTTTGAACGGGCCGCCGTCGTCGTCTGCCTCTGCCTCTGCGTTCGCAGCTGTGTTGCCACTAACTATACCAGCTCCGACACCAGCAGTCCTGTAGTCCCAGCCACGGCACCAGCCCCACCACCGTTGGCACCGCCCTCGTCGCAGTCGCTAGGGTATCCAAGACGCACGGTGTGCACATCCAGGCGCTGGAGCGTCTGTTGAGTGTCGTGGAGCAGCTGTGGGGAGAATGCACATCAATGAAAACGAGAACTGTCTATGAAAGCGAGAACTCGGCACGCCAAACTGCGATAATGGCGCCTCTCAAAAAAATACTACTTAAAGCTCAAAAATCCTGAAAAAAGGGGCATACCAATTCAAGGGAACTAAGCAGCACCCCGGCAAGGAGGTTTACATGCGCTGCGTCAACGAGCACTGTGTCGTGGTGCGTGGTGTACTCTTCTGGCGGGGATAAATGAACATGCAATGGGAATGATTAAAGATAGATGACCAACGAGATAACACCAACGAGATCCCCTGCCCGGCCGTACCCTTAGCGAATACGGGCTCGTGTTCCCAGTCATGCTTAGCTAACCCATAGAAAAACAAAACCAAAAAGAAAACAAGAGGAAAACATAAGCAGCCGAATCCAAAGAAAGGCGAAAGAGAGACCCACTGAGGAAGTCCAACGCTGCCCTGGAAAGCTGGTATGCACTGAGACCAGTTGCAACTACGCCATGTCAATGTCCTTCTCGAACGACATTGACACCTCAACCTCAACGTGAGAACTTGTGATGGCTGGTGAATCTTGCCTTCGACTTCAAAGGTCATTACAACAATGCATGGAACCAAGGTGTAATCGCCATTCTGGCTGATAAATTTGAGGAAAGACGCCTTTGCCACCCTGTGCTGCCTAGACTTCCACCGCGGCCAAGATTCTATGTTGAGAAGATGCTGATGGCGAAATTCAAGCACATGTCAAGGTCCTAACAAGGTTAGCGGCGAAGGGGTTAGCGGAGCAGAGTGGAGCGGAGATATTCTATTGGAGTCCGGTCGGAGTCCGATATCAGAGAAACGGAGAAGTAAACACGAGGAAGAGAGACTTATGGGACTGTGGCCTCAACGTATGTGTTGTGCCACCACGTATATACGTGTCCCTATTTATCAAACAAGAACAATACCTGAGGGAGGATCAGAACACAAGTCAAAACTCCGAAGTTGATCGGAGTCCGTCGGAGTTGGTCGGAGTTGATCGGATGACGTGGAGAACGTCGAGGACGATGAGGACGAAAGCTCAGAGATGTTTTTAGGATCAAGAGACGTTAATATTCGAACTAAGGAGCAGGGAGATACAGGTGGAAACTTATACTGCAAGGACAGAGTATAGGAGTAATGTGAAACAATGTACATATCAAATTACTAGGAGAGTTTCACCACATGTGCCTGTGCAATTTTCATGGAACAAAGAAACAACAACAAAAGCGACTCCCATGGGTCAAGGGTATCCTCTCAATAGTAAACAGAATGAGGGGATGGAGGGAGAAGGTTCTAGAACGAAGTCCGAATGGTCTGAAGGTCGGCGGAGTAAAGTCCGATGAAGATGCGGAGCGGGGCGTACGGAGTTACGGCAGAGCAGATCAGAGTTGGTACGGAGCTCGGAGTCCGGGGCGGGGATAGTGCTTATGCAAGCGGATGGGGTCGTAACAGTATCCCCCTCTTAGGGTCGAACCCCTGAGACCCTGTGGCCAAAGTCCGCGTGAACACGTGGCTCCCATATCAAGTTAGCACCGGAGTTTCGCGGCGCTTCGATCGGAGTCCGAAAATTTTTTTTGGGGGTTAAAACGATTGTGTGCGTTGCACTCCGCTTTTCTCTTCCTTAACTCATCACTCCCACCACTCGCCCCTAACACGGGCAATTCCTTTCAAAAAAAAAAAACTTATCATGTCCAACACGCAATCGACGCCCGGAGCCGGGCCCAGTTGCCCCTCCCCGCCCTCGCCCACGACCCGTCGTCGCCGCCCCCACGCAACCTCGCGCAGTGGACGAGGACCCCGAGATCGCTGCCCTCACGAAGAAAATTAACGCGTTGAGGGAGAAAAGGGCGAGGGAGGAGGAGGAGCAACGGAGGCGGGAGGAGGAGGAGCGGAAAGCGAGGGAGGCAGCGGATAGGGTGCGGCGGGAGGAGCTGGAGAGGGCGAAGGCAGTGGAGGCGAAGCGGAGGGCGGCAGAGGTGGCGCGGGAGCAAGGGGTGGGGAGGAAGCGGTCTCCGACACCGGAGACGGAGGCGGATCGTGCGGAGTGCGCACAATGCCATAGGTTGGGGGTGGCCTGTGTGTGGCCGAGTGGGGGGCGGGGGACGGCCTGCAACGCCTGTGCGGGGGCGAAGCAGAAGTGCGGAGGAGGAGAGGCGGAGAGGCCGGAGCGGAAAAAGGCGAAGGGGACGCGGACCAAGCGGTCCGCGGAGTCGGAGGAGGATAGGGCGGAGATGTGGGTGCTGCAGGGTTGGCGGATGGAGGAGGAGGTTAAAAATTTGATGCAGGCCACGCATAGCGTGGTCCTGAGGGGGGTGTTTGCGATGGAGGAGTGGAGGCCGGAGGCTGCAGCGGAGCAGAAGGCCGCGGCGGAGGATCGGAAGATTCTCCACGGGATTTTGGAGAAGTGGGGGAAGAGGATGGAGGTGGCGGAGAAGGTGGAGGCAGCGGAGGAGGTGAGGAAGGAGAAGGCAGAGGTTCTGAGGGCGGAGGCGGAGGACATGGTGGTGGAGGTGACGGGGAAGGAGAAGGAGAAGGGAAAGGCGAAGGAGGTGGGGTCGGAGAAAGAGGCGGAGGAAGAGGCGGAAGCGGAGGCGGAGGCAGGAGAAGTGGGAGCAGAGTCCGGGCTTAAGGAGCCCGAAGGAATTTTGCAGGCGTCGCCCGGCTCGCCCCCCTCCGCCTAAAAAAAAAAAATTTATATACTTGTATTTATTGTTTCTTTTTTCTTTTTTGTTTTCTTTTATATAAAATTTTTGTTTTTTATCTTTGAACTCGAGTGAAAAGTAAGCGGAGTGAAAGGAAAATAAAGGTAAGACAACATGGAGAAGACAAAGAGAGGTTCGGAGTCAGACTTGGGAGAAAAAATCAAAGGTTCGGAGTTTACGGAGAAAAGGAATAAGAAGAAAGGAGGTTTTTTAGAGTTTTCGGAGTTTTCAGAGACAGGAACAGAGAGAGAGACGGAGAGATGGAGAGACAGAGAGACAGAAATACAGATTTTTTTTTTTTTTTTTTTTGGGAGAAGACGGAGAAGCAAGAGATGGAGTAGTATAGAACAGAAAATGTACGTAAGTAGAAGCATAAGAGAGATTTCGGGGTATCGGAGTGAACAGAGAAAAGAGACGGAATTGGATTGAATGGAAAATGTACGTAAATAGAAGCATAAGAGACATTTCGGGGTATCGGAGTGAACGGGGAAAGGTCTAGAGGGTATTGAGAGGTCCGGGCTTGTTCGGATAAGCTTGGTGGAAATCCGAAACGGCCTCGGAGGCATGAACAAGTTCCGTAGCAGGAAGCCAGGATGTTTCCTCATCGGTTCCTTCATATCCGGACCATCGCACCAGGTATAGGAGTTTGCAGGTGCGGCGTTTGTCGATCTTGGAGTCGAGCACTTCGGAGATTTCGTGCTCTAAGTCTCCATCGATCTCTACCGGAGGAGGCGGGGTGATGGTACGATTCGGAATTGTATTCGGAGTGACTGGCTCCAGCATGGAAATGTGGAAGACGGGGTGGACGGCTCGCATGGCCTCGGGGAGTCGGAGTACGAAGGAGTGCGAACCGGCCTCTCCAATGATTTCGAAAGGTCCGAGGAACTTGTTGGAGAGTTTTTTGGAGGGTCTGGTCATACGGAAAAACTTCGCCTTTACGTATACTCGGTTTCCAACCTTAAACTCCAGTGCCGGAGTCCAACGTTTGTCTGCCGGACCCTGATAGCGACTCTGCGCTTCAGCGATTTGGTTACAGAGTTCTTGGTGCAGCTGATCCAAGTCTACAGCGAGCTCTCGGACACGGACCAAAGTTACTTCGCGTTCGGGAAATACCGAGATATTCGGATGATAACCCTTGTTCGCGAAGAACGGAGAAACCCCAGTGGTGGCGCTCGGGGCATTGTTGTAGGCAAACTCGGCGAGGGGTAGAAGCTGCGACCAGTTGTCCTGCTGGTAATTGCAGTAACAACGGAGGTATTGTTCCAACGTCTGGTTAGTCCGCTCCGTCTGTCCGTCGCCCTCCGGATGATATCCGGAGGTGAAGTGTAAAGTCATGTCCAGGACTTTACCCAACGAGCGAAAAAAACGGGAAACAAACTCGGAGCCGCGATCGGAGGTGACATGCGACGGAACTCCATGTTTCGAGAAGACGTGGAATACGAATAGACGGGCCAACTCCGCGGAGTTCACTTCGTCGGTCGTCGGGATAAAGATTCCCTGCTTCGTAAACCTATCAACAACCACCAATATTGCGGTAAAACCGGAGCTCTCAGGGAGTTGCTCAATGAAATCCATCGAAATGGAATTCCACGGTTTCTCAGGTATGGGTAGCTGCTTGAGCGTTCCATATGGCTTATGCCGAAGGGCTTTCGCCCTACCACAAGTCGTGCAAGACTTGCAAAAGTCCAATACAAATCCTTGGAGTTTCGGCCAGGTATAATCCCTGAAGACCAAGGCCGTAGTCTTGGTCCGACCGAAATGTCCGGCGAGCGGGTGATCATGTCTCGCACGTAAAATGCGGAGTCGGAGGTCATTGACGTCCGGTACATAAATCCGTCCGCGCTCGCGGAGAAGTCCGTCGTCGTCCATGGACCACTTAGGGTCCGCGGAGTTCGAGCGGAGGTCTTCTAGGATCGGGACAATCACAGGATCGAGCAAGAGTCCAGACTGGATGTCCTCTCGGAGTTGATGATCGTCAATCACAAACGACGCGTGGAGTGCGGGTACGTAAAGCGACGAAGCTCGGAGAGACGATATCAATTGTTCGCTGGAGAACATTGGCCGGAGGTTTTGCGGATTGACGCGGGCATAGTCGCTATCCCCCTCTTTGGGATAGACGTCCCAACGTCTAGTCAATGCATCGGGTTTCATTCCGAGGCGCCCGGGGCGGAATCGGATCACGAAATTGAACTGGGAAAGGAACTCCGACCACCTGGCTTGACGCCGGGTGAGCAGGCGGACTGTGGAGAAGTACTCTAGGTTCTTGTGGTCGGTAACAACATTGACCAGAATTTCAGAACCTTCGAGATAGTGCCTCCAAGCGGTAAACGCCTCAAATATAGCGAGTAGTTCCTTATCGTGGGTGTCATAGTTCAGTTCGGAGATGCCTAGGGTGCGGGAATGAAAAGCGATAGGATGGACTTCACCGTCGGAGGCGACCGTAGAAAGTATCACGGCGACAGCATAGTCCGAGGCATCCGTTTCGACTATCAGCAGAGCTCCAGGTATGAAGTGCGAGAGGATTGGAGCCGTGGAGAACGCGGTTTTTAGATAGTCAAACGCGGACTGGCAATCGTCGGACCACTGCCACTCGATGTTTTTATGCGTCAAGCGGTTCATCGGAGCGACGATCTCAGAATAGCCATGGACGAAGCGGCGGTAGAAATTGGCAAACCCGAGGAAGGACTGGACATCCTTGACCTTCCGCGGAGTCGGCCAATCTCGTATAGTTTTCACTTTAGCCGTGTCCATAGAAAGTCTGGACGGAGATAAAACAAATCCGAGATACTCCACGGTTTCAGCGTGAAATTCACACTTAGCCGGGTTCAGGAAGAGACCGTGCTCCCGGAGCCTTCGGAGTACCTCTCGGACGTGCTCAACGTGTTGTTTCGGATCCTCGGAGTAAATTAGGATGTCATCAAGGTAGACGACCATGAACGTGTCGAGAAGGTCGGAGAATATGTCGTTCATAAAGTGCTGGAATGTGGCGGGCGCGTTTGTGAGCCCGAAAGGCATCACACACCATTCAAAGGATCCGTATCGGGTGTGGAATGCGGTCTTCCATTCGTCTCCCTCGGCGATACGGACCAGGTGATACGCGTGTCAGAGGTCGAGTTTTGTATAGATTTGGGCTTTTCCTGGAACGTTGAGAAGATCTTTAGTCAGCAGGAGCGGATAACGGTCTTTTTTGGTCAATTTATTGAGACCACAGAAATCAACGCATAATCGGAGCATTCCGTTCTTCTTCCGGACAAAGAGCACAGGTGCTCCGTGCGGAGAACAGCTTGGACGGATAAATCCGATGCGGAGGTGCTCGTCCAAAAACTCACGGAGTTCGCTGAGTTCGGACTGCGACAGAGAGTAGACCGCACCTGGCGGAGGGGATTGGCCATCCAGCAGGTTGATCTTTAAATCATATGGTCGATGCGGAGCAAGGGTATCTGCCTTCTTTTTACTGAAGACATCTGGGAAGTCCCTATACTCCTCCGGAACAGAGAGGAGGTCCTGGGGGGTGGTGTCGGGGACGTTGAACGAAGCGGAGGCCGCGCGCGCGGACTCGCTCGACAACGTCATGCCAAAGACTTGGGACCCGCGAAGTCCACAAGCCGTGACGAATGCGGCAGCATTCACAAAAGAAACTTTGGGTGTCTCCTGGAGAGACGGAGTAGACGGAAAGGTCAGAGACTGGGTCAAAGACGGAGACAGAGGCAGAGATGGAGACGGAGTCCGGGTCTGGTTCGGAGTCGCTGCAGACGACATTTGAACCGGAGCACACGGAGCGGAGACAGACAGAGGGACAGAGTGGAGAGTGCTGGCCGGTGCACCCTCCGGATCAGATTTTGGAGTTTTCTCCTCTTTCATAGATGGTCTGGGCTTTATCTGGCCAGTAATCCAGTCAACCAGCGGGTTGTTTTGGAACAGCCAATTCATTCCCAAGATCACATCACTAGAGGGATCAAGATCGGTAACTACACACAAGACGTCGGTCAGATCCATGGCGGAGAGCCGAATGGATAACCAGACCGCTTCGGTAACCCATACGGAGGTGGTCCCGTTAATAAAAATGACCTCCCGAGGGGTCACCGGAGTTTTCAGAAGACGGAAGCGAGAAGCAAATTTGGCGTCAATGAAACAAAGTTCAGCGCCGGAGTCTATCATAGCTTTGAACGGAGACGAAATAGAAGGAGAGGAGGCAAGAAGGGAAAGAGAACGATGAAAGGAAAGGGTATCAAGTATCGGTTTAGTACGATTGGAGTCGGAGCAGCCGGAGAGTCGTACTATGCTCTCTGGGCTGCTCAATCCTTTTTTGGCACGGAGTCATCTCCCTCGGAGGTGATTCGTGCAGCGCTGGCACTGGCCCGCGAGGTCCGCTTACGACACTCGTTGGCTTTGTGGCCCGCTATTCCACAGAAGAGGCACAGATTATTATCGAAACGCCGTTGGCGTTCCTCTGGAGTCAGTTTTCCATCCTGACCCAGATGGGCCTTCTTTGTGTCGCTGGAGCTACCGGAGTTAGCGGAGCCCTCAGCGACCTTTGGAACGGAGTTCCCAGAAGTCGAACCGGAGTTCACCGGACGCTTATCCGAGGGTTTCTCGGACTTGGTATTAGCGCCGGAAGTGCTCGGGGACTTGGGAATATCCGAAGTCTCCTTTTTTATGGTGTTGTTAGGCGTCGGAGCTTTAACGGAGTCCTGAGAGATCTCCTGCTGACGAGCCCAATAACGGCCATCGATCGCACTGGCTTGCTCGCAGAGTCCGCGGAGCGTGTCCGCGCGGTTAACGCGGGCCAGTTCGTCCTTGATGCGGCTAGCAAGTCCTTTGTAGAACTGCCGCTGCAACGCGTACTCGTCCCAATGGACAATGGACGCGAATCTGTTGAACGAAATGGTATATTTCGTCAACTTCTGGTCCTCGCGCATCCGGAGGTGTTCGAGTTCGAACTCCGCCTCGCGGATCGCGTCGTAAGGACCAAAGTTCTCTGTAAGTTGAGTAACGAACATCTTATAGTTCGAAAGAACCAGATGGTCTTCACCATCCAGGATCATTGGTTCGAACCATTCCAAGGCGAAGCCTCGGAGAAAGGAAAGGACATAGCGTACCTTATGAGAATCGGACTTGAACGCTCTTGGGCGATCAAGGAAGTTTAACTGGCATTGGACCAAGAAGCTTTTCAACTTCTTAGCATCTGAGCCATCGAATGTGTCAGGGTCGCGTGGTTTTACCGTATCCGGGCGCTTGTTGGCATTGATAATTTGCTGAAGAAGGCGTGCCGGAGTTGGTTCGCGCTCTGCTCGAGGTGTCGGAGGTTCATTTAGCTTGTGGTCGTCGTCAGTGACTGAGGGATCTGACTCTTCGTCGTGGTCCGGAGGTCCGGACACACTTGGAGTCGGAGTATTGTCGGCCGGTTCTGGAATGTCGACGTCGTCGGCAACAGGAGGTGGAGGTCGAGCACCGGAATGTGTAGTAGGCATTGTTAAGTTTGTATATACGAGGTTTGAAGTTCGAATATACTGTCAAGGTCCTAACAAGGTTAGCGGCGAAGGGGTTAGCGGAGCGGAGATATTCTATCGGAGTCCGGTCGGAGTCCGATATCGGAGAAATGGAGAAGTAAACAAGAGGAAGAGAGACTTATGGGACTGCGGCCTCAACGTATGTGTTGTGCCACCGCGTATATACGTGTCCCTATTTATCAAACAAGAACAATACCTAAGGGAGGATCAGAACACAAGTCAAAACTCCGAAATTGATCAGAGTCCGCCGGAGTTGGTCGGAGTTGGTCGGATGACGTGGAGAACGTTGAGGACGATGAGGACGAAAGCTCAGAGATGTTTTTAGGATCAAGAGACGTTAATATTTGAACTGAGGAGCAGGGAGATACAGGTGGAAACTTATACTGCAAGGACAGAGTATAGGAGTAATGTGAAACAATGTACATATCAAATTACTAGGAGAGTTTCACCACATGTGCCTGTACAATTTTCATGGAACAAAGAAACAACAACAAAAGCGACTCCCATGGGTCAAGGGTATCCTCTCAATAGTAAACAGAATGAGGGGATGGAGGGAGAAGGTTCTATAACGAAGTCCGAATGGTCCGAAGGTCGGCGGAGTAAAGTCCGATGAAGATGCGGAGCGGGGCGTACGGAGTTACGGCGGAGCGGATCGGAGTTGGTACGGAGCTCGGAGTCCGGGGCGGGGATAGTGCTTATGCAAGCGGATGGGGTCGTAACACTTTTCCTCAAAACTTTTTTTTCACCACAAAATTTCATTTAGGGTTCCTGGGGTCTTCCAGCAAAATTTGAAATATAGTAGCTGTTACATCTATGTCGCGGGGGTCGGGCGGAGTAAAGTCTGGGCAGGAACAATAAAGTCCGGGTGAGAATAACAAGGTCCGGGTGCAGCGGAGCAAACCAGAGTTTGGACAGAGTTGGACTTGGGTTCGGACAAGACTTGGCGAATGTATTGAAACAATGCCCTCTGCGGATCAGTGTCTCGGATTTTGGGAGAAGGCGGGAGACAGGTTTCAGGCAATGCGGAGTAGACTGCGAGTAGGCGGGGTTGATATTCAGACTGGCTAGACAAGGCTGTAATCTATGAGTACTTATACAAAAGTCCGGGGCGATGCTAGCAACGGAGATAACTCTGGTATGACTACGGAATCTGTTCATAGCTACGGAGTAATGTCCAGGAGTCAGGAAATAAACTTAACAATGGGACTACGAGATGGAGACGGAATCTGATCGGGACAAACATTAAACTACTAACTATGATTGTACAGATGTTTCTGGGAGTCCATCAAATTGTCCAGGTGATGGGTCCAGGGCAGGACCAGTTCCTGGTTGCCCAAGGCAACAGCAACTAGTGCGGACATCAGTTGGTGGCCCTTCAGGCACACTTCCTGATCCTGTGCTACGTCGCGCAAGTAAAGTCCGGTGCTCTGGACATAAGTCCGAGAGCCCAGAGTTGTGATCAGGGGTCCGGAGACTGCCAGAGAAGGCTGGAGAAGGCTGGAGAATACTCCGGTTGGCACAGGCATGACAGTAGCTGTGAAGTAGTTATTAGAAGAACATATGCAGCTGACTGATAGCTGCATATATGAATGTTGATGTTGTCATGTCATGAGGTGGGTCACATGGTGATGCTTGTGACCATGGGTAATACTGGTAATGTGAATAAGACTAATGTATTCATGTGGCATAATGTGCCAGATGAAGGGATTGTGCCATGGCATATCATACATAGTATTGGAGGTGCTGGTGTGCCATCATTGTTGTTAGCTGCTGGTGCATCATCATTGTTGTTAGCTGCTGGTGCATCATCATTGTTGTTAGCTGCTGGTGTTAGGATGGCTTACCTAAGCCATCCCAAAGAGGAGTTGTGGAGAAACTGGGGAGGCTTGTTGGAAGGCCACATGACCTGTGGCTGAGAGTCAGATTACTTAATCCCCAAAGTCACCTGACCTGCACCTTGGCATGTCACATGATCCAAGGGTCCAAGCATGAGAACACCAGCAAGTGCTGAAGCATTCACTATAAGTACTTCACCTTTTCCTTTTTTGTACTCTTTTCCCCTTATCTTAGTATTGTCATCATGACCTTACCCTTAAGTTGTGTGAGACCCAGTCTGATATAATACTAAGATCTGCCCATCTGCCCTAGCCCTGTGTCCTAACCCAGCTAGCCTAGACCCTTAATTTCAAACTGTGACACATTGTCACAGCTCAGCCCCTATCATCCTCTTCTCCTTTTCCTTGCCTGTGGTGTGTAACAGAACCACATGAAATTTTTACTGTGTGTAGATACACATGACCCAACCTGGAGGATGACTGTGACCCTCTCTGAGTGATACCAAGTGCCCAGCAACACCACCCACCACTCACTCAAGGCCTGGAACTTTATTTTACAGTGCCATAGATAGTGAATGGCATGGGTAACCCACAGGTAAATTTGACTGTACCCGTACCCGCACCTGACAGTACCCTTACCCATGGGTATGGGTCCACTAAACTGCCGGGTACAGGTATGGGTCTGTACTTCTGACTATGCTATGCACAAATACAATGGTGTCCCACCCATCTGCCATCTCCTCCTCATCTCCTTCAACTTCAGCCAGTACTGTGACACCCATAACATCATTGTCCTTCACTAGACCTAACTTACTCCACATACCAATGCAAATCAATGCCCAAGTTGACTGAGCTGACAGCCAAATCTGGACATGCGACAATAGGATCCACGCTGACTGGCTACCCATGTACCCCTATGAAGGGTATGGGTTTTGGAAGGGTCCAGAATCCATTACCCGTACCCGCACCTACCCATACCCGTGAAGAAAACCCGTGCAGGTACCAATACCCATGCAATTCACTAGCCATAGATTGATGCTGACCTAGCTGTTGCCCCCTTCAATGGGTGAAAAGGAACTTTTGTATTTTCCTCTAATCCCTTCACCTCCTGTTTATGGCAAACCTGACTACCTATACTACAGACCTGGTGAAGGTCCTCTTTGCTCTGAGCAAAATTGCTGGAGAAGGATTTGCTGTAGAATGAGCAAATATGAAGGTGGAAGAGATCCTGGGTAATGGTGAGGCCAGAACCTGGGCAGAATTTGTGGATGAGATGAAGCAGGCATTTGATAACCCAAATGACTGTGTGACTGCCCTTGTAGATGTTGCAGGGTTGAAACAGGCATGATGGCACCAGAGTTCTTTGGGAAATTTGAGATGCTGTTCTGACAGGCAGAGATGAGTGAAGAGAAGGACTCAGGAATCCTAGTCCATTGGCTGGAATTGAACCTGAGTAGGAGGTTGGTGGAGTGGATCTATGGTGTCTCCCCAATGCCAGAGACTTATGGAGGATGGAAAGTGCTGGCTTGAATATGGCCAGCACCCATGGAATGGGGGACTCTGCCTACCCTTGGAGGTAAACCCTGCTGCAGATGAGTGGATGGCTAAGCTCACAGAGTCCCAAAGAGCAGCCAAGGAAGCAATGGAGAAAGCAGTGGCAGCAATGAAGAGGACCTATGATATTGGAAAGTGTCTGAGCCATGAGTACTCTACAGAAGACCTGGTTTGGCTGGATACCTGGAACCTGAAAATGGACTGGCCCTCCAAGAAGCTTGACCATCAGTGAGCAGGACCCTTCACAATTGAGGAGAAGGTGGGACCAGCAGGGTATTGGCTCAGACTCCCCTGGGTGTGGCACATCCATCAGGTCTTCAACAAGTTGCTGTTGATTCCATACCATCCCCCTTCCTTCCCTTCTCAGAACCTGCCTCCCCCTCCACCCCCTACAATTGACAATGACCACCTGGAGTATGATGTGGAGGTAGGGTGTGACATGGGTAAACCTGCGGGTATCTCAATGCTGTCCCATACCCGCACCCGGAATGTACCCGTACCTGTACCCGGCGGGTTTACCCATCAAAATGAGCCCTAGAACATTGAAAATGGACAAGAATTGAGTGATGTATGCTTGAAACAGTGGTTTCAGATTGTTATAAGCATATCTCAACCAATTCCTGTCTGTTTTGGATGTTCTAGGGCTTTTTTTAAAGCGCACGGGTAGCAGAATACCTACCCGTACCCTACCTGTACCTGTACCCATGTCACACCCTATGTGGAGGTGATCCTTGATGTCAAGAAGGTGGGGCATGGGTTAAGTACTTGGTGAAGTGGTTGGGATACCCAGTGGAGGAAAACACTTGGGAGCCCTGAACCTCACTAATGTAACATTGCTTCTCTGGGACTTCTTCCTCTCCCACCCTGACAATGCCAAGCTAGCTGGTCAGGACACCCAGCCTTAAGAGGGGGGTGATGTTAGGATCACTTACCTAAGCCATCCCAAAGAGGAGTTGTAGAGAAACTGGGGAGGCTTGTTGGAAGGTCACATGACCTGTGGCTGAGGGTCAGATTACATAATCCCCAAAGTCACCTGACCTGTGCCTTGGCATGTCACATGATCCAAGGGTCCAAGCATGGGAATGCCAGCAAGTGCCGAAGCAATCAGTATATATACTTTTACTTTTCCTTTTTTGTACTCTTTTCCCCTCATCTTAGTATTGTTGTCATGACCTTACCTTTAAGTTTTGTGAGACCCAGTCTGATAGAGATGCACCAGAGTTAGTTCATGATCAGCTTGAGGTGTCAGAAGGTCATTTAGTTTATCATCATCATCAGTGACCAAAGGCTCACTCTTCGTCATGGTCCAGAGGTCCAGACACACTCAGAGTGGCCTCAGTTGGTTCTGGGATCTCATGTCAAGGCTGATCTTCAGCAGGGTGATAATGGTAGTGAAGGCAGGTATTGTGACTCTGCTTATACTCCATTCAGGGACATGCACAGTAATCAGGATGGGTCCAGTGGGCATAAGTTGTCACAAGACACTGGCCCTCACATGGGCATGATTGAGGTCACAGGCTGCAGGTTTTCACCACCATGCAGGGCTTGCTGGAGATGCACACCCCCCTTCCAAGGGACATTGGAGAAGATGTGCTAGGCTCTCACACCAGCCAGGATGTTGCATGCCACTGACCCTGAGTACTGGCCTGCAAGCGAGGTGCCAAATTGGCAGAGGGACTCAGAAGCTGGCAGGCAGTCTTGCACTGGGACACTATTTGTGAAGCACAAATTGAGGTAAGCAGTGATACCACAGTTGTGACTCTGCCCAGGACACAGCTAGGGTGATAGACACTGCATCATTTCCCAATGGCAGAGGTGAGATCACCAATTCCATTGGAGATGCTGGCCCATTGTTCACAGATGCAGGGTCAGCCACATTCAACTGGCCTGCTGAGGTGCTGGCAGGAGCTGGGACCATGGCCTCAATATGACCAACCATGATGGCAATGAGGGCAGTTGCAATGATTGACTCAGAGTGTGACAATGGCATTGAACAAGGGAGTGAAGGGAGCAACTTCCTTTCTAGGCAACCCATAAAAACCCAACAACAAAATCAAGAATACCCAGTCACCTAGTACCATAGTCCTTACAAGAGCCACTTAACTACCATATCTACACTTCCAAACCACCTACCCATACTAGAGCAGAGCAGAGAACAGCAAAATAAAGCCAAAAACCGAATGTTAACCAATGCCAGCAGTCACCAGACCGAAGATGCAGGGAGCAGCAGGACTACATGAACACAACCCCCCCATACTGACCACCAGGACACACCCTGCCAGTCAAAAATCATGAATGACAACACCACCTGAGCCAGGGTCATCCCTCAAAAGAACTGGACTCAATGGTATATTGAGTAGGTAGTTCTATATAGAGGGATCTGCCCTCTCTGTACAGTTGTGACATCGTATATATAGATGAGTGGCCCTCCAGGGGCTGCTGATGTAAGCATAGCCAAGCGGCTATATTGAACTAAATATGGCATGTAGATTATGTAATAGGAAATATAGAAGGCCTGGGGCCTTACACCCTCCCACACTGGAGAGGCCCCTAACCAGAGATGATGCACAGGCAGTGCAGGATGACAAGCAGGATCGTAAAATAATATTAAAGGGGCGCATCCCCTTGGGCAGAGTTGTCACCATGTCACCAGGCACAATCCCCTCCTGGGGCCTTTGCCTGGTGCTGATGGGTCCAGCCTGGTGGTCTGCGTGACCTGCCCCCAGTTGGACAGTGTGTCACAAGTGGCACACCCTGGTGGGGGTGCCCCAAGTGCCACTGTCTCGTCCTGTGGGGTAGGCAATTTTTTTAAAAAAGGCTTGGATGCCTAGTCCAAGCCCTGCTCATAGTCGCATGGTGGCCTGCCCTCATCATCACTCCAGTTGGGCAATGACACAACAGGCCTCTTCGCAGCCTTAGTGGCTGATGACTTAGCTGCTTTCTTTTTTTGTTTTGAGAGGGCCCTGCACCCTCTGTTTGGGATATTGTTAAACCTCCAATAGGCAGCCCCTGGGGGGTTTCGGACAGTGGATGTACTTCCACTGTCTTCCAGGGGCAGGTTGCCCCTCCATTTGTCCCCTGTCATCTCCCCCACCCAGAGGCAGCACAGATGTGTGCTGTGCCCTATGCACTCTAGCAGTGCATACATTTGGGGGGGTATGGGAGGCTTCTCCCATTCAGCCAGCACTAGCTGGATGTCATCATCCAAGGGGGCATTCCCCTTTCACATGTACTTGTGTGGGTACATGAGTACAAATTCATCTCAGAGCTTCTTCAACAGACACTCTGGCATCAGCAAATTCCTTGATCATCTGTGCAACTGTCAGTGTTACTTTTGTGGTCCAGAGTCTGGACCATCACACAGGGAGGACTCTCCCTTTGATGGCCTGCGCATATGCCCCCTTTGAGACAAAGAGGGCCATGGCCATGGCCAGGAACAGGCATTGCATCTGGGCCTGGGATGGCACGCATGCCATTATGGTGTGCCAGATGGCCACCTTGCATGCAAAAGACAGGGGTGAGTCCCCATCTTTATCAATGCCAAGGATGGCCACTCTGCCCATCCTTATTTCCTCAACATAGCAGTGCAGGTCTGACACTGTGCCTCTGTCACCTTTTGGATTCATAGGGGGAATTTCCCCCTTCTCTCCTACAAAGGAGAGCCACAACTCTTGGGGGAGCAACAGCTCCCCAACATCTATAAACTCCCTCATGGGAGGCACGACTACTCTCATCATTGCCAGCAGCAATGTCTGGTACAATGGATAGGAGGGTACTCCCCCTCCTGTGACTTCTGAGGGTCCTGTCCTCAGGGATGGGTTGCCCATCCCTCCACTCTCTCACAACATCTGCCCTTGCAGATGGCAGGCTACCTGGTCTGCTGATTTCTTGACCCTGGCAGGAACTCTCCAGTTCCTCACCAGCCAGTCCTCAACTGGCATAGGTGGCTTAGCTGCTGTGGCGTTCTTCTGGGCCTCCTTGACAGCCCATCGCATCTTCATCATGGCAGTCATATCATAACTGCCATCAGGCACTCCATGATGCACCTATTGGTTGAGGGCAATCACCTCCTCAACTGTCTTCAACTTGACAACCCATGTGCCAGGTTTCATGGACACCCCAGATGGCCAAGGGTAGCCATCTGGAGCTCTGTCTGGTTGAGGGGCATTAAAGGGATAACCCCTTGTCAGAGGTGTGAGAACCATCTCTGAGAAAGTTCATTTATGCCTCAGTGAGGCATCAGGATTCTGCTGACTGACACCAGCAGGTGGAAGAGGGGGATATCCCTCTTCAAAACTCATGGGGACGTCAATGTCCCCTGTAGGCAGTGCTATGTCCACATACAAGACAGTGGTGCGGGCCCATTTTGGGTCCCACTCCAAGGGGTCCCTTTCAGGTCCCTTTCCCTTTGCTGTGGTTCACAGTGCAGCAAGTTCCTCATTGGTGCTTGCCAACTTTTCTGTCAAGGAGAGAATCTTCTCCTGTGCCCCTCTAAGGTCTTCTTCGACCTTGTCCAAATTATCATAAGCTTTTTCAAGCTTTTGCTGATGAACACAAAGGGCACTGCCCTTCTCATTATCCTTGCACAAGTCTTCCAGCTTGCACTGCATCACCTCGAGCCCCAGCCCAAGTTTGTGCTTAGCACTTTCCTGCACTTCCTTAAGTGTTTGCTGAAACACTTCATCCAAGTGCAACAGCAACTCGAAGATGTGACAATGGAACCTGATGCACTGAGGGCACCAGGATCTGTGAGTGATCGCATGAATTATGTGGTCTTGGACCCAGGGGAGGGCCTCCTCCCCTTGTGACAATAACGGCTGGGACAACCCAGCCATTCTGATGATGCTCATCAGCAATGAGTTTCCTGGTGCAAGGCCAGGGACAGCAGCAGGGATAGCATGAGGAGATGGGGTCTCCCCATCGGATCATCCATGGTTATGGTTGATGGAGAAATAAGAAAAAGAGGGTGGACCCTCTTAAGTTTTTGTACCTGAGCCACCATGTGACTCAATCACTGTGGCTAATGACCCTGTGGTCTGGCTCAATCATGTTTACCACTCTGCATGGGTGCTCTGTCTGCACTCTGCTCAAGGGTGCCGAGGCAGTGCCCTCCATGATTCCACCCCTTGCAATTCAAGGTAGTCTAGAGCTGCTAGCTCTTTGACTCCCATATACAGCTCCCAAGTTGTATCCCCAAGGTTCCATTGGACCTCACATTCTAGGTGGCATCCTTCCCACCTATGGCCAATAATGGCATCGACCAGCCATTCCTCCTTTGGATCCATTCCAAAGTCATAAAAGACTTTCACTTCACAGTGCAGAAACAACATGTTGTTGTTTGGCTCATGTCGCTGTAGCCAGCTGACATGGAATGTCAGGTGGATTCTCCTTGACTTTAGTGAGTCGGGGAGCTCCAGCTCATATGTGGATGATTCTGGTCTACATGACCATATTGGGTAAGGCCCAATAAACTAATTCTCCCTCTATAAATGGGTGCTCTTCCTGTCTATGCTGATTAGCATAAAACATCTGGTGGATGCAACTTTCTATGATCATGTCATGTGCCATTGAAAGGTTGAGTGCAGCCTTCTCTGCGAACATCCTTACTCCTCTGGGCACAGCCTGGAGGTTGTCCAGCAACTCTGCCATCATCTGGGGCATATACCCATAAGTTGATTCAAATAGGGTGAACCCCATAGACATGCTTATTGTTAATGGCAAACTTGACCATTGGGATTCGCTCCGCCCAATCTGTCTGGTCTGGCTGGACCACAGATCAGATTGACTGCTCCATCACTCCATCTGTCTGCAGCAGGGTTTATGTCTAAAAGATTTAGCCTGGCCCAGTTTAGTTATAAAACTTGGGACTGGGAGGCCTGAGCAATTGTTGGATCACTGCAGAAATGGGAGGATAAACTCCTTGGCAGACAGATCAATGTGGTCACCTCTCTGCACGTCTTGCCGCTGCTGTCGCGGAGCGAGTCGTCGATGTCGGCCTGCTCGAACAGGATGTTGACCACAGCCACGCGGCCGAGCATCGCCGCCAGATGCAGCGCGGTCGTCCCCGACCCGGGCGGGTGCACGCCGTTGGGCGATATCGCGCGGTGCGAAAGGAGCAGCGCGACCGTCTCGCCTGATGAGCGCGACCGATGAGCTTTTGGCCCGGGGAGGTGGGAGGGGGGGATGAGAGTGAGAGAAAGGGGGGGCACAGACGCACCGGAAGCACAGCGGATCGCGAGGTGCAGCGCCGCCGCGCCGACGTCGTTCTGGGCCACATACGAGCTGCGGCGGTCCTTCCCGATCTCAATGAGGAACGGGTGGCTGAGCGCGGGGTCGCCTGGGCCCGGCGCAGCGCAGCGTCAGCTCCGGGGACGGCATGGCGTCGAGAGGGTGTGAGGGAGAGGGAGAGGGAGAGGGAGGGGGCCCAACTTCATGACCCCTAACCTCGGGCATTTTGCAATGCTGCAGAAAATGCAACCTCCCCATCAAGGTCAGTGACTGCAAACACATTCAAGTTGTACATGTCGTTGAACATTTCTTGCAGGTCACCGCTCGGAAACTTGTCAAAGCAGATTGAAGTCGACGCACGGGGCAAGATACTAAACTTGAACATGGTCAATGTCATGGCAAGCAGAAAAAATCGTCCTGTATTCTAAGAAGATCGGGTATCAGCCAAATTACGTGTCCTTGCTGCAACATATTATGCGCGTGAACCCGGAGAAAGGGGCAGAGTTCGCCACGCAACTCGTGAACGACGAGTCTGGACCTCTTGTGGACGTTGAGCGGGTCAGAACTCTTTTGTGCCCAGTGGAATTAGGATTACTGTAATGTAGGATTACTGTAATGTCTCTTTTGTTGCAGGTTGTCGATATTTTCCCTCTGTCTCAAAATATGATCTAACCTGCAACATCGTTCTTGCTGGATGCTCTGAAGGGAACAAGCCTGAGCACGCTCGAAATGAACCTCATCCACGCCCCTCGGGTCCCTGATGTGATCCTTGGAGATGAAATTACACACTGTGACTGCCCACGAATCGCAAACTTCATCAGCAAAGTGCAATTGTGCTATATGTGTTTTGGCAGTGCTGTGCAGACACCTATAGAGCCATAGAAGCCATAGACAACTTCCTTATATGTGTAGAACTGTGTAGCACAGCATGATTCCTTTGTAGGGGAATGTGACTTGCTGCAGCACTATGTAGGTCTAGGATAAAGCTACTGAGTCCTACATAGAAACATGTAGGTAGTGTTAGGTCCTACATCCGAACTACTGTACCATTTTGACCACATGTTCATCACATGTCACGTGGACCTCTGAACTGAATGCAAAATGTGTGACTGTCACACCATATTTTCATAGATGAACTTGGAGGTGTGACTAATTTCAATGAGCCTCAAAGTTGTTGTTGTACCTACTGCATTTCAATTTATGCCTTTGCCCTCTCCCCCCTTCTTGTATCTCTTCAAGTTGTTTAACAATTGCTGCAATACTCAACTGCTGAGCCTCCTCTACCTCCTCTGCCACATCCTCTGCAAGCACAACAACACTTCAGGCAAAGCTTGAACTTGTTTCAACTTTGGTCACACATCATGTTGAGCGCTGAACTCCGAGTGGATGTGTGACCACCTGCTTATGTAAGTGTGGCATGAACATGTGGTCGAAATGATACAGTATGCTCAACTACATCCAAACTATGCTCAACTGCACAATTGCAACGAAATAAATATTTGTATTTGTTTATCTATGATCAACAAAGTCATGTGATATTCTAATTGAGTGCGCCACCACCGCTGCCGCCGCTGCTGCTGTAACTGCCGCCACCATCACTGCTGCTGTAACCGCTGCCGCCACCCCCGCTGCTACCGTCACTGTCATCGCTGCCACTGCTGCTACTGCCGCCGCCGCTGCTGCCACCACAGCCGCTGCTGCTGCTGCTGCCGCCACCGCCATCAGTACTGTCGCTGACATGGTGCTGTCACTGCTGTCAACGCGGCCTTACAATCTCGATCGGGCCATGGCAAAAAGTTCAACATCATGTGACTTCAAATCATTTTTGACTTGCCTGAGTTCTTGGCCCTTAAGTCAGCTCTTACACTTCTCTTGTCACTCTGCCACTCACACACAATGCAATTCATGCCATCTCAAGTCAAGATCCTTCAGCGGCATAGCATAGCCTACAAGGATGCCCATGGCAATGTTGCAAAACTAGGGATTATTGCAGTTGCTGCAAGGGAGCTTGTCGATGCCCATGATGTATCCAAGACAACTAGACCACGTCCTGCAGATTTGCACAAGGTGAGTTGCTACTTATCACTTGTGCACCCTTGAGCTACCCCAAAACTCTTAGAAAGTCGCGTATTGGTTCTGTAACTTCGCAAAACCTCAAAAACACGCTGCTCAGCCTGATGAATCAAACAACGAAGACTCGGTGTCCGAAAATACCACTCCACCTGGCAAAAACAAGTACTGCAAGACGTACAAACCCCGAGACACCGTAAATGTCCTTTATCATGACCGTGTCATGGCAATTCTTGAGGCATCCAAGACTGGCAGTAAACGGTTCATGGGCCTGTACCCAGTGGCACTCTCAGAGGTTGTCAATGCGCTAACGGCAAATGAGCTCAAGGCAGCAGAGGAATTGGCATGCAAATGGAATTCAGATGGTGCGCCCCCAGAGCAGCAGAAATGGTCAGTGGCTTACTAACACATTAAACTACATTACTAACTTGAAACTTGAGGAACCACAAGAAGCTTGCAATGAAGGTGTTAACATTCATGGAGGAGATTTGGAAAACGATGGGCATTCAATTATTTGTCATGGCAGGCTATGGAATTGATGGCAACGTTGTCCGAACTAAGTGAATTCACATTTATCTCTAACATTAAAATTCTAAAATTGAACTGGAAGGTTTGAGTGTCAACCTCGTCAGGGACAGACCTTCACCAAAGCATTTCCAAATTGGAACAATGATACATGGGAGCATTTTGGGACATATATTGTCCACCAATATCGTGCGTGTCAGCAATTCATTGTGTTCTTCATACAACCCTGACACCTCCTTCAAGCTGAGGCCGTTATTGGAGATGATGCTGAAAATGAGGATGACGAGTCTGCCGATGAGGATGAACTGGAAATCAATGATGATGGCTATGCAATCCTGCCGGCATGAGGAGATTGCAGCCTTGTCGATTGCAAGGCAATGATCCACAACTATGTCAAGATAAATTATAGTAAGCATAATAAATTAGCACATCCACATCACTCACAGCATTTTAAGGAACCTTCTGTGGCAACAGATGTGCACGCGTTCGATGGGGGAATATATCTGGAGATCCAGACAAGTTTTTTGAGGTCGGGCACTTGCCCACAGGTGTGCATCTTCGAGATCCATCCCATCTCCATCTGGAGGAGATCGCTGTGCTGTGGGATGCATGGGTGAAAAGGCAGAACAATGGGTTGGTGGGCTTGGTTTTTACAGGCTGTGACAAGAGAGATTGCTGGGACCAGTCAAAGAGGCAAGTGAAGGGGAAAAAGAAGGAACAGTATGTTGAGATTGATGAGGATGAGGACAACAATGACAATGACAATGACAATGACAACAACGGCAATGACAACAACAACAACAACAACAACAACAATGACAACAATGACAACAATGACAACAACGACAATGACAACGATGACAAGGGCCGTGATGTCAAGCCTTTGGCCAAATCACGTCCTGATTTGCCAACGAGAACAGCTGATGAGGATGCCCTGGCAGATGCGGCAGTTGACGACTTGGCCGAATCTATTGCTAACATCTTGGCTGAAGGCCTGACATCACCTGATGAAAGCACATTGGCCATCACCGACGACAATGCTCTAGTGCCCTGTCCTACCACTCTTGCTTCTGTGCATCCAGCCAGCCCTACTGCTGTGCCCCACAGCAAGGAGACTTGGATTGCGTACTTGCGCCAATTGTCACAGGATCCCTGTTTCCAGGAAATGGTTAAGTTTGTGGACAATACAAATGTAAGTACATATGCTTTCCAATTTCTATGTGTTAATATAGCCTTTCAGGGTGAGGCCGACTTTCTTGCGAAGACCACTCAGGCTCTCCCTGAGTGGTCTTCTTGGACCTTTGCTGGCGGCTACTTGCCCCAGACATTCCACACATCTGCAGGTTTCGAGAAGGCCAAAGTTCTGCTACATGCAGAGCTTGTCAACACCGCTGCTGCACCTTTGATTGTATTGGGAATCGGACTGGGGCTCCGTGACATTGCCCGCCAGCAGGAGATTGAGCCGGGAACTCCGCCACCTGGAGTCCCTCAGTGGCTCCTTGATTCAGCACTTATGGTTGCTATCCATCAAGACTCACTCATTGGTCGCCCACCTCTAGAGCGTGTCCGGAAGAGGAAGCCAGGAGATGCACCCCTGAAACCACTGTAAGTCACCAATTATGTTCAATGGGCACTGATCATATACTCGACCAGGAAAAAGCCTCGCAGGGTGAGGATCTTGCAGGTGGAGGGTGAGCCTCCCATAGCAGGGCCAAGGTAAGTCTATTTGACATGGCAATCGAACAGCTCTGATTATGAGTTTGGTTTCAGCACTCAAATGACTGAGGACGTCGTCCTTGTCCCCAGAAAGCCACTCCCAAGGGCCCGGAAGATGACTGCAAAAGCAGTGCAGCAGATGGCAAATACTAACCATACTACTCGCTCGAGACAGTAATGATACATACATTACATACATTACACTCATTAGAGATTGGAGGCTTGTGGGATTGGTATATACTTTGTCACCATATAACATCTGATTATGTAAGCATCTATTATTGAGGACTTAGACTAAAGGAAGAGCCCTACAGAAAATTCCACATACACTTCCCTACACAACTATACCAACACTACAAATTCACATACATGTACAACCATATCTTTGTTGTAGCTACATGTTGTTGGAGGTACAGAGACCTTAGTCGTCGTAGCATTAGATATTACGTAATCTGGTTCACCGTAGTCGCACCACGTAGCATAGTCATTCCTTACATGTTTGCAGAGCTCTGTCCAAACGCTGCTTGATACAGTCCTTTGCTAACTACTGCAGTCGCGAGCATACTCTCACTTCAACACATGTTGCGGTATATAAATGCTGATTAAAAACAAAAACAAAAAAGATGCAGTCACATGACCATAAACAACCAGACTAACAGTTACAAACACGGTTGGTTCATTTTACGACATGTCACGCACTTGCTCTTTCCCTTCAACTACCACCATCTCAACCTCGTCACTCCCTCCCCTCTGCCCCCTCCCCTCAAGCCGGTCATGACAACTAAGGGAAACATCCAGGCAATATATCTGCAGTATATTGCCTGGATGTTTCCCTTCATTGTCATCAGGTGTTGGGGTCACATCGACTCCAATGCCTGCTAAGGTAAGTGCCCAGCCCATTCTCATAATACATTTATTTATGCGTTCCCTCCCCTGCAGAATGCGTCATGGAAGAGGGTGGCTATATGGGCCATGAGAGGAGGGGCTGCCATTATGCGGCAGTCATCCTCCCACCCTCTTCCTTTCTTTAGCCGGCCATTTGAGTTATTGATGGGGGTGGCCATATGGGCCATGGGAGGAGGAGCCACCACTATGCGGCAGTCATCCTCCCGCCTCCCTGCACTGGTGAGTTTTTCTTTTCTGCACTGTGACATGGGGTGGCTATATGGCCACTATACGGTGGTCATCCTCCCGCCTCCCTGCACTGGTGAGTTTTTTCTTCTCTGCACTGTGACATGGGTGGCCATATGGGCCATGGGAGGAGGGGCCGCCATTATGTGGTGGTCATCCTCTCACCCTGTTGCTTTGTTTAGATCGCCATTTGAGCGATTGGAGGTGGCCATATGGGCCATGGGAGGAGGGGCTGCCGTCATGCGGTGGTCATCCTCCTCCTCCCTAGCTACAACTTTCATATCTAGTGTGCTCTAGTGGAGTGGGATTTGCCTGCTGGCACTTCCCCTTCGCTCTGGAGCATTTTCATCAGGCACTCGGGCGTGTTGGAGGTTGACTTGGCCACTCAGCCTCCAACTTCGTGCCCTACATATTTTCTCAAATCTACTTAATTTTTTGCTACTCAACTTTTTTGCTTGGACTTCATCATTTTATTATTATTTACAAGTAACCATTTACTTAGTTAGGTAAAATATTGATCATTTGTCAGACCTAACCCTAACCTTAGTCATGGGCCGACGTGCTCTTTTCGACTCTGATGCCACTTCAGCCAGACCACTTTCTTTGTTGAGGTAAATATCGGCCAGGTCGTTTTTATCAATTGCCTTACCTTTGGCCCATACGATTTATTAGTAAACATCAACTATGGGCCCTGCTCTTTTTGATGCTGATACCACTTTGGCCATTGTCGGCCAGGACGTTCTTTTCGAATAGCTGAACTTCAACCAATGTGATTTATTTGTAGTTCTAAAAATACAATCATCCCTGAACATGTGGGAAAGGCATGGCCACTCATTGATTGATCTATTGATAACACCTCTCTGACCCTCACAATGGCCTGAACTAAACAGACACCAAAGAAGAGTACAGGTGGACACGCTCTACAGGTAAACCCTGGCGTTGGATCACCTCTTGCCTCCCCAGATTTTGCACAGTCATGAAAGTGGGGGTGAGCAGGTATGTATTCACTGCTTACCTGCCAAGCAACTGTGCTAACCAACCATAGTATTGTTACATGTGTCTGAATGTAAGATGTTGGTTAAGTGAGACCGAATATCCCGCATCACAAGTGCGTTAGAACCCTGTTTATAGCAGTAGTTATGCAGTCGTAGTGACAGTAGTGGGATAAGTGTGGCTGATTAGCTAAGCATCCAGGGAAAGTCCCTTCACCCCTAGGGTGGACCCTTACACTGAATGGCGGTCATCTCGTCATTTGTGACCGCTGCTCGCGAGCACTCTGCAACAAGTGCATCGCAATTCCGCCGACAATTGAAAGCTATGAACAACTTAAGTTCCATTGCCTTTACTGCCACTCGCAGGCATTCAAAGGGCCCACGCTACAGCCCTATTACGTGCGTCCTTTACATTCATTTTCTCTGCCCAGCTGTTCTAAAATCAGACAGGGTTTCTACATTCACAAAGGTCTTGAGCTTGTCGATGAAAAGCTCAATCCAATTTCATTAAAACCAGCATTTCCTTCACATCTCACTGTTGTCGGCAACTGTTAGGATCGCTTACATAAGCATCCAAAAAGAGCAGTTGTGGAGAAACTGGGAAGGGTTGTTGGAAGGTCACATGACCTGTGACTGTGTCCAAGATTATGTAATCGGAAGGTCACATGACCTGGGCCTGGGCATGTCATGTGATCCGAGGGTCCGAGCGTGGGAACGCCGGCAAGTGCCGAAGCGTTTGCTATAAGTACTTTCACTTTTCCTTTTTTGTACTCTTTTCCCCTTATCTTAGTATTGTCGTCATGACCTTATGCTTAAGTTGTGTGAGACCCAGTCTGATATAATACTAAGATCTGCCTGTCCGCCCTAGCCCCGTGTCCTAACCCGGCTAGCCTGGACCCTTAATTTCAAACTGTGACACGTTGTCACAGCTCAGCCCCTATCATCCTCTTCTTCTTTACCCTGCCTGTGGTGTGTAACAGAACTGCACAAAATTTTTACTGTGTGTAGATACACATGATCAGACCCGGAGGAAGTCTACTGTGACCCTCCCCAAGAGATACTGAGTGCCAAAGGCCCGGAACTTTGCTTTACAGCTACATACCAGTGAATCATGTAGTGTACAGGGCATGGAAAGGCCCTATACATAGTTTTTCTGTAGTTTCCTGGTCCAGTGGACAGGGCCCTTGCTCTGTGACCATTGTCAGAAGGGCACACGGGCAACTCACTAGGAGTTGTGGAGTGACCACCTGGGACACCATTCAGGCCCCACATTAACAAAAGTTTCATAGAATAAGAGTTAGAATAAGAGTTCTATAGGTACATAAGTACTAGAAGAGCAGCCTGAGAGGACAGGACTGTTAAGAGATCGAAGAAATCCTGAGTGCCAAAGGCCCGGAATTTTATTTTACAGTGCTATAGAATGCTGGACCTAGCTGTTGCCCCCTTTGATGGGCAGAAAAGGAACTTCTGTACGTTCCTCCGATCCCTACACCTCCTGTTTATGGTGAACCTGACTGTCTATGCTGTGGACCTGGTGAAGGTCCTCTTTGCTCTGAGCAAAATTGCTGGAGAAGGATTCACTGCTGAATGGGCAAATATGAAAGCAGAAGAGATCCTGGGTAGTGGTGAGGCCGGAACCTGGGCAGAGTTTGTGGAGGAGATGAAGCATGCATTCGATGACCCGAATGACCGTGCAACTGCCCTTGCCGATATTGCAGGGCTGAAACAGGGTGCCATGACAGCACCGGAGTTCTTCGCGAAATTCGAGATGCTGTTCTGACAGGCGAAGTTGAGTGCAGAGAAGGACTCAGGAATCCTAGTCCATTGGTTGGAGTTGAACCTGAGTAGGAGGTTGGTGGAGAGAATCTATGGTGTCTCCCTGATGCCAGAGACATATGGAGAATGGAAGCTGCTGGCTGAGAGGCTTGATGCCCAGCAAAGGCGACTGGATGGGATACTCGCAGAATGGACACCGCAACCCCTGCACGACCTACCACGACCCTACCGCAACCTGCCGTGACCGTACCGCAACCTCTGGATGTGGCCATGGGCCGTGGATGTGCCCCTGCTGATGAGAGATGTTGTTTCCAATGCCACCAGACTGGCCATGCTGTCCATTTCTGCCCCCTGCCTGATATGCGTCTGCAGGTCCCAAGGGTCCAAACCCGTGCAGTACCATGTGCCCCCCAAATGGTGGAGAAATATGAAAAGGAGATTGTGCAGCTCTGAGCCTACCTAGAGCCATATGAGAAAGAGAGAAGGGCTCTTGTAGAGGAGAAGAAGTGTGCCAGCCCCCATTCCATCCCTGTGCCTGCTGCAAGCATACCCCGATATACTATCTTGCAGCAGAGACATACCCGAATTGGGGCTGAGGTGAAGGAGGAAGTGAGACTGGCAGAGCGCCCACACATGGTGCAGCCAGAAGTGGGGAAATGTGTGCCACGAGAGCTGGCCATCCAGGTGCACTTGGAGGCTCTCAGCACAGGCAAGGTATCAGACTAGGTCTCACACAACTTAAGTGTAAGGTCATGACAACAATACTAAGATAAGGGGAAAAGAGTACAAAAGTGGAAACGACATAGTATATATAGTGGGAACCCCGGCACTTGCCGACTTTCCCATGCTCGGACCCTCGGATCACGTGATGCGCCCAGGCCCAGGTCATGTGACCTTCTGATTACATAATCTTGGACACAGCCACAGGTCATGTGACCTTCCAACAACCCTCCCCAGTTTCTCCACAACTGCTCTTTTTGGATGCTTATGTAAGCGATCCTAACATCACCCCCCTCTTAAGGCTGGGCATCCCGACCAGCTAGCTTGGCATTGTCGGAGTGGGAGAGGAAGAAGTCCAAGTACTTCACCCCACGCCCCTGATGACTGCCAGGCCCAGCAGCACCCTGCGCCACCCCTCAGGATGGTAAGGCTGCCGCCCAAACCAGTCCCACAAATTCCACTCCTCCACGTGCCCCAATGCACAGGGACCATCCCCGCTCCCACCAGCACCAGCACCAGTAACCACACACACACAGCCAGATGACCACGACAGCGAGTCACATGTGACCAGGTGCAGGATTGCCAATGGGGAGTGGTGCACCGCCACCTGTTGGGGCACGACCCTCATACAGGCCACCAGTATTGTGTGCTCATCCTCCCCCACATCGTGATCCTCCCCCTCCAAAGCCAACACATCCAAAATCTCCTGCTCCTCCTGCTCCTCCTCACTTTCATCCTCCTCCTCCTGCACTGGCACAGATGCAGGAGACACACCCCCAAACACTGCCCTCAAAAGCACCAAAGAAGAGGAGGCACCAGCAACACCACCAAGACCAAGACCGACCACATCCGGAGTACACAGCAGAGGGGTTGCAAGAGGTTGCGAAACAGTCATGGCAGGTTGTGGTAGGGTCACAGTAGGTCGCGCAGGGGTCACAATAGGTCGTGCTGGGGTCATGGTAGGTCACGCCAGGGTCGCGATGGGTTGCACCGGGGTCGCGATGGGTTGCGGTAGGGTTGCGATAGGTCGTGCCAGGGTCACAGTAGGCCATGCAGGGGTTGCGGTGGGTTGTGGTGTCTGTCCTGCAAGTATCCCATCCAGTCGCCTTTGCTGGGCATCAAGCCTCTCAGCCAGCACCTTCCATTCTCCGTATGTCTCTGGCATCAGGGAGACACCATAGATCCTCTCCACCAACCTCCTACTCAGGTTTGACTCCAGCCAATGGACCAGAATTCCTGAGTCTTTCTCTGCACTCAGCTTCGCCTGTCAGAACAGTGTCTCAAACATCACAAAGAACTCTGGTGCCATCATGGCACCCTGTTTCAACCCTGCAATATCGGCAAGGGCAGTCGCACAGTCATTCAGGTCATCGAACACTTGCTTCATCTCCTCCATAAACTCCACCCAGGTTCTGGTTGCACCATTACCCAGGATCTCTTCCACCTTCACATTTGCCCATTCAGCATCAAATCCATCTCCAAGTTTGCTCAGTGCAAAGAGGACCTTTGCCAGGTCCGTGGCATAGACAGTAGGGTTCGCCATAAATCAGAGGCGAAGTGATCGGAGGAACATATGAAAGTTCCTTTTTTGCCCATCGAAGGGGGCAACAGCCAGGTCCAGCATCGTTTTAGGACACTGTAAAACAAGGTTCTGGGCCTTGGGCCCTCAGGATTTCTTTGATCTCTTAGCAGTCCTGTCCTCTTAGGCTGCTCTTCTATGTACTTATGTTTCTATAGAACTCTTATTCTATGAAACTTTTGTTAACGTGGGGCCCAAATGGTGTCCCAGGTGGTCACTCCACAACTCCTAATGAGTTGCCCGTGTGCCCTTCTGACAATGGTCACAGAGCAAGGGCCCTGTCCACTGGACCAGGAAACTACAGAAGACTATGTAGGGCCTTTCCTTGCCCTGTACACTATGTGATTCACTGGTACATAGCTGTAAAACAGAGTTCTGGGCCTTTGGCACTTGGTATCGATGCACATAATGCAAATCCCACCGGATTTTTATGGCTGGAGGAAGAAAAACTCGTTCACTACCTTATTAAAGCTTAGGAAGATGCCTTCACTTGGAAGGAGACCGAAAAAGGACAATTCCATGCAAAATACTTCGATCCAATTATCATCCCGACAGTCGAACATGTTCCTTGGATTTTCAAAAATATACCAATTCCCCCTGGCATCTACGATGAAGTCCTAAAGGTTATCCAAGAAAAGATAGTGGCCAGAGTCTATGAAGAATCCAATTCTTCTTATCGGTCCCAGTGGTTTTGCATATTAAAGAAAGACGGGAAGTCCCTCCAACTCGTACACAACCTCCAGCCATTGAACAAAGTCACTATCAGCGATTCCGTGGTTCCCCCCATAATGGAGGTTTTTGCAGAGTCATTCACTGGATGCAGATGCTATGGATCACTCAATTTATTCATTTCCTTTGATCAGCAGTCTCTCGACAAGCGAAGCCAAGACCTTACCACATTTCAAACCCCTCTCAGAGCGAAACAGCTCACTTGCATCCTGATGGGATATACCAATGTGACACAAATTATGCATGGGGATGTCATGCATATCCTGCAAGACTAAATTCCGCATGTAACCATCCCATTTGTAGACAATGTAGCGATTAAGGGCCCGGAAACCCGATACAAGCTTCTGGACGGCACTTACGAGATGATCCCGGAGAATCCGCAAATACAGTGGTTCGTCTGGGAGCATTTGAATAACATCAACCAGGTGCTCCATCAAGTCAAAAAAGTTGGAGGAACCTTCAATGGCAAGAAAACAACAATCTGCACCCCCAAAACAATCATTACTGGACACATGTGCACATATGAAGGGCGAGTTCCAGATGCTTCCAATGTTCAACGGATCTGAGACTGGCCTCTGTGCAAAACACTCACAGATGTCCAATCATTTTTAGGCATCTGCAGACTGCTCCGGATATTCATTAAAAACTATGCCGTACTTGCCCAACCACTTGTCAGCCTAACTCGTAAGGACGTTCGATTCAGGTTCGAGGAAGAAGAACAAAATTCGATGGACCAACTTAAAGACACAATAGTCAACTCATCCGCCATTCGACCGATTGACTACTGCTCTGGATGGCCCATGATTATGGTGGTTGACTTGTCCAACATTGCGGTTGGCTTTGTGCTATTTCAAATCAGAGAAGATGGAATCCGGTACCCATCTAGGTTCAGTTCGATTACCTGGAACAAATGCGAGGCCCGATACTCTCAGGCAAAAATCAAGTTATATGGACTGTTCCACACCCTCTGGTCATACCGGATTTACCTTATCAGCCTTCTAAAATTCACTGTCGAAATGGATGCTAGATTCATTAAGGGCATGCTAAACAATCCAGACATTCAACCAAATGCTGCCATGAATTGAGGATTGCCAGTATACTACTTTTTGATTTTGACCTTGTTCACATCCCAGCAGATAAGCATACTGGAGCCGATGGATTATCACACCAACATGCTGCTGATGGTGAAGATGACACCGAGTCCGAAGATCACAAAGAATGGATCAATCGGAGCTATGTGTTTGCCATTGAATGCATGAATCGAGCACCCGAATCTTCCTACTGATCCGAGGCGCAGCTCCCTGACATCACTCATACTGGCTTCCAACTTCACACAGGATTGATGCTACTCAATTCGACAGTACCATCCGATGATTCACCAGCCCCCAATGAATCCTCCACCATCTTTATACCCCTGATCAGATGCAGCAAAGAAAAGAGAAGAACAGATCCGCAAATTGAATCTTTCCTTCGAAACCTGATCCGTCCATCCGGCATCGATGCAAACCAGTTCCGACGATTAGTCCACTCTGCATCTGGGTTCTTCATCCTTGATGACAAGCTGTGGCATCGCCGACCTAACAGATGCCACCAGGTAGTACCTCCAGACCACAAGCGGCTTGCAATTATTCAGAGGCACACAATTCACTTGGCCACAAAGGCGTTTACATGATCTGGACACATATTTTAAATCGGTTCTGGTGGCCGGTGTTGGATCAAGACATAAAGTGGTTTGTCCGAACTTGTCACCAGTGTCAGACCCAACAAATCTGGAAGATGTTTATTCCCCTGATGGTCACCACACCAGCCAGTCTTTTCCATCAAGTGCACATAGATACCATGTTCCTACCCAGAGCTCACAGTTTCCGACTTCTTGTCCACGCCTGATGCTCATTATCTGCATATCTGGAAGCGAGACTGCTACAAAATGAGACCGCCCAACTTCTTGGAACCTTTATATTTGAAGATATACTGTGCTGATGGGGAGCAGTAGAAGAGATCATTATGGATAATGGTACCCCATTCATCAAGGCCCTCGATTTCCTCAAGAAACGGTACAGAATCTGTCACATCTGTATCTCTGGATATTATTCCCATGCTAATGGCGTCATCAAACATGCCCACTGGTCGGTCCATGTAATACTTTCTATCCCTCAAAAGAACTGGACTCAATGGTATATTGAGTGTAGTAGTTCTATATAGAGGGATCTACCCTCTCTGTACAGTCGCGACACAGTATATATAGGCGAGCGGCCCTCTAGGGGCCGCTGATGTAAGCATAGCCTAAGCGGCTATGCTAGTAGACTATTATGGTATGTAGATTATTTAATAAAAGAATAGAAAAGGCCTATAGCCTTACACCCTCCCCCTCCGGAGAGGCCCCAACCAGAGGCAATGCGTGGGCAGCACAGGATGACAAGCAGGATTGTGATAATGTTACAAGGGGCGCATCCCCTTGGGCAGGGTTACCGCCATGTCACCGGGTGCGATCCCCTCCTGGGGCCTTCGCCTGGTGCTGACAGGTCCTACCCGGTGGTCTGCGTGACAGTTGGACAGCGTGTCACGAGCGGCACACCCCGGTGGGGGGTGCCCCAAGTGCCGCTGTCTCGTCTTGCAGGGTAGGCATATTTTTTAAAGAGCTCGGACACTTAGTCCAAGCCCTGCTCGTAGTCTCATGGTGGCTCGCCCTTGTTGTGCTCCAGTCAGGTGACGACACAACAGGCCTCTTCGCAGCCTTAGCGGCTGATGACTTAGCCGCTTTCTCTTGTTTTTGAGAGGGCCCCGCACCCTCTGTCTGGGATATTGTTAAACCCCCAATAGGTAGCCCTAGTGGGTTTCTAATGGTGGACGTACTTCCACCTTCTTCCAGGGGCACATCGCCCCTCCGTTCGTCTCCCGTCTTCTCATTTAACTGAAGACGGCATGGACATGCCCCACGCCCTATGCACTCTAGCAGTGCATATGTCTGGGGAGGTACAGGAGGCTTCTCCCATTCACCCAGCGCTAGCTGGATATCATCGTCCAAGGGGACATTCCCCTTTCGCACATACTCGCATGCCCATGCGAGTACAAACTCGTCCCAGAGCTCCATTTCCCCAACAGAGACTCCGGCGTCTACAAACACCTCAATTGTCTGCACGACGGTTGGCGTTATCTTTGTGTTCCAGTGCCTGGAATGTCATACAGGGAGGGCTCTCCCTTTGATGGCCTGCACGTTGTTAGGGCCTGTCCCGTCTCGATAGTAATGCTGGAGATTGACTTGTTGGTGACCAGTCCTGGAAACTCGCTAAGACCAATCAACTGTCGAGCACAGTCGAAAATGCTTGGTCCCAGAAGGTTGTGGAAATGTCCGGGATGACATGGGAATGGAAACAGACAAGTAGTAAGGCGGGAGACGTCAGAAGCGTAAGGAAAGAAATTGACAAGATGGGAGAAACACGTAATGCTGAGAAGGTCGCGAAGTCGACCAATGAAGCGTAGAAGAGGAAAAAGACGAGGTGAAAGAAATAGATTATGTTAGAAGAGTCGCGGGTAGTCGCGACAGTGTTGAGAAGTGTGTCGGTGAAGGTGATAACTTTGCCAACTGATGGGAGAACCTGTAGAGTTTGAAGATCAGTACCAAGACAAATAAGAGAGAATACTTAGATTGCACGAGTTGTACAAGTGCAGAGGGCGAGTTAGAATAGAGTAGAGTGTGTCTTGGCAATCTTGTAGTCACCAAGAGAGACAAGACCTATCAATCACGGTGGTTCCAAGCTCAAAGGGTGTACTAGCCTCAAGCTTAAACCAATGTGCGTCAATATCAAGTCTACAGTTTGAGAAGTACATGCAAGACTTATATATGTGCGTCAATATCAAGTCTACAGTTTGAGAAGTACATGCGAGACTTATATATGTGCATATAGAGAGTATAACAAAAAAGGGAAAGTACAGAGGTCACCAGGCAATGAGACTATAGTAGTACAGGGTATGTTTAGTGGTAAGGTGACTAGGCGCGTAATCTACTAAGGTCGCAAGGGGTTAGGTATGCATAGGTAAGGTTGCGAAGATGACCTGTCACAGGTCACGACCTAGTTAAATAAGTATATACATCGCTATAACTACAGAGGGATTCTCGGATCATAAGTAACATAATTATAGATGACTGAGGAGAAGAAGGGATGCATATTTGAAGTGTACATACAGCTGACCATTGGTGGCACATTTGAGTGTTAAGGTTGCGAGATCATAAGAGCGATCACGTGGGTGATGCTAGTGACACAGGTGATGCTGGTGACGCAGGTGATGCTAGTGATGCAGGTGACCTATGGGCGGGTAGTCATGTGGATAACACTGGTAATGGTCGTAATG
Organism: Clavaria fumosa; assembly: GCA_951802425.1. NCBI lineage: Eukaryota > Fungi > Basidiomycota > Agaricomycetes > Agaricales > Clavariaceae > Clavaria > Clavaria fumosa. Next base: position 153,642 of record OX637802.1, on the reverse strand, counting down.
CTGATAACGTATTGGCGCTGGTAGTGATAGTGCCAGAGGTGCCACGAGTATGGTATAGTGGTCGCAAGTGTCGTATGAGTGCGGGAGAGGTTGGGGAGGCTTCCGGAAGGGGAGAGTGGGTTTTGGAAGCGTGTAGAGGGGCTTGCGAGGTTGTAGAGGGTTGTCGGGAGGTTCGGAAGTGTTGGTAAGGTCGGTTTGGGTATGGGAAAAATGAATGGGTCCTGACATTACCCCCCCTTCAAGCCTCGAGCCCTGCGAGAGTGGAGGTCACATGATGATTAGTCAGCACGATGTTTGTTGATCAAGTCACGACACCCAAAATCTTTCTCTAAGTCAAACCACCATGGTCTCCACCTTCGTCAAGCAACACGAACTCGAAACCGATAATGATCAAAACGAGGTCGTGCGCGAAACGTGCTTATATGAGGAGTTTGAAAGGGGTGAGACTAGCCGTGACAAAGAGGCGCTGGCTGAGATGTTGGCCTGCCAAAAGGCCGAGCAAGAGCGATGTGCGCATCTTCGCAAAGTCGCAGGCCGCCACAAGACACGAGGCAACATCGTGAGTATGAGCAAGACTGCGAGCAATGTTGCAGACTCAAGCAGGGCGATGGAGAATGTCGTGGGTGAGGCTGACCTGTCGCCCGCAGACTTCCTAAAAGCTTGGAAGAAAATAGGGTCAGTGAAGGAAAACAAAGAGTGGAACGGGATGGAGCGAGAGGTGTGTAATGATGTTTCTTGCTCTATTCATTTTTTCTAATTGCTGAACAACAGGATTGTGACAATTGTGTCGCAAAGGGCCGGCAGTGCGAGCGCAGCGCTGCCAGCAAATGTCGTCAATGCGCGGAGGAGCACGGGAAGTGCTCCTGGGTCCAAGACTTTCGTCGATGGCGTGTCAAGGCTCAGCTTGGGTGGAATGACGTGCGGGTGGACGAAGCGTTGCGGCGCATGGAAGGATCGGTGATGGCGACAGCAAGTACGCCAGTGGTTGCAAGTCGAGGGGGGCCGAAATACCCCACAATACCAGTCCCGGAAACTCCGACAAGGGCGGGACGTGGGAAACGAACGAGGGCGAAGTCGCAGTCGCCTATGCTGGGTCCTTTGACATCGAAGAGGCGAGTCGGGAGTCCATCAGAGGAGGAAACGGAGACGGAGGAAGACGTGCCGGTGCGTCTATCGAACATTGCAAGGGTTCGTGTGGAGAAGGCGAAGATTCTGGCAACTCTGGGAGAAAAGGGGCGGCTACTTTGGAAGGTGATGGAGTGTGAGGAGGAAATCAAGATCCTTCAAGGGCGACGATGGAGCATTGGTTGGAAGGGAGGTTGAAGAAGAGGGAGGAGGAAGTCAAAGAGTTGAAGCAAGTTGCGACGATGGTGCGGACAAAGGCGGTGAGCTTGCCACAAGAGTCTGGGATGAGGGAGGAAATGGAGAGGGAACTCGCGATGTTGAGGCAGCAGGTCATGGAGCCCTCGAGGAAGACATTGTGGGTGGAGAAGTCCAACAGGGAAGTGGAGTTGGAAGGAGAGCTGGCAGTGGTAAAACACGAGTTGGAGGAGGCATGGAGAAGTGCAAAAGGTGGGTTTCCTTTGTGTTCAGTGATTTTTTACTGAACTCGCGAGTTTATAGGAAAGGGTAAGGAGGTAGAAGGAATGCAGGAGAAGTTGTCGAAGGTACCTGCGTCCAAAATTGTGGATGCGGAAGTTGCGGAACTGACGGCGTGGGCTGAGGGAGTGGAGAGAGAATTTGAGGCTCTCCATGGGGAGTGGGAATGTGAGTAATAGCCTGGTTTTACTGCATTGCAAACTAATTTCTTTCCTTTTTCAGACCAGGAGACTAAGTTGAGAGAAGTATGTTGCGAGTTGAAGGAGGTGAAGAAGGAGAGGGAGGGTAAGTCTAAGTTTTGCGGGTATGAAATAAGCTAATTCCGTGTCTTTATAGGATTAATCGTGATGGTGGGGAAGATGGAGGAGGAGCTGTCGATGTCGAGGGGGCAGTTGCGAGGTAAGTACTCATGAGTTTCGTATTCTCAACAATAAGTTGACAGTTTGTTTCTAGAATTATGTGACCAATGTGGGAGTATGGTCGGTGAGCTCCGTGAGGCCTCGAGATGGTCTTCTTCGCCTACAAAGACCTCTTGATGAAGTCGCCGAAAGAACTCCTGTTGTGGGTAGAGCAATGGGCAGAGCAGGAGCAGCATCGCATGAGGAGGGAGTTGTTAGACATTCCAAGGGTGGACAATTGGGGCTTGGAATTGAAGGCTCCCGAAGTTGGAGAGGAGGAGAAGGAGGAAAAGGAAAAAGTTGTGAGTGTGGAAGGCAGGGAAGGAGCAGAAGGGTTGCAAAAGGGGAAGGAAAAAGCTCGCGACTAGTAGATAAAATTTTTCTTGTTGTATTTTTATTGCGTATATAAATTGCTGTGAAGTCCGAAGTGAGAAAGTGAGGAAAAATGAAAAAGAGGCGAGGAGAATTATTGAGTTGCATGAGTCGCATGAGGTTTTTCCAGGTAGGTTGCATGGAAGTCCTTGAGGAGTTCCTTCGAGCCGGAAAGTGATTCTATGGGTTCCCAGGTGTCGTCCTCAGGTCCATAACCTTCCCAACATATGAGGTAGAGCACTTTCCTACCCCTCCTTTGAGAATCCAGTATGTCGGCAACTTCATAGTGTTGTTCACTGTCAATTTCGATAGGGGGTGGAGGCTGCTGTTGTTGTTGAGGAAAGGCGTCGTTGTAGACTTTCTCGAGTAATGAAATGTGGAAAACATTGTGAATTTCTCACATCGATTTCGGTAACTGGAGACAATATGTGTGGTGAGTATGGGGAAAGGTCCGGCTCGTTTCGAGTCCAATTTCTTCATCGGTCTTTTCGTCTTCACATTCTGCAAATCTAACCACACCTTTGTTCCTTCTTTCCAGTCCGGTGTAACCTCTCTCTTCCTGTCCATGAAGCGTGAGTAGGCCTCATTCATGACCTTGAGTTGATCTCGTAAGTGCTGATGGAGTGTCTTGAGATTGGTCGCGACCATGTGTGCTTCATGCACGGGTATCCCTTCGAGGGAAATCGTGAGTCTTGGGTGGTATCCTTTGTTCGCGAAGAATGGGGAGACACCAGTTGCACTGTGGGGGGTGTTGTTGTATACAAACTCGGCAAGTGGGAGTTGGTAGGTCCAGTCATCCTGCTGGTAGTTCGTATAGATTCGAATATATTGCTCCAAGATCTGATTAACTCGTTCCATTTGTCCGTCAGTCTCGGGATTGTAGGCTGTGGAGAGATTGGAAGTAATATCCAGAGCCTGACATAATGAAGACCAAACTTAGAAATGAATAATCTTCCTCTATCTGACACTATATCCGTGGGTAGCCCATGCTTTGAGAAGACGTGGGTGACAAAATGCTGGGCTAATTCTTTCGCAGTGTCAGTAGTATTGGTAGAGATGAAAATCGCTTGTTTCGTAAGTTGACAGACAACAATGAGGATTGAGTCAAAGGTCGCAGAGAGGGGGAGGGCTTCGATATGGTCCATTGAGATTGAAGACCAAGGTCGCTTGCCTATGGGCAAGGGTTTGTGCCGGATGGGTTTTGCTCTTGCACAGGTGTGACAACCACGGACATAGACAGTTACATCCTTTCGGAGTCCTGGCCAGAAAAACAACCTATTTATTAGTTGGGTTGTCTTCCTTATACCTGGATGTCCTCATAGTTTGTGGTTGTGGTTGGAGCATAGGATATCGAATCGGAGGGAGTCATAGTCAGGGACATATATTTTACCATTGCGAAGTAGTAGTGAGCCATTGGGCGAGAGCAAGAACACCTTGTCACGACCTTGTGAAGCACCCTGTGATTTCTTTGAGAAGTAAGAGTTGCAAGGGGCGTGTCGAATTCGTGAAATCAGGGCTTCTTCATTGAGGATGACAGCTGCTCAAAGTAGTTCCGGCGGTATTGCGACCTTGTTGTTTTGCGCATTAGTCGCAGGCTGGTCAGACTTCTTCGGGTAGACATTGGGTCATCGCGTGAGGGCATCTGGCTTCGCACCAAGCTTTCCTGCTCGATAATGAATAATATAATCGAAACTGGAAAGGTACTCTGCCCAGCAGGCTTGTCGATGGCTGAGTTGCTTCGTGGTGGTAAAATATCGCAAGTTATTGTGGTCTGAAAAGACCTGAATTTGGTATCACGTGCCTTTGAGGTATGCTCTCCATTGCTTGAACGCATCGTGTATTGCGAGGAGCTCTTTGTCGTAAATGTTGTAGTTGAGCTCTGTGGCAATCATTGTATGTGTGTGGAAAGTGATGGGACATAGCTTGTTAGTCGCAGGATCAGTTTGGGAGAGAATGGCCGCTATCGCATAATTGGAAGCATCACATTCTAGTGTGATAGGGTGGTCAGGGTCGTAGTGTCGGAGGACAGGAGCTTCGGTAAAGGCTTGTTTGAGAATATCGAAGACTTCTTGGCATCGTGGGCTCCACTTCCAAGGTGTGTCCTTGTGAAGGAGTCGTGTAAGCAGAATAACAATGCCGGAATAGTTGTCTATGAATCTTTGATAGAAGTTAGCGAAACCTAAGAAGCTTTGAAGGTTGCGGATCTTCGTGGGTATGGGCCAACTTAGAATGGCCTGTATTTTCGAAGGGTCCATGGCAATTCCATCAGGGGACACTATAACTCCGAGATATTTGACCGTCGCCATGTGGAAATCACACTTCTCGGGTCACGCGTGTAAGTCTGCCTTGCGTAGACATCGTAAGACCTCTCGGACGTGGTCAGGATTGATTGAAGGAGGGAGGTGTAGTGGCTCTGCGCGGTGTCCGTGAGATAAGAGGCCACAAAAGTAACCTTCTTGTGGTCGCCTTGGAAGGTTACGGGTTTTGCGAAAAAAGTCATAAGACATTCTGTGACAAAGGGTTTCCATCTGTGCTGGTTGCAACCATTGAACAGCTCGGGGCATCTGGTGTCAAGCTTGGATTCTCGAGTGAAGGCATCTCGGGTCAATGGTCCTTTGGAGGGAGGAGCCTGGTAATAGTAATGGTGGTGGTGGGTACCAGGGGCCTCATCTCGAAGCGCGGCAGCGGGGTGTGGAGGCATAGGGGGGACCAAAGGGACCTGCGAGGCTTCAGCCTGAGACGGGGGGCGAGATGCTGGTTGCGTCTCCATTGGGGGTACTGGTCGCGCTTCCGGTTGTGGAATGCAGAAGGGCTCGACCAGAATCTCAAGGCGAGGGGCAGGTTGAAGCATTGCTTCAGTCCCTATAGGGTCGCAAGGGAGCACCCTACTCAGAGTAGTGGCTGGCTGCATCCACGTAGGCCAGCTACTGCAAGGGGTGGTGTACCTTGGGATCCTAGAGACAATGGCTGGTTGCTCATCAGGTGCAGCAGGATTCGCGAAATTCTGAAGAGATTGGGCCATGACCTGGAAAAGCGGGGCCATATCCCAGGGTCCTCTGGTGGGTTGAACCTGTCTTGGAGGTCGCGAGGGGGTATCCAGGTCGGGAGGAGTTGGAACTCCACAGTTGGTAGTCCCTGGATACTGATGCTGACTCTCGTATAACCGGTTCTGTGGATTAGTGCAGAATCCGTCTGTCAATTGTACCAAAGGCTCATAGAGGTTCATGGTTTCTATGAGATATGCTAGTTCTTCATCGAGAGTTCCAGCCTCGTATTGGCAGCGAGTATTGTTAAGGATTTGGTAGGTGCGGTGGCGAGGGCGGTCGAAGCGTGGGTAGCCGAGCTGCTCTACGAGGGACTCGGCTTCTTCACGTGGGGATGAGGCGTGACTAGGTGCGATTTGGGCAGGTTCTTCAGGCTGTGATTGAACGACGGATGTGGGTCGTTCTTGTATGGTGGTAGGCGGCTCACGAGTAGTCTCCCATGCCATTGGAGTGATCGCATGGCTACCTGTGCATGTTTGGAAGTGGTGAGTGATGGGTTGGGGAGGAGTGTGACTGGAAGACATAATAAATGATTCTGGGTGTTGAGTGTTGGGGCAAGGGGGAGACTTGATATTATGTTAGGGCCTGTCCCGTCTTGATAGTAATGCCGGAGATCGACTTGTTGGTGACCAGTCCTGGAAACTCACTAAGACCAATCAACTGTCGAGCACAGTTGAAAATGCTCGGTCCCAGAAGGTCGCAGAAATGTCTGGGATGAAGTGGGAATGGAAACAGACAAGTAGTAAGGCAGGAGACGTCAGAAGTGTAAGGAAAGAAATTGATGAGATGGGAGAAACACATAACGCTGAGAAGGTCGCGAAGTCAACCAATGAAGCATAGAAGAGGAAAAAGACAAGGTGAAAGAAATAGATGATGTTAGAAGAGTCACGGGTAGTCACGACAGTGTTGAGAAGTGTGTCAGTGAAGGTGATAACTTTGCCAACCAATGGGAGAACCTGTAGAGTTTGAAGATCAGTACCAAGACAAATAAGAGAGAATACTTAGATCACACGAGTTGTACAAGTGCAGAGGGCGAGTTAGAATAGAGTAGAGTGTGTCTTGGTGATCTTGTAGTCACCAAGAGAGACAAGACCTATCAATCGCGGTGGTTCCAAGCTCAAAGGGCGTACTAGCCTCAAGCTTAAACCAATGTGCGTCAATATCAAGTCTACAGTTTGAGAAGTACATGCGAGACTTATATATGTGCATATAGAGAGTATAACAAAAAAGGGAAAGTACAGAGGTCACCAGGCGATGAGACTATAGTAGTACAGGGTATGTTTAGTCATAAGGTGACTAGGCACGTGTTCTACTAAGGTTGCGAGGGGTTAGGTATGCATAGGTAAGGTTGCGAAGATGACCTGTCACAGGTCATGACCTAGTTAAATAAGTATATACATCGCTATAACTACAGAGGGATTCTCAGATCATAAGTAACGTAATTATAGATGACTGAGGAGAAGAAGGGACGCATATTTGAAGTGTACATACAGCTGACCATTGGTGGCGCATTTGAGTGTTAAGGTTGTGAGATCATAAGAGCGATCACGTGGGTGATGCTAGTGACACAGGTGATGCTGGTGACGCAGGTGATGCTAGTGATGCAGGTGACCTATGGGCGGGTAGTCATGTGGATAATGCTGATAACGTATTGGCGCTGGTAGTGATAGCGCCGGAGGTGCCACAAGTATGGTATAGTGGTCGCGAGTGTCATATGAGTGCGGGAGAGGTTGGGGAGGCTTCCAGAAGGGGAGAGTGGGTTTCGGAAGCATGTAGAGGGGCTCGCGAGGTTGTAGAGGGTCATCGGGAGGTTCGGAAGTGTTGGTAAGGTCGGTTTGGGTATGGGAAAAATGAATGGGTCCTGACACACGTATGCCCCCTTTGGCACAAAGAGGGCTACAGCCATAGCTAGGAACGGGCACCGCATTCGGGCCCAGGACGGTGCACCAGATGGCCACCTTGCATGCAAAAGACAGGGGTGAGTCCCCATCTTTATCAATCCCAAGGACGGCTGCCCTGCCCATCCTTATGTCAGCAGCCCAGCAGTGCAGGTCTGACACTGCACCTCTGTCGCCTTTCGGATTCTTAGAGGGAATTTCCCCCTTCTCTCCTACAAAGGAGAGCCAACAGCTCTTGGGGGAGCAATGGCTCCCCGGTCTCTACAAACTCCCTAATGGGAGGCACAACCACTCTTGCCACTGTCAGCAGCAACGTCTGGTATGACAGATAGGAGGGTGCTCCCCCTCCTGCAACTTCCAAGGGTCCTGCCCTCAGGGATGGGTCGCCCATCCCTCCACTCTCTTGCAACATCTGCCCTTGCAGATGGCGTGCCACCCGGTCTGCCGATTTCTCGACGCCAGCAGGAACTCTCCAGTTCCTCAACAGCCAGTCCTCAACTGGCGTAGGCAGCTTTCCCACTGCCGCGTTCTTCTGGGCCTCCTTAATGGCCCATCGCATCTTCATTATGGCAGTCATATCATAACTGCCGTCAGGTGCTCCATGATGTGCCTGCTGGTTGAGGGCTATCACCTCCTCAACCATCTTCAGCTTGACAGCCCATGCACCAGGCTTGACGGACATCCCCGATGGCCAGGGATAGCCATCCAGAGCCCTGTCCAGGCAGGGAGCATTAAAGGGATAACCCCTTGTCAGAGGTGCAAACATTCATTTATGCCTCAGTGAGGCATCGGGGTTCTGCTGGCTAATACCAGCAGGTGGAAGAGGGGGATACCCCTCCTCAATGTTCATGGGGACGTCCACGTCCCCCATAGGCAGCACTATGTCTGCGTATGAGACAGCAGTGCGGGCCCTTTTAGGGTCCCGCTCTAAGGGATCCCTTCCCTTTCGCCACAGTTCGCACCTCGGCAAGCTCCTCATTGGCACTTGCCAAGTTTTCTGTCAAGGAGAGTATCTTCTCCCATGCCTTTCTAAGGTCGTCCTCGACCTTATCCAGGCTATCATAAGCTTTTTCAAGCTTTTGCTGGTGCCTGGTGCAAAGGGCATTTCCCTTCTCATACTCTTCATGCAAGTCATCCAACTTGCGCTGCATCATTCCGAGCTCCGGCTCGAGCTCACACTTAGCACTTTCCTGTGCTTCCTTAAGCGTTTGTTGAAACGCTTCGTCCGAGTGCAGCAGTGACTCGAAGATGTGGCGATGGAATCTGATACACTGAGTGCACCCGGATCCATGGGTGATCGCATGGATCATGCGATCCTGGACCCAGGGGAGAGTTTCCTACCCTTGCGACAACGATGGCTGGGACAACCCAGCCATTCTGACGATGCTCGTTGGCAGTGAGGCCACCAGATCCGTCGTGGACTGGAAACCCCGCGCCATCATCCCCTATCCCCCCATTCCTATTCGACACTCCAGGATCCCCATTGATGTTCCCATCACCACAGTCACCCCAACGAATATCCCCGATCTCCTCGCCGCCAGAGAACTCGCCGCCCACTACCGAGCCACAATCAACTTACCACAGTCCGAGCCTGTCGACCCGGTTGGTGACCCTGAAGATGTCCAATCCCCAAGCCCAAGCTCCATCTCATCAATCGAACCGTACGACCTCGACAGCGACAGCGAGTAGTGGCCTTACCGTCAGAGACTTCAATGGGACCCAGGCGACCTACCGCACCTTCAAACGTCAATTCACCCTCCTCTTTGCCTGCGAGCCGGAATGCTTCAAATCCAATGAAAAGAAGATCTATTTCGTGCTCAACAAGATGTGCCTTGGATACGTGGAACTATGGGCTAATGCCCGCGTGGACCGCATCATAGGAAGAGATACCACAGGTACTTGGACTAACTTCATCCAAGACCTAGATGACAAGTTCCTCGACACAACTGAGGAAACGAGGGCCCTCGCCAACCTCCAGAAACTCCGACAAAGCGGAAAGACCGCCCACGAGTTCTTCACCGACTTCGACCACCTCTATCGCCAGGCGCACCTCTCCATTGCCCACCACGAGTCAGTACTCATTGAGTACCTCAAGAACGGTCTCAACCAGCCCCTGGTCGAGAAAATTTACAATAGCGACGAACTCCCCGCGACCTATGTTGGCTGGAGGAACAAAGCCATCAGGATGGACGACCTGTGGCAAGAGTTCAAATCCTTGCGCAAGGCTCGTGCTCCAGTCCCGCCTAGCCGACCCGTGACCTCCCAGACCCACGCCCCTGCCATACCCGTGACCACTCCCCACCCTGATGCGATGATCGTCGACCGTTTGCGACCCAAGCCTGCCGAAGTACAGTGCTACAACTGTCGCGGCTTCGGCCATATCTCAAAGAACTGCCCTCTCCCGCCCACGCGTCGCACCCAGCAGGTCCGAGGAGTCATCTCCCTCCCTGCCCCAATCGCCCCGAGCGCCACGACAGCCGCAACCACATCGGGCGATGAACTGGAAGAAGCGCAGGCAGAGATCGCGAGGTGGAGGACCTGGTCGTGCTCAGAGAAAAAGAAATCGCGGATTTTACAAATGGCGAAGATTGAGTTCAGACTCTTCGCCGGTAAAAAGTTATGTACCCCCTTGTACCCCCGCTGTGAATAAACAGGTCCTGGTGACCCCTTCTCCATCCCCCAGACTGAACCTGAGGAAAGAGAAAACCAAGGCTAACCCCAAAAAGCCTTGTATGGAAATACCCATCACAATGGAGAACCCCAGCAATGGGAGGAGAAAACTGGGATATGCCCTTGTGGACTCAGGATGCTCGGCCTCTGCTATCAACAAGAAATATGCCCAGAGTCTAGGGTTAAGGTTATGGGACCTCCCCCAACCCCTATACTCGATCAACGCCCTGGGAATGGTAACTAAAACTGCCGACCTGATCATTTCCATTGGGCAAGACTTCCGCCAGAAAATCACCCTCCTGGTTGGACAATTTCACCCTCCCCATCTCTACCTAGGAGACGACTGGTTGAGAAAAAACAACCCCACAGTTGATTGGATCGACCGAACGATCGAGTTTCCCAAACCTCGCGCAGTGCTCATGCGAGGTGCCTTCGCCGAAGCCGCAGTACCCCCCTACCACGAAGAATTCCCAAAGGTCTTCTCGATAGCAGAGTTTGCAAAATTACCCCCTTCCCGAGGCGCCATAGACCATCCGATCAAACTGAAGGAGGGAGCAGTCCCTAAACGATCGAAGATCTATTCGGTGCCATGTGTGTACTACCTGGAACTGAAATCCTGGATCGAGGAAAACCTAAAGAGTGGACGCATACAACCTTCGAATTCCCCCTGGGCCTCGCCCCTCTTCTTCAAGCAGGAAGGAAAGAAGCTGCGACCCATCATCGACTATCGGGAGCTCAATGCTGTGACAAAAAAAGACGCACACCCCCTTCCCCTCATACGCGATATCCTCGACGCCCTTAAAGGAAAGACCTTCTTTACCAAGATGGACGTTGTGCATGGATTTAACAACGTCAAGATCCGTGAAGGAGACGAATGGATGACAGCGTTCATTTGCCCAGAAGGCCAATTCGAATACACTGTCATGGGTTTCGGACTGACTAATGCCCCAGCCCGTCTTCAAAGATTCATGAATGCTATTCTCCGAGAAGAAATAGCCACCAGGCACGTCCACGTTTATATCGACGACATTCTTATACACACCCCAGACCTGGAGACACACCAACGACTCACCCGTGCCATCCTCCAAAGACTTGAGGAAAACTCGCTCTGCCTAAGGCTGGAGAAATGCCAGTTCCAGAAGAGTGAGGTGGAATTCCTAGGGCATTATATCCAACACGGACATATCGAGAAATCCGAGCGCCTGTGTGCGGGAATCCGAGAGTGGCCTGTCCCAAGAAGTAAAAGGGATGTCCAGAAATTTCTTGGGTTCCTAAATTATTTTAGGAGACATATCCCGGACTTCGCTACGACCGCCATCCCCCTCCACCAGCTCACGGGGAATAAAGACTGGCAATGGGGCCCTGACAAAAAGGGTGCCTTCAATCGACTTATTCAGCAGCTGCTTGACGGGCGACGAATGGCAGTTCCCAGAGACGAGGGTAGCTGGAAGATTGAAACAGATGCCTCCAATGTTGCGATAGGTGGTATCCTATACCAACAACAAGAGGATGGTAACTGGGCAATGATTGATTGTTTTTCTAAAGCTCTCAAAGACACTGAGAAGAACTACGATACCTACGATAAGGAACTGCTAGCCATCGTCCGTGCCCTCGAAGCCTGGCCACAGTATCTCATCGCGACCCCCGAACCCTTCGAAATTTGGACCGACCATGCCAACCTTGCGTACTTCCGTAAACCTAACCCCCTCAATGGACGACAAAACCGCTGGAGATCCCTCCTGGCCCTGTATAACTTCGAGATCAAACACCGGCCAGGTAAGACCAATACAGCTGCTGACGCACTGTCGCGATGACCCGACCACGATGACGCCACAACCCCTATACTTGTCCCCCTACTCCCCGATGTCCTGTTCAAGTCCGTGGCAGAACTGAGCCTCCTAGATCGCATCAAGGAAGCCCAGGGCCAAGTAGCCCATGGACCGGCCATCGTCCAGGAAGCTGATGGGGTAAAGTACTACCGGAATAAGATCTGGGTCCCCCCAGACTTAGTCGAGGATGTCCTAGCCCTCCACCACGATGCCCCCTCAGCCGGCCACCCAGGAATCCGGAAAACCAGCAAGAATGTTCATCGGAATTTCGACTGGCCCGGACTTGACAGCGACATACGAGCCCACCTACAATGATGCTGGCACTGCCAGCGGAACAAGATCAACCGTACCGGGAACAAACCAGCCCTCCATCCTTTCCCCGCCCCCCTCCAACCATGGGACGAGATCAGCTGGGACATCGTAGGCCCGCTTAACCCCTCTGAGGGTTACGATGGAGTCCTGGTCATCTGTGACCGTGCCACCCATTCCTCCCTGCTGGAACCAATTAGCATGGATCTAACAAGCGAAGGAGCGGTGCGGATATTCCTACGTCGAGTCTACACTAGCCATGGACTACCCTCCAAGGTCACCAGTGACCGTGGATCCAATTTTGTGGCTAAATTCCTTAAAAACGTGTATGGGCAACTAGGGGTAAGCACTAACCCCAGTACCGCCTATCACCCCCAGACCGACGGCCTCACAGAGAGAGCCAACCAAGAGGTCTTCACGTTGCTGAAGCATGTCTGTAGTGAGATGCCCGAGAGCTGGGCCTCCTGGCTCCCAATCACAGAGTTCACCCTCAACAACCGGTCCTACGGAAGCTCCGACGTCTCTCCCTTCTTACTCGACTATGCCAGGCACCCTGTCGCCCTTCCCGACCTCTGCCTCACTGAATCAAATAACCCTGCCGCCGATAGCTTCTTGGAAAGAGCCTACGAAATGCGAGGAAAGATGAAGAAACTGGTAGAACAGTCTAACAAAACCATGGAGAGACGAGGTGGATACACAACCGATTGGAAAGAAGGGACCCTAGTTTGGTTGGAAAGCCAGAACCTTGTACTAGAAGACCTCCAAAAGAAGCTGATGCCGCGACGAGTTGGACCATTCAAAGTAGTTGCGAAACGAGGCGCCGCCGCCTATGAACTCAAACTACCGCGACATTGGCGGATACACCCGGTCTTCCACGAATCACTTCTCACCCTGTCTACACCTGGCCCCGACCATCCCGAGCATCCCGAGAGCTTGGAGATCGACGGTGAGCCCCAATACGAGGTAGAGTTCATCCACGCAAAACGAAAACACGGAAGACAAGTCCAGTATCTGGTACGGTGGACAGGTTACCCTCCTGAGGATGATACCTGGGAGCCTGTCAGAAATCTCAAGGACGCACAAGAAGCCATGCGCGACTTTGAGATTGCTCAGAAAGCGCAATCTTGAGAGAGGGGTTATGTTATGGTATGCAACCACGTGACTAACCGCGACCTTTAGTGCCCACTCGCGACCTCCGTAACACTCCCGCAACCTTGGATTTACGCCTGTGGGCCTTACGATCATGTGACTACAGACAGTAAAGTCACAGGACCTACCCGGGACACGTGACCCACCTAGCCCGCAGCCACGTGACTGATAGACGCCCGATCACCTGACCACTACCAAGAGGACGGCCCATATTCGTGATGGGACGTCTGTGCGGGATGCCATCATCCTGTCGCTACCCGACACCTGTCACCTTGACTCCATCAGCATTAAGCCTAATCCGGTTCTTTCTTTGTTCCTTCCCCTTGCTACCGCTATCCTGTTCCCCTAGCGCCCTTATCCCCCCTTTAATATCCCATTGCCCCGCCAACCCCGCCCTCGCGACCTTGTTCCCGCCCTTGCAGCCACGTGATCATTCCCTTGACGCACCGTCCTCTTCCCTACCGTCGCCACTCTTCCCCCATTCCCTTGTACCTACGTAGTTACCTTACCACTGCGACTTAGTATATATACCAGTAGATATGCATCCTGTATCCCTTAGACTTGTTATTCTTGCAATTTACCCTCCCTGCTTGCATCCTGCCCAGCTAGCCTGCCCAGGACTGACTCAGCAGTAAGCCGTAACACCTGGTTACTCTCTGTAAAAATGGAAAGTCAAGTGTCTGTGGCAAAAAGGGAATCCAGTCAAATTATAGTCAAGTGTCTGCAGCAAAAAGGGAATTTAGTCAAGTGGCTTGACTATCACTTGACTATCACATGGCTGAATTAGTCCAGTGGAAGTCAATTGATAGTCAAGCATCAGAGGGGCAACTTGACTAAATGTGCTTTTTGCTGCAGTCACCTGACTTTTCCCACAATCACTTGACTTTCCTTTTTTACAGAGGGTTACTGTTAACACCACCTGGCTCTCCCCTGGTTACTGCCCACACCACTTTGCACTCTGCCACACCACCTGGCACCTCCCTACACAGCCTGGTACCACATTATGCTACCTGTGCACTACCCACCTGCTGCCCTCATCACTTTGTGCCACCTGTGTGAGGAAGGTGGACACAAGGTGGACACACAAGGAGGGGTATTTGGCCATGCATGTTTCTGAGATGTTTGTCCTGGGAAAGGGAAAGGAGGTGGAGGTGAGGAACCTCTTTGATATGCACAGGTGAGTCCTTTGAGAAGGTGTAGTGAGCTACAGGGAGGGTGGCCAAGGCAATGGCATGTGATGATGGATGAGCATGGGTGCAAAGGTGGATGTCAGGTTCAGGGAGTAAAGTGTGACAGCCACAATGCTGTCCTCTTTGTGGGCAACAATGGCAGCAGTGCACTGCATGCCTGGCTGATCATGCCTGCCAATTGCAAGTGCCATCTCCAACATTGTGGACAACCCCAATGAGAAGAGACAGGAGAGCCAGCAATGCTGACAATGTACACACATGGCTGAAGGTGCTGCATGGCCTCCAGGTGCTGCATGGACATCCTTGACATGGTGTCCATGGCAGCCTCCACAGTCACAGGAACCTGAGGGTTGGCACTTGCTGTTGTGATAGTCTGTCAGAAAGTGTTGGGGCACAGATGGTAGTAAGGGACTGGCACCCAACCAGACACTGGACACATCAAAATGTGGAATAGAACAGTGGGCCCAGGTCAGTGCACAGTTGAGAAGCAGGATCTCAGCAAATCTAATATTTAAATTTTCACAATACATGCATGAAAATAAAAATTACACCAGGCCCTGCACACAAATTTCCTTCATCTAATACAATTTAAATTACCCAAATTAATAAAGAATTGGGTGAGCCACAATTTGTGCAACATTTTCTGCTGCACAGATGGAAATAAATAAATAAGTAATTGACACACTGCCAATAATTCACAAATGGCTCTAAGGCCCCCTTCCCAATTTGCACTAAGACTACAATTTCTCACAACTTGTCAGGTCCACGAGCTTTGCGTTTCCGTTTCTTTGCGTCAGAGCCACGGTCTAGAGCCTTCCCTTTACTAGTAGATGCCGCAGACAGGTCATTGTCGACAGGTGCCCGCTTGCGCCTGCCCTTTACCAATTTGCCATCCTTGTTCTGAGTGTTGTCTCAGTAAGCAATGAAAAATTTGCATAATTGCCCACTTGCCAATAGAATGGCTCTCTCCTGAGCAGTTAAAACCGACTCGCCAATTCTGAAGACACAAGAGTAGACATTGACTCTCTCAACCCCGTCAAACTTTTGCTTCCGTAGTGTTTCAGCATTCTCCTCCGTATTGGTGATGAACACAAGGCACAATTCGCGAGAATCTCGGAATCCCACAGGTAAGTGAAGCAGGATAAGGCGTACACCATCCGGAATTTCATTGTGTTTCAGAGAAAGGGTTGACTGAATGAAAAGGATCTTTGATTGTGTGCAAATGAGAGAGTCAATGGATGGAAAGGATTGTGAGACTGGGCGCCAATAGAAGGGCAATGGATATTTGTTTGCCGTCTTGAGACCGGACAGACCACCAAGGGGAATCATATTATCGCATATGGGAATGATGAGCTTAGTGCGAGACTTCGCAGATACGGCTTGGAGAGCTTGGTGAGACGATCCAGAAAGTAACCGCGCGTGCACAAACTTCTCGTACACGTAGCCCGCGGAGCCTTTGAACCACGGGTGGCCGCTTATTTTGGAAAAGAATTCAGTTTGATGAACTTTATCCAGTTGGGCGGCGGCACGGACAACAAATCCATGAAGGTGGTCGGTTGGAATTTCAGCGGTAGCGATATCCCTGCGGTCGTGTGCTTGTGGTCGCAAAGCAAAAAGAACATGTGATACCTTAGTATCATCAAGTTCTGCAAGCAAGGCAGCCATGCCCATTGGATTCCCGACGAAACCTTGCGCGGCGATTGTTGCTGAATTGTCAAGATCAGGAGCTGTCACGATGTTTCGGGCAAGCTTGAGGCAAATACGGGCAGAAGGACCCCAGATTCTGTGATATGACAACAGGCTATCAATATTTAGCCCAAGTATCTTGCTGACGGGCAATTTCAGCCAAATAGACATACTAAAATATTATGGACTAACCCAAGTACACCCAACTCATTCTGTGGGAACCAGTCCATTATATATTTGGTCGCGCTACGTTGCTTACTCCATTCATACCATCGGGCTTTTAACGGAGAGGTCGTCTGCAAAACCCAAACATTCATTTGGGAGTGTAAAAACGCGCCACATGGTTTTCCAATCGACGCATTGGAATCCGCAAGTGCCCAGGTACCGGGAGGGAGAAGTTGGTAATTGCGCGCCTCAGTACTATGCACCGTAGCGCCGTCCTTTGTGAAGAGGAAAAACCAGTCATCGTTGGTTTGTAAAGCGGTGGGTAGCCTTTCGCTCAAACGACGAAGCAGGATGTAAAAAAGGAAGGATGTCTTGCCTTTGGCGCCCCAATCTCAGTGAGTGACCGGTAATAGACGGGGGTGACCACATACCAATACCCGGTTGCCCGATGACAACAACTCCACCACCTCTATTGGATTTGGATTGCAGCGAACGGGACGATAATGTCTGATAACCAATAGTGTATTCTTCACGAACAAGCAGAGCGTCTTCACAATAGCCTAAATGAGGGAGTCGCAGCCGCTCAATCTGTGCCTTGGGTACATACTTGAAGAGCTTCCTCGAGTCGTCAGATTCGTCAAGAAATACGTTGTCCAAAGAGTTGTTCCAGCATGCAGCATACAACTCATTTGTTACTGGAGAAGATAATTCAACAAATGAGTTGGCAAACAAGACACGATGCCATCACAAGAACGACATGGACAAGACGTGATGACGAGATTTGCAGATAGCACGCGATGATGGGATCAGTCACAATAATGTGGCAAGAATGATGTGCGGAGAGAAAGGAATGATACGAAAATGCAACGCCACCAACGAACGGTGAAGTGGCGAGTGGAAGGGAAAATGATGTGCACGAGATGATATCGTCAGCTTTGCTCATACCACACAACCACCGCACTTACCCGTGGGTAGCTGGTTTCGACTGCCGCTACCAGTTTCTGCGTATGGTAGCTTCACGATGACGTGGAGATGCGTCGCAGGAGGAAGCTGCGGCCAATAATGCGAGATGGGGTTCCAATCCTTCAACTCTTCGTCACCATCTTCGACCTTGACGCGACTAAGGGTATCCTTGGTCTGATTGGTGAGGTTTAAGGGGGTTTTGAGCTACCAAGACGATATGAGTGAGAGTTGGTGGTAATGACATGAAACTGATAACTCACCTTCAGGAGTACCAGGACAGTAGGACCAAGACGGCATTAGCGTTGACGTTTAAGCCGATCTTATCGACCACATACCTTCCAGAGTTCAAGATCTTTGGCAAGGAGGGGAATGTCAACCCCCTTCTCACGAACGGCTTCCTTCAAGTCCGCAACATCGGCATTGACAGGCGGTGTGACTTTGAATGCCCTTGAATCCCCAGCGACGAGACACCAAATGGTGAAGAATTCGGCCTCCTCCTTGCCCTTATCCTGGGGAATGGCGGTCGATACAACAACGAGCGGAGACTGGGTTCGGAGGGACATGGAGAATGACGTTCCGAAGACCCTTGCTTGGTGGACAACGAAGTGGAAGGGAGTAATTTAAATTCATCTGAGGCATCCCAGCCGGGACAACGAAGCTACGAGTCTGCTGTCGTTTGTTTGTGTGATCACATCTTGTGTCACGTCGCTTGGCCGCCCATCCAACTTTTTTAGGTCCTTTTTTCTCACACGTCCGTAGCCACTAGTGGTCGTCGCCGAATCCGGCGCCCTCCGGGAACCTTTCTGGCTCTCATCGACTGAAAGACGTCACGGTGTGTTCGCTTATGTAAACCAGTCGATACAAACAGAGCAAGGTGAGACAGGTCAGTGGACAAGACATCTATTTCTATTTGTCCGCCGTGTGATTCATATCAACGTGAGTAACCTCCTGAGCATATGGAGGGATTCCCTTTGGGTCTTAGATAGGCAGCTTTATCCAGATGCATCACACTCTCCTAGATCCCAATTTCCACACGCCCCTCTTTCAGTTCCTAGTAAGCGCCTCCCCTGGTCAGGTGGCTGCTGATTGTATTTCTCCCACCCCCATCTGTTCGTCTCCGCCAGGTTCTACGAGCCGCGTCCAGCTGCAAGTGCGGTTGCAGGAGCTGGCGAACAAGCTCGCGTTCAGCGTACCAGTGCTTGGATATGCGACGCGGTGGCGGGGGTGCTGGGCGCATTTTCGGGTCGGGGGCGTGCACACGCCGCTGCGTGGGGGCTGCGTGTCTTCACCGCGCCCACGCTGTCACCGTCGCCTGCGCCGTCCGCCCCCTGGGGCTGGGGCGCGGATGCGCTCGCTGTTAGTGGTACCCTCCTCGCGAGCACGGCCGTCGGGGTGGCCTACCAGAAATGCGCGGACCTCACGTCGGGATATGGCTGGATCACGGACCAAGTACGTCGGCCTCCTCTGCCTCCTGCCTCCTGCTCACCTCCTGTCTGCCTCCTCCCCCTCTGCCTGCCCCCTCTGCCCGCTTTTTTTGCACCTCCCCCTCCCCTGCCTCAGCCTCTCGCCTCCTGCCCCCTGCCTGAACCGGACTGTGGCAACACTACTCCTCACCAGCGCATCGGCAAGAGCAACAATGGTGCAGCAACAGTAGCAGCGACAACGGCAAAGGCAGTGGCAGTGGCAACAGCGGCGACAGCGGCAGGGGTAACAGCGGTGGCAAAGCAACAGCGGCAACAGCAGCGGCGCTGACGGCGACAGCAGCAACAGCAGAGCAACAGCGGCGGCAACAAGCAGCGCCGGCAGCGACGAGCAGCAGCAGCGCCGGCGGCGACGAGCAGCAGCAGCGGCGGCGACGAGCAGCAGCAGCAAAAGCAACAGTGGCGCCGGGGACAAAAGCAACAGCGGCCAGGGTGACGGGCGGTGGCGGCGGCAACGAGTAACAGTGGCGGCGACAAGCGGCGGCGGCGATGAGCAGCGGCGGCGACGAGCAGCGGCAGTGGCGGCGACGAGCGGCAGCAAAAGCAACAGCGGCGGTGGCGACGAGCGCTGGTGGCGGCGACGAGCAACAACAGCGGCGGTGATGAGCAGTGGCGGCGGCGGCGAGTAACAGCAACGGCGGCGGCGATGAGCAACAGCGGCGGCGGTGATGAGCGGCGGCGACGAGCAACAACAGCGGCGACAAGCAGCGGCGGCGGCGACAAACAATGGCGGCGGTGACGAGCAACAGCGGTGGCGACGAGCAACAGCGGCGGTGCCAAGCGGCGGCGGCGGCGCAGCAAAAGCAACAGTGGCAACGGCGACGAGCAACAGCGGCGGCAACATGCAGCAGCGGCCGGGGTGACGAGCAGTGGCAGCGGCAACGAGTATCAGCGGCGGCAACAAGCAGCAGCCGCGGCGACGAGCACGACATGTGCCATAGAAAGTCAATCCATTATCTTGATCTCCGGAGACATTTCCGCTAAACCGGACATTGTACGCTGACTTTTCACATCACAACGCGATGATTGCGGCGATCGCGGCATTGGGAGCCACTGTCCGCAAGCAGACGTGATCACAGGCACAGGGATTGTGATCCTAGACATCCACACTCAAGAGAACGTGAACCTCGTCCCACAGTAACACTCCCTTCGTCAACGTACTCTCACATCTCTAGCCCGCCGCCACCATCGTCATCACCACCTCACGAACCACGCGCCGGCAGTACGGTCATCGACCCCCCACCACTGCCTCAACTGGAGGCAATGACGACGGGAGTGACGGCCGCACGCTTCCTCGACTGGCTCGACATGTCGTGCCAACAGTCCGAGGTGGAAAGACCTGCGAGATGATCTGCTACTCCTGGCTCTCCACTCTCGAATCACACTCCTGGGGCACGGCACCCCCGCCAGCACCGCGAGTTCCGCATCGCGGTCACCGCGCCGATGATGGCGAACAAGGACAACATATACACGATTCGGAGAAGGGCAGACATGTCCAAGATCGCACTCGTGGAGATCAACCGCATTGGGCGCGAGTTCTGGGCAGGCGTCAGTTTTGCGCCGTTCATTGGCGCGGCGACGTATGTCTCGTGGCATCCACATGGCGTCCAACTGCAACATGAAGTTGTAGTCATCGTGTATAAGTGTTTGCTGTGGAGACATGTTCTCAAACTCAACACAAAAAGCGAACGTGGAATGATGAGCTCGATCGAGAGAAATAGGGACAGGGTAAATGGCACCGACCTGGAAAAGGATGTGATCCTGTCCACTGACCCCCTCCAAAAGCTCCCGCGTAGCCTTCGCCAGCGCCCAGACTCGGTTAGCAACGAGGACGTCCATCTCCGTTGACAATCTCTATCAGCTAGGGATGATGACGATGGAAACCGTATCGTCGATGGCAAAGGACCAGATGGAGCACCGGTGATCCGTCCTACACGCCCCAAAACAACGGATCAGGCCTTCGACACTTCAAGCATCGCTTTGCTCTACCGCCCAACTGCTCTTGGGATCAATCGAGGTGGCAGAACCGGAAGTTGTTGAGGACCCAGAAATCTAGGAGACGATAGACGTGGCAATGATGAAAGCCGTACTGGTCCAGCTTAAGAGATACCTCAATCGTTAAAGCAGAACCCATTGCTCGCTGCCAAGGCCGCAGGGGCCACTGCACAGCATGGCAGGTTCGCCCTTTGTGTCACCATCGCTCTCCTGTGGACAATCTCGCTGCTCCTCTCATCTGGACCCGTGGTACCTCCACTGGAACGGCCCGCTAGTCCTCGCATAGAACGGCTATGGGGACAGCAGTCTCCCTACTACCCCGTTGCGTGCTACGCCCCCGTCCCGCATCCTTGTGAGGTAGTCCAGGTCGGTGAGTTTTACAGTCGCCCCGCTTGCTTGATGTGTCGATTCGTGGCAATACTGTTCAAATAGGTCAATATCGTACGTCTGTCTCTCATATACTCTGGGCTTCATTCCTTGTTTGATTTACGCGTGTTTATCTCCAGCGTCACGGTGCCCGATACCCGACATTGAAGAAGGGTGCAGAGCTCCAAGCGGCGGTCGTGAGGCTCAAGGCGGCCAGTCACTACGCTGACGTGCGATATGAGTTTCTCCGCCGGTATACCTATGGTCTCGGTACCAATGCCCTTTTACATTTCGGTGCCGCAGAGTGAGTACAGATGATCGCTTGAGCAGCATTGAGTATGGTCGACTGATTGTTTGTCTGCCGGATCGTTTCCCCTTTCCAGGTTGTTCGAAGCGGGGGAGGAGGCGTTCATGCGATATCGGCATCTAGTCAATGAGACACAGTTGCCTTTCGTGCGAGCATGTGAGTCTGAGCACGTTGTCATGTCTGCCATGAATTGGACAGCAGGTAAACTGTCATTTCAACATCCTACGTCTCGCAAATAATAAAGCTTGTGCATCCCAGGATTTATTTCCGCAAGCCAGGATAATTATGACTTTGGATTGTCCGTAGCCTTGCCTGAAACTGTAAGTACACCACGACGGTTAGACATGCTCCCTTCCTCCAGTAACCAGGGCAACTCGACGCTGGACGACAACATGTGTCCCAACATGGGCAGCGCGCATGAGGAAGCTTGTTGGTGGCAATCTATATATAGCCCCCCACTGGCAGCGAAGCTGAACAGAGCTGCACCCGGTGCCAATCTGACGAACCTTGACGTCTTCAGCCTTTTAACCCTGTGTCTTTTCGAGACACTGGCCTAAGAGGCGCACAGTCCGTTCTGCGACCTATTTACGATTGAGGATTTTGAAGCACATGGACCATGAAGCACTGGGGTTCTTCAAGAACCAAATGCACTTGTCTGGCTGGCAGGCCGGGTGGATGGAATATATGGAGAGGTTTGACTACTCCATTACTTACATTAAAGGCAAGCACAACAAAGTTGTGGATTGCCTTTCATGTTACCATATGAGTGATGCGACAGATGAGATTCATCCAGATCATGAGTATGTGAAGGCAGATTTTCCCCTTGACCCTGAAGGGGACAAGCTGCCCCACAGATGCCTGGAGGAGGTGCACGCACTACAAGTACACGCACCTGCTGCGGAGCAGGAGACTGAGCAGGAGCAGCTGCTGCCTGAGCCCCAAGCAGACAGGGATGTATGGGACAAGACACTTGTGCCGTTAAGGCCCTGTGTGGAAGGGGGGAATGACAGGGTGCTGCAAAGCATCTGTGATGGCTACAAACAGGATCACCTGTTTAAAATAATACAGGAAAAACCAGGGAATTAAACCAGTTTCAAGATCAGGGATGACCTGATCTTTGTGGAGAACAGAAAGGGAGATGAGGTGCTCTGTGTGCCTCATACCCTTCATGAAGGGAAAAGCATCCCTGGAATAGTGATCCAGGAGGCCCATGCAGTCCTAGGACACACAGGGTTGCAGATAACGATGGACTATGTCCACTGCTATTATTGGTGGCCATCAGTGTCTAAGGACATTGAGAAGTTTTGCTCGTCATGTGACATGTGCCAAACAAGCAAGACTTCCCCTCAGAAGCTGCAAGGGCTTCTACATACCCTCCCAATTCCCAGGCGGCCCTGGGAATCAATAGGAATGGACTTTGTAGGTCCATTTCCTATGTCAAAAGAGGTGGACTACCTCTGGGTGGTGATTTGCCACCTCACCTCACTGGTACACCTAGTACCAGTCACCATGTTGGTAATGGCAGCAGAGCTAGCATGGCTCTTTCTAACACATGTAGTGAGACTACATGGGTTGCCAGGGTCGATTGTGTCCAACCATGATCCTGGATTCACATCTGCCTTTTGGCAGGAAACTCACCAATTACTCAGTGTTTAGCTGTGGATGTCCACAGCTTTCCATCTGGGCGGCAGGTTTCTCATGTCTTCCCTGGCCATACATAGCCCCTACACCCAATACTGAGGTTTTGCACACAAGCCATATTGGCTCCTGTACTGCTGTGTCTACCAGGCATAATATTGGTGTTTTATGTGCCAATGCCTTGATCATCTCCATGCATCTATCATGGAGCGGCCTCCAGTGAAACATTTGCATTTCACTATACAGACTGGCTAACGGGCCAGTATATGCAGACAGATTGGGCAGGAACTGTCCAATGTACTGTACTAACCCAAGGAACCTCTGTACCTTGTTAACGCTTGTTGGTGTTTTCCATTTTATCCACTGTAATGTGGATTCACCAGGCATCTATTATGTGCCCTAAGCAATCTATGCTCTTTGCATATAATGAGCACTATTTCTTGCTCAAGAAAAGGCTCATGCCTTTGAGGGTCTCAAAGACCATCCCTAAGTGATGCTCGTGGTCCTCCAAGGTCTTGGAGAAGATGAATACATTGTCTAAGTACACATGCACATACTTCCCCAGCTGATGACGAAATATGTGCATCATCAGGCACTGAAAGGTAGCAGGGGCATTACATTCCCCTATCTGCATCACCTGTGAGAACATGGTGCCCAAGACGGTCACAAATGCCATCTTCCACACCTCCTCAGGCTCTACGCATACTTGTTTGTATGCATCTGATAGGTCAATCTTTGACCTATATGCGGCTCTAGCCATGTCCTGTCTGATCTGATCTTGATCAGGCAATGGGGTAATATCCTGTACAGTGTTTGCATTCTATTTCTGGCAGTCTACAACTGTCTGTAGCAGCGGGTTCCAGCTGCTTTTCAGTATACACAGCATATGAGCTGCCTGTTATGCTGCTCCTGCTTCCCACCAACCGTTAGTAATGTAACAGTTCACTTTCTCAAAGAATTGTTCCTTGAATGCCTCGGCACACCAAGGCAAGTAATAGTTATAGACTTTCTTTTTGTCTATCAAGGGTATATGGTGGTTTAGTGCCCGAAATGGAGGCGGTCTGGGGGGGACTCCCCCAAAGAGTTCAGCATACTGGTTAAACCAGTACTCATGCCTGCCCTCGAGGTAGGCATCATCTTTCAATTTTACAGAGGCATTAGCCTCTCCCCCTTCCAGGGCTCACCCTTGTCACAGGGGCCCAAGTGTAGTCAGCTCTTTGGAGCTTCCTTCCTTGGCACACTCTTTCCCAATACATGGAGGCGTAACACTTCTGTTTCCTCACTTGGGCAACATAGCCTGAAGGGTTTTTCCTTTTCCTTCGCAGATATGGATTGCACATCAGTGCACATCCAATATCACATGGTGTTTGTACATGAATGCTGTTGAAACTATAATGTCATAGTGATCAATGTTCGCTATATCAAAACACTGGTCTTCCACCAGTATTCCTCCCAATTCCACTGCTATGCGGCATCTGTGTGTGATCATCAATTAGTTGCCAATGCAGCCGAGTTGGATTGGAACTGGGTTATCCAGTTGGAAGGTTGGTACCTTTGTCACCTGTGCGAAGTCCAGGCTCATTAAGTCTGGGGTGCTTCCCAAATCAAAAAATGTGTATGCTTTCATACCGTTCACATGATGTAGGCTGTGAGGCATTGTCTTGCCTCCTTTGTTACTACCAGATGCGATCCTGTCTGTTCTTTCCAGACATGCGCCCAGAACAGCCTGTCATCCACATGTCCAATGCACACTTCTGTCATGTAGAGGACATTGTCTTCCTCCACTTCACAGATTCCAGCAACCTGGTTGCTTTCCATCTCTTCCTTGAGCTTGTCAGAATTGTACTGGTCCCCACAACCAGCATAGTCATCTTCCACAACTTCCCTCCAGTAGGTTTTTGTCCTCTGGCTCCTTGCTTTCAACCACAGGTATCTCCTGCGGTTTATTGGGCTCTGCCTTGCCTGGATCCTCCTGTAAGGCATAGTTCCTTACATTTCCCCTAAAAGCCTCTGGCTTTCACTGTGACTGCAGACATGCACTCATGTAATGCCCTGCTTTCCTGCATGTATAATATATTAAAGGAGCTTTCCGCTCCTCTCCAATTTGTGGCCCAGCCTTGGGCAGTTCTAGCTGGGGTTTACTCCCTCCGGCTGGGGTGCATTCATCCTGCACACAGTCAATCCACAGGGTAACAGGTTCCCCTGGCCTGTGGTCTGTGTGTGGCCGATATGGCCACAGTCTCACAAACTGCTGCCCCACAGGTATTCCACCTGTGGGCGGGTTTCCTTTGGTACCCACTGGGTTCCCTGATGAAGGCACTGCCCTCTGCTGCCGGAGGTAGTGGAGGGTCACTTCCACTTGGCGACTAGTGTTGATAATATCCTCGATGCTAATTGCATGAGTTTTGAAGATGGCCTCCACCATCTCATTACGCAGTCCATTAAGGAACTGCCTCTTCATCATACCAGCATCAGGTGGGGTGAGCATTTGCTCAGCTGCCTGGGCCAGTTCGTTCCAGAATCCCAAGGCACCCTTCACCTTTGTGAACTTTACCTGGTAGAAGGCATCCACTGCCTTTTGGGCCATTACCTCAGTCAGGAACCACTTAAACATAGCAGTTATCAATTCCTCGAAGGTGGACCTTTGAGGAGCACAGGACAGTCCTGTTACTTCTTGGGTATACCAAGTAGCAGCTATTCTGCTCAGTCGTGAACCTGCTAACATGACACATTGGTTCTCCAACTGCAGTCAGACTACTCTATAAAAGTAGAAGTAGTTAAAGAGGCCATTGAGCCACCTTTCCCAGACAACAAGATCATCTTGTCTGTCATAGAGCTCAGGGGGCTCAATCTTGATCCCCTTAATCTCAGCTATTGCCTTGGGCAATAGCAAGGTTTTATCTCATATCATCACAAGATAGCGATGTAACACATCACTTTGGTAGTTGGTAGAACTTGGGGATACTTCCTGATTAATCTCCCACTCCTTCTGGGGTGGTTCCATCCATCTGAATGGGCCCATTCAACTTGTTGGCTCTCAATGGTTGCTAGAAGCCAGGGGCAGCATCATGCAAGCAGATCCTATGCTTTGTATCCCAAAAATGAGCCAGAATCTGCTTCTGTGGACAGTTGTAGACTGTCAGAAACAGAATGCAAACACCTTATGGGATATCACCCTGTTGCCTGACCAGGACCAGATCAGACAAGAC
The DNA here is from genome assembly GCA_951802425.1 of Clavaria fumosa. Classification (NCBI taxonomy): domain Eukaryota; kingdom Fungi; phylum Basidiomycota; class Agaricomycetes; order Agaricales; family Clavariaceae; genus Clavaria; species Clavaria fumosa. Next base: position 127,374 of record OX637802.1, on the reverse strand, counting down.
ATGGCTAGAGCCATGTACATATCTGTCAGATGTGTACAAGCAAGTGCATGTGGAACCTGAAGAAGTTTGAAAGATGGCATTTGCAACTGCCTTAGGCACCATGTTCTCACATGTGATGCAGATAGGAATTGCAATGCCCCTGGGTAATGACACAGTGGTCAATGAATATAAGAATTCTGATGCTGGGGAACAAACTGATGGTGGTGCTATAAGAGTGGAGACATTCATAGCTGTCAAGAGGATAGATAACATATTTGGTTGGTGTCAAGGAACAATCTGACAGTGGTGACAGCAGTGAAGGTATCCCTCATTGATGGGGCCATGACATATCTACACTGGTCTCTTGGTTTGCTGCTTGTGACTTGGCAATCTTGATGCACATATTGTCATTGGCATAGGCCCTGCATGGCTCAGTTGCATGCATGCCTGGGGCATGCAGGTCTGCATTGTTGATAAGTGGTGTGTGCACCTCTCCTTTGCTCATCTCATAATATGTGATGTCCTGCTTGTATAATAATTCTGTCTCTTCTCAACTCAGTGTGTGTGTACTGTTGCATTCACTAATCCCATAAGGTTTGCAGCTTGGGATCAGGATGGAAGGTGGGCAAACAGGTACTTGTTTCTTTCTGTGCATTGATGTCATAGAACTACTGGCAGTGTTAGTTCAGTTTATATCATTGACCAAGGAAACTCAATCCTCAATCAACAACATGCCCATATTGTTGACCAATGATAAGTGCAAATAGTCAGCCAATGGCATGCACATATTGTCAGTCAACAAAGCAGTGGAAGCAGGGCAAGCAGGTGAGTGGGGCAGGCAGTGCAATTAGGTTGAGTGAGATGGGTAGTGCAAGCAGGGTGAGCAGGTGAGTGGCAGTCATGGTTAGCAGTGGGCAGTGCAAGTGGGATGGGCAGGGTGTATGGCACAAGTGGGTTGAGCAGGGTAGGCAGTGCAAGTAAGGAGGGTGGGGTGGATGGTGCAAGCATTGAGAGTGGCATGGGATGGCACAAGCACTTGCTGACTGTAGACTCTGAAGGTCTGAGATGACTGGGGACAGGGACAGAGAATTTTGTTTCCACATTTCATCAGTCTTTCTTGTCTCGGTGGCTAACATTATTATGCCTTCCTGTCTCCAATACCCATGGTGGGCCTTCTTCTTCCATTCTATCTAGCATCCATTCAAGCTCTCCTCTATCTGAGGTGCTCCCTGCTGCCCCTCTGGCACTATTAGATAGTCACCCATATACCAGCATACCATTGCCCTTATATTATTGTCTGTTCTCCTGTCTCTGCCCAAGTGACTTGATTCAGCAATTGTGTCTCCCCCATATGTTGATAGCTGTGGGCCACACACTATGAAACACATGCATTCAAGCTTTGACACTGACTCAACTCACAACTGAACTGACTTTATAACATGTGGGCATCCATGACACCTACTTTGACATACACCTCCAGTCAACTTTGTGCATCATGTGAGCATGGGAGTCCTGGATACCCACATTGAGATACACATCCAGCCAACTTACTTTGTACATTGTGAGAGGTGTGGGTGTCCTGGCCATTTACACAGCATGGCTCACCTGTAACATGTCCAAGCCTGCATCACATTGGATCTTGGTAGGTATGTAGGACCTAGGTTTTGGCATGCTGGGAGTGAGCAGCACAGGTGGCATAAGTAGGATGGAGGGTGGACAGTCTGAGTGGGGTGAATGGGTGGCACAAGCAAGGTGAGTAAAGCAGGAAGCAAGCCAAGTGGTGTAGCACCAATGAGGTGAGTGGGCAGGCAGCACAAGCAGGGTGGATGGTGCAATTGGGGTGAGCAGCATGGGTGACACCAGTGGGACAAGTTTGGTGGACAAGTGCATGTGCCTATTATCAGTCAATGATATATCTGCTTGAGTAATGTATGTGTTTGCTTGTCATTAAGCAATGACTGATGAGCATGAGCAGTGCCAGGATGACAAGCATGAGCACAGCAAACACATACATTACTCAAGCAGATATATCATTGACTGATAATAGGCACATGCACTTGTCCACCAAACTTGTCCCACTGGTGTCACCCATGCTGCTCACCCCAATTGCACCATCCACCCTGCTTGTGCTGCCTGCCCACTCACCTCATTGGTGCTACACCACTTGGCTTGCTTCCTGCTTTACTCACCTTGCTTGTGCCACCCATTCACCCCACTCAGACTGTCCACCCTCCATCCTACTTATGCCACCTGTGCTGCTCACTCCCAGCATGCCAAAACCTAGGTCCTACATACCTACCAAGATCCAATGTGATGCAGGCTTGGACATGTTACAGGTGAGCCATGCTGTGTAAATGGCCAGGACACCCACACCTCTCACAATGTACAAAGTAAGTTGGCTGGATGTGTATCTCAATGTGGGTATCCAGGACTCCCATGCTCACATGATGCACAAAGTTGACTGGAGGTGTATGTCAAAGTAGGTGTCATGGATGCCCACATGTTATAAAGTCAGTTCAGTTGTGAGTTGAGTCAGTGTCAAAGCTTGAATGCATGTGTTTCATAGTGTGTGGCCCACAGCTATCAACATATGGGGGAGACACAATTGCTGAATCAAGTCACTTGGGCAGAGACAGGAGAACAGACAATAATATAAGGGCAATGGTATGCTGGTATATGGGTGACTATCTAATAGTGCCAGAGGGGCAGCAGGGAGCACCTCAGATAGAGGAGAGCTTGAATGGATGCTAGATAGAATGGAAGAAGAAGGCCCACCATGGGTATTGGAGACAGGAAGGCATAATAATGTTAGCCACCGAGACAAGAAAGACTAGCTGTAAAACAAATGGCCAATGCAAGTTTGGCCACAAAATAAAAAACTGCAAAATGTGTTATAGGAACTTTGTAGACATGTTCTATAGGTAAAACAATACAACTTTTGTATGGATCATGTCTCACCCCACTTGCTACTTCAAAAGATCCCCTGGTTTTCATTTTGGCCTCTTCCTAGTGTATCATTACAAAGAATAGCATATTGTACAATACGTAGGCATGGGAGGCCTATGAAACTTTGAGGAGACATTCTCTATAGTATATCAATGATTTATGGCCACTTACCTGATCCCCTAAGCTTCTACTTTCAAAGATCCCCTGAAAATGCCCAAAAAACTCATTTTCCTGGGATCTTTGGACCTGGACACTAAAACACTTATGTAAAGCACCCACACCCTTTCCCTATACCCCCTCTAACCCCCCATACCATTCACTACCAAGTGGCCAATGCTCCACTTTCTGCTGACCCTTCTCTAACATCTGGCCACAGCTGGCCACTGTAGTTTCGGAACCTGGGATCTTTGGAAGCATAAGGTATACCACACTCAAAACACCTGGAACCTAGTGTCAAATAGGTGCCCTAACCCCAGGAATATTTTCAGGATTTTTGAACCACTTATAGATTCTGGCCAATAGGCCACTTTGCCAAGACCCTAGCTGTAAAACAAATGGCCAATGCAAGTTTGGCCACAAAATAAAAAACTGCAAAATGTGTTATAGGAACTTTGTAGACATGTTCTATAGGTAAAACAATACAACTTTTGTATGGATCATGTCTCACCCCACTTGCTACTTCAAAAGATCCCCTGGTTTTCATTTTGGCCTCTTCCTAGTGTATCATTACAAAGAATAGCATATTGTACAATACGTAGGCATGGGAGGCCTATGAAACTTTGAGGAGACATTCTCTATAGTATATCAATGATTTATGGCCACTTACCTGATCCCCTAAGCTTCTACTTTCAAAGATCCCCTGAAAATGCCCAAAAAACTCATTTTCCTGGGATCTTTGGACCTGGACACTAAAACACTTATGTAAAGCACCCACACCCTTTCCCTATACCCCCTCTAACCCCCCATACCATTCACTACCAAGTGGCCAATGCTCCACTTTCTGCTGACCCTTCTCTAACATCTGGCCACAGCTGGCCACTGTAGTTTCGGAACCTGGGATCTTTGGAAGCATAAGGTATACCACACTCAAAACACCTGGAACCTAGTGTCAAATAGGTGCCCTAACCCCAGGAATATTTTCAGGATTTTTGAACCACTTATAGATTCTGGCCAATAGGCCACTTTGCCAAGACCCTAGCTGTAAAACAAATGGCCAATGCAAGTTTGGCCACAAAATAAAAAACTGCAAAATGTGTTATAGGAACTTTGTAGACATGTTCTATAGGTAAAACAATACAACTTTTGTATGGATCATGTCTCACCCCACTTGCTACTTCAAAAGATCCCCTGGTTTTCATTTTGGCCTCTTCCTAGTGTATCATTACAAAGAATAGCATATTGTACAATACGTAGGCATGGGAGGCCTATGAAACTTTGAGGAGACATTCTCTATAGTATATCAATGATTTATGGCCACTTACCTGATCCCCTAAGCTTCTACTTTCAAAGATCCCCTGAAAATGCCCAAAAAACTCATTTTCCTGGGATCTTTGGACCTGGACACTAAAACACTTATGTAAAGCACCCACACCCTTTCCCTATACCCCCTCTAACCCCCCATACCATTCACTACCAAGTGGCCAATGCTCCACTTTCTGCTGACCCTTCTCTAACATCTGGCCACAGCTGGCCACTGTAGTTTCGGAACCTGGGATCTTTGGAAGCATAAGGTATACCACACTCAAAACACCTGGAACCTAGTGTCAAATAGGTGCCCTAACCCCAGGAATATTTTCAGGATTTTTGAACCACTTATAGATTCTGGCCAATAGGCCACTTTGCCAAGACCCTAGCTGTAAAACAAATGGCCAATGCAAGTTTGGCCACAAAATAAAAAACTGCAAAATGTGTTATAGGAACTTTGTAGACATGTTCTATAGGTAAAACAATACAACTTTTGTATGGATCATGTCTCACCCCACTTGCTACTTCAAAAGATCCCCTGGTTTTCATTTTGGCCTCTTCCTAGTGTATCATTACAAAGAATAGCATATTGTACAATACGTAGGCATGGGAGGCCTATGAAACTTTGAGGAGACATTCTCTATAGTATATCAATGATTTATGGCCACTTACCTGATCCCCTAAGCTTCTACTTTCAAAGATCCCCTGAAAATGCCCAAAAAACTCATTTTCCTGGGATCTTTGGACCTGGACACTAAAACACTTATGTAAAGCACCCACACCCTTTCCCTATACCCCCTCTAACCCCCCATACCATTCACTACCAAGTGGCCAATGCTCCACTTTCTGCTGACCCTTCTCTAACATCTGGCCACAGCTGGCCACTGTAGTTTCGGAACCTGGGATCTTTGGAAGCATAAGGTATACCACACTCAAAACACCTGGAACCTAGTGTCAAATAGGTGCCCTAACCCCAGGAATATTTTCAGGATTTTTGAACCACTTATAGATTCTGGCCAATAGGCCACTTTGCCAAGACCCTAGCTGTAAAACAAATGGCCAATGCAAGTTTGGCCACAAAATAAAAAACTGCAAAATGTGTTATAGGAACTTTGTAGACATGTTCTATAGGTAAAACAATACAACTTTTGTATGGATCATGTCTCACCCCACTTGCTACTTCAAAAGATCCCCTGGTTTTCATTTTGGCCTCTTCCTAGTGTATCATTACAAAGAATAGCATATTGTACAATACGTAGGCATGGGAGGCCTATGAAACTTTGAGGAGACATTCTCTATAGTATATCAATGATTTATGGCCACTTACCTGATCCCCTAAGCTTCTACTTTCAAAGATCCCCTGAAAATGCCCAAAAAACTCATTTTCCTGGGATCTTTGGACCTGGACACTAAAACACTTATGTAAAGCACCCACACCCTTTCCCTATACCCCCTCTAACCCCCCATACCATTCACTACCAAGTGGCCAATGCTCCACTTTCTGCTGACCCTTCTCTAACATCTGGCCACAGCTGGCCACTGTAGTTTCGGAACCTGGGATCTTTGGAAGCATAAGGTATACCACACTCAAAACACCTGGAACCTAGTGTCAAATAGGTGCCCTAACCCCAGGAATATTTTCAGGATTTTTGAACCACTTATAGATTCTGGCCAATAGGCCACTTTGCCAAGACCCTAGCTGTAAAACAAATGGCCAATGCAAGTTTGGCCACAAAATAAAAAACTGCAAAATGTGTTATAGGAACTTTGTAGACATGTTCTATAGGTAAAACAATACAACTTTTGTATGGATCATGTCTCACCCCACTTGCTACTTCAAAAGATCCCCTGGTTTTCATTTTGGCCTCTTCCTAGTGTATCATTACAAAGAATAGCATATTGTACAATACGTAGGCATGGGAGGCCTATGAAACTTTGAGGAGACATTCTCTATAGTATATCAATGATTTATGGCCACTTACCTGATCCCCTAAGCTTCTACTTTCAAAGATCCCCTGAAAATGCCCAAAAAACTCATTTTCCTGGGATCTTTGGACCTGGACACTAAAACACTTATGTAAAGCACCCACACCCTTTCCCTATACCCCCTCTAACCCCCCATACCATTCACTACCAAGTGGCCAATGCTCCACTTTCTGCTGACCCTTACCCACAACACTTGGCCAATGCAGCATTGGCCAACTTCTGTTAAATAATTTCCAATAATCACCAAAATATTCATATGCCTAGTTCCCATTTTTGGCATCATCTTTTGTATGGAAACCATATCCCACTTTCCATCTGTTCCAAAGATCCCCATTATTCTTGATATTAAATGAGCTTGGCACATTGGCTATATCTCAGCAAACACTTCATATATTTTCATCAGACTTTGTGAGTAGATGCATACCTATGAGCAGTATCCTCAGTAATATTTATATGAATTTACATGATTTAATGTAAAGGGTAGAGTGGGTGTGCAGATGAAGCAGAAGTATGTGTCAGTCCAAGTCCCTCACAGAAGTGAGAAGGGGAAAGAAGCTCGATTTCAATGTAGGGAACTACACACATTACAAAGGTACTATATATACTGGGGAAAGGGGGCTGTGTAGGGGATGAGTCATAAAAAGGGGAATGAGGCTACGCGCACTGAGTTGCGCAGAATAGGGGAGGCAGTATAGGGAAAAGGGGATACCAAATACAGAAGGTAGCAGCAAGGGACGGATAAGGGGAAAATGACAAGAGAAATGCTTAGCATGGGCTTGGCTGGCCGTGGAGGGGCCTGGATTAGTCCCGATTAGGGTAGATTACTTGATGGGAGCTGTCAGAGGGATTATTGCTGATCTGCCTCCATCACAAATTGCAAAGTGTGGGAAAAGGTCGAGGAACGTGGGCATGGGCACGTGGCAGCGCTTATCGGGAGCTCATAGGTGTCAGCGCATGGTCGCAGGCGACTCCAAAGGTTGCAGAGGGTCATGTGGTCCCATACTCGGCCCTCGTAACTAGTCCCTAGCGCATTGTGGATTCAGTGACGGTGGCTTATGTAATGGATCCTGACATGGCCCCCTCCTCAAGGCTGGGCGTCTCGACCGGCCAATCGCGCCTTGTCCGGGTGCTTGAGGAAGAAGTCGCAGAGAAGAATTGCGGTGTTGGTAAGGTTTTGGCAGGGTTCCCAGGTGTTTTCTTCAATCGGGTAGCCTAGCCACTTTACCAGGTATTTCACTCCTTGTCCTACTTTCTTCACATCCAGGATCTCTTCGACCTCATACTCTAAGTGGTCGTCATCAATGGTTGGAGGAGGCGGAGGAGGTCAGGCTTGGGAGGCAAAAGAAGGGGCAACAAATGGGGTTAGGAGGAGCTTGTTGAATACATCGTGAATGCGCCAAGCAGGAGGTAGCTTGAGGCGATACCCTGCTGGTCCTACTTTCTCGACGATGGCAAAAGGCCCAGCCCATTTGTTGTCAAGTTTCTTGGTTGGGCAGTCCATTTTCAAGTTTCGCGTGTCGAGCCAAACTAAGTCTCCCTTCCCATACTTGCGACTGGGTCGCTTTCTGCTGTTGTAGCTTTTCTTCATTGCCAGCACAGCTTTCTCCATGGCTTCTTTGGCAGCACATCGCGACTCTTCCAACTTCGCCATCCACTCATCAGCAGCTGGGTTCACCTCTGTCCGCGGGTGTATACCTCCAGGGGTGTCGGCCGTAGTCCAGGAAGAAGGGCGTGTAGCCTGTCGCGGAATGTTCCCGGTTATTCAGCACGAATTCCGCTGTGCTCAACCACTCCGCCCAATCATCCTGGAGATGGTCGACGTATTCCTGCAGGTAGGTTTCAATCTCCTGATTCACCCGTTCCATTTGTCTGTCAGTTTGGGGATGGAAGGCAGTGCTCAGATTAGCCTTTATCCCAATCATCCGGTAGAACTCCTTCATGAATCGAGAGATGAACTGTGGGCCACGATCGCTGACGACCTTCTGGGGGATTCCGTGGTTCCGGAATACACAGTCGTGGAGGATCCTAGCTGCTCCCAAACTTGTTAAGTCAAAACCGATTGCTTCGATGAGCATGCGCTTGGTGAATTTGTTGACAATCACAAGGATGGAGTCGAAGCCACGGGACTGTGGCAGCGGCCCTACTATGTCCCAGCTGATCGCCCACCATGGACCGTTCTGGACTGGGTGTGGGTGTAGGGGTGCGGCACGCTTGGTTCGGTCAGGTTTGGTTCTCTGACAGCCTTCGCATCCAGACACATACTTCTCCACATCTTTTACCATCTCAGGCCACCAGTAGGCTTTGAGCATCGCGGCCTTCATCTTCTTAATCCCGAGGTGTCCCACAATGGGAAGGTCATGTTCATAGTTGAGTACCACCTCGCGGACTGCCGGGGGTATCCATACAGTGCCACTTCTCCACCACAATCCCAAACGGTCTCGCATCCAGCTGTCATCGATTTCCATAGGCTTGGTGACGTGTTCTGCGCTCCTCTTCTGGAGGAGCGTCTCCATTTCAGATGTGAAGCCAGTGCGTACATCCACATCGGGGGGGAACATCTGGATGGGAGCATCTTCTTCAGCGGTCTCCCCGTAGTCGGGTCTTCGCGAGAGGGTATCGGCTTTGGTGTTGCTTTTACCAGTCCAATACTTGATCGCGAAGTCGAAGTTCTGGAGTTCTCCGTACCAGCGTATTTGTCATGGCTTCAGTTTTTGGGGCTTTCTGAAGTATTGCAAGTTTGCATGGTCGGTCCATATCTCGAAGGTTTCATCCACTCCTATGAGATATGCTCTCCACTCTCTCAACGCTCTGATAATTGTGAGGAGCTCCTTGTCATAGACGTCATAATTCTTTTCGGCCACTGTGAGAGCCTTGGAGATGTAGTCGACTGGTCTCCAGGTCCCATCGGGCTGCTGCTGGGAAAGAACTCCACCTGTCGCAAGGTTACTAGCGTCTGTTTCTACTTTCCACCTGCCTGTATCCTGGGGTAGAGCAAGGACTGGAGCTGAAACGAGCGCTCTTTTCACGTCCAGGAAAGCCGTGACCTGTTCGCTCTGCCAGCACCAGGGGACGTTACTGGTGAGCTTAAACAGGGGTTTGGCTCGTGAGGACAGATTAGGGATGAACCTCCGCAGGTGGTTGACCATTCCCAGGAAACATTGGAGTTCCTTGACATTTCGGGGCTCTGGCCAGTTTCGGATTGCTTCCGCCTTGGCCAGGTCGTGCTCGAGTCGGTTGTGCGAGAGCCTGAGCCCTAGGTAGAATACCTCTGTCTTCTCAAACTCACACTTGCTCAGTCGGAGGCACAGTCCATTGTCGCGGAACCTCTGCAGGACTCGGTCCATCCAAAAATGGTGGGTCGCGAGGTCATCCGCGAAGATAATGACATCATCGATATACGCGAGTACATGTCCGCCGGCAATTTCTTCTCTCAAGATATGGTTCATAAATCTCTGGAAGGTCGTGGGAGCATTCTGGAGCCCAAACCACATTACCGTGGGTTCGAACAAACCTCGCGATGTCAAGAAGGCGCATCTCTCCTGGTGTCCTTCCCACAGCCTCATCGATGGAAACCCTCCCTTCGCGTCAATCTTGGAAAAGATCCTGGCTCCTCGCAGATTGTCTACACAATCACAGATGCACGGCAATGGAAACTTATCCTTAATCAAAAACGAGTTGAGGCATGAGTAATCGATGATGGGCCGGAGCTTGCCTTTTTCTCACTTGAAAAAGAACGGGCTGGCATAGGGGGATTTGGAGGGCCTTATCCTTCCTGAAGCCAGCTGCTCGTCGATCCACCTATTCATTTCTGTCATTTCCTCCCTAGTCAGCGAGTACAGTTTGGAGGATAAGTGCCCTGGGTCCTCGCGGAACTCGATCTTGATGTCAAAATCAGGTCACGGTTTGGGTAACTCATCCCATTTTGCTTCACTAAAGACCGTTGGATATAGCAACGGCCAGTCGGGCATATCTCCAGAGTCCAAAAAGCGAATGTCTATGGTCGTCTGTAGTGCATTGTCCCATATACTGCCTTTAGGATAGGCCCAAGGGCTTGTGAGATGTGGGTCAAAGTGGCAACTTGTGGGGCAGTGCGTGAAGGAAACCTTGCCTAGTGGCCAATTGATCTCGGGGTTGTGTTTGGACAGCCAGTCATGCCCCAAGATGATCTTGTGCGATTTGGCAGCTCCGAGCAAGAAGTGTATTCATTCCTGGTGGTCCCCTATCGTTAGCAGGAGGTCGATGCCGTAGCGGATTGGTCCGTTCTTGTTTGCTGAGCCGTCCACATTGTACACTTTGATCGGGTTTTGTAGCGGGACGGGTTCCAGTCCATATTCCTTACACCAGGCCAGGTCCATAAAACAATTGGTACATCCTGAGTCGATCAGGACCTTAACACCTCCCCATTCAGCCGTAGTCAGAGTTTCAAAGTGCGCCAGTAAAGTCAACTCTCTCTTCTGCCTCTTTGGTTTCTCTTCCGCGACTTTTGTCATTCTGTTGTCCTCAAGTTCGTTTGTGCTCCGAGCATGTCTCTGTTGCAAGATTGTGTATTTGGGTATACTTGCTACGGGTACAGGGGTGGGGGTGGGAACGTTGCTTGTACTATTACAGAGACGCGAGTTCGGACTCACTGCGTCTCTTCTCCAAAACCCTGCTCCTGGGTGGGAGCCGGCGGGAGCTGTTGTTGTTGTTGCTGGGCCTGCGGGGCACCAGCCATCTGTCTCTCTCTCTCATATATCGCGAGCCTGTCGCGGAGTAGCGTGAGTTCGTTCTCGTATTCTTCCACCTCTACTGGGCCAGGGACCATCGCACAAACCTGCGGCCTCGGGACATAGGGTTGTGAGTCCGGGAGGTGGCAGTTTCGGGCGATGTGACCCACCTGGCCACAGCGGAAGCATCGACGTTCAGCCGCAGGAGCCCGCGTCTGGTCCACGATCATCCTGTCACTGGCACCAGCGGGACGGGGCATGATCTGCGGAGCAGGGGTGCATTGCTGCTGCTGCGGAACAGAGGGGAAGCGAGGCACGGGTCGCGGTGGGTTCGGGTTCGGGTAGCGCAGGGGCGTAGGGAGTGGTTGCGACTGCTGGAATTGGGTAGGGGCGGGGCGGCTGGCGTTTTGCTCACATATAATGGCGTCGAGCCTCCTCTGTTGGGCATCCAACATTTCGACCAGTTGCTTCCACTGGGCGTAGGTGACTGGCATGGGGTTGACATTGTAGACCCGCGTGGTCAGCCTCCGGTTGAGGTTCATCTCCAACCAGTGGATTAACACATCCGAGTTGTCGACCGGGTCTAACTCTGCCTTGCGCATCAATGTCTCGAATAGAGCGAAAAACTCCGCAGCTTCTAGCGCTCCCTGTTTCAACTTGGCAATGTCATTTAGGGCGGTCGCCGTGATGTTAGGGTCATCGAAGGCCCTATGCAGATCCAGGATGAAATCTTCCCAAGTCCCAGCTACTCCAGCATTTAGGATCTCATCACCTTGCATGTTCGCCCATTCTGCTGCAAATCCTTCTCCTGTAATCTTACTCAGCGCAAACAGGATCTTGTTCAGATCACTGGCATAGAGCCCCTGGTTTCCCAGGAACTGTAGTCGGAGGGACCTGAGGAAGGTCTGGAAATTCTTCTTATTTCCATCAAAAGATGGAATGGCTAGGTCCAGCCTCGGCATTGGGGCTGCGGGGACAGCGTCTGCCATTTCGGGTGCGGGCAAGGGCGGCGGCGAGGGTTCTGGCGGCAATGGACTCGCGGGTTGGGGTCGCGGTTCCAGTTCTGGAGTCGCAGGTGATTGTGGTGGTGGTGGTGGCGACGGTGCTGGCTGGGCTAGGCGCTCGTCTAAACTCACGAAGTCTACAGGGGGCTCAGTATGAACTGGTGGTGCTGGGGGGGATGGGGTTGATGGGACGACAGATGAAGGCGAGGGGTCGGTACTCATGGATGAGGAATTGTTCGATTCCGATGAGGCTAAGCTCTGTCTGGATCGCCACGGAAATGTGCGTGGGTTCGTTCATCGACTCGTCATTGTCGCTGTTCACGTAGTCCTCAAGGTCGTCGAGGTTAATGTCAATAGTGCTGTGTATGGGCGATCTCATGCCTGAGGTCGCGGAATCTGGTAGGGCAGCTCTCAGTGCCTCTCTCAATCTCTCTTGTCGTCGACTCTGTTCCTGTGCGTACAACCTTGCGAAATAGGGGGCAAGTCATCTCTCCTCCTCAATAATCCACAGTTTGAAAGGGCGTAGCTCTCGCAGTCTCAGTACTGCAGCTTCCATCTCCGATACGTCGGATTCCATCGGGGTGTCCGGGTAGAACTCTGTTCTTATGCGGGTGTCAAAGTATCGGGCCCAATATTCGTCCTCACCAAAATCTAGGACCATGATGAGCCACTCGTCTATTATGTCTTCGTTACGCATCGGGTACGCCAGGATGACTCTCTTGTCGTTCTGTTGCACACGACAGGCAGGGGGTAGGGAGAAAGCTAGGCCGACCGGGGGTTGACAGGGTTGAGGTAGCAAGGGGTGGACATTGAAATTGTGTCAGTCCGAGTCCCTCACAGAAGCAAGAAGGGGAAAGAAGCTTGATTTCAATGTAGGGAACTACACACATTACAAAGGTACTATATATACTGGGGAAAGGGGGCTGTGTAGGGGATGAGTCATAAAAAGGGGAATGAGGCTATGCGCACTGAGTTGCGCAGAATAGGGGAGGCAGTATAGGGAAAAGGGGATACCAAATACAGAAGGTAGCAGCAAGGGACGGATAAGGGGAAAATGACAAGAGAAATGCTTAGCATGGGCTTGGCTGGCCGTGGAGGGGCCTGGATTAGTCCCGATTAGGGTAGATTACTTGATGGGAGCTGTCAGAGGGATTATTGCTGATCCGCCTCCATCACAAATTGCAAAGTGTGGGAAAAGGTCGAGGAACGTGGGCGTGGGCACGTGGCGGCGCTTATCGGGAGCTCATAGGTGTCGGCGCATGGTCGCAGGTGACTCCAAAGGTCGCGGAGGGTCACGTGGTTCCATACTCGGCCCTCGTAACTAGTCCCTAGCACGTTGTGGATTCAGTGATGGCGGCTTACGTAACGGATCCTGACAGTGTGAGCCAGGGTGAGAGTGAAGATGATTGTGAGAGTGACAGAGTAAATGGGGTGGGTGAGGGTGAGTAAGAGTGTTCATGAAGGTGAAGGTGAGGGGTGAAGGTGACTGAGAGTGGGGTTCAGGCTTCTTTTCTTATGACTGTAATGGTCCCTTGTCCTTCACAGGTGTAATACTTTCTATCCCTCAAATGAACTGGACTCAATGGTATATTGAGCTAGTAGTTCTATGTAGAGGGATCCACCCCTCTGTACAGTTGTGACACAGTATATATATGTGAGTGGCCTGTCAGGACCCATTCATTTTCCCTTACCCAAGCAGACTCTACTGACACTTATGAACCTCCCAACAGCCTTCTACAACCTTGCGAGCCCCTTTACACACTTCTGGAACCTGCAGTCCCCTTCCAGAAGCCTCTCCGACCTTCCCTGCTCTTACATGACACTCACAACCACCAGGCTGTACTTGCAATGCCCTTCCCTAACACACCTTATGCATACCTACCACCTGAACCCCATTGCACATCTGTTATGGATCTGGTACTGGGTGCAGTCAGAAATGAGTCACTGAGAATCAGGATGACTCAGACAGGTCCTCAATTCCTTATGCAGTTGGCCTACAGGACTAGTAGACCCTCCAGTTCCATACCTTCCTGCTAACAGTATTGAAACCAACACTGCTAGCAAGGCATTGCTTTGGGCAGATATTATTATTAGTTAGTAACCTAAGTCACAACATCCCATGGGCTTAGCCATTGACCCCCATAGTCTGCCTCAACCTGGTATCACTCCACAGGTTGATACTATGGCTCAATGACTGACCACTCCATAGGTATTGTACGCTTAAGCCAAATCAATGTAGATAGGTCAAAATAGGTCAAAATAGATCAGTAAATATGCAGCTAACCAGACACGGGAAAAACAAGCTACAGAGTTCATGGGATTCTCCTGGTCTTGTAGACCATTCTACCTCTATAAACCTCCACCTAATTCTCAGTACTTGGCTAGCTATTCACTACTTACTCTGATGAATACACTGGTACATTGTACAGTAGAACAGCTTGTACCCTATACCAAGATATCTGTAACTTGCTCAATACTTACCACGCCGAGGGAGTCGGCATAGGGCGGCTCAATCAAAGCCTGGGTACCCTTGGGTACCCAGATCACTTGACCAGACTAAGTCCTTAGTCAGCAATTACTAGATTTAGTTCAACTAGATTTAGTCCTTAGTTTAACTAAATTTGTCCTTAGCTCCTTGCTGGGCTAGACATAGGCTTAATCCTCTTGGGGGATGGTGTAATCGATAAGTGGGTATGTAATTATGCCTGTAACGTGAGGTTCTGTCAGCTATTTATACTCAAATTTGCATATCTACTACATTTGGAAAGATTCAACATAGCTCCTTAACTAGTAATCCTAACATACCATTTAAGGACTCTAAATTAAGGAGAATTTGGTAGGTTTACATATCAGGCAGGTGTCACAACCCAACACACCCCACTATGGGCCGCCCGACACACCCGCACACACCACGACTACTCCCAATGTAATTCCGCCGCCCGACTGCTGTCCCAAATCGACAATCAGCAATACCATGTGTGGGTCGAAATTCCAACATACTACGCATGCTTTGCCATTGTTCAGCTGACATCGGGAAACTTGGGAAACAAGTGGAGTCAGTTTAGGACTTGCAGGGTGGTCACCCGACCAACAACCTTCGGGTCCCCAGACCCCGGCCTCTGTGTCCGCTTCGTTAGGGATGATGCTCGGACCAGGTTTGGTTTCCTCAGGGAGCTCCAACCCCTTGGTCCCAGTAACCCTGTATCCTCCCGCTCCACCCACAATGCCTCCAAGCCCTACTCCACTACCTCGACCCTCAGTCCCTGCTCTTGTGTTGAGAAATACACTTACACCAGTACTACCCCCACTATCCCTACTCACAACTAACTACTCTGGAGTGCTACCAGTGCTTCCTTTTCCGATACCCAGTGTCAACCCACCATCCTCAGCATGAGGGTCACGATGTCTGCTGCTGCCAACCCCAAGCCTCCCGCCACAGTTGCTGCCATGACCTTTCGAGATTCCAGGGATTCCGCAAGGAATTCCACTGGCGGTACCTCCTGTGGTACCCATCGGAAATCCGCCCACCAGTCTGCCATACTACATCTACTACCTGGCACCTGGAGACGACGGCCCCAAACTCAAGGAGCCCGATGTCTTCACAGGTAAGGACCCAGCATGGCTAACAATGTTCATCTTGCAGTGCATTACATGGTTTCTGGGGAAGCCACGGAAATTCGCTACTGATCGGGATCATGTTCTATTCGCCACGTCGTATCTCCGAGATCAAGCGAATACCTGGTGGATGCCATACCTTGTCCAGCAACCGCCCCCCACAATGTTGGACAATTGGGATAACTTCACCATGGAATTATTTCTGGTATTCAGAAACCCCCCCCCACATATGACTTCGAAGAGCGTGTTGCATAATTTGAAGATGCCCAACAATTCCCGCATCACAGAATACATCGTCACCTTCAATTCGCACGCACCCTACACTGGATACAATGACACCGTGCTCGCCAAGGCCTTTTACCAGGGGCTCACCAACTGCATCAAAGACCAATACACGAGTCGAGAGCAGGAGTTCACCGGACTCTGTCAACAAGCTTTGGCCTTCGAGCAGCAGTACTGGCAATGTGAGGAAGAACAAGGCCGCTTTCCGACATCTGTCCAATACAGAAAGTGACCCGGCGACTCATCGTGCGGAAATTTGTCAAACCTGATGAAAGACCGCAATGTGAAACCCACCAACAACCAATCCTCGAACCGCCCTGCGCCCACTCCAGTAACCAACCCCATCATGACATCCGCTCTGGCCAAACCTGCCTCAACCCCTGTAACGAAGCCGAAGGAGGGAAAGATGGAGAAATCCACACCTTGCAGACCATTCTCCACCGGGCCGCTGGACTTTGCTTATATTGCATGGGTCAAGGGCATTTCTCAAATACATGCCTGTTGATCCCCGCTAACTGCAAGTCTGCTGCCCATGCCACCCTCACATTTACCATGACCGCAGCTGAGCCCTTGGCCAGTGACAAGTTGGGAAATGCTCCAGCATCTCAAGGCATGTAGGGAGATTCTTGAGTTGCGATATTGCCATAGATACCAATACTGATACCTGTACCATGGATGAACTCCCCTTATACACGGTTCTGTCATCTATTTCTTCTGCTGCCTTTTTGATTTCCGTTGTTATTCTGCAAATTAGCAATACCCCTGTACCCACACTTGTAGATTGTGGAGCTACCGAATGTTTCGTTTTGCCCGACTTTACACCTTTGAAATTCCATTCAACACTAACCCACCCTATACAACTTAGGCTATTTGACAGGTCCATCGCAGGACTGATCACCCAAGTGACCGACCAACAATTCTGCTTTGAGGACAGCACAATGCACACTGAACATTTCTATGTTACCCAACTCCATTCGGATGTGAAGGTCATACTCGGACTGTCATGGCTTTGGAAACACAACCCAGACATCGATTGACCAACCCTCTCGATACAATTCCGCAATTCCGATACCTGACCGCTGATGATGAAGCCCTTGCCCACTGTGGCCACCGATGCAGCAAGGCCTGCAGGGTCTCATGACCCAACCACTGATGAACTCAGGGTCCTGAAGGAGCTCGCTCCTAAGGACTGGTCAACACTGAGCCCAGGACTACCCACGGGGACCACTGGAAATCCACTGTCAGAGTTGAACCCCACCGCGCCTGATAGCAATTCTGCTATGTCGGGAACTTTGAACTCCACCACATGGGACTGGGCAAACCTACCCGAGGAGCCTTTGCCACCTTTTCCCACTGTTGTTGCTGCTGATAAAACTTTACCCAACACGAATTTACACAGAACAGGGTCACAGGAAAATTCTGCTGCCCTGTTGCCCAAACCAGCACCTATCGAAATTCGAATTTTGGATCCCGCCCACTTCACCAACCATCTAGTGGGTGAGGATATAATTCTGCATGCTGTTTATCATTTTTTCCCTGCACCTGAAGACTCGCTCCAAGCTAATGCTGCACTAATCAATTCTGAACCCCCAGAAGCAAGGGCAAACCTACCACCTCAATACGCAGACTTTACCAATGTCTTCTCCAAGGAAGAGGCCTGCACCCTTCCACCCCACCGAACTTACGATCATGCGATACAACTTGAACCAGACACCAAAGCCCCTTGCGGTCTGCTGTATAACATGTCTGAGCTGGAATTAAAGGTTTTGCATGACTATATTGATGACATGCTCCAGAAGGGATTTATCCACCCTTCTGAATCCCCCATGGGAGCCCCCGTTGTATTTGCAAAAAAGAAGGACAGTTCACTCTGTCTTTGTGTTGACTACCGAGGTTTAAACAGGGTGATGATCAAAAACCGCTACCCAATCCCACTAATAAACAATATGCTCGACTGCTTATGGGGTGCATGGATCTACTCAAAAATCAACCTCCATGCCGGATACAACAACATCCGCATCAAGGACAGTGACAAGTGGAAAACTGCCTTCTGCACCCAATACAGTGCCTTTGAGTACTTGGTGATGCCATTTGGGCTAACCAATGCTCTGGCAATGTTCCAGCGTTTCATGAACGACATCTTCGCCAACATGGTCAACTCCTTCATGGTTGTCTATCTTGATGATATTTTAATTTATTCCGACAACACGATGGTGCATGAGGGTCACATCTGCTGCGTTCTACAGCGGCTCCACGACAATCAAC
Organism: Clavaria fumosa; assembly: GCA_951802425.1. NCBI lineage: Eukaryota > Fungi > Basidiomycota > Agaricomycetes > Agaricales > Clavariaceae > Clavaria > Clavaria fumosa. The sequence goes on along the minus strand of OX637802.1, from coordinate 109,127 downwards.
TTCATGCAAACCCAATGAAATCGAGTTTCCACCTTGATTCCATGGAATATTTGGGTTTTATTGTTTCTCCTAGTGGAATTTCTATGGACTCAACAAAAATTGATGCCATCTTAAACTGGCCATCGCCTACTAATGTTAAAGAAACACAGTCCTTCTTAGGTTTCATGAATTTCTACCAACGATTCATCCATGGCTACTTGAGAATAACCTGACCATTCAATAACCTCATGCAGAAAGGGCTCTGCTTTGACTGGACAACGGATTGCCAAGCGGCATTTGACCACTTGAAGTCGGTATGTACATCTGCTCTGGTCCTTGCACATTACGACCCAGAAAACCCCACTGTCATAGAGACGGACAGGTTGGAATACGCCATAGCAGCAATTTGTTAGGGCCTGTCTCGTCTCAATAGTAGTGCCAGAGATTGACTTGTTGGTGACCTATGCTGGAAACTCGCTAAGACCAATCAACTGTTGAGCACAGTCGAGAATGCTCAGTCCCGGAAGGTCGCGAAGACATCTGAGAAGATGTAAGAGCGAAGGAAGACAAGTATAGAAAGAGAAGACATTGTTTGGAAAGTCACGAAGTTGGTAGATGAAGTGTAAAGTAGGAAATTGACGAGGAGAGAAATGAGTAATGCTGAAAGGGTTGCGAAGTCGACCGACGAAGCATGAAGAAAGGAATAGACAAGGTGGGAGAAACTGATAATGCTGAGAAGGTCGAGAGATCGACCGACGAGGTGTAAGAGAGGAAAAGACGAGGTGAAGGAAAAAGGACAATGCTAGGAGGGTCACGGGTAGTCATGACGAGGTTAGGAAGTGTGTCGGTGAAGGCAATAACTTTGCCAACCGACGGGAGAACCTGTAGGGTTCAAAAGATCAGTACCAAGACGAAATGAAGAGAATACTTAGGCGCGTGAGTTTATACAAGCACAGAGGATGAATCAGAGTGAAGCAGGAGTGTCTTGGCAATATTGAGGTCACCAAGTGAGACAAGACCTATCAATCGTGGTGGTTCCAAGCTCAAAGGGCATAATAGCCTCAAGCTTAAACCAATGTGCGTCAATATCAAGTCTAGAGTACCATAAGTACATGCAAGACCTTATATACATACGTACAGAGAGTATAATAGAAAAGGAAAAGTACAGAAGTTGCCAGGTGATGAGACTATAGTAGTACGGGGTATGTTTAGTCATAAAGTGACTAGGCGCATGCTCTACTAAGGTCACGAGGGGTTAGGTATGCATAGGTAAGGTCGCGAAGATGACCTGTCATGGGTCGCGACCTAGTTAAATAAGTATATATGTTGCTGTAACTACGGAGGGATTCTCGGATCATAAGTAACATAGTTATAGGCAACTGAGAAGAAGAAGGGATGCATATTTGAAGTAATAATAAAGCTGACCATTGGTGGCGCATTTGAGTGTTAAGGTTGCGAGGTCATAAGAGTGGTCACATGGGTGACGTTAGTGACACAGGTGACGCAGGTGACTTTGGGTGGGAAGTCACATGGGTAATGCATGTAACGCAGGTAATGGCCATAACACTGTTATCGTATTGGCGCTGGTGGTAGCGCCAGGGGTGCTGTGCCAAGTCATGTGCTGGTGGAAGTAGACATGCAACGACATGTTGTGCATAAGATTAGTGGGTCCGGGCGGAGTATACATGTAGAGTGAAGTAGTAGGAAGTGTCGCGAGTACAGCATGGTGGTCGCGAGTGTCATGTGAGTGCGGGGGAGGTTGGAGAGGCTTCTGGAAGGAGACAGCGGGTTCTGGAAGTATGTAGAAGGGCTCGTGAGGTTGTAGAGGGTCGTCGGGAGGCTTGTAGATGTTGGTAGAGTCGGCTTGGTTAGAGGAAAAATGAATGGGTCCTGACATTACCCCCCCTTCAAGCCTCAAGCCCTGCAAGAGTGGAGGTCACGTGATGATTAGTCAGCGCGATGTTTGTTGATCAAGTCACGACACCCAAAAAATTTTTCTAAGTCCAACCACCATGGTGTCCTCTTTCATCAAACAGCACGAGCCTGAAACCGGCAAGAACCAAAATGAGGTTGCATGCGAAATGCAGATTTACAATGCAATGGAGCCTGGGATCGACTTGGGGATCCTAGAAGACACGCTGGCCCATCAAAAGGCCGAACAGGCGCAATGTGTGCATTCTCGAGAAGAAGTCGCGAGGCACAAAAGGAGGAGCAAGGTTGCGAGTCCCAACAAGGCAAGGGATGTCGTCGTAGGCCCTAGTGGGTCAATGGAGAACGTTACAGGCGGGACTGACCCCTCTCCCGTAGACTTCTTGAAATTATGGAAGAAAATCAGGTCAGCAAAAGAGAACAAGGACTGGAATGAGGTAGAGTGTGAGGTGCGTAGTAATAATTCTCATTCCAATTCCTCTCTAATGGTTGTGTTACAGGATTGCGACAATTGCGTTGCGAAGAGCCGGCAGTGCGAGTGCAGTGCTGCCAGTAGATGTCGTCAGTGCGTGGAGGACCACGGAAAATGTTCGTGGGTCCAAGATTTTCGTTGGTGGCACATCAAGGCTCAGTTTGGGTGGGATGACATGCAGGTGGACGAGGTGTTGAAGCGCATTGACGGACCGGAAACGGTGGGCATGGGGGCGCCCAAGGTTGCAAGCCGAGTGGGGAGAAAACTTCCCACCCTATCGATTCCGGAGACCCTGACACAAACAGGGCACGGAAAACGAGTGAGGGTAAGGTTGTGGTCGCCGATGCCGGGTCCTTCAATGTCGAGGAGGTGAGTTGCGGACGTACCAGAAACAGAGACGGAGGCAGAGGAAGACATGCCGGTGCGTCTAACAAATGTCGTGAAAGTTTGTGCGGAGAAGGCATGGATTCTGACAATCCCGGGAGAGAAGGGGCGGTTGCTTCGGAAGGTGATGGACTGTGAGGAAGAAGTCAAGATCCTTCAAGGGTGGTTGGACATAAGGGCGACGAAGGAGCACTGGTTGGAAGGAAGGCTGAAGAAGAGTGAGGAGGAGGTGAAGAGATTGAAGCAGGTCACGACGATGGCACGGACGAAGGCGGTGACCTCTTCACAAGAGTCCGGAACAAGGGAGGAGATGGAGAGGGAACTCGCGACGTTGAGGCAGCAGGTCGCGGAACCCTCGAGGAAGATGTTGTGGGTGGAAAGGTCCAACAGGGAGGGAGAGTTAGAGGGAGAGTTGGTGGTGGTAAAACACAAGTTGGAGGAGGCGCGGAAAAGCGCAAAAGGTGAGTTTTAGTGTTTCTTTACTGATTCATGGTTTTACTGAACTCACGGGTTCATAGGGAAAGGCAAGGAGTGCGGGAGAAATCATCGAAGGTGCCCACATCCAAAATTGTGGATGCGGAAGTCACGGAATTGACAGTGCAGGCGGAGGGGGCGGAGAGGGAGTTTGAGGCACTCCACAGGGAGTGGGAAGGTAAGTAATCATTTGGTTTTACTGCATTACAAATTGATTTCCTTTGTTTACTCAGACCAGGAAACCAAGTTGAGAGAGGCACGCCGTGAGGTGAAGGAATTGGAGAAGGAAAAGGAGGGTAATTCAATGATCACAAGTGTGGAATGAATTAATTTCGCGTTTCTTAGGGTTAATTGTGACTAACAGCATAGTCCTTGTGCAGATGGAGTATCTGCGCTTTCTTTCACTGCAAGCTAACCACTCAAGCTAGTCTTTTGAAATTTTGTGTGCCTATATCTACCCCTCTAATCCTCAATCTCCATGGTTTACATTTTCCCAAAACCTATTTCACAATGCATGCCAGAGCTGCTGACCAAACCAGTCAAAATTCTCCCATTTATCAAAACCAACCATAGGATTCCAAAACAAATGGAATTCTATACTGGGCCATCCCATACCTATCATATTCCATCCCTCTCTCTCCCCTCCCATCACCCACAAAGCAACAATTCCAGCATACAGTCAGAATCGAGTTCTCACAGTCCTCACACAGTTTGTACTTAGTGGCACCCTGACAAGGACCCCACATGAAATATTCCCAAATAAAAAAATCCCCCCTTTTAGTTCTCACTATGTCTTTGATGATGTTTACTCTCATTTGGTGCTTTCCCTCAAAACTTTTTTTTCACCCCAAAATTCATTTAGGGTTCCTGGGGGTCTTCCAGCAAAAATTGAAATATAGTAGCTGTGAAGTAGTTATTAGTGCCATTTAGAAGAACATATGCAGCTGACTGATGGCTGCATATATGTTGATGTTGTCACATCATGAAGTGGGTCACATGGTGATGCTTGTGACCATGAGTAATGCTAGTAATGTGAATAAGACTAATGTATCTATGTGGCATGTCATGTGCCAGATGAAGGGATTGTGCCATGGTACATCATATATAATATCATACATAATATTGGAGGCTGCTGGTGTGCCATTATTGTTGTTAGCTGCTGGTGCATCATCATCATCAGCTGCTGCTGCTGTCATCAGTCATTGTTGTTGGCTGCTGGTGCATTGTTGTTGTCATTGTTGGCTTCTAGTGTGCCATTGTTGGCTTCTAGTGTGTCATTGTCATTGGTCATCATCATTGGCTGCTGGTGTGTCATTGTCATCATCAGCCACTGCTGCCATCATTAGTCATCATTGGTGTTAAGGCCTGTCCTGTCTCATAAATAACACTGAAGGTTGATTTGATGGTGACCAGTCCTGTAAACTCACTGTTGGAATTCCGGTTGTTGGTGAGTCCAGATATGATGAGACGACGCTCGAGATTAGCAGGGAACCTGGTATAAACACAAGGGAATCCAATCTACTGCCCTAGGCCTGTATAGCTACATTAAAAGTCTGACTAGGCTATGTGCAGCGAGGGGTGTTTTCACCCAAATCCAATACTCCCCCATGAATGCATCCCCGAGCCATCTGATTAAAATGTGTAAGGTCCGCCATGTGTAGCCAACATCGCCTGCAGGCCGTCATCACCTTTCAACTTCCCCTTCGCACCTCCCCCATGCTTGTAGCAGGCCTTCGTAAGGTGTCCCTCCGACCCACATTTATTGCATTCAACATCATTTGGAACATCGCATTCTGACCTTAGGTGGTCTGCCTCGCCACACTGCCAGCATTTGCGTGTTTTCAGCGGATTCCGGGGGGGGACGACGGCCGCTAGTGCCGTGTTTGCAGGCATGGCCCCTCCGATCGCATGGCGCGCCTCCTCGTTCAGAATGCAGGTGATGACATGCTCGACATCGAGCTCTTTCCCTGCAGTAGCGTCTATTGAAGCCACAAAGTAGTTGTATTCCGTCCCAAGCCCCATAGTTAGCACCACAATGAGATCTTCGCTTGTGACAGACCCTCCCGAATCCTCTAAATCGAATGCCATGCTTTTGACGTGACTGGTCCATGCAGTTATCGACTCCTCGGGCTCTTTGGCCGCCATTAAAAACTTCTGCCATTTCGCAAGATGCGTTGCCAACCCGCGACTGCGATGGGTCGTTGCGAGGCTGCCCCAGATTGCCATCGGATCCCGCTCGCGCATGTATACCAGCTGTGACGTCTCGACTCATGCTATCATCCTTGCCCTTGCCTCCCCCATCTTCTTCACAGTTCTCTTTGCAACCGCCCTAGCCTTCTCGGCTACAGTCTGCTCGATGGACTTCCCTTCATCATCTACCTCCATAATGACCTGGTCCCATAGCCCCCTTTCAATCAGCTCAGCCTCCATGTGCAATGACCATTTGACATAATTGGAGTCATTGAGCAGTGGGAACCGGTGGTGATGGTTTTCGTTGTTGGGCATCATGTGAGTGTAAAAAGAACGTAATCCGTGCTCAGCATGATGAATCCGACCAGTAAGGACTGTGGTAGGTTATGCTGGGTGTTTATGTTGGAATTCCAGTTGTCGGTGAGTCCAGATATGACGAGACGACCCTCGAGATTAGCAGGGAACCCAGTATAAACACCAGGGAATCCAATCTACTGCCCTAGGCCTGTATAGCTACATTAAAAGTCTGACTAGGCTATGTGTGGCAAGGGGTGTTTTCACCCAAATCCAATACTCACTAAGACTAATCAACTGTTGTGGCATTACATATCAGGTAAGATCATAATTATATCCCATGTCCTCATTGAGATATTCCTTCTTGAAGGTTTTACATATTCCAAAAATAATCAAAATGAGTCATGATGACTCATTTCTTGAGTCGCAGTCATTGGGGATTGTTGGGAAGGACCCCACAATCACCCCCAATCACTTCTATGACATTCCACAACTTTCTGCAATGTTCCTGGCCTTGATTGCATCATTATCTTGTTGATACTTCCTCTGCTTCCTCTTATCTCCCCCAGACTAGTCATAATTAAGTGTACTAGCTCTATTTAGCATGTGTTTCAGCTGTATTCTATGCCAGATACATGCTAGTAATACTCTAGTACAAAGGGAGATGAGGGGAAGGCCAAGGGACTGCACATAAAGGTTGTGGGCACACAGTCCACTCATAAGGATGACCAGTCCATATTTGGTAGTGCGGCAGTGTTGGCCATCACTGCTGATTGCTGCCCCCACCACCATGGGAACTGGGCCGAACTGCCAGCCCTCAATCGCTTGATTGGGGTCTGATCATGATTGGGACTGCCCCACAATGCCAGAGTGGTGCCAAACTCACACCAGCACATTCACAACCCTGTAGCTCAGCCGCAAAAGCTCCGCACCGCTTGTAAACTCGCGGATATGGCCTTATGGACCTTCTCGACACTTTTGTCTGTTCAGCATTTCCCACTTAGAGCCTCCCTTTAGTGCTACTTTATTAATACTGGGATGTAGCCTAAACAGTAGTAAAACCAGCTTGAGGGAGTAAATAACAGTTATTTCCTTCTGCCTTTATGCATATAAGAGTAACAAGGCAGTGGAAATTCAATGGTAAAGACCATTTGTTTGTGTGGTTCTTTTTTCCTACTGTAGAGCCATTTCTTTCTGTCCTAGTACCACTTTCCATAGCTTAAGTCATTGGGAGTAAGTCTACATGGGTAAGTAGTACAGAATAGGCAGAGGACTAAGAGAGAGCATAGGGAATGATTGAAGAGATGCATAAGGTGCTGAACTGCTTGTTCAAGGGCTAGGCACTATAGACCATTAAGTACCCTAACAGACACTAGGTGGCAAGGACATCAGACATGAGCAGGGAGGTTTCATGATTATCTGCATTTTATGGGCCACTGGGCCATAGACTGACAAGGAGTCGGATTCCCAGGGATGGCCCAACCATGTCTGGCAGGAAACCATGCAGCCATGGCTCAGTCATTCCATTCCACCAGTCAGATGTTCATTGCAATTCCATACAACACCAAACAACCAGATCCTCAGAGGGAATTTGGATAAATTGGCTCAGTCATCCCATATTTGGAGGCTACATCCAGAAAAGACAAGTTGTTGGTTCCTCATCAGTGATGCATGCTGGCGCCTCATTGACAACCACAGTCAATAAGTCACTATGAAACACACCTTGCAAGCCAGTCGCTATGGTCCACAGCAGGCACCCAGCAATGACACCCCCCCTCAATGTGTGCATGGTTGCCTGATTGTGAACTCAAGAAGCACAGTGGGGGACCTAACACTTAGGAAACATCTGCATGAGACCTACATGAAGGGGAACCCCATCATGCAACACATCCAAAACATGCATGAGTTTGCACTCAAGGTTGTTGTTGCTGTCAACAGGATCAGATAAGATGATGAATTGACCTTGATCAAGACATCTTCCCAGCAGCACTGTTAGTCTAGATGCTCCTGCTATCATCAGCAACCACCGCAGGCTCGCGAGGGGAGGCGCAGGCGCACGGGGGGGGTGCACGTGGGAGGAGCAGGCACGAGGCGCAGGTGCGCAGGGGAGGCGCAGGCGCACATACCCTCACAGGCGTGCAGGCTCTCACAGGTGCACAGGCTCTCACAGGCGAGGCGCAGGTGCGCAGGGGAGGCGCAGGCGCACATACCCTCACAGGCGTGCAGGCTCTCACAGGTGCACAGGCTCTCACAGGCGAGGCGCAGGCACGCAGGGGAGGCGCAGGCACACATACCCTCACAGGCGCACAGGCTCTCACAGGCGTCGTGCAAGCGTGCAGGCTCTCACAGAAGCATCATCTCCTTGTCCTGAGGGCCTTCTGCCTTCCAGATCTTGAAGCAGGATGAAACTAACAGGTTTGTGAGCATGTGACCTTGGATGTCAACAAGTGAATGTGGGGCTAGCAACAAGTCCAGGTAAGCTCATGACCTTGAATGCCCTTGATGCCCCCAAGCATGTTGCGAGGATTGGCTAGACCCCATCACAGGGCATGCTATTGGGTTGATCTAGCAAGTCAAAGCAGAATGCACCATTCTAGTGAGTTGAAGTGCTCACCTTTTCAAGGAGTCTTCAAACATCACCAATCCGAAACGTTTTGAGTGGCCTGTGTTGCGATCCACCATAACAGTGGCATTGACAACTTTTCCATAAGCAGAAAAGAATTCATGCATGGATTCTGACATCGTGTTGGATGACAGACTGCCGACGAAGTACTGCACACTTCTGAGATGCTCATTTTGGGGTATGGTGTTGACATTGTGTTGGATGACAGACCGCTGACAAAGTACTGCACACTTCTGAGATGCTCATTTTGGGTTAAGGCCATATGAAAATAAGACGAAGTGACTGGGATGCAAAGGAGGCAGGAAACTACAGAGGAGATGGATACAATGTCCAACAAAGCTTGAAGGCAGGATGCACTAGAATCACAAGGGCAACAAGACTGAGGAACTTAAAGAAAGGCAGAGTGCATCAGAGTCATGAGAGCAGCAAAGAGCCTGAGCACACCAATGAAGAGGAGCAAGAAGGGCAACTCCAAAGGGTCTAGCAACTCCATAACAGAGTGTCTGTCATGTAGATTCATGGGAGGGACAAAAACTGAACACCAAGCTAATACTCAGAGTAACCTCTATCTGCTATTAGAACTGCCATTAGAGATGGGGTGTGTGGCATGGACAGAATATTTCAGCAGGCCTGGCTACATGAAGGTGGAGGCTGCCAACCTGGATAAATGCAGAGGCAGCTTGAGCTGCAGATCCAGGCAGCTGGGGCGCAGAGGCAGCACAAACTGGAAATCTGTTAGGGCCTGTCCCATCTCATAAATAGCACCATAAGTCAATTTGTTGGTGACCAATCCTGAAAACTCACTAAGACCAATCAACTGTTGAGCACAATTGAGAATACTCAGTCCCAGAAGGTTGCGAAGACATCTGATGAAGTGTACAAACAGAAAAAGACAAGTTGGAAGAGGGGAGGCATTGCTGGAAAGGTTGCGGAGTTGGTAGACAAAGTGTAAAGAGGGAAAAAGATGAGTTGAGAGAGGGAAGATGTTGCTGAGAAGGTTGGGAAGTCAACCAACAAAGTGTAGAAAGAGAGATAGATGAGTTGGGAGAAACAGATATTGCTGAGAAGGAAGGTCGTGAAGTTGACTTATGAAGTGTAAAGAAGAAAATAGATGAGATGGGAGAAAGAGATGTTGTCAAAAGGGTCACAAGTGGTTGCAATGATGTCAAGAAGTAAATCAGTGAAGGCAATGACTTTGCCAGCTGATGAGAGAACTTGTAGGGTTCGAAGAATCAGTACCAAGATGAAGTACAGGAAATACTTAGGTGCGTGAGTTGTACAAGCACAGAGGATGAGTTTAGAGGAAAGCAGAGTGTGTCTTGGTGTTGTCAAGGTCACCAAGTGAGACAAGACCTATCATTTGCAGTGGTCCCAAGCTCAAAGGGTGTAATAGCCTCAAGCTTAAACCAAAGTGTGTCAATATCAAGTCTACAGTACCATATGTACATGTGAGACTTATATATGTGTGTACAGAGAGTGTAACTAATCAGGAAAAGTACAGAGGTCACCAGGCAACAAGACTATAGTAGTATGGGGTATGTTTAATTGTAAAGTGACTAGGCACATGTTCTACTAAGGTTGCGAGGGGTTAGAAATGCATAAGTAAGGTCACAAAGATGACCTGTCATGGGTTGCGACCTGGTTAAATAATCATATATATAGCTATAACTATGGGGGGATCCTCGGATCATAACTATCATAGTTATAGATTACTGGGGGCAAGAAGGAGAGCATATTTGAAAGGTAAATGCAGCTGACTGTTGGTGGTGCATTTGGGTGTTAAGGTTGCAGTGTCATGAGGTGGGTCACATGGATGATGCTAGTGATGCAGGTGACCTTGGGTGGGGGTCATGTGAGTAATGCTGGTAACACGAGTAACACTGGTGGTGTCATAGTGCTGGTAGTGTCAGTAGCATCAGTGATACTGGTAGCGCCAGTGACACTGGTAACATATTAGTGCTGGTAGTGGTAGTGCCAGGGGTGCCATGCAGCAAGTCATGTGCTGGCTGAAGAGGATGTGCAACAGTGTGTTGTGCATCAAGATGGTGGGTCTGGGTGAAGTATATGCATGGGGTGAGGTGGAGAGAGGCATCGTGAGTATGGCATGGTGGTTGTGAGTGTCATGTGAATGTGGGGTAGGTTGGAGAGGCTCCTGGAAGGGGATGGCAGGTTCCAGAAGTGTGTAGAGGTGCTTGTGAGGTTGTAGAGGGCCATTGGGAGGTTCGTAGGTGTTGGTAGAGTTGGCTTGGGCAAAGTAAAAATGAATGGGTCCTGACAAAATCCAGGCAACTGAGGTGTTAGAGTGATTAGCCACAGCTGCAGGAGCACTGGACTGAGGCATACAGTGGGCCAAGGCAGGAGGACCAGGCAGAAATGCCAAGTTTCCACTTCTGGTCCTCCCCTCACTATGCAAAACTGTGCAGTGGGGAGCAGCAGAGCTGAGGCTCTGGTGCAAGTCTGTGGAAATGGGGAAGCAGCACCCATGTGAGGGGCCTGAGGGACAGGTTAAATTAGCAATGATATTTATTGAATTACATGAGACCATTCATGTACAGGAGTTGAGGGGCCACAGCCACAGAAGGGCAAAGTGAGGAGCAGTGGCCATGTTCTGGGGCTGAGGAGCAGCATCTGAATGCAGGATCTCAGGGACCCAGCCACAGCTGCATGTGAGTCCACAGAGAGGGAAGAAGCCTCAAGTGCATGGCATCCCCACACAGGAGCCAGGGACTGTGGCTGCAGCCAGGCACAATATCACAGCAACAGATGCTCACACAGAGAGAAAGCAGCACCCAGCTTGGGTGAGGGACCACAGCTGCAGCTGGACACAAGTCCACAGAGTGGGAGCTGCATCTGAGCATAGGAGCTGAGGGACCACAGCCCCAGCCAGGTGCAAGACCACAGAGAGAGTGGCATCTGCACATGGGAGCCAAGGGAGAGGGGAGCCAAGGGAGAGGGGAGCTGAGGGGGCAACCCATGGCTGCAGCTGGGCAGAGGACTCAAGGGGCTGCAGCTGACACTGGGCACAAGTCTGTGAAGCTGAGGCTGGGCATAAGCCCACAACATGGGGAACATCAGCTGAAGGAGTGTAGCAACAGCTGCACACAAGTCTGGCCAAGAGGGTCAGATGGAGTCATGTATATGATGTAGAGACCCAGGCACAGGACCTGAGGGGCAACAGCTGGGCTGAGCACTCGGGCCAGGTGCTAGGCCACAGATCCATAGCTGGACCCACAGAGTGGTGGGGGGGGGGGCAGCACTTGAGCACAGGAGCTGAAAGACCACAGTTGCAGCCAGGCACAAGTGTGGGAGGTGACGTCCATGCATGGGAGCAGAGCCTGCTGGCCAGGAGGACCAATGGTGGGCATATGCAATGCCTGCTGGCCAACAGGGTTGGTGGGGACACATGCAATTTGAGAGATCCCAGCACAGGACCTGAGGGGCCACAGCTGAGGCTGGGCACAATCCCACAGAGTGGGGAGCAGCATCTGCATGCAGAGCTGAACCACAGCTGCAGCAGGCACAAGACCCTAGAGTGGGGGCAGGGCCTGCTGGCCAAGAGGAACAACAGCAGGCTCATGCAGTGCCTGCTGGCCAGGAGGAACAACAGCAGGCTCACACAGTGCCTGCTGGCCAAGAGGATTGGCAAAACAGGTGCCCAAGCACCTGACAGGAATGATAGTGGGGCCTAGCACCATACATCAGACTCAGACAATGGAGGGTCGAGGTCCAGAGCCCCCTGTATCTACCTCTGGGTTCACTGGACCATCTGAACCTGGACCCAGCAAATAGACAAAGGTGGTACTCAACTGCACACAGGATCTTGCCAGGGGCTGGCATGGCAGAGAGAACTGGAGGGCATGACTGAGAGGAAGGAGGAGGGAATAGAAGGCAAGGGTCTTTCCAGAGCTGTAGGTATCTTGGAGGCCCCAGGGCCATCCTAAGACACCCTGTGTGACACCCTGCCTGGAGGACCACGGCAGGGCCCAGCAGGATGTAGACACAGACACAAAATTGGCTGCTCCAGTACCCCCTCCTTCAGAGGGGGATCAAAATAAGCAAATCCAGAGGGACCAGGGTTTGAAGTCCCAAGAGGACTGTGCCTGAGGGATGGAGTCACAAGGAGCCACCTCACATTTCATCAATATATTCACATGAATCTGCCATGGAGGTCATATGCAGGTCATATGCTTTTGGTACTTGTGTATGTCCCTTTCCCAATTCCCTGATGCCACTAAGGCTATTATTGGGTTGGAGGTATCTTGACATTCACTGCCATTGCATGGTAAGGGCAATTGATAATATTGGTGCACTGTAAGGGTCAACCATAGGGGTGAAGGGGTTTCCTTGTATACTTAGCTAACCAGCCACATCTATCCCACTACTGTCACCATGACTGCATGACTACTGCTATAAACAGGGTTCTAATGCACTTGTGACTCAGGGATCTCTGGTCTCAACAAACCAATCTTACATGGACAGAGGCCATAAGGCCATAGATAAAATAAGCCAAGTGAATAGCATGGGTCTATGTTAATCACATGACTCCCAGACAGAAGAACAAGACAAGCAGCATAGAGTGGATAGCACATGGCAAGGAAGGGGAGGAGGCAGAACTGCATTGTGCTGGACTACCTGGGGAAGGGAAAAAAGAACAGGGTCTGGAGGTGGGTTGCTATGAGCAGCATGGACATAGCCTAGGCACTGTATGGCACACATAAGCAATGGCTGATGAACATGAGCAGCCCACTCACCTCATTGGTGCTACACCACATGGCTTGCCTCACTTGCACCTCCTCACTTGTGCCACCTGCCTTACTCACCTTGCCTGTGCCACCCACCCACTCCACTCACACTGTCCACCCCTCCATCCTACTTACACCACCTGTGCTACTCACTCTTAGCATGCCAAACCTAGGTCCTACATACCTACCAAGATCCAATGTGATGCAGGCTGGGACATCATACAGATACAGGTAAGCCATGCCAGGAGGACCAGGACACCCACATCTCTCATAATGTACAAAGTAAGTTGACTCAATGTGTACCTCAAGGTGGGTGTCCAGGACTGCCATGCCCACATGACACACAAAGTTGACTAGATGTGAATGTCAAAGTTGGTGTCCTGGATGCCCCATCTCACAGAGTCAATTAAGTTATGAGTTGAGTTTGTGTCAAAGCTTGAAAGCATGTGTATCAAAGTGTGTGGCCCACAGCTATCAACACATGGGGGAGACACAATTGCTGAATGAAGAGAATGGGGAAGAGACAGGAGAGCAGACAATCATACAAGGGCAATGGTATGCTGGTACATGGGTGACTATCTGATGATGCTACAGGGGCAACAGGGAGCACCTCAGATGGATGAGGGCTTGAATGGATGCTAGATGGAATGGAAGAAGAAGGCCCTTAGTTGGTAGTGGAGACAGGAAGGCATAACAATGTCATCCATGTGGACAAGAAATACTGCTGAAATGTGGAAAGAAAATTGTATTTCTTAAGGTCCATGGCAGATTCATGTGAATATACAATATGGGTGAAGGATGATCAGCAGGGGATGCACATGGGTCGATGATCTGAGGTGTTGTTGAAGGGATTTTTATTGTTTTTTAATGTTTTTCATAATTTTTTAGTTGTGTTTAATGGTTTTTAATAGTTTTTAATGATTTTAGAGTGCATACACAAGGTTCGGGAGGTGTTGTTGAAGGGATTTTTATTGTTTTTTAATGTTTTTCATAATTTTTTAGTTGTGTTTAATGGTTTTTAATAGTTTTTAATGATTTTAGAGTGCATACACAAGGTTCGGGAGGTGTTGTTGAAGGGATTTTTATTGTTTTTTAATGTTTTTCATAATTTTTTAGTTGTGTTTAATGGTTTTTAATAGTTTTTAATGATTTAGGTTAGTTAGGTTAGTTAGGCTAACAGCATAGTCCTTGTGCAGATGGAGTATCTGCGCTTTCTTTCACTGCAAGCTAACCACTCAAGCTAGTCTTTTGAAATTTTGTGTGCCTATATCTACCCCTCTAATCCTCAATTTCCATGGTTTACATTTTCCCAAAACTCATTTCCCAATGCATGCCAAAGCTGCTGACCAACCCAGTCAAAATTCTCCCGTTTATCAAAACCAACCATAGGATTCCAAAACAAATGCAATGCTATACTGGGCCATCCCATACCTATCATATTCCATCCCTCTCTCTCCCCTCCCATCACCCACAAAGCAACAATTCCACCATACAGTCAGAATCCAGTTCTCACAGTCCTCACACAAGTTTGTACTTGTGGTGGCACCTAATCAAATGGGATCACATTGAAAGATTGAGTATAGTGCATGAATAATATACCCTGACTTTGTTTCAATTACTCTGCCACATCCAGGACTACAGTTGCCTTCCTACAAACCTAAACAGCACAAGTACCGTACAAGTTTGCAGGCCTCACAGCACAAGATCCAACCGTGAAAATCTCTTGAAATTGATCATGGATGCTCTAAATGATGACCACTATCATATAACATGCCAAACAGACCAAACTGTTTTTCTGCGAATGGTCCCTTGTTGCTCCTATCCTAACAGCATAGTCCTTGTGCAGATGGAGTATCTGCGCTTTCTTTCACTGCAAGCTAACCACTCAAGCTAGTCTTTTGAAATTTTGTGTGCCTATATCTACCCCTCTAATCCTCAATTTCCATGGTTTACATTTTCCCAAAACTCATTTCCCAATGCATGCCAAAGCTGCTGACCAACCCAGTCAAAATTCTCCCGTTTATCAAAACCAACCATAGGATTCCAAAACAAATGCAATGCTATACTGGGCCATCCCATACCTATCATATTCCATCCCTCTCTCTCCCCTCCCATCACCCACAAAGCAACAATTCCACCATACAGTCAGAATCCAGTTCTCACAGTCCTCACACAAGTTTGTACTTGTGGTGGCACCTAATCAAATGGGATCACATTGAAAGATTGAGTATAGTGCATGAATAATATACCCTGACTTTGTTTCAATTACTCTGCCACATCCAGGACTACAGTTGCCTTCCTACAAACCTAAACAGCACAAGTACCGTACAAGTTTGCAGGCCTCACAGCACAAGATCCAACCGTGAAAATCTCTTGAAATTGATCATGGATGCTCTAAATGATGACCACTATCATATAACATGCCAAACAGACCAAACTGTTTTTCTGCGAATGGTCCCTTGTTGCTCCTATCCTAACAGCATAGTCCTTGTGCAGATGGAGTATCTGCGCTTTCTTTCACTGCAAGCTAACCACTCAAGCTAGTCTTTTGAAATTTTGTGTGCCTATATCTACCCCTCTAATCCTCAATTTCCATGGTTTACATTTTCCCAAAACTCATTTCCCAATGCATGCCAAAGCTGCTGACCAACCCAGTCAAAATTCTCCCGTTTATCAAAACCAACCATAGGATTCCAAAACAAATGCAATGCTATACTGGGCCATCCCATACCTATCATATTCCATCCCTCTCTCTCCCCTCCCATCACCCACAAAGCAACAATTCCACCATACAGTCAGAATCCAGTTCTCACAGTCCTCACACAAGTTTGTACTTGTGGTGGCACCTAATCAAATGGGATCACATTGAAAGATTGAGTATAGTGCATGAATAATATACCCTGACTTTGTTTCAATTACTCTGCCACATCCAGGACTACAGTTGCCTTCCTACAAACCTAAACAGCACAAGTACCGTACAAGTTTGCAGGCCTCACAGCACAAGATCCAACCGTGAAAATCTCTTGAAATTGATCATGGATGCTCTAAATGATGACCACTATCATATAACATGCCAAACAGACCAAACTGTTTTTCTGCGAATGGTCCCTTGTTGCTCCTATCCTAACAGCATAGTCCTTGTGCAGATGGAGTATCTGCGCTTTCTTTCACTGCAAGCTAACCACTCAAGCTAGTCTTTTGAAATTTTGTGTGCCTATATCTACCCCTCTAATCCTCAATTTCCATGGTTTACATTTTCCCAAAACTCATTTCCCAATGCATGCCAAAGCTGCTGACCAACCCAGTCAAAATTCTCCCGTTTATCAAAACCAACCATAGGATTCCAAAACAAATGCAATGCTATACTGGGCCATCCCATACCTATCATATTCCATCCCTCTCTCTCCCCTCCCATCACCCACAAAGCAACAATTCCACCATACAGTCAGAATCCAGTTCTCACAGTCCTCACACAAGTTTGTACTTGTGGTGGCACCTAATCAAATGGGATCACATTGAAAGATTGAGTATAGTGCATGAATAATATACCCTGACTTTGTTTCAATTACTCTGCCACATCCAGGACTACAGTTGCCTTCCTACAAACCTAAACAGCACAAGTACCGTACAAGTTTGCAGGCCTCACAGCACAAGATCCAACCGTGAAAATCTCTTGAAATTGATCATGGATGCTCTAAATGATGACCACTATCATATAACATGCCAAACAGACCAAACTGTTTTTCTGCGAATGGTCCCTTGTTGCTCCTATCCTAACAGCATAGTCCTTGTGCAGATGGAGTATCTGCGCTTTCTTTCACTGCAAGCTAACCACTCAAGCTAGTCTTTTGAAATTTTGTGTGCCTATATCTACCCCTCTAATCCTCAATTTCCATGGTTTACATTTTCCCAAAACTCATTTCCCAATGCATGCCAAAGCTGCTGACCAACCCAGTCAAAATTCTCCCGTTTATCAAAACCAACCATAGGATTCCAAAACAAATGCAATGCTATACTGGGCCATCCCATACCTATCATATTCCATCCCTCTCTCTCCCCTCCCATCACCCACAAAGCAACAATTCCACCATACAGTCAGAATCCAGTTCTCACAGTCCTCACACAAGTTTGTACTTGTGGTGGCACCTAATCAAATGGGATCACATTGAAAGATTGAGTATAGTGCATGAATAATATACCCTGACTTTGTTTCAATTACTCTGCCACATCCAGGACTACAGTTGCCTTCCTACAAACCTAAACAGCACAAGTACCGTACAAGTTTGCAGGCCTCACAGCACAAGATCCAACCGTGAAAATCTCTTGAAATTGATCATGGATGCTCTAAATGATGACCACTATCATATAACATGCCAAACAGACCAAACTGTTTTTCTGCGAATGGTCCCTTGTTGCTCCTATCCTAACAGCATAGTCCTTGTGCAGATGGAGTATCTGCGCTTTCTTTCACTGCAAGCTAACCACTCAAGCTAGTCTTTTGAAATTTTGTGTGCCTATATCTACCCCTCTAATCCTCAATTTCCATGGTTTACATTTTCCCAAAACTCATTTCCCAATGCATGCCAAAGCTGCTGACCAACCCAGTCAAAATTCTCCCGTTTATCAAAACCAACCATAGGATTCCAAAACAAATGCAATGCTATACTGGGCCATCCCATACCTATCATATTCCATCCCTCTCTCTCCCCTCCCATCACCCACAAAGCAACAATTCCACCATACAGTCAGAATCCAGTTCTCACAGTCCTCACACAAGTTTGTACTTGTGGTGGCACCTAATCAAATGGGATCACATTGAAAGATTGAGTATAGTGCATGAATAATATACCCTGACTTTGTTTCAATTACTCTGCCACATCCAGGACTACAGTTGCCTTCCTACAAACCTAAACAGCACAAGTACCGTACAAGTTTGCAGGCCTCACAGCACAAGATCCAACCGTGAAAATCTCTTGAAATTGATCATGGATGCTCTAAATGATGACCACTATCATATAACATGCCAAACAGACCAAACTGTTTTTCTGCGAATGGTCCCTTGTTGCTCCTATCCTAACAGCATAGTCCTTGTGCAGATGGAGTATCTGCGCTTTCTTTCACTGCAAGCTAACCACTCAAGCTAGTCTTTTGAAATTTTGTGTGCCTATATCTACCCCTCTAATCCTCAATTTCCATGGTTTACATTTTCCCAAAACTCATTTCCCAATGCATGCCAAAGCTGCTGACCAACCCAGTCAAAATTCTCCCGTTTATCAAAACCAACCATAGGATTCCAAAACAAATGCAATGCTATACTGGGCCATCCCATACCTATCATATTCCATCCCTCTCTCTCCCCTCCCATCACCCACAAAGCAACAATTCCACCATACAGTCAGAATCCAGTTCTCACAGTCCTCACACAAGTTTGTACTTGTGGTGGCACCTAATCAAATGGGATCACATTGAAAGATTGAGTATAGTGCATGAATAATATACCCTGACTTTGTTTCAATTACTCTGCCACATCCAGGACTACAGTTGCCTTCCTACAAACCTAAACAGCACAAGTACCGTACAAGTTTGCAGGCCTCACAGCACAAGATCCAACCGTGAAAATCTCTTGAAATTGATCATGGATGCTCTAAATGATGACCACTATCATATAACATGCCAAACAGACCAAACTGTTTTTCTGCGAATGGTCCCTTGTTGCTCCTATCCTAACAGCATAGTCCTTGTGCAGATGGAGTATCTGCGCTTTCTTTCACTGCAAGCTAACCACTCAAGCTAGTCTTTTGAAATTTTGTGTGCCTATATCTACCCCTCTAATCCTCAATTTCCATGGTTTACATTTTCCCAAAACTCATTTCCCAATGCATGCCAAAGCTGCTGACCAACCCAGTCAAAATTCTCCCGTTTATCAAAACCAACCATAGGATTCCAAAACAAATGCAATGCTATACTGGGCCATCCCATACCTATCATATTCCATCCCTCTCTCTCCCCTCCCATCACCCACAAAGCAACAATTCCACCATACAGTCAGAATCCAGTTCTCACAGTCCTCACACAAGTTTGTACTTGTGGTGGCACCTAATCAAATGGGATCACATTGAAAGATTGAGTATAGTGCATGAATAATATACCCTGACTTTGTTTCAATTACTCTGCCACATCCAGGACTACAGTTGCCTTCCTACAAACCTAAACAGCACAAGTACCGTACAAGTTTGCAGGCCTCACAGCACAAGATCCAACCGTGAAAATCTCTTGAAATTGATCATGGATGCTCTAAATGATGACCACTATCATATAACATGCCAAACAGACCAAACTGTTTTTCTGCGAATGGTCCCTTGTTGCTCCTATCCTAACAGCATAGTCCTTGTGCAGATGGAGTATCTGCGCTTTCTTTCACTGCAAGCTAACCACTCAAGCTAGTCTTTTGAAATTTTGTGTGCCTATATCTACCCCTCTAATCCTCAATTTCCATGGTTTACATTTTCCCAAAACTCATTTCCCAATGCATGCCAAAGCTGCTGACCAACCCAGTCAAAATTCTCCCGTTTATCAAAACCAACCATAGGATTCCAAAACAAATGCAATGCTATACTGGGCCATCCCATACCTATCATATTCCATCCCTCTCTCTCCCCTCCCATCACCCACAAAGCAACAATTCCACCATACAGTCAGAATCCAGTTCTCACAGTCCTCACACAAGTTTGTACTTGTGGTGGCACCTAATCAAATGGGATCACATTGAAAGATTGAGTATAGTGCATGAATAATATACCCTGACTTTGTTTCAATTACTCTGCCACATCCAGGACTACAGTTGCCTTCCTACAAACCTAAACAGCACAAGTACCGTACAAGTTTGCAGGCCTCACAGCACAAGATCCAACCGTGAAAATCTCTTGAAATTGATCATGGATGCTCTAAATGATGACCACTATCATATAACATGCCAAACAGACCAAACTGTTTTTCTGCGAATGGTCCCTTGTTGCTCCTATCCTAACAGCATAGTCCTTGTGCAGATGGAGTATCTGCGCTTTCTTTCACTGCAAGCTAACCACTCAAGCTAGTCTTTTGAAATTTTGTGTGCCTATATCTACCCCTCTAATCCTCAATTTCCATGGTTTACATTTTCCCAAAACTCATTTCCCAATGCATGCCAAAGCTGCTGACCAACCCAGTCAAAATTCTCCCGTTTATCAAAACCAACCATAGGATTCCAAAACAAATGCAATGCTATACTGGGCCATCCCATACCTATCATATTCCATCCCTCTCTCTCCCCTCCCATCACCCACAAAGCAACAATTCCACCATACAGTCAGAATCCAGTTCTCACAGTCCTCACACAAGTTTGTACTTGTGGTGGCACCTAATCAAATGGGATCACATTGAAAGATTGAGTATAGTGCATGAATAATATACCCTGACTTTGTTTCAATTACTCTGCCACATCCAGGACTACAGTTGCCTTCCTACAAACCTAAACAGCACAAGTACCGTACAAGTTTGCAGGCCTCACAGCACAAGATCCAACCGTGAAAATCTCTTGAAATTGATCATGGATGCTCTAAATGATGACCACTATCATATAACATGCCAAACAGACCAAACTGTTTTTCTGCGAATGGTCCCTTGTTGCTCCTATCCTAACAGCATAGTCCTTGTGCAGATGGAGTATCTGCGCTTTCTTTCACTGCAAGCTAACCACTCAAGCTAGTCTTTTGAAATTTTGTGTGCCTATATCTACCCCTCTAATCCTCAATTTCCATGGTTTACATTTTCCCAAAACTCATTTCCCAATGCATGCCAAAGCTGCTGACCAACCCAGTCAAAATTCTCCCGTTTATCAAAACCAACCATAGGATTCCAAAACAAATGCAATGCTATACTGGGCCATCCCATACCTATCATATTCCATCCCTCTCTCTCCCCTCCCATCACCCACAAAGCAACAATTCCACCATACAGTCAGAATCCAGTTCTCACAGTCCTCACACAAGTTTGTACTTGTGGTGGCACCTAATCAAATGGGATCACATTGAAAGATTGAGTATAGTGCATGAATAATATACCCTGACTTTGTTTCAATTACTCTGCCACATCCAGGACTACAGTTGCCTTCCTACAAACCTAAACAGCACAAGTACCGTACAAGTTTGCAGGCCTCACAGCACAAGATCCAACCGTGAAAATCTCTTGAAATTGATCATGGATGCTCTAAATGATGACCACTATCATATAACATGCCAAACAGACCAAACTGTTTTTCTGCGAATGGTCCCTTGTTGCTCCTATCCTAACAGCATAGTCCTTGTGCAGATGGAGTATCTGCGCTTTCTTTCACTGCAAGCTAACCACTCAAGCTAGTCTTTTGAAATTTTGTGTGCCTATATCTACCCCTCTAATCCTCAATTTCCATGGTTTACATTTTCCCAAAACTCATTTCCCAATGCATGCCAAAGCTGCTGACCAACCCAGTCAAAATTCTCCCGTTTATCAAAACCAACCATAGGATTCCAAAACAAATGCAATGCTATACTGGGCCATCCCATACCTATCATATTCCATCCCTCTCTCTCCCCTCCCATCACCCACAAAGCAACAATTCCACCATACAGTCAGAATCCAGTTCTCACAGTCCTCACACAAGTTTGTACTTGTGGTGGCACCTAATCAAATGGGATCACATTGAAAGATTGAGTATAGTGCATGAATAATATACCCTGACTTTGTTTCAATTACTCTGCCACATCCAGGACTACAGTTGCCTTCCTACAAACCTAAACAGCACAAGTACCGTACAAGTTTGCAGGCCTCACAGCACAAGATCCAACCGTGAAAATCTCTTGAAATTGATCATGGATGCTCTAAATGATGACCACTATCATATAACATGCCAAACAGACCAAACTGTTTTTCTGCGAATGGTCCCTTGTTGCTCCTATCCTAACAGCATAGTCCTTGTGCAGATGGAGTATCTGCGCTTTCTTTCACTGCAAGCTAACCACTCAAGCTAGTCTTTTGAAATTTTGTGTGCCTATATCTACCCCTCTAATCCTCAATTTCCATGGTTTACATTTTCCCAAAACTCATTTCCCAATGCATGCCAAAGCTGCTGACCAACCCAGTCAAAATTCTCCCGTTTATCAAAACCAACCATAGGATTCCAAAACAAATGCAATGCTATACTGGGCCATCCCATACCTATCATATTCCATCCCTCTCTCTCCCCTCCCATCACCCACAAAGCAACAATTCCACCATACAGTCAGAATCCAGTTCTCACAGTCCTCACACAAGTTTGTACTTGTGGTGGCACCTAATCAAATGGGATCACATTGAAAGATTGAGTATAGTGCATGAATAATATACCCTGACTTTGTTTCAATTACTCTGCCACATCCAGGACTACAGTTGCCTTCCTACAAACCTAAACAGCACAAGTACCGTACAAGTTTGCAGGCCTCACAGCACAAGATCCAACCGTGAAAATCTCTTGAAATTGATCATGGATGCTCTAAATGATGACCACTATCATATAACATGCCAAACAGACCAAACTGTTTTTCTGCGAATGGTCCCTTGTTGCTCCTATCCTAACAGCATAGTCCTTGTGCAGATGGAGTATCTGCGCTTTCTTTCACTGCAAGCTAACCACTCAAGCTAGTCTTTTGAAATTTTGTGTGCCTATATCTACCCCTCTAATCCTCAATTTCCATGGTTTACATTTTCCCAAAACTCATTTCCCAATGCATGCCAAAGCTGCTGACCAACCCAGTCAAAATTCTCCCGTTTATCAAAACCAACCATAGGATTCCAAAACAAATGCAATGCTATACTGGGCCATCCCATACCTATCATATTCCATCCCTCTCTCTCCCCTCCCATCACCCACAAAGCAACAATTCCACCATACAGTCAGAATCCAGTTCTCACAGTCCTCACACAAGTTTGTACTTGTGGTGGCACCTAATCAAATGGGATCACATTGAAAGATTGAGTATAGTGCATGAATAATATACCCTGACTTTGTTTCAATTACTCTGCCACATCCAGGACTACAGTTGCCTTCCTACAAACCTAAACAGCACAAGTACCGTACAAGTTTGCAGGCCTCACAGCACAAGATCCAACCGTGAAAATCTCTTGAAATTGATCATGGATGCTCTAAATGATGACCACTATCATATAACATGCCAAACAGACCAAACTGTTTTTCTGCGAATGGTCCCTTGTTGCTCCTATCCTAACAGCATAGTCCTTGTGCAGATGGAGTATCTGCGCTTTCTTTCACTGCAAGCTAACCACTCAAGCTAGTCTTTTGAAATTTTGTGTGCCTATATCTACCCCTCTAATCCTCAATTTCCATGGTTTACATTTTCCCAAAACTCATTTCCCAATGCATGCCAAAGCTGCTGACCAACCCAGTCAAAATTCTCCCGTTTATCAAAACCAACCATAGGATTCCAAAACAAATGCAATGCTATACTGGGCCATCCCATACCTATCATATTCCATCCCTCTCTCTCCCCTCCCATCACCCACAAAGCAACAATTCCACCATACAGTCAGAATCCAGTTCTCACAGTCCTCACACAAGTTTGTACTTGTGGTGGCACCTAATCAAATGGGATCACATTGAAAGATTGAGTATAGTGCATGAATAATATACCCTGACTTTGTTTCAATTACTCTGCCACATCCAGGACTACAGTTGCCTTCCTACAAACCTAAACAGCACAAGTACCGTACAAGTTTGCAGGCCTCACAGCACAAGATCCAACCGTGAAAATCTCTTGAAATTGATCATGGATGCTCTAAATGATGACCACTATCATATAACATGCCAAACAGACCAAACTGTTTTTCTGCGAATGGTCCCTTGTTGCTCCTATCCTAACAGCATAGTCCTTGTGCAGATGGAGTATCTGCGCTTTCTTTCACTGCAAGCTAACCACTCAAGCTAGTCTTTTGAAATTTTGTGTGCCTATATCTACCCCTCTAATCCTCAATTTCCATGGTTTACATTTTCCCAAAACTCATTTCCCAATGCATGCCAAAGCTGCTGACCAACCCAGTCAAAATTCTCCCGTTTATCAAAACCAACCATAGGATTCCAAAACAAATGCAATGCTATACTGGGCCATCCCATACCTATCATATTCCATCCCTCTCTCTCCCCTCCCATCACCCACAAAGCAACAATTCCACCATACAGTCAGAATCCAGTTCTCACAGTCCTCACACAAGTTTGTACTTGTGGTGGCACCTAATCAAATGGGATCACATTGAAAGATTGAGTATAGTGCATGAATAATATACCCTGACTTTGTTTCAATTACTCTGCCACATCCAGGACTACAGTTGCCTTCCTACAAACCTAAACAGCACAAGTACCGTACAAGTTTGCAGGCCTCACAGCACAAGATCCAACCGTGAAAATCTCTTGAAATTGATCATGGATGCTCTAAATGATGACCACTATCATATAACATGCCAAACAGACCAAACTGTTTTTCTGCGAATGGTCCCTTGTTGCTCCTATCCTAACAGCATAGTCCTTGTGCAGATGGAGTATCTGCGCTTTCTTTCACTGCAAGCTAACCACTCAAGCTAGTCTTTTGAAATTTTGTGTGCCTATATCTACCCCTCTAATCCTCAATTTCCATGGTTTACATTTTCCCAAAACTCATTTCCCAATGCATGCCAAAGCTGCTGACCAACCCAGTCAAAATTCTCCCGTTTATCAAAACCAACCATAGGATTCCAAAACAAATGCAATGCTATACTGGGCCATCCCATACCTATCATATTCCATCCCTCTCTCTCCCCTCCCATCACCCACAAAGCAACAATTCCACCATACAGTCAGAATCCAGTTCTCACAGTCCTCACACAAGTTTGTACTTGTGGTGGCACCTAATCAAATGGGATCACATTGAAAGATTGAGTATAGTGCATGAATAATATACCCTGACTTTGTTTCAATTACTCTGCCACATCCAGGACTACAGTTGCCTTCCTACAAACCTAAACAGCACAAGTACCGTACAAGTTTGCAGGCCTCACAGCACAAGATCCAACCGTGAAAATCTCTTGAAATTGATCATGGATGCTCTAAATGATGACCACTATCATATAACATGCCAAACAGACCAAACTGTTTTTCTGCGAATGGTCCCTTGTTGCTCCTATCCTAACAGCATAGTCCTTGTGCAGATGGAGTATCTGCGCTTTCTTTCACTGCAAGCTAACCACTCAAGCTAGTCTTTTGAAATTTTGTGTGCCTATATCTACCCCTCTAATCCTCAATTTCCATGGTTTACATTTTCCCAAAACTCATTTCCCAATGCATGCCAAAGCTGCTGACCAACCCAGTCAAAATTCTCCCGTTTATCAAAACCAACCATAGGATTCCAAAACAAATGCAATGCTATACTGGGCCATCCCATACCTATCATATTCCATCCCTCTCTCTCCCCTCCCATCACCCACAAAGCAACAATTCCACCATACAGTCAGAATCCAGTTCTCACAGTCCTCACACAAGTTTGTACTTGTGGTGGCACCTAATCAAATGGGATCACATTGAAAGATTGAGTATAGTGCATGAATAATATACCCTGACTTTGTTTCAATTACTCTGCCACATCCAGGACTACAGTTGCCTTCCTACAAACCTAAACAGCACAAGTACCGTACAAGTTTGCAGGCCTCACAGCACAAGATCCAACCGTGAAAATCTCTTGAAATTGATCATGGATGCTCTAAATGATGACCACTATCATATAACATGCCAAACAGACCAAACTGTTTTTCTGCGAATGGTCCCTTGTTGCTCCTATCCTAACAGCATAGTCCTTGTGCAGATGGAGTATCTGCGCTTTCTTTCACTGCAAGCTAACCACTCAAGCTAGTCTTTTGAAATTTTGTGTGCCTATATCTACCCCTCTAATCCTCAATTTCCATGGTTTACATTTTCCCAAAACTCATTTCCCAATGCATGCCAAAGCTGCTGACCAACCCAGTCAAAATTCTCCCGTTTATCAAAACCAACCATAGGATTCCAAAACAAATGCAATGCTATACTGGGCCATCCCATACCTATCATATTCCATCCCTCTCTCTCCCCTCCCATCACCCACAAAGCAACAATTCCACCATACAGTCAGAATCCAGTTCTCACAGTCCTCACACAAGTTTGTACTTGTGGTGGCACCTAATCAAATGGGATCACATTGAAAGATTGAGTATAGTGCATGAATAATATACCCTGACTTTGTTTCAATTACTCTGCCACATCCAGGACTACAGTTGCCTTCCTACAAACCTAAACAGCACAAGTACCGTACAAGTTTGCAGGCCTCACAGCACAAGATCCAACCGTGAAAATCTCTTGAAATTGATCATGGATGCTCTAAATGATGACCACTATCATATAACATGCCAAACAGACCAAACTGTTTTTCTGCGAATGGTCCCTTGTTGCTCCTATCCTAACAGCATAGTCCTTGTGCAGATGGAGTATCTGCGCTTTCTTTCACTGCAAGCTAACCACTCAAGCTAGTCTTTTGAAATTTTGTGTGCCTATATCTACCCCTCTAATCCTCAATTTCCATGGTTTACATTTTCCCAAAACTCATTTCCCAATGCATGCCAAAGCTGCTGACCAACCCAGTCAAAATTCTCCCGTTTATCAAAACCAACCATAGGATTCCAAAACAAATGCAATGCTATACTGGGCCATCCCATACCTATCATATTCCATCCCTCTCTCTCCCCTCCCATCACCCACAAAGCAACAATTCCACCATACAGTCAGAATCCAGTTCTCACAGTCCTCACACAAGTTTGTACTTGTGGTGGCACCTAATCAAATGGGATCACATTGAAAGATTGAGTATAGTGCATGAATAATATACCCTGACTTTGTTTCAATTACTCTGCCACATCCAGGACTACAGTTGCCTTCCTACAAACCTAAACAGCACAAGTACCGTACAAGTTTGCAGGCCTCACAGCACAAGATCCAACCGTGAAAATCTCTTGAAATTGATCATGGATGCTCTAAATGATGACCACTATCATATAACATGCCAAACAGACCAAACTGTTTTTCTGCGAATGGTCCCTTGTTGCTCCTATCCTAACAGCATAGTCCTTGTGCAGATGGAGTATCTGCGCTTTCTTTCACTGCAAGCTAACCACTCAAGCTAGTCTTTTGAAATTTTGTGTGCCTATATCTACCCCTCTAATCCTCAATTTCCATGGTTTACATTTTCCCAAAACTCATTTCCCAATGCATGCCAAAGCTGCTGACCAACCCAGTCAAAATTCTCCCGTTTATCAAAACCAACCATAGGATTCCAAAACAAATGCAATGCTATACTGGGCCATCCCATACCTATCATATTCCATCCCTCTCTCTCCCCTCCCATCACCCACAAAGCAACAATTCCACCATACAGTCAGAATCCAGTTCTCACAGTCCTCACACAAGTTTGTACTTGTGGTGGCACCTAATCAAATGGGATCACATTGAAAGATTGAGTATAGTGCATGAATAATATACCCTGACTTTGTTTCAATTACTCTGCCACATCCAGGACTACAGTTGCCTTCCTACAAACCTAAACAGCACAAGTACCGTACAAGTTTGCAGGCCTCACAGCACAAGATCCAACCGTGAAAATCTCTTGAAATTGATCATGGATGCTCTAAATGATGACCACTATCATATAACATGCCAAACAGACCAAACTGTTTTTCTGCGAATGGTCCCTTGTTGCTCCTATCCTAACAGCATAGTCCTTGTGCAGATGGAGTATCTGCGCTTTCTTTCACTGCAAGCTAACCACTCAAGCTAGTCTTTTGAAATTTTGTGTGCCTATATCTACCCCTCTAATCCTCAATTTCCATGGTTTACATTTTCCCAAAACTCATTTCCCAATGCATGCCAAAGCTGCTGACCAACCCAGTCAAAATTCTCCCGTTTATCAAAACCAACCATAGGATTCCAAAACAAATGCAATGCTATACTGGGCCATCCCATACCTATCATATTCCATCCCTCTCTCTCCCCTCCCATCACCCACAAAGCAACAATTCCACCATACAGTCAGAATCCAGTTCTCACAGTCCTCACACAAGTTTGTACTTGTGGTGGCACCTAATCAAATGGGATCACATTGAAAGATTGAGTATAGTGCATGAATAATATACCCTGACTTTGTTTCAATTACTCTGCCACATCCAGGACTACAGTTGCCTTCCTACAAACCTAAACAGCACAAGTACCGTACAAGTTTGCAGGCCTCACAGCACAAGATCCAACCGTGAAAATCTCTTGAAATTGATCATGGATGCTCTAAATGATGACCACTATCATATAACATGCCAAACAGACCAAACTGTTTTTCTGCGAATGGTCCCTTGTTGCTCCTATCCTAACAGCATAGTCCTTGTGCAGATGGAGTATCTGCGCTTTCTTTCACTGCAAGCTAACCACTCAAGCTAGTCTTTTGAAATTTTGTGTGCCTATATCTACCCCTCTAATCCTCAATTTCCATGGTTTACATTTTCCCAAAACTCATTTCCCAATGCATGCCAAAGCTGCTGACCAACCCAGTCAAAATTCTCCCGTTTATCAAAACCAACCATAGGATTCCAAAACAAATGCAATGCTATACTGGGCCATCCCATACCTATCATATTCCATCCCTCTCTCTCCCCTCCCATCACCCACAAAGCAACAATTCCACCATACAGTCAGAATCCAGTTCTCACAGTCCTCACACAAGTTTGTACTTGTGGTGGCACCTAATCAAATGGGATCACATTGAAAGATTGAGTATAGTGCATGAATAATATACCCTGACTTTGTTTCAATTACTCTGCCACATCCAGGACTACAGTTGCCTTCCTACAAACCTAAACAGCACAAGTACCGTACAAGTTTGCAGGCCTCACAGCACAAGATCCAACCGTGAAAATCTCTTGAAATTGATCATGGATGCTCTAAATGATGACCACTATCATATAACATGCCAAACAGACCAAACTGTTTTTCTGCGAATGGTCCCTTGTTGCTCCTATCCTAACAGCATAGTCCTTGTGCAGATGGAGTATCTGCGCTTTCTTTCACTGCAAGCTAACCACTCAAGCTAGTCTTTTGAAATTTTGTGTGCCTATATCTACCCCTCTAATCCTCAATTTCCATGGTTTACATTTTCCCAAAACTCATTTCCCAATGCATGCCAAAGCTGCTGACCAACCCAGTCAAAATTCTCCCGTTTATCAAAACCAACCATAGGATTCCAAAACAAATGCAATGCTATACTGGGCCATCCCATACCTATCATATTCCATCCCTCTCTCTCCCCTCCCATCACCCACAAAGCAACAATTCCACCATACAGTCAGAATCCAGTTCTCACAGTCCTCACACAAGTTTGTACTTGTGGTGGCACCTAATCAAATGGGATCACATTGAAAGATTGAGTATAGTGCATGAATAATATACCCTGACTTTGTTTCAATTACTCTGCCACATCCAGGACTACAGTTGCCTTCCTACAAACCTAAACAGCACAAGTACCGTACAAGTTTGCAGGCCTCACAGCACAAGATCCAACCGTGAAAATCTCTTGAAATTGATCATGGATGCTCTAAATGATGACCACTATCATATAACATGCCAAACAGACCAAACTGTTTTTCTGCGAATGGTCCCTTGTTGCTCCTATCCTAACAGCATAGTCCTTGTGCAGATGGAGTATCTGCGCTTTCTTTCACTGCAAGCTAACCACTCAAGCTAGTCTTTTGAAATTTTGTGTGCCTATATCTACCCCTCTAATCCTCAATTTCCATGGTTTACATTTTCCCAAAACTCATTTCCCAATGCATGCCAAAGCTGCTGACCAACCCAGTCAAAATTCTCCCGTTTATCAAAACCAACCATAGGATTCCAAAACAAATGCAATGCTATACTGGGCCATCCCATACCTATCATATTCCATCCCTCTCTCTCCCCTCCCATCACCCACAAAGCAACAATTCCACCATACAGTCAGAATCCAGTTCTCACAGTCCTCACACAAGTTTGTACTTGTGGTGGCACCTAATCAAATGGGATCACATTGAAAGATTGAGTATAGTGCATGAATAATATACCCTGACTTTGTTTCAATTACTCTGCCACATCCAGGACTACAGTTGCCTTCCTACAAACCTAAACAGCACAAGTACCGTACAAGTTTGTACTTAGCTGTGGCACCCTAATAAGGACCCCACATGAGATATTCCCAAAAAAAAAAGTCCCCACTTTTAGTCCTCATTATGTCTTTAGTGATGTTTACTCTCATTTGGTGCTTTCCCTCAAAACTTTTTTCTCACCCCAAAAATTCATTTAGGGTTCCTGGGGTCTTCCAGCAGAATTTGAAATATGGTAGTTGTGAAGTAGTTATTAGTGCTGTTTAGAAGAATATATGCAGCTGACTGAATGCTGCATGTATGAATGTTGATATTGTCACATCATGAGGTGGGTCACATGGTGATGCTTGTGACCATGGGGTAATGTGAATAAGACTAATGTATCCATGTGGCATGTCATGTGCCAGATGAAGGGATTGTGCCATGGCATATCATACATAGTATTGGAGGCTGCTGGTGTGCCATCATTGTTGAGAGCTGCTGGTGCATCATCATCATCAGCTGCTGCTGCTGTCATCAGTCATTGTTGTTGGCTGCTGGTGCATTGTTGTTGTTGTTGTTGTTGTTGGCTGCTGATGTGCTGTCATTGTTGTTAGCTGTTGGTGTGTCAGCATTGGTCATCATCATTGGCTGCTGGTGTATTGTTGTCATCATTAGCTCCTGGTGTGTCATCATCATCATCAGCCACTGCTGCCATCATTGGTCATCATTGGTGTTAGGGCCTGTCCTGTCTCATAAATAACACTGAAGTTGATTTTGATGGTGACCAGTCCTGTAAACTCACTAAGACCAATCAACTGTTGAGTATGATCAAGAATACTCCATCCCAGAAGGTTGCAAAAACATTTGACAGGGTATAGGAAGGGAAAAAGACAAGTTGAGAAGTGAGAGATGTTGCTGAGAAGGTTGCAAGTAGTCATTACAATGACAAGGAGTATGTCAGTGAAGGCAATGACTTTGCCAACTCAGAGGAGAACCTGCAAGGTTCCAGAAAGCCAGTAGCAAGATGATAGAAAGAGAGTACTTAAGTGCATGAGTTTGTACAAGCATGGAAGATGAGTTAGCAGAGAGTTAGCAGAAAGCAGAGTGTGTCTTGGCATTCTTGAGGTCACAAGTGTGACAAGACCTATCAATTATGGTGGTTCAAAGCTCAAAGGGCATACTAGCCTCAAGCTTAAACCAAAGTGCATCAATATCAAGTCTACAGTACTGTAGGTACATGCAAGACTTATATATGTGCATTGTACATGTGTAGCTTCTTTGGGAAAGTACAAAGGTCTCCCAGTGACAGAACTATAGTAGTATGGGGTATGTTTAGTTGTAAAGTGACTAGGCACATGTTCTACCAAGGTCATGAGGGGTTAGGGAAGCATAGATAAGGTTGTGAAGATGACCAGTCAAGGGTTGTGACCTAGTAAATAATCATATACATAGCTATTACTACAGGGGGATCCTCAGATCATAGATAATGTAGCTATACACTACTGCAGGCAAAGAGGGGAGCATATTTGAAGTACATACACAGCTGACCATTGATTTGGGTGTTAAGGTTATGGCATCATGAGGTGGGTCATGTGGGTGACACTAGTAATGCAGGTGACCTTGGGCAGGAGGTCACATGAGTAATGCCAGTAACACAAGTAATGCTGGTAGTGCTGGTGGTGCCATGCTGGATGAAGAGATTGCACAACAGCATGTTGCACATTGATATTGGGGGTTTGGGTGGTGGATGCATGGAGGGTGAGGTGGAAGGAGGCTGCACAAGTATAGAGTCATGGTCATGAGTATTGTGGAATGATGTGGGCAGTTGGGGAAGGTTCCAGGGGGTGGCAGTGTCTGGAAGTGGGTAGAGTAGTCTGCAAGGTTGTGAGGGTGTCTGGAGGCTTGTAGGTGCTGATAGAGTTGAATTGGGTAGGGAAAAATGGGTGGATCCTGACAATTGGCTGCTGGTGCATTGTCATCATTGGCCACTGCTGCCATTGTCATGGGCTGCTGGTGCATCATCATCATTGTTATCCACTGGTGTATTGTCATTGTTGTTAGCCACTGGTGTGTCATCATCATTGTCAGCCACTGCTGCTGTCATTGGTTGTCATTGGCTGCTGGTGCATTGTCATCATTAGCCACTGCTGCCATCATTGGTTGTCATTGTTGTAGGCTGCTGGTGCATCATCATTGTTGTCATCATTGTTGTGTCAAGAGTAGGTCAATTCCACCTAAATACAAGTATAAACAGTGATAGGGAGGAGCAGAGCAGTAATTCCAGTGGTGGGCAGGAATTCTGCATGCTGATCACATTGACAAGAAAGGGTGCATACATGGCTGGGGAGAATGAGGAGTATGTCATGGGAAGAATGACAAAGTCGATTATGTAACCAAGGCAAACTACAACGAAGGCAACATGACTAAGGACAACCGCAACACTAGAGACGAGAAAACCAAGGTACCAATGGCAATCAAGAGCGAGGAGATGCTCCTCGCTGTTGATGGCCATTGGGGATTGGTTTATGGGATCGAAGCACCTAAGTAATACAAGAACCAATCCGAAACCAGAAACTATGTATTACATCAAACGGAATCTTCGACGTTTGGGCCACTAGACCCAGAGCCTATCCTCGTCCACCAATCGAGAAGGAGACTCCCCAACCTGGACAAACTCGCCCTCGACATCTGGCAAAGCCACCGTAGCCATCGCAGGGGCTGATGGAGGAGACGAGGGCAGAGGAGTGGAGTTCCACCCGGAGAAGGAAGTGGGAGAGGCCCACCGAGTAGGGGGAGCACTGTCCCATTCTACAAGAAAGAAATCAGCAAAGCGAATGAGAAATGGAAGAAAAGACAGTACTGTGGGGGTCCTTGAGTAGGTCACAGATAAGGTTGCCCGGGCGGACGACTCGAGGGCATCCCGATGCAAAATGGCCAGGATGGCCACAAGCGTAGCATCGTCGGGCAACGGTAAGAATGAGGAGGTCGTCGGCTCCCCTCTGAATCGCCCAATGGAAGGCCGCGCAAGAGAGTACGTGTTATGGATCTGGTACTGGGTGCAGTCAGAAATGAGTCACTGAGAGTCATAATGACTCAGACAGGTCCTCAATTCCTCATGCAGTTGGTCTACAGGACTAGTAGATCCTCCAGTTCCATACCTTCCTGCTAACAGTATTGGAACCAACACTGCTAGCAAGGCATTGCTTTGGGCAGATATTATTATTATTAGTAACCTAAGTCACAACATCCCATGGGCTTAGCCATTGATCCCCCATAGTCTGCCTCAACCTGGTATCACTCCACAGGCTGATACTATGGCTCAATGACTGACCACTCCATAGGTATTGTACACTTAAGCCAAATCAACATAGATAGGTCAAAAATTGAATGGTGAATAACTAGCTAACCAGTGAAGGGAGAATTAAGCTAAAGAGTTCATGAGATTCTCCTGGCTTTGTAGACCATTCTAGCTCTATAAACCTTCTCTCAATTCTCAATACTTGGCTAGTTATTCACTACTTACTCTGATGAATACATTGATACATTGTACAGTAGAGTACCTTGTACCCTATACCGAAATATTCATATCTCGTTCAATACTTACCGCGCCGAGGGGAGCCGGCACAGGGCGGCTCGTCCGAAGCCTGGGTACCTTTGGGTACCCAGATCATTTGACTAGACTAAGTCCTTAGTCGGTAGATACTACATTTAGCTTAACTAGACCCTGTCCTTAGTATGTCCTTAGCTCCATGGGGAGCTAGACTCAGACTTAGTCCTCTTAGAGGATAGTGTAATCGATGTATGGGTAGGGAATGATGCCTAGAACGCGAGGATCTGTCAGCTATTTATACTCAAATTCACATATCTACTACATTTGAAAAGATTCAACATAGCTCCTTAACTAGTAATCCTAACATACCGTTTAAGGACTCTAAATTAAGGAAAATTCACTGGCTTTACATATCAGGCAAAATTATAATTATATCTCATGTCTTCATTGAGATATTCCTTCTCGAAGGTTCTACATATAATCAAAATGACTCATGATGACTCATTTCTTGGGTTCCGGTCATCGGGGATTGTGGGGAAGGACCCCACGATCACCCCCGATCGCTTCTACGACGTTCCGCGACTTTCCGCGACTTTCTGCGACGTTCCTGGCCTTGATCGCGTCATTATCTCATCTATACTTCCTCTGTTTCCTCTTATCTCCCCCAGACTAGTCATAATTAAGCGTACTAACCCTATTTAGCATGTGTTTCAGCTGTATTCTATGCCAAATACATGCTAGTAACACCCTAGTACAAAGGGAGACAAGGGGAGGGCCGAGGGACTGTGCACAAAGGTTGCGAGTGCACAGTCTGCTTGTGAGGATGACTAGTCCATATCTGGAAGAGCGGCAGCATCGGCCATCACTGCTGATCGCTGCCCTCACCACCGTGAGAACTGGGCCGAACTGTTGGTCCTCGATCACTCGATCGAGGTCCGATCATGATCGGGACTGCCCCACAATGCCAGAGTGGTGCCAAACTCGCACCAGCGAGTTCGCGACCCTGTAGCTCAGCCGCAAGTGCTCCACGTCTCTCGTAAACTCGCGGGTATGACCTCACAGACCTTTCCGACATTTCTGTCTGTTCAGACCTTCCATTTAAAACCTCCCTTTAGCGCTATTCTAGTAATACTAGAGTATGGCCTAAACAGCAGTAGAACCAGCCT
This sequence comes from Clavaria fumosa, assembly GCA_951802425.1. NCBI lineage: Eukaryota > Fungi > Basidiomycota > Agaricomycetes > Agaricales > Clavariaceae > Clavaria > Clavaria fumosa. The sequence continues at coordinate 74,104 of OX637802.1, read as the reverse complement.
GAGCGAGTGAATAACAGTTACTTCCTTTTGCTTTTATGCATATAGGGGTAAACGAGCAGTGGGAATTCAATGGTAAAAACCGTTTGTTTGTGCAGTTCTTCGTTCCTGCTGTAGAACCATTTCTTTCCGTCCTAGTACCACTTTCCATAGCTTATGTCATATTGGGAGTAAGTTTACATGGGTGAGTAGTACAGTATGGGTAAAGGACCTAGAAAGAGCATAGGAATGTATTGAAGAGACGCATAATTGCCTGGATCATCTGTTCAAGGGGCTAAGTACTATAGGTACTCAAGTACCCTAACAGTACGAGGGGGGCAACTTGTTGGAAGACATTGGAGGAGGGGAGGAAGTTGAGCTTGTGAGGGCCCCAGCACATAACAAGGATGGGGGAAGAGAAGCGGTACAGGCCCTCCTTATATACTGTGAAGGACGGATAAGAACTGGAAGATAAGCGAGGCAGTGGGAAGGGACCGTCACACAGGAGCACATGACGAATGAAGGAGCATGTGGAGATAAGCCGCGCCATGTGGAAGACTGCGGAGCAGCACATGGCCAATAAGCGAAAGGCGATGATGTTCAAGATAAGAGTGTAGGGCAGCATTCGGCAAGCTGCGGACTGTGCGAGCCCACAAGGGCAGCTGCGTCGAAGAGCAGTAGCAGGCAGCTGCGGACTGAGCAGGCCTGCAGGAGGACACACCGCAGTAGATGGATAGCATCCTTGGGCTGCGGACAATAGGCTGCGCCGCAGGAACCCGCAGCACCCCTGAGGTATATAAGGGGTGTAGTGACATGGGAAACCCCTTAGCATTGTTCACTTGTCCCTTTCACCTTATCGTACTTTGGTGAAATCACACTGGCTTTCCCTACTGCCAACGAGAGATACCCCCTCTCCTCCTGGCCCGAAGTAGCGACTATGCCAACCTACGGACGGATCTACCCGACGCTGACTCAGCGACGAGCGCAGATCACACGACTCACACACCACCTGACTGAGTTCAGTCACTCCATCTGTGTCGATATCCTTGGACGCGATCACCCCGACCGCCAAGCCCTCGAGCACACGTTTGCACGAGGAGTAGCCAATCTCAGGCACCGAGTTATCGAAGCCAACGACTCTGAGTACAGAGCCAGAGCCACCCTACTTCGCTCTTTCCTAGGCCCCGGAAGACCCAGCAACAGAGTAATATCCCAATTCGACCCCATTGACCAGACCGCTTTCGATCCTCTCATTCTGGCACTCGGGACTAACATAATCTCGGCACCCGATCACCTGACGGAAAGCACTTCCGAGCCTTCGGCCCAGCTTCCCGTAACAAGTAGTAGGACAACACAATGAAGGGATTTGACCTGGAGACCACACAAGAGGGTGGCCACTATGTGACACCCAGTCAAGTACCTCAGGTGGCTCTTGACAGTGATCCTTGTGCCTAGCATCCATTGGCAGAAGGCTGTTATGGCCTGTCCTGTCTCATAAATAGCACTGAAGGTCAATTTGTTGGTGACCATTTTTGAAAGCTTGCTAAGACCAAACAACTTTCAACTACAATCAAGGATACTCAGTCCTGGAAGGTCATGAAAATGTCTGGTGAAGTGTAGGAATGGGAAAAGACAAGTGGGGAAGGGGAAGATGTCACTAGGAAGGTCATGAAGTTGATGAAGCATAGGGGGGAGGGAAAGATGAGTTGAGAGAGGGAGGACATTGCTGAGAAGGTCATGAAGTCAATAGATGAAGCATAGAAGGAGAAATTGACAAGTTAAAGAGAAAAGGATGTTGCTGAGAGGGTTGTGAGTGGTCATGATGGTGTTGAGAGACATGTTGGTGAAGGCGATGACTTTGCCAACCAACAGGAGAACATGTGGGGTTCAAGGAATCAGTACCAAGATGAAATAAAGGAAGATACTTAGGTACACAAGTTTATACAAGCATGGAGGATGAGTTTAGAAAGAAGCAGAGTAGTCGCAGAGTAGTCTTGGTGTTGTCAAGGTCACCAAGCAAGACAAGACCTATCAATTGTGGTGGTTCCAAGCTCAAAGGGCATAATAGCCTCAAGCTTAAACCAATGTGCATCAAGAACTGGGACTTCCTTTCTAATCAACTACATCAACATGCACAACAAAAACAATGAAACCACAAAAATCGCCTAGTATCCTAGTCCCTTATAATCCTCTAGCTTAGCTTGACTGCTACTGTAATGCATATATACTTTGGGAGATGGAGGAATGTCAAGTAATCCCAGGGAAGCCCCTGTGGACCCAGGGACTGATGTGCCAACATGTGTGACACCACCACAGATCCCCGCTCCCCCCACCCACACACCCAGCTCCAGCAACCCAGCAGCAAACCCAGACCGGAATGAAGAAACATGAGATGCAGCAATGGCAAGAATGGTACTACAGAGAATCAGCATCCAAATCCTTGAAGGACCAGTAACAGTCTTGGACATGGCCACAGCCATCAGACAAATGATACATGCTGGAACCAGAATCCCCAAAAACTATGGCAGATGCAATGTTAGCAATTGTGACCCTCCTGCATGTCAGGACCCATTCATTTTTCCTCGATCTACGACAACTCTACTAGCACCTGTGGACCTCCCGACACCTCCTTACCACCTCACAAACCCCCCTGTACTCTTCCGAAGCCCACTGCCCGATTCCGGATGCTTCCCCAGCCTCCCTCATATTCTCACGACACTCGCAACCATTATACTATATTCGTGTCAACCCCCACCACCTCACCCTACATGTGTCTACCACCTGAACCTGCCAAATTGATGCACGACACACAGTTATGCAATCTTCCTCAGCCGGCACCACTGGCACCACCAGTGTTACCCATGTTACCAGCATTACCCATGTGACTTCCTGCCCAAGGTCACCTGCATCACTAGCATCACCTGTGTCACCACTGCCACTCATGTGACCACTCTTGGACCTCACAACCTTAATGATGAAACATGCCATTGATGGCCAGTTGAGCACTACTTCAAATTATGCTTCCTTTCTTCTCCCCAGTCATCTATAACTATGATACTTATGACCAAAGCACCTCTTCATAGTTATAGTTACTCATATGATTATTTAACTAAGTTGTGACCCATGACCAGTCAGGTTTGCGACCTTACCTATGTTTCCTTTACCCCTTGTGACCTTAGTAGAACATGTCCATAGTCTCCTTATGACTGACCATACCCTGTACTACTATAGTTCTGTCACTTGGCAACCTCTGTACTTTTCCTCTTCTGTTATACTCTCTGTATGCATGTATATAAGTCTCACATGTACTTCTCCTCTTCTGTTATACTCTCTGTACGCATGTATATAAGTCTCACATGTACTTCTCCTCTTCTGTTATACTCTCTGTACGCATGTATATAAGTCTCACATGTACTTCTCATACTGTAGACTTGATATTGATGCACTTTTGGTTTAAGCTTGAGGCCATGATGCCCTTTGAGCTTGGAACCATTGTGATTGAGAGGTCTTATCTCCCTTGGTGACCTCAAGATTGCCAAGACACTTTCAGCTTACTCTAAACTTGTCCTCCGTGCTCGTATGACTCATGCACTTAAGTATTCTCTTCACTTCATCTTGGTACTGATCTCCTCGAACCCCACAGGTTCTCCCATTGGTTGGCAAAGTTATCACCTTCAGCAACATATCTCTTGACATCATCGTGACTACCCACAACTTTCTCAACATCGTCTCTTTCTCCCACTTCATCTTTTTAATTCTTTATGCTTCATTGGTTGACTTCACGACCTCCTCAGTGTTACCTATTTCTCCCTCCTCATCAATTTCCTTCTTTATGCTTCATCTACCAACTTCAAAACCTTTCTAGTGACATCTCCCCTCTCCCTATTTGTCTATTTCCATTCTTACATCTTCCCAGACATCTTTGCAACCTTCTGGGACTGAGCATTCTCAACTGTGCTCAACAGTTGATTGGTCTTAGCGAGTTTCCAGGATCAGTCACCAACAAGTTGATTCCCAGCATTACCATCAAGACAGGACAGGCCCTAACATAATATCAAGTCTCCCCCTTGCCCTACCACTCAACACCCGGATAACACCATATTATGTCCACCAGTCACACTCCTCCCCAACCTATTACTCATCATTTTCAAACATGCACAGGCAGCCATGCAATCACTCCAATGGCCTTGGAGACAACTCACGAGCCGCCCACTACCATTCAAGAATGACTGGCATCTGTTGTTCAGTTGCAACCTGAAGAACCCACCCAAATCACAGCCAGTCAAGCTTCATCCCTGTGTGAAGAAGCCGAGTCCCTCATAGAGCAGCTTGGCTATCTGCGCTTTGACTGTCCCTGCCACCACACCTACCAAATCCTTAACAATACTTGTCACCAGTACGAAGTGGGAACCCTCAACAAAGAATTGGCTTACATCATAGAGACCACAAATCTTTATGAGCCTTTGGTATGATTGATGGACAGATTCCACACTAATCCACAGAACTGATTATATGAAAGTCAATGTCAGTATCCAGGGACTACTGACCATGGAGTTCCCACTCCTCTTGACCTGGATACCCCTTTGCAACCTCTGAGACAGGTTCAACCTACCAGAGGACCCCAGGATATGGCCCCACTTTTCCAGGTCACAGCCTGATCTCTTCAGAATTTCACAAACCCTGCTGTGACCTGCCATTGTCTCTAGGATCCCAAGGTACACCACCCCTCATAGCAGCTGGCCCACTTGGATGCAGCCAGCTACTACTCCGAGCAGGGCACTCCCTTGCAACCCTATAGGGACCGAAGCAATGCTTCAACCTGCCTCCCACCTTGAAATACCAGTCGAACCCTTCTGTATTCTTCAACTGGAAGCATGACCAGTACCCCTGATGGAGATGTGACCAGTATCTCGTCCCCCGTCTCAGGCTGAAGCTCCACAGGTCCCTCTGGTCCCCCCTATGCCTCCACACCTTGCTGCCATCCCAGGCTTCTTTCCATTGACTGGCGTCATCTCTCAAGAGCGCTTCGGCAAGGGTGCACAGTTCGGATCCTACAGCGCCTGCGGTCAATGCGAAGAGGGGAAAATAGTTGTCAGAGTCGTCTGAGGTGTTTTCAGGTGCGTACGCTGAAGCGTGGGCGTGGTGGCCGGCTAATTTCCTGTAAAATCCAGGTTCATGGTGTTTGTGGCGAGGTCGACCGGATTCATCATGTTCGGCATGCTGGGGGTAATCAGGCGTTGGTGACGGGGATCTGCGACTGTTGGAATGACTGTGAGTATCATCTGAGTCGCTCTCGTCACTGTCTGACAGCTGATCGTTGCTTCTTGTGTCATCTTGGTCACTTTCACTTTCGTCGGTGCCGGGTGACGAAGGGCGGGCCTCCGGAGAGTTTCGGAGAATGTCCTTTTGCCTCTCCCCCTCAATCTCTGACTCTTCGGGGATTTGGACCGTCTGAGGATGTCTGGTACGGTCAAAAGTGACTTCATGCTCGATTTTAACTTGTCGTTTCTCAGGGACGTAAATTCGATAGCCAGTACTCGTTGCATTGAAGCCGACGAAGTGGCCGAGCATCGCGCGAGGTTCCAGCTTGCCAGCATCTACGATTTTAACCCAGGCACACGTGCCGAATGGTACAACTCGCGACATGTCGGGTTTTTTGCCATATCGAGCTTCGTACAGGGTACCGTTGTTGAGTGCACGTGTAGGTGAGCGGTTTTTTATCCAAGCTGCGTGATTCATCGCTTCAGCCCACAGGAATCTAGACAACTTCGAGTCGATAAGCATTGTGCGGGCTAGCTCGGCTTTCGTGCGGTTCCAACGCTCAGCAATGCCGACTTGCTCGTGCGTGTCATGGACAGTGAGTTCTCGTATTGTCCCTTTGTTGGCCAGGTGCTCACTGAATTTATCGTTGAGGAACTCGTGGCCGCGGTCAGACCAGAGGATTTTTATCTTTATGCCATCCTGCGTCTCAAGGTGTTTCTCAAAATCAAGATAGGCTTGAAACACCTCGTTCTTATGGCGAAGAAAGGCAACGTGAGTCCAGCGAGTTGCACAGTCGATGAAATCGACTGTGTAACGGCTCCTAAATATTGACTCAACCTTCGCAGGTCCCCATAGGTCGGTGTGGATGCAATCTCCGAAGTTCTGCGCACAGTTTTGGGCTTGCTCAGGAAACGATTGATGGTGAGGCTTTGCCTGCGCACATGCGTCACAGAACTCAGGTTCCGAGTCATCATCGAGCATTATGCCGGTAATTTTACCCGTTTTTATTGCATGTTTAATGGTCTCGACATTGATATGGCCCAAGGTGCGGTGCACTTCGGTTATGCTTAGCCGCTGCGTGGCTATATTGGCGTGTAGTGAGCTGTGTTTATGCATGCTGCCGTTTAGGATGTAGAGACCGTTTATTTTCTTCACTCGGGCTAGCTCCCTTCCATCAGAATGTTTGATGGTGCAGTGTCCCTGTCCAAACGTGGCCGCATCCGACTCCATTGAATTCCCCTCCATTGGCTGCGGTAACTGGCCTGGGAGACATGTTCCGGAAATTGATCAACTTCTGTCTCAAAGGGGTAAAATGGGTGGTAGCTCCACTATCAAGGAATGCGGTGACGTGGGAGCACTGATGAGTTGCCTTGGCAGCGACATCTGTGGGAGTAGAAGTACAGGTGAATGCGACCCACTCGTCCGTCTCTTCTTTCTTCCCCTTCGTTGCTGCAGCGTTCGCTTCGGTTTGTTTGCTCTTCGCCCAGGGAGGGCGTTGTCCCTCCTTGGGTCCTCCCTTGGCAAAGCAGTCCTCTATATTGTGGTTGGTGCGTTTGCAGTTGTCCCACAGCTTCGTTTGGCCTGAAGACTTGTTCCCCTTGCCTCTGCGACGATTTTTATTTGTCTGGAAGGCCGCCTGACCAGATTTTGATAGTCCATGAGTTATCTGTCATTGATGATTCTCCTCAAGGACAATTCTAATCAGGTAGTTCGGGTCAACAGCTTTTTCATTCATGTCTGCGGCGTGGAGGACGGATTGCAGGAGTGGCCAATAGCTTAGCGGTAAGCTCACATGTATCATTGTCGCGAAGTCGTCATCATTGACTGGTGTGCCAATTGCCTCCAGTTCATTTTGCAGGTCGGTCATCGCGTTGAGGTGCGCACGCACATCTCCTCCTTCGGGGCAGTGAAGCTCCTGAATATGTTGATGGGTATCAACTTGATAAACACGACTTTTCTTCCTAGCATCCGAGATTATTTGCTGCCACATCTGTGCAGCTGAAGTGTTTGCCCGGAGCATCGTGGAAAGTCGCGGCAAGACAGAGGTAAGCATTATGTGTTGTGCCACGTACTCTTTTTGCTCATACTCGTCCATAGCGCATTCGAGCTCTTGGATCTCGAGTTGCGTGGCGGGTTTTCCAGGATCAGAAACTGGTCGGCCGTTCTCGATGTCAAAAGGTAGAGGTCGCCTTGCTGTCCTTTCGACGTGTCTGATCAGTCCCTTGGCTCCCATAGCGGTCTTGGCTCTCATTTCGTAATCAGGCCAGTTTGAACTGTCGTTGCGAAGCTTTATTATTGCGAACGAGGAGCTCTGGGGGGCGACAGAACCTTTGTGTTGGGAAGCAGGTCTCATAATCTCTAGAATAGAGGTGACCTGACACTACAGTTAGATGCTCAGTCAGTAGTCCGAACTTATCTGGTATTCACCTGACACTACAGTTAGACTATAAGTATTTAGTGTCAGTACAAAGAGTGTAAGGTGATAAAAGTTATTTAGACTCACTGCTCAGTTGGTAGTCTGAACTGAGCAGTATCGCACCATGCGCGTGGCTGTGAAAAGTGTAAATTAGGTTTGTGCTCTGCTTGAACATCCAACATTGATGTCATAGAACTACTGGCAGTGTTAGTTCAGTTTATATCATTGATCAAGGAAACTCAATCCTCAATCAACAACATGCCCATATTGTTGACCAATGGTAAGTGCAAATAGTCAGCCAATGGCATGCACATATTGTCAGTCAACAAAGTAGTGGAAGCAGGGCATACAAGCAAGGTGAGCATGATAGACAGGGACTTACATTGAGGGGTTGAGTGACTTGCTGACAGTAGACTCTGAAGGTCTGAGACAACTGGGGACAGGGACAGGAAATTTTGTTCCCACATTTCATCAGTCTTTCTTGTCTAGGTGGCTAACATTATTATGCCTTCTTGTCTCACTACCCATGGTGGGCCTTCTTCTTCCATTCTATACAGCATCCATTCAAGCCCTCCTCTATCTGAAGTGCTCCCTGCTGACCCTGTGGCACTATCAGATAGTCACCCATATACTAGCATACCATTGCCCTTGCATTATTGTCTGCTCTCCTGTCTCTGCCCAAGTGAATTCATTCAGCAATTGCATCTCATATGTTGATAGCTGTGGGCCACACACTTTGAAACACATGCATACAAGCCTTGACACTGACTCAACTCACAACTGAACTGACTTTATAAGATGTGGGAATCCATGACACCCACTTTGACATACACCTTCAGTCAACCTTGTGCATTATGTGAGCATGGGAGTCCTGGATACCCACTTTGAGATACACATCCAGTCAACTTACTTTGTACATTATGAGAGGTGTGGGTGTCCTGGCCATTTACATGGCATGTCTCACCTGTAACATGTCCAAGCCTGCATCACATTGGATCTTGGTAGGTATGTAGGACCTAGGTATTAGCATGCTGGGAGTGAGCAGCACAGGTAGCATAAGTAGGATGGAGGGTGGACAGTCTGAGTGGGGTGAGTGGGTGGCACAAGCAAGGTGAGTAAAGCAGGAAGCATGCCAGGTGGTGTAGCACCAATGAGGTGAGTGGGCAGACAGCACAAGCAGGGTGGATGGTGCAATTGGGGTGAGCAGCATGGGTGACACCAGTGGGGCAAGTTTGGTGGACAAGTGCATGTGCATATTATCAGTCAATGATATATCTGCTTGAGTAATGTATGTGTTTACTGTGCTCATGTTTGTCATCCTGGCACTGCTCATGCTCATCAGTCATTGCTTAATGACAAACATGAGCACAGTAAACACATACATTACTCAAGCAGATATATCATTGACTGATAATATGCACATGCACTTGTCCACCAAACTTGCCCCACTGGTGTCACCCATGCTGCTCACCCCAATTGCACCATCCACCCTGCTTGTGCTGTCTGCCCACTCACCTCATTGGTGCTACACCACCTGGCATGCTTCCTGCTTTACTCACCTTGCTTGTGCCACCCACTCACCCCACTCAGACTGTCCACCCTCCATCCTACTTATGCTACCTGTGCTGCTCACTCCCAGCATGCTAATACCTAGGTCCTACATACCTACCAAGATCCAATGTGATGCAGGCTTGGACATGTTACAGGTGAGACATGCCATGTAAATGGCCAGGACACCCACACCTCTCATAATGTACAAAGTAAGTTGACTGGATGTGTATCTCAAAGTGGGTATCCAGGACTCCCATGCTCACATAATGCACAAGGTTGACTGAAGGTGTATGTCAAAGTGGGTGTCATGGATGCCCACATCTTATAAAGTCAGTTCAGTTGTGAGTTGAGTCAGTGTCAAGGCTTGTATGCATGTGTTTCAAAGTGTGTGGCCCACAGCTATCAACATATGAGATGCAATTGCTGAATGAATTCACTTGGGCAGAGACAGGAGAGCAGACAATAATGCAAGGGCAATGGTATGCTAGTATATGGGTGACTATCTGATAGTGCCACAGGGTCAGCAGGGAGCACTTCAGATAGAGGAGGGCTTGAATGGATGCTGGATAGAATGGAAGAAGAAGGCCCACCATGGGTAGTGAGACAAGAAGGCATAATAATGTTAGCCACCTAGACAAGAAAGACTGATGAAATGTGGGAACAAAATTGCGTTTCTTAAGGTGGGTTGCTAACTATTCCCTAGGACGAATAGGCTAGCCTATTCAGGTTGGATGTTGGATACCTTCAAATCTCACCCCCCCCTTGGAATTGAGGGTGGTGGCAGTGAGGGGAGGTGACCCAGAGTGGATTAGGGTTAGGTTAAGGGGGTTCGTGGTTTCCCCTAACTCAAATGGCAGGGTTAGGGCCTGGTTGGATTGACTGGGCCCAGTTGGATCACCTTGGGGCATGGTTGGATTAACCCAGGGCATGGTTGGATTGACCCAGGGCATGGTTGGATCACCTTGGGGCCTGGTTGGATCTACTCAGAGCATGGTTGGATTGACCCAGGGCATGGTTGGATCACCCTGAGGCATGGTTGGATCCACTCAGAGCATGGTTGGATTGACCCAGGGCATGGTTGGATTAACCCAGGGCCTGGTTGGATCTACTTGGGGCATGGTTGGATCTACTTGGGGCATGGTTGGATCACCCTGAGGCATGGTTGGATCTACTTGGGGCATGGTTGGATTAACCCAGGGCCTGGTTGGATCTACTTGGGGCCTGGTTGGTTCACCCTGAGGCATGGTTGGATCTACTCAGAGCATGGTTGGATTGACCTAGGGCATGGTTGGATTAACCCAGGGCCTGGTTGGATCTACTTGGGGCATGGTTGGATCTACTTGGGGCATGGTTGGATTAACCCAGGGCCTGGTTGGATCTACTTGGGGACTGGTTGGTTCACCCTGAGGCATGGTTGGATCTACTCAGAGCATGGTTGGATCTACTTGGGGCATGGTTGGATTAACCCAGGGCCTGGTTGGATCACCCTGAGGCATGGTTGGATTGACCCAGGGCATGGTTGGATCACCCTGTGGTTAGGTTGGATTGACCCAGGGCATGGTTGGATCACCTTGGGGCCTGGTTGGATCTACTAATAGCATAGTCCTTGTGCAGATGGAGCATCTGCGCTTTCTTTCACTGCAAGCTAACCACTCAAGCTAGTCTTTTGAAATTTTGTGTGCCTATATCTACCCCTCTAATCCTCAATTTCCATGGTTTACATTTTCCCCAAACCTATTTCCCAATGCATGGCAGAGCTGCTGACCAAACCAGTCAAAATTCTCCCATTTATCAAAACCAACCATAGGATTCCAAAACAAATGGAATGCTATACTGGGCCATCCCATACCTATCATATTCCATCCCTCTCTCTCCCCTCCCATCACCCACAAAGCAACAATTCCAGCATATAGTCAGAATCCAGTTCTCACATCCTCACACAAGTTTGTACTTGTGGTGGCACCTAATCAAAAGGGATCACATTGAAAGCTTGAGTATAGTGCATGAATAATTTAGGGTTCCTGGGGTCTTCCAGCAAAATTTGAAATATAGTAGCTGTGAAGTAGTTATTAGAAGAACATATGCAGCTGACTGATAGCTGCATATATGAATGTTGATGTTGTCATGTCATGAGGTGGGTCACATGGTGATGCTTGTGACCATGGGTAATACTGGTAATGTGAATAAGACTAATGTATTCATGTGGCATAATGTGCCAGATGAAGGGATTGTGCCATGGCATATCATACATAGTATTGGAGGCTGCTGGTGTGCCATCATTGTGGTTAGCTGCTGGTGTTAGGATTGCTTACCTAAGCCATCCCAAAGAGGAGTTGTGGAGAAACTGGGGAGGCTTGTTGGAAGGCCACATGACCTGTGGCTGAGAGTCAGATTACTTAATCCCAAAGTCACCTGACCTGCACCTTGGCATGTCACATGATCCAAGGATCCAAGCATGAGAACACCAGCAAGTGCTGAGGCATTTGCTATAAGTACTTCACCTTTTCCTTTTTTGTACTCTTTTCCCCTTATCTTAGTATTGTCATCATGACCTCCCTTAAGTTGTGTGAGCCCAGTCTTATATAATACTAAGATCTGCCCATCTGCCCAAGCCCTGTGTCCTAACCCAGCTAGCCTGGACCCTTAATTTCAAACTGTGACACATTGTCACAGCTCAGCCCCTATCATCCTCTTTTCCTTTTCCTTGCCTGTGGTGTGTAACAGAACCACATGAATTTTTTACTGTGTGTAGATACACATGACCCAACCTGGAAGATGACTACTGTGACCCTCTCTGGGTGATACCAAGTGCCCAGCAACACTGCCCACCACTCAATCAAGTCTAGAGTACCATAAGTACATGTGAGACTTTATATGTGCACGTACAGGAAGTATAATAGAAAAGGAAAAGTGCAGAGGTCACCAAGCAACAAGACTATAGTAGTACAGGGTAGACCTAGTTGTGAAATGACCATGCGTGTGCTCTACTAAGGTTGCAAGGGGTAGGGAAGACATAAGTAAGGTCACAAATGTGACCAGTCATGGGTCATGACCTAGCTAGATAAGCATATGTGTAACTATAACTATGGGGGTATCTTCAGATCATAAGTATCGCAGTTATAGATTACTGAGGGCAAGTAGGGGAGCATAATTTGAAGGTATATATGACTGACCGTCAGTGGCACGTTTGGTTGTTAAGGTCACAAGGTCATGCGAGTGATCATGTGGGTGATGCTAGTGGTGCAGGTGACTTTAGGTGGGAAGTCACATGGGTAACATTGGTAACACAAGTAATGTGAGTGGCACTGGTAATGGTAGTAGCACCAGTGATGTCATGGTAATGTCAGTGATGCTGGTAGCACTGGTGGTGTCACATGGCAGGTCATGTGCCAGATGAAGAGATTGCAGAACTGTGTGTTGTGCATTGATATGGTGGGTTCGGACGAAGTATACATGTGGGGTGAGGCAGAGAGAGGCATTGCGAGTATGGTATGGTGGTCGTGAGTGTCGTGTGAATGCGGGAGAGGTCAGAGGGGCTCCCAGAAGGGGACAGTGGGTTCCGGAAGCGTGTAGAGGGGCTCACAAAGTTATAGAGGGCAATCAGGAGGTTTGTAGGTGTCGGTAAAGTCGGCTTGGGCAAAGGAAAAATGAATGGGTCCTGACACACCCCTGAAAACAAGTACCCTCACATCTGCAAGTATTCCAGACACCCATTTTCCCAACCCTGGCCCTATCCCTGATTGGCCCAGCCACTACCCTTTGGTTTTTAGTGAAGCAAAGGGGGATGAGCTTCCCTGCTCCCGCCCAGACTTAGATATTAAAATTGAGTTTAAACTGGACCCTGGGCACCTCTCCTCTAAGCTATACTCACTAATGCAAGGAGAGATGGTGGTGAATCACTGGGTGGATGAGCAGCTGGCCTCTGGACAAATCTGACCTTGGAAGTCCCTGTATGTGAGCCCCCTCTTCTTCAAATGCGAGAAGGACAAGCTGCAGCCCATTATCAACTACTCCAGCTGAACTTGCATCAAATCAAAGACAAGTACACCCTCCCCCTCATCTGAGACACTGTGGATGTGTTAAAGGGGGCAACTATCTATCCCAAGATTGATGCGAAGGGAGGTTTCCCATCAATGCAGGTCTGGCCAGAACATCAACACCACTGTGCTTTCCTAACACCTCATGGACTCTTTGAACCAACAGTTATGTGGTTTGGGCTACAGAATGCACCTGCAACCTTCCAGTGCTTCATGAACCATGTGTTGAGGGAAGAGATTGCAGGAGGGCATGTCTGGGCCTATGTTGATGATGTTATAGTGTTTGCAGAGGATTTGGCTATGCACCAGTATTGGATGGATCAGGTCTTGAGGAAGTTCAGGGAGAATGGGCTGTGTCTCAGACTCAGCAAGTGTGAGTTCAAGATGAGTGAGATCTTCTTCCTGGGAATGAAGATCTCCCACAACTATCTGGAGCACTGTCACACCTGTGCTGCTCCCTTCAGGTCCGGACTGGAAACACTATCTCCAGTTTTGGATCTCTGATAGCTCATACCTTGTGCCTCAGTAGTAGGTTTTCGTCCTCTGGCTCCTCACTTTCAACCACAGGTATCTCCTGTGGTTTATTGGGCCCTGCCTTGCCTGGATCCTCCTGTAAGGCATAGTTCCTTACATTTCCCCTAAAAGCCTCTGGCTTTCACTGTGACTGCAGACATGCACTCATGTAATGCCCTGCTTTCCTGCATGTATAATATATTAAAGGAGCTTTCCACTCCTCTCCAATTTGTGGCCCTGCCTTGGGCAGTTCTAGCTGGGGTTTACTCCCTCTGGCTGGGGTGCATTCATCCTGCACACAGTCAATCCACAGGGGAAAAGGTTCCCCTGGCCTGTGGTCTGTGTGTGGCTGATATGGCCACAGTCTCACAAACTGCTGCCCCACAGGTATTCTACCTGTGGGTGGGTTTCCTTTGGTACCCACTGGGTTCCCTGATGAAGGCACTGCCCTCTGCTGCCGGAGGTAGTGGAGGGTCGCTTCCACTTGGTGACTAGCGTCGATAATATCCTCGATGCTAATTGCACGAGTTTTGAAGATGGCCTCCACCATCTTGTTAGGCAGTCCATTAAGGAACTGCCTCTTCATCGTACCAGCATCAGGTGGGGTGAGCATTTGCTCAGCTGCCTGGGCCAATTCATTCCAGAATCCCAAGGCACCCTTCACCTTTGTGAACTTTACCTGGTAGAAGGCATCCACTGCCTTTTGGGCCATTACCTCAGTCAGGAACTGCTTAAACATAGCAGTTATCAATTCCTCGAAGGTGGACCTTCGAGGAGCACAGGACAGTCCTGTTACTTCTTGGGTATACCAAGTAGCAGCTATTCTGCTCAGTTGTGAACCTGCTAACATGACACATTGGTTCTCCAACTGCAGTCGGACTACTCTATAAATGTAGAAGTAGTTAAAGAGGCCATTGAGCCACCCTTCCCAGACAACAAGATCATCTTGTCTGTCATAGAGCTCAGGGGGCTCAATATTGATCCCCTTAATCTCAGCTATTGCCTTGGGCAATAGCAAGGTTTTATCTCATATCATCACAAGATAGCAATGTAACACATCACTTTGGTAGTTGGTAGAACTTGGGGATACTTCCTGATTAATCTCCCACTCCTTCTGGGGTGGTTCCATCCATCTGAATGGGCCCATTCAACTTGTTGGCTCTCAATGGTTGCTAGAAGCCAGGGGCAGCATCATGCAAGCAGATCCTATGCTTTGTATCCCAAAAATGAGCCAGAATCTGCTTCTGTGGACAGTTGTAGACTGTCAGAAACAGAATGCGAACACCTTATGGGATATCACCCTGTTGCCTGACCAGGACCAGATCAGACAAGACATGGCTAGAGCATGTACATATCTGTCAGATGTGTACAAGCAAGTGCATGTGGAACCTGAAGAAGTTTGAAAGATGGCATTTGCAACTGCCTTAGGCACCATGTTCTCACATGTGATGCAGATAGGAATTGCAATGCCCCTGGGTAATGACACAGTGGTCAATGAATATAAGAATTCTGATGCTGGGGAACAAACTGATGGTGGTGCTATAAGAGTGGAGACATTCATAGCTGTCAAGAGGATAGATAACATGTTTGGTTGGTGTCAAGGAACAATCTGACAGTGGTGACAGCAGTGAAGGTATCCCTCATTGATGGGGCCATGACATATCTACACTGGTCTCTTGGTTTGCTGCTTGTGACTTGGCAATCTCGATGCACATATTGTCATTGGCATAGGCCCTGCATGGCTCAGTTGCATGCATGCCTGGGGCATGCAGGTCTGCATTGTTGATAAGTGGTGTGTGCACCTCTCCTTTGCTCATCTCATAATATGTGATGTCCTGCTTGTATAATAATTCTGTCTCTTCTCAACTCAGTGTTTGTGTACTGTTGCATTCAATAATCCCATAAGGTTTGCAGCTTGGGATCAGGATGGAAGGTGGGCAAACAGGTACTTGTTTTTTTCTGTGCATTGATGTCATAGAACTACTGGCAGTGTTAGTTCAGTTTATATCATTGACCAAGGAAACTCAATCCTCAATCAACAACATGCCCATATTGTTGACCAATGATAAGTGCAAGTAGTCAGCCAATGGCATGCACATATTGTCAGTCAACAAAGCAGTGGAAGCAGGGCAAGCAGGTGAGTGGGGCAGGCAGTGCAATTAGGTTGAGTGAGATGAGTAGTGCAAGCAGGGTGAGCAGGTGAGTGGCAGTCATGGTTAGCAGTGGGCAGTGCAAGTGGGATGGGCAGGGTGTATAGCACAAGTGGGTTGAGCAGGGTAGGCAGTGCAAGTAAGGAGGGTGGGGTGGATGGTGCAAGCATTGAGAGTGGCATGGGATGGCACAAGCAGGGTGACTAGTGCAGTACAAGCAAGGTGAGCATGATAGACAGGGACTTACATTGAGTTGAGTGACTTGATGACTGTAGACTCTGAAGGTCTGAGATGACTGGGGACAGGGACAGGGAATTTTGTTTCCACATTTCATCAGTCTTTCTTGTCTAGGTGGCTGACATTATTATGCCTTCCTGTCTCCACTACCCATGGTGGGCCTTCTTCTTCCATTCTATCTAGCATCCATTCAGGCTCTCCTCTATCTGAGGTGCTCCCTGCTGCCCCTCTGGCACTATTAGATAGTCACCCATATACCAGCATACCATTGCCCTTATATTATTGTCTGCTCTCCTGTCTCTGCCCAAGTGACTTGATTCAGCAAATGTGTCTCCCCCATATGTTGATAGCTGTGGGCCACACACTATGAAACACATGCATTCAAGCTTTGACACTGACTCAACTCACAACTGAACTGACTTTATAACATGTGGGCATCCATGACACCTACTTTGACATACACCTCCAGTCAACTTTGTGCATCATGTGAGCATGGGAGTCCTGGATACCCACATTGAGATACACATCCAGCCAACTTACTTTGTACATTGTGAGAGGTGTGGGTGTCCTGGCCATTTACACAGCATGGCTCACCTGTAACATGTCCAAGCCTGCATCACATTGGATCTTGGTAGGTATGTAGGACCTAGGTTTTGGCATGCTGGGAGTGAGCAGCACAGGTGGCATAAGTAGGATGGAGGGTGGACAGTCTGAGTGGGGTGAATGGGTGGCACAAGCAAGGTGAGTAAAGCAGGAAGCAAGCCAAGTGGTGTAGCACCAATGAGGTGAGTGGGCAGGCAGCACAAGCAGGGTGGATGGTGCAATTGGGGTGAGCAGCATGGGTGACACCAGTGGGACAAGTTTGGTGGACAAGTGCATGTGCATATTATCAGTCAATGATATATCTGCTTGAGTAATGTATGTGTTTGCTGTGCTCATGCTTGTCATTAAGCAATGACTGATGAGCATGAGCAGTGCCAGGATGACAAGCATGAGCACAGCAAACACATACATTACTCAAGCAGATATATCATTGACTGATAATATGCACATGCACTTGTCCACCAAACTTGTCCCACTGGTGTCACCCATGCTGCTCACCCCAATTGCACCATCCACCCTGCTTGTGCTGCCTGCCCACTCACCTCATTGGTGCTACACCACTTGGCTTGCTTCCTGCTTTACTCACCTTGCTTGTGCCACCCATTCACCCCACTCAGACTGTCCACCCTCCATCCTACTTATGCCACCTGTGCTGCTCACTCCCAGCATGCCAAAACCTAGGTCCTACATACCTACCAAGATCCAATGTGATGCAGGCTTGGACATGTTACAGGTGAGCCATGCTGTGTAAATGGCCAGGACACCCACACCTCTCACAATGTACAAAGTAAGTTGGCTGGATGTGTATCTCAATGTGGGTATCCAGGACTCCCATGCTCACATGATGCACAAAGTTGACTGGAGGTGTATGTCAAAGTAGGTGTCATGGATGCCCACATGTTATAAAGTCAGTTCAGTTGTGAGTTGAGTCAGTGTCAAAGCTTGAATGCATGTGTTTCATAGTGTGTGGCCCACAGCTATCAACATATGGGGGAGACACATTTGCTGAATCAAGTCACTTGGGCAGAGACAGGAGAGCAGACAATAATATAAGGGCAATGGTATGCTGGTATATGGGTGACTATCTAATAGTGCCAGAGGGGCAGCAGGGAGCACCTCAGATAGAGGAGAGCTTGAATGGATGCTAGATAGAATGGAAGAAGAAGGCCCACCATGGGTAGTGGAGACAGGAAGGCATAATAATGTTAGCCACCTAGCTGTAAAACAAATGGCCAATGCAAGTTTGGCCACATAATAAAAAACTGCAAAATGTGTTATAGGAACTTTGTAGACATGTTCTATAGGTAAAACAATACAACTTTTGTATGGATCATGTCTCACCCCACTTGCTACTTCAAAAGATCCCCTGGTTTTCATTTTGGCCTCTTCCTAGTGTATCATTACAAAGAATAGCATATTGTACAATACGTAGGCATGGGAGGCCTATGAAACTTTGAGGAGACATTCTCTATAGTATATCAATGGTTTATGGCCACTTACCTGATCCCCTAAGCTTCTACTTTCAAAGATCCCCTGAAAATGCCCAAAAAACTCATTTTTCCGGGATCTTTGGACCTGAACACTAAAACACTTATGTAAAGCACCCACACCCTTTCCCTATACCCCCTCTAACCCCCCATACCATTCACTACCAAGTGGCCAATGCTCCACTTTCTGCTGACCCTTCTCTAACATCTGGCCACAGCTGGCCACTGTAGTTTCAGAACCTGGGATCTTTGGAAGCATAAGGTATACCACACTCAAAACACCTGGAACCTAGTGTCAAATAGGTGCCCTAACCCCAGGAATATTTTCAGGATTTTTGAACCGCTTATAGATTCTGGCCAATAGGCCACTTTGCCAAGACCCTAGCTGTAAAACAAATGGCCAATGCAAGTTTGGCCACATAATAAAAAACTGCAAAATGTGTTATAGGAACTTTGTAGACATGTTCTATAGGTAAAACAATACAACTTTTGTATGGATCATGTCTCACCCCACTTGCTACTTCAAAAGATCCCCTGGTTTTCATTTTGGCCTCTTCCTAGTGTATCATTACAAAGAATAGCATATTGTACAATACGTAGGCATGGGAGGCCTATGAAACTTTGAGGAGACATTCTCTATAGTATATCAATGGTTTATGGCCACTTACCTGATCCCCTAAGCTTCTACTTTCAAAGATCCCCTGAAAATGCCCAAAAAACTCATTTTTCCGGGATCTTTGGACCTGAACACTAAAACACTTATGTAAAGCACCCACACCCTTTCCCTATACCCCCTCTAACCCCCCATACCATTCACTACCAAGTGGCCAATGCTCCACTTTCTGCTGACCCTTCTCTAACATCTGGCCACAGCTGGCCACTGTAGTTTCGGAACCTGGGATCTTTGGAAGCATAAGGTATACCACACTCAAAACACCTGGAACCTAGTGTCAAATAGGTGCCCTAACCCCAGGAATATTTTCAGGATTTTTGAACCGCTTATAGATTCTGGCCAATAGGCCACTTTGCCAAGACCCTAGCTGTAAAACAAATGGCCAATGCAAGTTTGGCCACATAATAAAAAACTGCAAAATGTGTTATAGGAACTTTGTAGACATGTTCTATAGGTAAAACAATACAACTTTTGTATGGATCATGTCTCACCCCACTTGCTACTTCAAAAGATCCCCTGGTTTTCATTTTGGCCTCTTCCTAGTGTATCATTACAAAGAATAGCATATTGTACAATACGTAGGCATGGGAGGCCTATGAAACTTTGAGGAGACATTCTCTATAGTATATCAATGGTTTATGGCCACTTACCTGATCCCCTAAGCTTCTACTTTCAAAGATCCCCTGAAAATGCCCAAAAAACTCATTTTTCCGGGATCTTTGGACCTGAACACTAAAACACTTATGTAAAGCACCCACACCCTTTCCCTATACCCCCTCTAACCCCCCATACCATTCACTACCAAGTGGCCAATGCTCCACTTTCTGCTGACCCTTCTCTAACATCTGGCCACAGCTGGCCACTGTAGTTTCGGAACCTGGGATCTTTGGAAGCATAAGGTATACCACACTCAAAACACCTGGAACCTAGTGTCAAATAGGTGCCCTAACCCCAGGAATATTTTCAGGATTTTTGAACTGCTTATAGATTCTGGCCAATAGGCCACTTTGCCAAGACCCTAGCTGTAAAACAAATGGCCAATGCAAGTTTGGCCACATAATAAAAAACTGCAAAATGTGTTATAGGAACTTTGTAGACATGTTCTATAGGTAAAACAATACAACTTTTGTATGGATCATGTCTCACCCCACTTGCTACTTCAAAAGATCCCCTGGTTTTCATTTTGGCCTCTTCCTAGTGTATCATTACAAAGAATAGCATATTGTACAATACGTAGGCATGGGAGGCCTATGAAACTTTGAGGAGACATTCTCTATAGTATATCAATGGTTTATGGCCACTTACCTGATCCCCTAAGCTTCTACTTTCAAAGATCCCCTGAAAATGCCCAAAAAACTCATTTTTCCGGGATCTTTGGACCTGAACACTAAAACACTTATGTAAAGCACCCACACCCTTTCCCTATACCCCCTCTAACCCCCCATACCATTCACTACCAAGTGGCCAATGCTCCACTTTCTGCTGACCCTTCTCTAACATCTGGCCACAGCTGGCCACTGTAGTTTCGGAACCTGGGATCTTTGGAAGCATAAGGTATACCACACTCAAAACACCTGGAACCTAGTGTCAAATAGGTGCCCTAACCCCAGGAATATTTTCAGGATTTTTGAACCGCTTATAGATTCTGGCCAATAGGCCACTTTGCCAAGACCCTAGCTGTAAAACAAATGGCCAATGCAAGTTTGGCCACATAATAAAAAACTGCAAAATGTGTTATAGGAACTTTGTAGACATGTTCTATAGGTAAAACAATACAACTTTTGTATGGATCATGTCTCACCCCACTTGCTACTTCAAAAGATCCCCTGGTTTTCATTTTGGCCTCTTCCTAGTGTATCATTACAAAGAATAGCATATTGTACAATACGTAGGCATGGGAGGCCTATGAAACTTTGAGGAGACATTCTCTATAGTATATCAATGGTTTATGGCCACTTACCTGATCCCCTAAGCTTCTACTTTCAAAGATCCCCTGAAAATGCCCAAAAAACTCATTTTTCCGGGATCTTTGGACCTGAACACTAAAACACTTATGTAAAGCACCCACACCCTTTCCCTATACCCCCTCTAACCCCCCATACCATTCACTACCAAGTGGCCAATGCTCCACTTTCTGCTGACCCTTCTCTAACATCTGGCCACAGCTGGCCACTGTAGTTTCGGAACCTGGGATCTTTGGAAGCATAAGGTATACCACACTCAAAACACCTGGAACCTAGTGTCAAATAGGTGCCCTAACCCCAGGAATATTTTCAGGATTTTTGAACCGCTTATAGATTCTGGCCAATAGGCCACTTTGCCAAGACCCTAGCTGTAAAACAAATGGCCAATGCAAGTTTGGCCACATAATAAAAAACTGCAAAATGTGTTATAGGAACTTTGTAGACATGTTCTATAGGTAAAACAATACAACTTTTGTATGGATCATGTCTCACCCCACTTGCTACTTCAAAAGATCCCCTGGTTTTCATTTTGGCCTCTTCCTAGTGTATCATTACAAAGAATAGCATATTGTACAATACGTAGGCATGGGAGGCCTATGAAACTTTGAGGAGACATTCTCTATAGTATATCAATGGTTTATGGCCACTTACCTGATCCCCTAAGCTTCTACTTTCAAAGATCCCCTGAAAATGCCCAAAAAACTCATTTTTCCGGGATCTTTGGACCTGAACACTAAAACACTTATGTAAAGCACCCACACCCTTTCCCTATACCCCCTCTAACCCCCCATACCATTCACTACCAAGTGGCCAATGCTCCACTTTCTGCTGACCCTTACCCACAACACTTGGCCAATGCAGCATTGGCCAACTTCCGTTAAATAATTTCCAATAATCACCAAAATATTCATATGCCTAGTTCCCATTTTTGGCATCATCTTTTGTATGGAAACCACATCCCACTTTCCATCTGTTCCAAAGATCCCCATTATTCTTGATATTAAATGAGCATGGCACATTGGCTATATCTCAGCAAACACTTCATATATTTTCATCAGACTTTGTGAGTAGATGCATACCTATGAGCAGTATCTTCAGTAATATTTATATGAATTTACATGATTTAATGTAAAGGGTAGAGTGGGTGTGCAGATGAAGCAGAAGTGTGAGCCAGGGTGAGAGTGAAGATGATTGTGAGAGTGACAGAGTAAATGGGGTGGGTGAGGGTGAGTAAGAGTGTTCATGAAGGTGAAGGTGAGGGGTGAAGGTGACTGAGAGTGGGGTTCAGGCTTCTTTTCTCATGACTGTGATGGTCCCTTGTCCTTCACAGGTGTAATATGTCAGTCCGAGTCCCTCACAGAAGCGAAAAGGGGAAAGAAGCTCGATTTCAATGTGAGGGCCTACACTCATTACAAAGGCATTATATATACTGGGGGGAGGGGGCTGTGTAGGAGGTGAGTCATAAGTAAGAGAAACGAGGCTACGCGCTCTGAGTCGTGCGGGATAGGGGAGGTAATACAGGGAAAAGGGGATGCCGGATAAGGAAGGTAGCAGTGAGGTACGGATGTGGGGAGGACGACAGAGGGAATGCTTGGCGCAGTCTTGGCTGCCCGAGGGGAAACCTCAATTAGGCCCATTTAGGTTAGATTGATTGATGGGGGGCGTCAGAGGCATTTTGCTGATCCGCCTCCATCACAAATTGCAAAGTGTGGGAAATCGCAAGGAACGTGGGTGGGGGCACGTGGTGGGTGCTGGTCGCGGGTCTATAAGCGCCAGGGGAGCCGCGAGCGTGGAGTTGAGGTCGCGGGCAGTCACGTGATCCCATACTCGGTCCTCGTAGCTAGATCCTAGTGCATTGCGGATTCAGTGACGGCAGCTTACGTAATGGATCCTGACATGGCCCCCTCCTCAAGGCTGGGCATCTTGACCAGCTAATCGCGCCTTGTCCGGGTGCTTGAGGAAGAAGTCGCAGAGAAGGATTGCAGTGTTGGTAAGGTTCTGGCGGGGTTCCCAGGTGTTCTCTTCAATGGGGTAGTCTTGCCACTTTACCAGGTACTTCACTCCTCGTCCTACTTTCTTCACATCCAGGATCTCTTCAACCTCATACTCCAAATGGTCGTCGTCAATGGTCGGGGGGGGCAGGGGTGGTCGGGCTTGAGAAGCGAAGGAAGGAGGGGTGAACGGAGTGAGGAGCAGCTCATTAAATACGTCATGGATTCGCCAGGCCGGGGGCAGTTTGAGGCGATATCCAGCTGGTCCCACCTTTTCTATGATAGCGAAAGGTCCAGCGCGTTTGTTGTCGAGCTTCTTGTTTGGGCGGTCCATTTTCAGGTTTCGCGTGTCGAGGCAAACTAAGTCTTCTTTCCCATACTCGCGGCTGGGTCGCTTTCCGCTGTCGTAGCTTTTTTTCATCGCTAGCGCGGCTTTCTCCATGGCCTCTTTGGCAGCACGTCGTGACTCTTCCAACTTTGCCATCCACTCATCGGCAGCAGGGTTCACTTCTGTCCGCAGGTGTATACCCCCATTCCAGGGATGCCGGCCATAGTCCAAGAAGAAGGGCGTGTAGCCTGTCGCGGAGTGTTCCCGGTTGTTCAACGCAAATTCCGCTGTGCTCAGCCACTCCGCCCAATCATCCTGGAGATGGTCGACGTATCCTCGCAGGTAGGTCTCGATCTCTTGGTTTACTCGCTCTGTTTGTCCGTCAGTTTGGGGGTGGAAGGCAGTACTCAGGTTAGCCTTTATCCCAATCATCCGGTAGAATTCCTTCATGAATCGAGAGACGAACTGTAGGCCACGATCACTGATGACCTTCTGGGGGATTCCATGGTTCCGGAATACTCGGTCGCAGAGGATCCTCGCTGCTCCCAGGCTCGTCAAGTCGAAACCAATCGCTTCGATGAGAGTGCGCTTGGTGAATTTGTCGATGATTACAAGGATGGAGTTGAACCTGCGGGATTGCGGTAATGGTCCTACTATGTCCCAGCTGATCGCCCACCATGGGCCGTTTGGAACTGGGTGCGGGTATGGAGGCGCGGCGCGTTTGGTTCGATCGGGCTTGGTTCTCTGGCAACCTTCGCATCCAGATACGTACTTCTCCACATCCTTCACCATCTCGGGCCACCAGTAGGTCTTGACCATTGCAGCTTTCATTTTCTTTATTCCGGGGTGTCCTGCGATGGGGAGGTCGTGTTCGTAGTTGAGCACTACCTCGCGAACGCTTGCGGGTATCCACACAGTGTTGTTTCTCCACCAAAGCCCAAGGCGGTCTCGCGTCCAACTGTCATCAATCTCCGTGGGCTTCGTGACATGTTCCGCGCTCTTTTTCTGGAGGAGCGTCTCCATCTCCGAGGCAAAGCTGGTGCGTATGTCCATGTCGGCGGGGAGCATCTGGACGGGGGCATCTTCCTTGGCAGCGTCTCCGTAGTCTGGCCTTTGCGAGAGGGTATCGGCTTTGGTGTTGCTTTTGCCCGTCCGATACTTGATCTCGAAGTCGAAATTTTGGAGTTCTCCGTACCAGCGTATCTGTCGTGGCTTCAGTTTTTGGGGCTTTCTGAAGTATTGCAGGTTGGCGTGGTCTGTCCAAATCTCGAAGGTCTCATCCACTCCCACTAGGTACGCTCTCCACTCTCTTAAAGCCCTGATGACTGCGAGGAGTTCTTTATCGTAGACGTCATAATTTTTCTCGGTGGCTGTGAGGGCCTCGGAGATGTAGTCGACTGGTCTCCAGGTTCCATCAGGCTGCTGCTGTGAAAGAACACCACCCGTCGCGAGGTTACTTGCATCCGTTTCTACCTTCCACCTGCCCGAGTCCTGGGGTAGGGCGAGGACTGGGGCTGAGACAAGCGCTCCTTTCACATCCAGGAAAGCCGCGACCTGTTCGCTCTGCCAACACCAGGGGACGTTGCCGGTGAGCTTAAACAGGGGTTTGGCTCGCGTGGACAAGTTGGGGATGAATCTCCGCAAGTGGTTGACCATTCCGAGGAAGCGTTGGAGTTCTTTGACGTTTCGGGGCACTGGCCAGTCTCGGATAGCTTCTGCCTTGGCCGGGTCATGCTCGAGGCGGTTGTGCGAGAGCCTGAGCCCAAGGTAGAACACCTCAGCCTTCTCAAACTCACACTTGCTTAGCCGGAGGCACAGCCCATTCTTGCAGAATCTTTGCAGGACTCGGTCCATCCAGTAATGGTGGGTCGCGAGGTCATCCGTGAAGATGATGACGTCATCGATGTACGTGAGGATGTGTCCGCCGGCAATCTCCTCTCTCAGAATGTGGTTCATGAACCTCTGGAAGGTCGTGGGGGCATTGTGGAGTCCGAACCACATTACCGTAGGTTCGAACAAACCTTGCGACGTTAAGAACACGCATCTCTCCTGGTGCCCCTCCCACAACCTCATAGACGGAAATCCTCCCTTCGCATTGATCTTGGAGAAGATCCTGGCCCCTCGCAGCTTGTCTACACAGTCGTGGATGCGTGGCAGTGGAAACTTATCTTTGATCAGGAATGAGTTGAGGCGCGAATAGTCGATGATCGGTCGGAGTTTGTCCTTTTCTCGCTTGAAAAAGAACGGACTGGCATAGGGTGATTTGGAAGGCCTTATTCTTCCTGATGCGAGCTGCTTGTCAATCCACCTGTTCATCTCAATCGTCTCTTCCCTCATCAGCGAGTATAGTTTGGAGGATAAGTGGCCTGGGTCCTCGCGGAACTCGATCTTAATGTCAAAATCGGGTCGTGGCTTGGGCAATTCATCCCACTTCGCTTCGCTGAAGACTGTTGGGTATAGCGATGGCCAGTCAGGCATGTCTCCAGAGTCCGAGAAGCGGATTTCCATAGTCGTTTGTAGTGCATTATCCCATCTACTGCCTCTCGGGTAGGCCCAAGGACTCGCGAGGCGGGGGTCGAACTGGCAACTTTGGGGGCAGCATTTGAAGGAAACCTTGCCTAGCGGCCAATCGATGTCGGGATTGTGTTTGGACAGCCAGTCATGCCCCAAGATGATCTTGTGCGATTTGGCAGCTCCGAGCAAGAAGTGTATCTGCTCCTGGTGGTCCCCTATCGTCAGCAGGAGGTCGATACCATAGCGGATCGGTCTGTTCTTGTTTGTCGAGCCATCCACATTATACACTTTGATCGGGTTCTGTAGTGGAACGGGTTCCAGTCCAAGTTCCTTACACCAGGCCAGGTCCATAAAACAATTGGTACAACCTGAGTCGATCAAGACCTTGACGCCTCCCCATTCGGCCGTAGTCAGAGTTTCGAAATGCGCCGGCAGGGTCAACTCCCTTCTCTGTTTCTTTGGTCTCTCTTCTGCGACTTTTGTCGTTCTGTTGTCCTCAAGTTCGTTCGTGCTCCAGGCATGTCTCCGTTGCAAGATTGTATATTTGGGTATACTTGCTACGGGTACAGGGGCAGGGGCGGGAACATTGCTTGTAGTATTACAGAGACGCGAGTTCGGACTCACTGCGTCTCTTCTCCAAAACCTTGCTCCTGGGTGGGAGCTGGCAGGAGCTGCTGTTGTTGTTGCTGGGCTTGTGGGGCACCAGCCATCTGTCTCTCTCTTTCGTATATTGCGAGCCTGTCGTGGAGTAGCGCGAGTTCGTTTTCATACTCTTCCACCTCTACTGAGCCAGGGACCATCACGCGAACCTGCGGCCTCGGGACATAGGGTCGCGAGTCCGGGAGGTGGCAGTTTCGGGCGATGTGACCCACCTGGCCACAGCGGAAGCATCGATGTTCAGCTGCAGGAGCCCGCATCTGGTCCACGATCATCCTGTCGCCGGCACCAGCGGAACGGGGCATGATCTGAGGAGCAGGGGCGCGTTGCTGCTGCTGCGGAACGGAGGGGAAGCGAGGCGCGGGTCGCAGCGGGTTCGGGTTCGGGTAGCGCGGAGGCGTAGGGAGTGGTCGCGACTGCTGGAATTGGGTAGGGGCAGGGCGGCTGGCATTCTGCTCGCAGATGATCGCGTCGAGCCGTCGTTGCTGAGCATCCAGGGTTTCGACCAGATGCTTCCACTGGGCATAGGTAACTGGCATGGGGTTGACGTTGTAGACCCGCGTGGTCAGCCTCCGGTTGAGATTCATCTCCAGCCAGTGGATCAGCACGTCAGAGTCGTCGACCGGGTCCAGCTCTGCCTTGTGCATCAACGTTTCGAATAGGGCGAAGAACTCCGCAGCTTCTAGCGCGCCCTGTTTCAGCTTGGCGATGTCGTTTAGAGCAGTCGCGGTGATGTTAGGGTCATCGAAGGCCCTCCGCAGGTCCACAACGAAGTCTTCCCAAGTTCCTGCCACTCCAGCGTTCAGGATCTTGTCACCCCACATGTTCGCCCATTCCGCTGCGAACCCTTCTCCTGTAATCTTACTCAGTGCAAATAGGATCTTGTTCAGGTCACTGGCATAGAGTCCCTGGTTTCCCAGGAACTGTAATTGGAGGGACCTGAGGAAGGTCCGGAAATTCTTCTTGTTTCCATCAAAAGATGGAACGGCTAGGTCCAGCCTCGGCATTGGGGCTGTGGGGACGGCGTCTGCCATTTCGGGTGCGGGCGAGGGCGGCGGCGAGGGTTCTGGCGGCGATGAATTCGTGGGTTGGGGTCGCGGTTCCGGTTCTGGAGTCGCAGGTGATTGTGGTGGTGGTGGTGGTGACGGTGCTTGCCGGGCTAGGCGCTCGTCTAAACTCGCGAAGTCTACGGGGGGTTCGGTATGAACTGGTGGAGCTGGGGGGGATGGGATTGATAGAGCAGGGGATGAAAGCGAGGGGTCGGTATTCGTGGACGATGAACTGTTCGACTCCGAGGAGGGTAAGTTCTGTCTGGATCTCCACGGAAATGTATGCGGGTTCGTTCGTCGACTCGTCGTTGTTGCTGTTTACGTAGTCCTCGAGGTTGTCGAGGTTAACGTCGATGGTGCTGTGTGCGGGCGATCTCGTGCCTGAGGTCGCAGAATCTGGTAATGCAATCGCTAGGGCTTCTCTCAATCTCTGCTCTCTTCTGCTCTGTTCTTGTGCGTATAGCCTTCCGAAATAAGGCACAAGTCTTCTTTCCTCCTCAATAATCCACAACTCGAAAGGGCGTAGCTCTCGTGGTCTTAGTACCGCAGTTTCCGTCTCCGAGACGTCAGATTCCGTGGGTGTGTCTGGGTAGAATTCAGTTCGTACGCGAGTGTCAAAGTACCTTGCCCAATATTTGTCTTCTCCAAAGTCCAGGACCGTGGTGAGCCACTCGTCCGTTATGTCCTCATTACGCGTCAGGTACGCCAGGGTGATTCTCTCGTCGTTCTGTTGTAAACGACGGGCAGGGGGTAAAGAGAAAGCTAGGCCGACCGGGGGTTGACAGGGTCGAGGTAGCAAGGGGTGGACGTTGAAATTGTGTCAGTCCGAGTCACTCACAGAAGCGAAAAGGGGAAAGAAGCTCGATTTCAACGTGAGGGCCTACACTCATTACAAAGGCATTATATATACTGGGGGAAGGGGGCTGTGTAGGAGGTGAGTCATAAGTAAGAGAAACGAGGCTACGCGCTCTGAGTCGTGCGGGATAGGGGAGGTAATACAGGGAAAAGGGGATGCCAGATAAGGAAGGTAGTGGTGAGGTACAGATGTGGGGAGGATGACAGAGGGAATGCTTGGCGCAGTCTTGGCTGCCCGAGGGGAAACCTCAATTAGGCCCGTTTAGGTTAGATTGATTGATGGGGGGCGTCAGAGACATTTTTGCTGATCCGCCTCCATCACAAATTGCAAAGTGTGGGAAATCGCAAGGAACGTGGGGGCATGTGGTGGGTGCTGGTCGCGGGTCTATAAGCGCCAGGGGAGCCGCGAGCGTGGAGTTGAGGTCGCGGGCAGTCACGTGATCCCATACTCGGTCCTCGTAGCTAGATCCTAGCGCATTGCGGATTCAGTGACGGCGGCTTACGTAATGGATCCTGACATGGCCCCCTCCTCAAGGCTGGGCATCTTGACCGCTACGTAATGGATCCTGACATAATACTTTCTATCCCTCAAATGAACTGGACTCAATGGTATATTGAGCTAGTAGTTCTATGTAGAGGGATCCACCCCTCTGTACAGTTGTGACTGTCAAGGTCCTAACAAGGTTAGCAGCGAAGGGGTTAGCGGAGCGGAGCGGAGATGTTCTATCGGAGTCCAGTCGGAGTCTGATATCGGTGAAACAGAGAAGTAAACAAGAGGAAGGAGACTTATGGGACTGCAGCCTCAACGTATGTGTTGTGCCACCACGTATATACTTGTCCCTATTTACCAAACAAGAACAATACCTAAGAGAGAATCAGAACATAAGTCAACTCCGAAGTGATCAGAGTCCATCAGAGTCCGTCAGAGTTGGTCGGATGACGTGGAGATCGTCGAGGACAATGGGGACAAAAGCTCAGAGATGTTTTTGGAATCAAGAGACATTATATTCGAACTGAGGAGCAGGGAGATACAGGTGGAAACTTATACTGCAAGGACAGAGTATAGGAGTAATGTGAAACAATGTACTTATCAAATTACTAGGAGAGTTTCACCACTTGTGCCTGTGCAATTTTCATGGAACAAAGAAACAACAACAAAAAAGCGACTCCCATGGGTCAAGGGTATCCTCTCAATGGTAAACAGAACGAGGGGATGGAGGGAGAAGGTTCTGGAACGAAGTCTGAACAGTCCAAAGGCTGGCGGAGTAAGGTCCGATGAAGGTGCAGAGCGGAGCGCACGGAGTTATGGCAGAGCAGATCGGAGTTGGTAAGGAGCTCGGAGTCCGGAGCGGGGGTGGTGCTTATGCAAGCGGATGGGGTCGTAACAGTATCCCCCTCTTAGGGTCGAACCCCTGAGACCCTGTGGCCAAAGTCCGCGTGAACACGTGGCTCCCATAACAAGTTAGCATCAGAGTTTCGCAGCGTCTCGAGCAGAGTCTGAAAAAATTTTGGGGGTCAAAAGGCCACGCGTGTCGTACACCTTTTTTTTTTTCTTCTTTAACCTGCTACCATCATCACTAGCCCCTAGCATGGGCAATCCCTACTTTTTTTCTTTTTTTTATTTTAAAAAACTCGATGTTGCACAACCCGAGCACACCCGGAGTGGGGCCCAGCTGGCCTCCCTGCCCTCGACCATGCCCCGTGGTCGCCGTCCCCGCGCAGTTGCGTGTGGAGGACGAGGACCCTGAGATCGTGGTCCTCATGCACCAGATCAAGGCGCTGAAGGACAAGAAGGTGTGGGAGGAGGAGGAGCGGCGGAAGCAGGAGGAGGAGGAACAGAAGAAGAGGGAGGCTGCGGACAAGGTGCGGCGGGAGGAGATGGAGAGGGCGAGGGCAGTGGAGGTGAAGCGAAGGGCGAGGGCGAGGGCGGTGGAGGTGAAGCGGAGGGCAGAGGAAATCGCGAAGGCGCAGGGGACGGGGAGGAAGCGGACACCGGCCACGGAGTCGGACACGGAGCGCGCGGACTGCGCGCAATGTGTCTGGCTCGGGATGGGGTGTGTGTGGCCGAGCGGAGGGCAGGGCACCGCATGTGTCGCGTGTGCGGTGGCGAAACAGCAGTGTGGGGGCGGAGAGGCGGAGGGGCCGGAGCGGAAGAAATTCTGCTCCGCACGGTCGAAGAAGACCGTGGTGGAGTCGGAGGAGGAGGTGAAGGAGGTGCGGGCGCCGCGGGCGGACGTGGACAGAGCGGAGGCGGAGCAGACCGGGGTGGTGAGAACCATCTACGAGTTGGTGGTCCGTGGGGTGTTCAAGTTGGAGGAGTGGCGGAAGGAGGTGAGGGCAGAGCGGAAGGCGGCGGCGGAGGATCGGAAGATCCACCGGGAATTTCTGATGGGGAAGCGGGGAGCGGGGGAGGAGAAGGAGGAGGTGGAGAAGATGGTGGTGGAGGTGGCGGGTTCGAAAAAGGGGGTGGAGACGGAGGCGGAGAAGAACGAGGTGGAGGAAGTGGGAGTGGAGAAAGAAGCGGAGGCGGAGAAAGCGGCGGAGAAGGGTGCGGAGGCGGGGAAAGATGCGGAAGTGGAGGAGGGAAAAGTTGGAGCGGAGTCCGGGCTTAAGGAGCCCGAGGGAGTTTTACAAGCGTCGCCCGGCTTGCCCCCCTCCGCCTAAATAAATAAATAAATAATCTACATTATTTATTGTTTCTTTTATTTTTTGTTTATAAATTTTTTGTTTTATCTTTGAACTTGAGTGAAGTAAGCGGAATGAAAGAAAATAAAGTAAGACAAGACAGAGAAGACAAGGAGAGATTTGGAGATGGACTTGGGAGAAAAAATAAAAAGTTCGGAGTTTTTGGAGAAAGGAACAGAGAGAGAGAGACAGAGAGACAGAGAGACAGAGAGACAGAAATATGGAATTTTATTTATTTATTTATTTTTATTTTATTTTTTTGGAATCGGAGAAGACCGAGAAGCGAGAGATGGAGTAGTATAGAACAGAAAATGTACGTAAGTAGAAGCATAAGAGATATTTCAGGGTATCGGAGTGAACGGAGAAAAGGAGACAGAATTGTATTGAATGGAAAATGTACATAAATAGAAGCATAAGAGAAATTTCGGGGTATCGGAGTGAATGGAGAAAGGTCTAGAGGGTATTGAGAGGTCCGGGCTTGTTCGGATAAGCTTGGTGGAAATCCGAAACGGCCTCAGAGGCATGAACAAGTTCCATAGCGGGAAGCCAGGATGTTTTCTCATTGGTTCCTTCATATCCGGACCACCGCACCAGGTATAGGAGTTTGCAGGTGCGGCGTTTGTCGATCTTGGAGTCGAGCACTTCGGAGATTTCGTGCTCTAAGTCTCCATTGATCTCTACCGGAGGAGGCAGGGTGATGGTACGATTCGGAATTGTATTCAGAGTGACTGGCTCCAGCATGGAAATGTGGAAGACAGGGTGGACGGCTCGCATGGTCTCGGGGAGTCGGAGTATGAAGGAGTGCGAACCGGCCTCTCCGATGATTTCGAAAGGTCTGAGGAACTTGTTGGAGAGTTTTTTGGAGGGTCTGGTCGTACGGAAGAACTTTGCCTTAATGTATACTCGGTTTCCGACCTTAAACTCTGGTGCCGGAGTCCAACATTTGTCCGATGGACCCTGATAGCGACTCTGCGCTTTGGCAATTTGGTTACGGAGTTCTTGGTGCAGCTGATCCAAGTCTACAGCGAGCTCTCGGGCACGGACCGAAGTTACTTCGCGTTCGGGGAATACCGAGATATTCGGATGATAACCCTTGTTCGCGAAGAATGGAGAAACCCCAGTGGTGGCGCTCGGGGCATTGTTGTAGGCAAACTCAGCGAGGGGCAGAAGCTGCGACCAGTTGTCCTGCTGGTAATTGCAGTAACAACGAAGGTACTGTTCCAACGTCTGGTTAGTCTGCTCTGTCTGTCCGTCGCCCTCCGGATGATATCCGGAGGTGAAGTGTAAAGTCATGTCCAGGACTTTACCCAATGAGTGCTCATAGCAACCCACCTCCAGACCCTGTTCTTTTTTCCCTTCCCCAGGTAGTCCAGCACAATGCAGTTCTGCCTCCACCCCTTCCTTGCCATGTGCTATCCACTCTATGCTGCTTGTTTTGTTCTTCTGTCTAGGAGTCTGGTGATTAACATAGACCCAAGAACAAAACAAGCAGCATAGAGTGGATAGCACATGGCAAGGAAGGGGTGGAGGCAGAACTGCATTGTGCTGGACTACCTGGGGAAGGGAAAAAAGAACAGGGTCTGGAGGTGGGTTGCTATGAGCAGCATGGACATAGCCTAGGCACTGTATGGCACACATAAGCAATGACTGATGAACATGAGCAGTGCCAGGTATGACAAGCATGAGCACAGTAAACACATACATTACTCAAGCAGACATGTCATGAATAATACAAGGAAATATTAACTTATCATTGACTGATAATATGCACTGTCCACCAAACTTGTCCCAATGGTGCCACCCATGCTGCTCACCCCCAATTGTGCCATCCACCCTGCTTGCACTGCCTACCCACTCACCTCATTGGTGCTACACCACATGGCATGCCTCACTTGCACCTCCTCACTTGTGCCACTTGCCTTACTCACCTTGCCTGTGCCACCCACTCACTCCACTCACACTGTCCACCCTCCATCCTACTTACACCACCTGTGCTACTCACTCTTAGCATGCCAAACCTAGGTCCTACATACCTACCAAGATCCAATGTGATGCAGGCTGGGATATCATACAGATACAGGTAAGCCATGCCAGGAGGACCAGGACACCCACATCTCTCATAATGTACAAAGTAAGTTGACTGGATGTGTGCCTCAAGGTGGGTGTCCAGGACTGCCATGCCCAAATGACACACAAAGTTGACTAGATGTGAATGTCAAAGTGGGTGTCCTGGATGCCCCATCTCACAAAGTCAGTTAAGTGATGAGTTGAGTTTGTGTCAAAGCTTGAAAGCATGTGTGTGGCCCACAGCTATCAACACATGGGGGAGAATGGGGGAGACACAATTGCTGAATGAAGAGACTGGGGAAGAGACAGGAGAGCAGACAATCATACAAGGGCAATGGTATGCTGGTACATGGGTGACTATCTGATGGTGCTATAGGGACAACAGGGAGCACCTAGCTGTAAAACAAATGGCCAATGCAAGTTTGGCCACATAATAAAAAACTGCAAAATGTGTTATAGGAACCTTGTAGACATGTTCTATAGGTAAAACAATACAACTTTTGTATGGATCATGTCTCACCCCACTTGCTACTTCAAAAGATCCCCTGGTTTTCATTTTGGCCTCTTCCTAGTGTATCATTACAAAGAATAGCATATTGTACAATACGTAGGCATGGGAGGCCTATGAAACTTTGAGGAGACATTCTCTATAGTATATCAATGGTTTATGGCCACTTACCTGATCCCCTAAGCTTCTACTTTCAAAGATCCCCTGAAAATGCCCAAAAAACTCATTTTCCCGGGATCTTTGGACCTGGACACTAAAACACTTATGTAAAGCACCCACACCTTTTCCCTATACCCCCTCTAACCCCCCATACCATTCACTACCAAGTGGCCAATGCTCCACTTTCTGCTGACCCTTCTCTAACATCTGACCACAGCTGGCCACTGTAGTTTCGGAACCTGGGATCTTTGGAAGCATAAGGTATACCACACTCAAAACACCTGGAACCTAGTGTCAAATAGGTGCCCTAACCCCAGGAATATTTTCAGGATTTTTGAACCGCTTATAGATTCTGGCCAATAGGCCACTTTGCCAAGACCCTAGCTGTAAAACAAATGGCCAATGCAAGTTTGGCCACAAAATAAAAAACTGCAAAATGTGTTATAGGAACTTTGTAGACATGTTCTATAGGTAAAACAATACAACTTTTGTATGGATCATGTCTCACCCCACTTGCTACTTCAAAAGATCCCCTGGTTTTCATTTTGGCCTCTTCCTAGTGTATCATTACAAAGAATAGCATATTGTACAATACGTAGGCATGGGAGGCCTATGAAACTTTGAGGAGACATTCTCTATAGTATATCAATGGTTTATGGCCACTTACCTGATCCCCTAAGCTTCTACTTTCAAAGATCCCCTGAAAATGCCCAAAAAACTCATTTTCCCGGGATCTTTGGACCTGGACACTAAAACACTTATGTAAAGCACCCACACCCTTTCCCTATACCCCCTCTAACCCCCCATACCATTCACTACCAAGTGGCCAATGCTCCACTTTCTGCTGACCCTTCTCTAACATCTGGTCACAGCTGGCCACTGTAGTTTCGGAACCTGGGATCTTTGGAAGCATAAGGTATACCACACTCAAAACACCTGGAACCTAGTGTCAAATAGGTGCCCTAACCCCAGGAATATTTTCAGGATTTTTGAACCGCTTATAGATTCTGGCCAATAGGCCACTTTGCCAAGACCCTAGCTGTAAAACAAATGGCCAATGCAAGTTTGGCCACAAAATAAAAAACTGCAAAATGTGTTATAGGAACTTTGTAGACATGTTCTATAGGTAAAACAATACAACTTTTGTATGGATCATGTCTCACCCCACTTGCTACTTCAAAAGATCCCCTGGTTTTCATTTTGGCCTCTTCCTAGTGTATCATTACAAAGAATAGCATATTGTACAATACGTAGGCATGGGAGGCCTATGAAACTTTGAGGAGACATTCTCTATAGTATATCAATGATTTATGGCCACTTACCTGATCCCCTAAGCTTCTACTTTCAAAGATCCCCTGAAAATGCCCAAAAAACTCATTTTCCCGGGATCTTTGGACCTGGACACTAAAACACTTATGTAAAGCACCCACACCCTTTCCCTATACCCCCTCTAACCCCCCATACCATTCACTACCAAGTGGCCAATGCTCCACTTTCTGCTGACCCTTCTCTAACATCTGGTCACAGCTGGCCACTGTAGTTTCGGAACCTGGGATCTTTGGAAGCATAAGGTATACCACACTCAAAACACCTGGAACCTAGTGTCAAATAGGTGCCCTAACCCCAGGAATATTTTCAGGATTTTTGAACCGCTTATAGATTCTGGCCAATAGGCCACTTTGCCAAGACCCTAGCTGTAAAACAAATGGCCAATGCAAGTTTGGCCACAAAATAAAAAACTGCAAAATGTGTTATAGGAACTTTGTAGACATGTTCTATAGGTAAAACAATACAACTTTTGTATGGATCATGTCTCACCCCACTTGCTACTTCAAAAGATCCCCTGGTTTTCATTTTGGCCTCTTCCTAGTGTATCATTACAAAGAATAGCATATTGTACAATACGTAGGCATGGGAGGCCTATGAAACTTTGAGGAGACATTCTCTATAGTATATCAATGATTTATGGCCACTTACCTGATCCCCTAAGCTTCTACTTTCAAAGATCCCCTGAAAATGCCCAAAAAACTCATTTTCCCGGGATCTTTGGACCTGGACACTAAAACACTTATGTAAAGCACCCACACCCTTTCCCTATACCCCCTCTAACCCCCCATACCATTCACTACCAAGTGGCCAATGCTCCACTTTCTGCTGACCCTTACCCACAACACTTGGCCAATGCAGCATTGGCCAACTTCTGTTAAATAATTTCCAATAATCACCAAAATATTCATACGCCTAGTTCCCATTTTTGGCATCATCTTTTGTATGAAAACCACATCCCACTTTCCATCTGTTCCAAAGATCCCCATTATTCTTGATATCGGGAGCTCATAGGCGCTGCTGCATGGTCGCGGAGGGTCACGTGGTCCCATACTCGGCCCTCGTAACTAGTCCCTAGCGCGTTGTGGATTCAGTGACAGCGGCTTACATAATGGATCCTGACATGGCCCCCTCCTCAAGGCTGGGCATCTCGACTGGCCAATTGCGCCTTGTCCGGGTGCTTGAGGAAGAAGTCATGGAGAAGAATTGCGGTGTTGGTAAGGTTTTGGCGGGGTTCCCAGGTGTTTTCTTCGATGGGGTAGCCTAGCCACTTTACCAGGTATTTCACTCCTCGTCCTACTTTCTTCACATCCAGGATCTCTTCGACCTCATATTCTAAATGGTCATCATCAATGCTTGGAGGAGGTGGAGGAGGTCGGGCTTGGGAGGCGAAAGAAGGGGGAATGAATGGGGTTAGGAGGAGCTCGTTGAATACATCGTGAATGCGCCAAGCAGGGGGTAGCTTGAGGCGATATCCTGCTGGTCCTACTTTCTGGACGATGGCAAAAGGCCCAGCCCGTTTGTTGTCAAGTTTCTTATTTGGGCGGTCCATTTTCAAGTTTCGCATGTCGAGCCAAACTAAGTCTCCCTTCCCATACTCGCGGCTGGGTCATTTTCCGCTGTTGTAGCTTTTCTTCATTGCCAGCGCGGCTTTCTCCATGGCCTCTTTGGCAGCATGTCGCGACTCTTCCAACTTCGCCATCCACTCATCAGCAGCTGGGTTCACCTCTGTCCGCGGGTGTATACCTCCATTCCAGGGGTGTCGGCCGTAGTCCAGAAAGAAGGGCGTGTAGCCTGTCGCGGAATGTTCCCGGTTATTCAGCGCGAATTCCGCTGTGCTCAACCACTCCGCCCAATCATCCTGGAGATAGTCGACGTATTCCCGCAGGTAGGTTTCGATCTCCTGATTCACCCATTCCGTTTGTCCGTCAGTTTGGGGATGGAAGGCAGTGCTCGGATTAGCCTTTATCCCAATCATCCGGTAGAACTCCTTCATGAATTGAGAGACGAACTGCGGGCCACGATCGCTGACGACCTTCTGGGGGATTCCGTGGTTCTGGAATACTCGGTCGCGGAGGATTCTAGCTGCTCCCAAACTTGTTAAGTCGAAACCGATTGCTTCGATGAGCGTGCGCTTGGTGAATTTGTCGACAATTACAAGGATAGAGTCGAAACCACGGGACTGTGGCAGTGGCCCTACTATGTCCCAGCTGATTGCCCACCATGGACCATTCGGGACTGGGTGTGGGTGTAGGGGTGTGGCACGCTTGGTTCGGTCGGGTTTGGTTCTCTGACAGCCTTCGCATCCAGACACATACTTCTCCACATCTTTTACCATCTCGGGCCACCAGTAGGCTTTGAGCATCACGGCTTTCATCTTCTTAATCCCGGGGTGTCCCGCGATGGGAAGGTCATGTTCATAGTTGAGTACCACCTCGCGGACTGCCGGGGGTATCCATACAGTGCCACTTCTCCACCACAATCCCAGACAGTCTCGCGTCCAGCTGTCGTCGATTTCCGCGGGCTTGGTGACATGTTCCGCACTCCTTTTCTGGAGGAGCATCTCCATTTCAGATGTGAAGCCGGTGCGTATGTCCATGTCGGGGGGGAGCATCTGGACGGGAGCATCTTCTTCAGCGGCATCCCCGTAGTCGGGTCGTCACAAGAGGGTATCGGCTTTGGTGTTGCTTTTACCGGTCCGATACTTGATCGCGAAGTCAAAGTTCTGGAGTTCTCCGTACCAGCGTATTTGTCATGGTTTCAGTTTTTGGGGCTTTCTGAAGTATTGCAAGTTTGCATGGTCGGTCCATATCTCGAAGGTTTCGTCCACTCCTATGAGATATGCTCTCCACTCTCTCAACACTCTGATAACCACGAGGAGCTCCTTGTCATAGATGTCATAATTCTTTTCGGCCGCTGTGAGGGCCTCGGAGATGTAGTCGACTGGCCTCCAGGTCCCATCGGGCTGCTGCTGGGAAAGAACCCCACCTGTTGCGAGGTTACTAGCGTCTGTTTCTACTTTCCACCTGCCCGTATCCTGGTGTAGAGCAAGGACCAGGGCTGAAACGAGTGCTCCTTTCACGTCCAGGAAAGCCGCGACCTGTTCGCTCTGCCAGCACCAGGGGACGTTACCGGTGAGCTTAAACAGGGGTCTGGCTCACGAGGACAGATTAGGGATGAACCTCCGCAGGTGGTTGATCATTCCCAGGAAACGTTGGAGTTCCTTGACATTTCGGGGCTCTGGCCAGTTTCGGATTGCTTCCGCCTTGGCCGGGTCGTGCTCGAGTTGGTTGTGCGAGAGCCTGAGCCCTAGGTAGAATACCTCTGTCTTCTCAAACTCACACTTGCTCAGTCGGAGGCACAGTCCATTGTCGCGGAACCTCTGCAGGACTCGGTCCATCCAGAAATGGTGGGTTGCGAGGTCGTCCACGAAGATAATGACGTCATCGATATACGCGAGTACATGTCAAGATATGGTTCATAAATCTCTGGAAGGTTGCGGGAGCATTCTGGAGCCCAAACCACATTACCGTGGGTTCAAACAAACCTAGCGATGTCAAGAAGGCGCATCTCTCCTGGTGTCCTTCCCACAGCCTCATCGATGGAAACCCTCCCTTCGTGTCAATCTTGGAAAAGATCCTGGCTCCTCGCAGTTTGTCTACACAATCACGGATGCACGGCAATGGAAACTTATCCTTAATCAAAAACAAGTTGAGGCGTGAGTAATCAATGATGGGCCGGAGCTTGTCTTTTTCTCGCTTGAAAAAGAACGGGCTGGCATAGGGGGATTTGGAGGGCCTTATCCTTCCTGAAGCCAGCTGCTCGTCGATCCACCTATTCATTTCTGTCATTTCCTCCCTAGTCAGCAAGTACAGTTTGGAGGATAAGTGCCCTGGGTCCTTGCGGAACTCGATCTTGATGTCAAAATCAGGTCACGGTTTGGGTAACTCATCCCATTTTGCTTCACTAAAGACCGTTGGATATAGCAACGGCCAGTCGGGCATATCTCCAGAGTCCGAAAAGCGAATGTCTATGGTTGTCTGTAGCGCATTGTCCCATATACTGCCTTTAGGATAGGCCCAAGGGCTCGCGAGATGTGGGTCAAAGTGGCAACTTGTGGGGCAGCGCGTGAAGGAAACCTTGCCTAGTGGCCAATTGATCTTGGGGTTGTGTTTGGACAGCCAGTCATGCCCCAAGATGATCTTGTGCGATTTGGCAGCTCCGAGCAAGAAGTGTATTCGCTCCTGGTGGTCCCCTATCGTTAGCAGGAGGTCGATGCCGTAGTGGATCGGTCCATTCTTGTTTGCTGATCTGTCCACATTGTACACTTTGATCGGGTTTTGTAGTGGGATGGGTTCCAGTCCAAGTTCCTTACACCAGGCCAGGTCCATAAAACAATTGGTACATCCTGAGTTGATCAGGACCTTAACACCTCCCCATTCAGCCGTAGTCAGAGTTTCAAAGTGCGCCGGTAAGGTCAACTCTCTCTTCTGCCTCTTTGGTTTCTCTTCCGCGACTTTTGTTGTTCTGTTGTCCTCAAGTTCATTCGCGCTCCGAGCATGTCTCCGTTGCAAGATCGTGTATTTGGGTATACTTGCTACAGGTACAGGGGCGGGGGCGGGAACGTTGCTTGTACTATTACAGAGACGCGAGTTTGGACTCACTGCGTCTCTTCTCCAAAACCCTGCTCCTGGGTGGGAGCCAGCGGGAGCTGTTGTTGTTGTTGCTGGGCCTGCGGGGCACCAGCCATCTGTCTCTCTCTCTCGTATATCGCGAGCCTGTCGCGGAGTAGCGCGAGTTCATTCTCATATTCTTCCACCTCTACTGGGCCAGGGACCATCGCGCGAACCTGCGGCCTTGGGACATAGGGTCGCGAGTCCGGGAGGTGGCAGTTTCGGGCGATGTGACCCACCTGGCCACAGCGGAAGCATCGACGTTCAACCGCAGGAGCCCGCATCTGGTCCACGATCATCCTGTCACCGGCACCAGTGGGACGGGGCATGATCTGAGGAGCAGGGGCACGTTGCTGCTGCTGCGGAATGGAGGGGAAGCGAGGCGCGGGTTGCGGTGGGTTCGGGTTTGGGTAGTGTGGAGGTGTAGGGAGTGGTCGCGACTGCTGGAATTGGGTAGGGGCGGGGCGGCTGGCGTTTTGCTCGCGTATAATGGTGTCGAGTCTCCTCTGTTGGGCGTCCAACGTTTCGACCAGTTGCTTCCATTGGGCGTAGGTGACTGGCATGGGGTTGACGTTGTAGACCCGCGTGGTCAGCCTCCAGTTGAGGTTCATCTCCAACCAGTGGATTAACACGTCCGAGTCGTCGACCGGGTCCAACTCTGCCTTGCGCATCAACGTTTCGAATAGAGCGAAGAACTCCGCGGCTTCTAGCGCTCCCTGTTTCAACTTGGCGATATTGTTTAGGGCGGTCGCCATGATGTTAGGGTCATCGAAGGCCCTGCGCAGATCCAGGACGAAATCTTCCCAAGTCCCGGCTACTCCAGCATTTAGGATCTCATCACCCCGCATGTTCGCCCATTCTGCTGCGAATCCTTCTCCTGTAATCTTACTCAGTGCAAACAAGATCTTGTTCAGATCACTAGCATAGAGCCCCTGGTTTCCCAGGAACTGTAGTCGGAGGGACCTGAGGAAGGTCCAGAAATTCTTCTTATTTCCATCAAAAGATGGAACGGCTAGGTCCAGCCTCGGCATTGGGGCTGCAGGGATGGCGTCTGCCATTTCGGGTGCGGGCGAGGGCGGCGGTGAGGGTTCTGGCGGCGATGGACTCATGGGTTGGGGTCGCGGTTCCGGTTCTGGAGTCGCAGGTGATTGTGGTGGTGGTGGTGGCGACGGTGCTGGCCGGGCTAGGCGCTCGTCTAAACTCGTGAAGTCTACGGGGGGCTCGGTATGAACTGGTGGTGCTGGGGGGGATGGGGTTGATGGGATGACAGATGAAGGCAAGGGGTCGGTAATCGTGGATGAGGAATTGTTCGATTCCGATGAGGCTAAACTCTGTCTGGATTGCCACGGAAACGTGCGTGGGTTCGTTCGTCAACTCGTCGTTGTCACTGTTCACATAGTCCTCAAGGTTGTCGAGGTTAATGTCAATGGTGCTGTGTATGGGCGATCTCGTGCCTGAGGTCGCGGAATCCGGTAGGGCAGCTCTCAGTGCCTCTCTCAATCTCTCTTCTTGTCAACTCTGTTCCTGTGCATACAACCTTGCGGAATAGGGGGCAAGTCGTCTCTCCTCCTCAATAATCCACAGTTCGAAAGGGCATAGCTCTCGCGGTCTCAGTACCGCAGTTTCCGTCTCCAATACGTCGGATTCCATCAGGGCGTCCGGGTAGAATTCTGTTCTTACGCGGGCATCAAAGTATCGGGCCCAATATTCGTCCTCACCAAAATCTAGGACCGTGGTGAGCCACTCGTCTGTTATGTCTTCATTACGCATCGGGTACACCAGGATGATTCTCTCGTCGTTCTGTTGCACACGATGGGCAGGGGGTAGGGAGAAAGCTAGGCCAACCGGGGGTTGACAGGGTCGAGGTAGCAAGGGGTGGATGTTGAAATTGTGTCAGTCCAAGTCCCTCACAGAAGCAAGAAGGGGAAAGAAGCTTGATTTCAACGTAGGGAACTACACACATTACAAAGGTACTATATATACTGGGGAAAGGGGGCTGTGTAGGGGACGAGTCATAAAAAGGGGAATGAGGCTACGCGCACTGAGTCGCACGGAATAGGGGAGGCAGTATAGGGAAAAGGGGATACCAAATACAGAAGGTAGCGGCAAGGGATGGATAAGGGGAAAGTGACAAGAGAAATGCTTAGCATGGGCTTGGCTGGCTGTAGAGGGGCCTGGATTAGTCCCAATTAGGGTAGATTACTTGATGAGAGCTGTCAGAGGAATTATTGCTGATCTGCCTCCATCACGAATTGCAAAGCGTGGGAAAAGGTCGAGGAACGTGGGCGTGGGCACGTGGCGGCGCTTATCGGGAGCTCATAGGCGCCGCTGCATGGTCGCAGAGGGTCACGTGGTCCCATACTCGGCCCTCGTAACTAGTCCCTAGCGCGTTGTGGATTCAGTGACGGCGGCTTACGTAATGGATCCTGACACTAATAGCATAGTCCTTGTGTTAGGATCTGATTCTTTGCTTCAAAGCAGGAGTAGGAGGGGTAGTGTAGAGGAGACCAAAAAAGGAGGGTGGCAAAGGCAAAGCCGGAGCGGAGCGGAGTCCATTCGGAGTCCGGATCGGAGTTGCGTGAGGACTTCTCCTCTACACCACGGGAAAGAACTAGAAGGAGGGGGTCAAAGGGTTGGGACTATGGCCTCAACTTATGGGTTGTGCCACCACGTGTATACGTGTCCCAATTTAACCTTGCTGGTACTTTGCTTTCCAGGACAAGGAAGGATGAAGTCCGAAGGGAAATTGCCCGGAGTCCGTCGGAGTCCGCCGGAGTTTTGCGGAACTCGTCGGGACTGTCGAGAACAGTGAGGACGAAGTCCCTTAACACACAGACCAAGTGACAAGGACCAGAAATAATGTTAATATTCGAACTGAGGATCATGGAGATACATGGGGGCTTATATGTTATTAGGGTAGGGTATAGGGTAGATTGTGAAATATGAATATATCAAATATCTACAATAATTTCACCTGAGGAGTGAGAAAGGCATAGATGATACATGTAAGGCAAAGAATAAGTTCCCATGGGTAGTGGGCATCGTCCCAATGGTTACTAACCATGGACTAGCACCAAGGAACATGCTAGAAACAAAGTCCATTCGGTCCGAAGGACCGATATCGAAGTCCGACGAAAGTCCGGACCGGAGCTTCGGAGTTGGAGCCGGAGCGGAGATGGAGCGGAGCGGAGTTCGGGCGGAACTGTGTCGGAGATGCCGGAGATGCTTCGGAGGTGCTTCGGAGGTGTTTCGGAGGTGTTTCGGAGGTGATTAGGTGACTGGATAGGACCGTGACACCTTGTGCAGATGGAGTATCTGCGCTTTCTTTCACTGCAAGCTAACCACTCAAGCTAGTCTTTTGAAATTTTGTGTGCCTATATCTACCCCTCTAATCCTCAATCTCCATGGTTTACATTTTCCCAAAACCTATTTCGCAATGCATGCCAGAGCTGCTGACCAAACCAGTCAAAATTCTCCCATTTATCAAAACCAACCATAGGATTCCAAAACAAATGGAATTCTATACTGGGCCATCCCACACCTATCATATTCCATCCCTCTCTCTCCCCTCCCATCACCCACAAAGCAACAATTCCAGCATACAGTCAGAATCCAGTTCTCACAGTCCTCACACAGTTTGTACTTGTGGTGGCACCTAAATCAAATGGGATCACATTGAAAGATTGAGTATAGTGCATGAATAATACACCCTGACTTTGTTTCAATTACTCTGCCACATCCAGGACTACAGTTGCCTTCCTACAAACCTAAACAACAACAGTACCCATACAAGTTTGTAGGCCTCACAGCACAAGATCTAACTGTGAAAATCTCTTGAAATTGATCATGGATGCTCTAAATGATGACCACTATCATATAACATGCCAAACAGACCAAACT
Organism: Clavaria fumosa; assembly: GCA_951802425.1. NCBI lineage: Eukaryota > Fungi > Basidiomycota > Agaricomycetes > Agaricales > Clavariaceae > Clavaria > Clavaria fumosa. The sequence continues at coordinate 30,523 of OX637802.1, read as the reverse complement.
GTTTTTCTGCGAATGGTCCCTTGTTGCTCCTATCCTGCTACCCACAACACTTGGCCAATGCTGCATTGGCCAACTTCTGTTAAATAATTTCCAATAATCACCAAAATATTCATATGCCTAGTTCCCATTTTTGGCATCATCTTTTGTATGGAAACCACATCCCACTTTCCATCTGTTCCAAAGATCCCCATTATTCTTGATATTAAATGAGCATGGCACATTGGCTATATCTCAGCAAACACTTCATATATTTTCATCAGACTTTGTGAGTAGATGCATACCTATGAGCAGTATCTTCAGTAATATTTATATGAATTTACATGATTTAATGTAAAGGGTAGAGTGGGTGTGCAGATGAAGCAGAAGTGTGAGCCAGGGTGAGAGTGAAGATGATTGTGAGAGTGACAGAGTAAATGGGGTGGGTGAGGGTGAGTAAGAGTGTTCATGAAGGTGAAGGTGAGGGGTGAAGGTGACTGAGAGTGGGGTTCAGGCTTCTTTTCTCATGACTGTGATGGTCCCTTGTCCTTCACAGGTGTAATACTTTCTATCCCTCAAATGAACTGGACTCAATGGTATATTGAGCTAGTAGTTCTATGTAGAGGGATCCACCCCTCTGTACAGTTGTGACACAGTATATATATGTGAGTGGCCTATCAGGACCCATTCATTTTCCCTTACCCAAGCAAACTCTACTGACACTTATGAACCTCCCAACAGCCTTCTACAACCTTGCGAGCCCCTTTACACACTTCTGGAACCTGCAGTCCCCTTCCAGAAGCCTCTCCGACCTTCCCTGCTCTTACATGACACTCACAACCACCAGGCTGTAGCAATGCCCTTCCCTAACACACCTTATGCATACCTACCACCTGAACCCCATTGCACATCTGTTATGGATCTGGTACTGGGTGCAGTCAGAAATGAGTCACTGAGAATCAGGATGACTCAGACAGGTCCTCAATTCCTTATGCAGTTGGCCTACAGGACTAGTAGACCCTCCAGTTCCATACCTTCCTGCTAACAGTATTGAAACCAACACTGCTAGCAAGGCATTGCTTTGGGCAGATATTATTATTAGTTAGTAACCTAAGTCACAACATCCCATGGGCTTAGCCATTGTACAGTAGAACAGCTTGTACCTATACCAAGATATCTGTAACTTGCTCAATACTTACCGCGCCGAGGGAGTCGGCATAGGGCAGCTCGATCAAAGCCTGGGTACCCTTGGGTACCCAGATCACTTGACCAGACTAAGTCCTTAGTCAGCAATTACTAGATTTAGTTCAACTAGATTTAGTCCTTAGTTTAACTAAATTTGTCCTTAGCTCCTTGCTGGGCTAGACATAGGCTTAATCCTCTTGGGGGATGGTGTAATCGATAAGTGGGTATGTAATGATGCCTGCAACGTGAGGTTCTGTCAGCTATTTATACTCAAATTTGCATATCTACTACATTTGGAAAGATTCAACATAGCTCCTTAACTAGTAATCCTGACATACCATTTAAGGACTCTAAATTAAGGAGAATTTGGTAGGTTTACATATCAGGCAGGTGTCACAACCCAACACACCCCACTATGGGCCGCCTGATGCACCCGCACACACCACGACTACTCCCGATGTAATTCCGCCGCCCAACTGCTGTCCCAAATTGACAATCAGCAATACCATGCGTGGGTCGAAATTCCAACATACTCCGCATGCTTCGCCATTGTTCAGCTGACATCAGGAAACTTGGGAAACAAGTGGAGTCAGTTTAGGACTTGCAGGGTGGTCACCAGATGAGTTAATGAAGGTCCCTTAACAATATTAGATTTGGGGATTTGGATACTGTGGCTGAAACATGTTTCTGGGCAATTCCTTGGTCTTTGTTTTATAACTTCTTCTTTGCAGATTTTCTCCTACGCTATCCTATTTTAGATACCACTTACTATATAAACCCCAAGGTTGTAGTAGTTACTACAGCATACAACATAAACTCGATTACCTGCTTATGCACAAGGATTGCTGTCGAGAGCTGCCTCAGGTACTGGACTGGGCATCACATAGTGGCCACCCTCTCATGTGGTCTCCAGGTCAAAACCCCCCCTTATGTTGTTCTGCAACCTCCCACCTCCTCCTGTTGTATCTGCGCCTCTTCCTGCCAATGCAGCTTGCATGCAGAATTCCCTCTCACCATCAGAATTTTGCTACACCCTCCCTCACTGTCATTTACACTTGTATTTTGGTGGAATTGACCTACTCTTGACAGTATGTCATATGCTTTGCCAAAGACACCCCAACCCAACCTGCCGAGGATGCGCTTGAGGTCCCATCGGGATGAAACAGTGCCACCTCAGGCCCCCTCGCCATCCATACACACCCAACCAACAACCTTTGGGTCCCCAGACACCTTGCCATCCATACACACCCGACCAACAACCTTCGGGTCCCCAGACCCCTCGCCATCCATACACACCCAACCAACAACCTTCGGGTCCCCAGACCCCAGCCTCTGTGTCCACTTCGTTAGGGATGATGCTCGGACAAGGTTTGGTTTCCTCGGGGAGCTCCAACCCCTTGGTCCCAGTAACCCTGTATCCTCCCGCTCCACCCACAATGCCTCCAAGCCCTACTCCACTACCTCGACCCTCAGTCCCTGCTCTTGTGTTGAGATATACACTTACACCAGTACTACCCCCACTATCCCTACTCACAACTAACTACTCTGGAGTGCTACCAGTGCTTCCTTTTCCGATACCCAGTGTCAACCCACCATCCTCAGCATGAGGGTCATGATGTCTGCTGCTGCCAACCCCGAGCCTCCCGCCACAGTTGCCGCCACGACCTTTCGAGATTCCAGGGATTCCGCAAGGAATTCCACCGGCGGTACCTCCTGTGGTACCCATCGGAAATCTGCCCGCCAGTCTGCCATACTACATCTACTACCCAGCACCTGGAGACGATGGCCCCAAACTCAAGGAGCCCGACGTCTTCACGGGTAAGGACCCAGCATGGCTAACAATGTTCATCTTGCAGTGCATTACATGGTTTCTGGGGAAGCCACAGAAATTCGCTACTGATCAGGATTGTGTTCTATTCGCCACATCGTATCTCCGAGATCAAGCAAATACCTGGTGGATGCCATACCTTGTCCAGCAACCGCCCCCCACAATGTTGGACAATTGGGATAACTTCACCATGGAATTATTTCTGGTATTCAGAAACCCCCCCCACATATGACTTCGAAGAGCGTGCTGCATAATTTGAAGATGCCCAACAATTCCCGCATCACAGAATACATCGTCACCTTCAATTCGCATGCACCCTACACTGGATACAATGACACCATGCTCGCCAACTGCATCAAAGACCAGTTTCAATACACAAGTCGAGAGCAGGAGTTCACCGGACTCCGTCAACAAGCTTTGGCCTTTGAGCAGCGATACTGGCAATGCGAGGAAGAACAAGGCCACTTTCCGACATCCGTCCAATACAGAAAGCGACCTGGCGACTCGTCGTGCGGAAATGTGTCAAACCCGATGAAAGACCGCAACACGAAACCCGCCAACAACCAATCCTCGAACCGCCCTGCGCCCACTCCAGTAACCAACCCCATCATGACATCCGCTCCAGCCAAACCTGCCTCGACCCCTGTAACGAAGCCGAAGGAGGGAAAGATGGAGAAATCCACACCTTGCAGACCACTCTCCACTGGGCCACTGGACTTTGCTTATATTGCATGGGTCAAGGGCATTTCTCGAATACATGCCTGTTGATCCCCGCTAACTGCAAGTCTGCTGCCCGTGCCACCCTCACATTTACCATGACCGCAGCTGAGCCCTTGGCCAGCGACAAGTTGGGAAATGCTCCAGCATCTCAAGGCATGTAGGGAGATTCTTGAGTTGCGATATTGCCATAGATACCAATACTGATACCTGTACCATGGATGAACTCCCCTTATACACGGTTCTGTCATCTATTTCTTCTGCTGCCTTTTTGATTTCCGTTGTTATTCTGCAAATTAGCAATACCCCTGTACCCACACTTGTAGATTGTGGAGCTACCGAATGTTTCGTTTTGCCTGACTTTACACCTTTGAAATTCCGTTCAACACTAACCCGCCCTATACAACTTAGGCTATTTGACGGGTCCATCGCAGGACTGATCACCCAAGTGACCGACCAACAATTCTGCTTTGAGGACAGCACAATGCACACTGAACGTTTCTATGTTACCCAACTCCATTCGGATGTGAAGGTCATACTCGGACTGTCATGGCTTTGGAAACACAACCCAGACATCGATTGACCAACCCTCTCGATACGATTCCGCAATTCCGATGCCTGACCGCTGATGATGAAGCCCTTGCCCACTGTGGCCACTGATGCAGCAAGGCCTGCAGGGTCTCATGACCCAACCACTGATGAACTCAGGGTCCTGAAGGAGCTCGCTCCTAAGGACTGGTCAACACTGAGCCCAGGACTACCCATGGGGACCACTGGAAATCCACTGTCAGAGTTGAACCCCACCACGCCTGATAGCAATTCTGCTATGTCGGGAACTTTGAACTCTACCACATGGGACTGGGCAAACCTACCCGAGGAGCCTTTGCCACCTTTTCCCACTGTTGTTGCTGCTGATAAAACTTTACCCAACACAAATTTACACAGAACAGGGTCACAGGAAAATTCTGCTGCCCCATTGCCCAAACCAGCACCTATTGATATTCGAATTTTGGATCCCGCCCACTTCACCAACCATCTAATGGGTGAGGATATAATTCTTCATGCTGTTTATCATTTTTTCCCTGCACCTGAAGACTTGCTCCAAGCTAATGCTGCACTAATCAATTCTGAACCCCCAGAAGCAAGGGCGAACCTACCACCTCAATACGCAGACTTTACCAATGTCTTCTCCAAGGAAGAGGCCTGCACCCTTCCACCCCACTGAACTTACAATCATGCGATACAACTCGAACCAGACACCAAAGACCCTTGGGGTCTGCTGTATAACATGTCCGAGCTGGAATTAAAGGTTTTGCATGACTATATTGACGACATGCTCCAGAAGGGATTTATCCACCCTTCTGAATCCCCCATGGGAGCCCCTGTTGTATTTGCAAAAAAGAAGGACAGTTCACTCTGTCTTTGTGTTGACTAATAGCATAGTCCTTGTGCAGATGGAGTATCTGCGCTTTCTTTCACTGCAAGCTAACCACTCAAGCTAGTCTTATGAGATTTTGTGTGCCTATATCTACCCCTTTAATCCTCAATTTCCATGGTTTACATTTTCCCAAAACTCATTTCCCAATGCATGCCAAAGCTGCTGACCAACCCAGTCAAAATTCTCCCGTTTATCAAAACCAACCATAGGATTCCAAAACAAATGCAATGCTATACTGGGCCATCCCATACCTATCATATTCCATCCCTCTCTCCCCCCTCCCATCATCCTGCTTGGAGTTGCTTGGATGATGTGAAGAATGTTGAGGACAATGAGGATGAAAGCTCAGAGTTCAGGATCAAGGGATGATAATATTCAAATTGCAGAACAGGGAACTACAGGTGGGATCTTATACTGCAAGGACAGGAGTAGAAGAGTACTCTGAAACATAGTATATATCAAATTTCCAGGAGGGTTTCACCACAAGTGCCTGTGCAATCTTCAAGGAACAAAGGAACCACAACAACAATGACTCCCATGGGTCATGGGCATCCACCCATTGGTTACAAGAACAGGGGGATGGTGGGAGAAGGTTCTAGAACAGAGTCTGAGGGAAGTGTGAAGCAGAGTATGCAGAGTTATGGCAGAGCAGATCAGAGAAGGTGCAGAGTCCAGAGCCTGGAGTGGAGATAGTGCTTATGTGATTGGATGGGGTCATAACAGTTGCTGACATTGCTGGGGTATAGAGTATGTCTCATAATAATAAAATTGTCTTGGTTTCCCCCTTTGGGACCATGATGTACATATCCCCCCTTGCCAGTGGCACAGAAGGTATGCCAGTAAGCTGTGTGAATGTTCTTGGGAGGGATTTCAGTGAAGTTTACAAACTTCAAACAGTAAGGGGACATGTGCCACAAAGTGCTGGAGTTGTATATTTTGACATTGCCATAGTCATGTGTCAGGTGAGTGGCAGGCTTTTTGCCTGTCTCAGGCTGACAATCTTCTTCTATGACAGCCAGCCATGCTATCTTGTCACTGTCATGCTCAGCAGTGGCAGCCTTCTCAGTGTTTCTGCCCTTTTGTTGGGGGTCTTGCCCTTCCTTTCCCTCCCTCTTTTGCCCAACAATCATACTGATAATGTCCTGTCTTCTGCAGATGTAACACTTCCCTTTCAGCCAGTCCTTTTCCTTGGGTCTGGCAGAGTTGATTGTGGTGGTAAGTGCTGCCTCACTGCTTTCTTTCTTTTGGGTAGGCCCTTCTCTGAGAGTGCAGCAATCAGCCCCTTGGCTGAGCAGTTCAATCAGCAGGTCAAGGCTGATCTTCAGCAGGTGATAATGGTAGTGAAGGCAGGTATTGTGACTCTTCTTATACTCCATTCAGGGACATGCACAGTAATCAGGATGGGTCCAGTGGGCATGAGTTGTCACAAGACACTGGCCATCACATGGGCATGATTGAGGTCACAGGCTGCAGGTTTTCACCACCATGCAGGGCTTGCTGGAGATGCACACCCCCCTTCCAAGGGACATTGGAGAAGATGTGCTAGGCTCTCACACCAGCCAGGATGTTGCATGCCACTGACCCTGAGTACTGGCCTGCAAGCGAGGCACCAAATTGGCAGAGGGACTCAGAAGCTGGCAGGCAGTCTTGCACTGGGACACTATTTGTGAAGCACAAATTGAGGTAAGCAGTGATACCACAGTTGTGACTCTGCCCAGGACACAGCTAGGGCGATAGACACTGCATCATTTCCCAATGGCAGAGGTGAGATCACCAATTCCATTGGAGATGCTGGCCCATTGTTCACAGATGCAGGGTCAGCCACATTCAACCAGCCTGCTGGGGTGCTGGCAGGAGCTGGGACCATGGCCTCAATATGACCAACCATGATGGCAATGAGGGCAGTTGCAACGATTGACTCAGAGTGTGACAATGGCATTGAACAAGGGAGTGAAGGGAGCAACTTCCTTTCTAGGCAACCCCAACAACACCATAAAAACCCAACAACAAAATCAAGAATACCCAGTCACCTAGTACCATAGTCCTTACAAGAGCCTCTTAACTACCATATCTACATTTCCAAACCACCTACCCATACTAGAGCAGAGCAGAGAACAGCAAAATAAAGCCAAAAACCAAATGTTAACCAATGCCAGCAGTCACCAGACTGAAGATGCAGGGAGCAGCAGGACTACATGAACACAACCCCCCCATACTGACCACCAGGACACACCCTGCCAGTCAAAAATCATGAATGACAACACCACCCAAGCCAGCACCATTGAAAGGCAGCTTATCTGTTAGGATCGCTTATGTAAGCCATCCCAAAGTGCAGTTGTGGAGAAACTGGGGAGGGTTGTTGGAGGGTCACATGACCTGTGGCTGTGGTCAGATTACATAATTGTAAGATCACATGACCTGGGCCTGGGCGCATCATGTGATCCGAGAGGTCCGAGCGTGGGAACACCGGCAAATGCCAAAGCGTTTGCTATATATACTACATCTTTTCCATTCTTGTACCCTTTTCCCCTTATCTTAGTATTGTCGTCATGACCTTACGCTTAAGTTGTGTGAGACCCAGTCTGATATAATACTAAGATCCGCCTGTCCGCCCTAGCCCCATGTCCTAACCCGGCTAGCCTGGACCCTTAATTTCAAACTGTGACACGTTGTCACAGCTCAGCCCCTATCATCCTCTTCTCCTTTACCCTGCCCGCGGTGTGTAACAGAACCGCGCGAAATTTTTACTGTGTGTAGATACACGTGACCAGACCAGGAGGAAGTCAACTGTGACCCTCCCCAAGTGATACCAAGTGCCCAAGGCCCGGAACTTTGTTTTACAGCTACGTACCAGTGAGTCGTGTAGTGTACAGGGCAAGGAAAGGCCCCTACATAGTCTTTCTGTAGTTTCCTGGTCCAGTGGACAGGGCCCTTGCTCTGTGACCATTGTCAGAAGGGCGCACGGGCAACTCATTAGGAGTTGTGGAGCGACCACCTGGGACACCATTTGGGCCCCACGTTAACAAAAGTTTCATAGAATAAGAGTTCTATAGGTACATAAGTACACAGAAGAGCAGCCTAAGAGGACAGGACTGTTAAGAGATCGAAGAAATCCTGAGTGCCCAAGGCCTGGAACTTTATTTACAGCATCCAGGGCCTGTGATGGCAGACCATGTCGCCCCGCCTGTAGCCCAACCTATGAGGCTTGACCTATCTGTTGCCCCCTTTGATGGGCAGAAAAGGAACTTCCATACGTTCCTCTGATCCCTTTGCCTCCTGTTTATGGCAAACCCGACTGTCTATGCTGTGGACCTGGTGAAGGTCCTTCTTGCTCTGAGCAAAATTACTGGAGAAGGATTCACTGCAGAGTGGGCGAATATGAAGGCAGAAGAGATCCTGGGTAGTGGCGAGGCCGGAACCTGGGCAGAGTTTGTGGAGGAGATGAAGCGCGCATTCGATGACCTGAATGACCGTGCGACTGCCCTTGCCAATATTTCAGGGCTGAAACAGGGTGCCATGACAGCACCAGAGTTCTTCGCAAAATTCGAGACGCTGTTCCAATGGGCGAAGTTGAGTGCAGAGAAGGACTCAGGAATCCTAGTCCATTGGCTGGAGTTGAACCTGAGTAGGAGGTTGGTGGAGAGAATCTATGGTGTCTCCCCGATGCCAGAGACATATGGAGAATGGAAGGTGCTGGCTGAGAGGCTTGATGCCCAGCAAAGGCGACTGGATGGGATACTCACGGAACGGACTGCGCGACCCACTGTGACCCCCGCGCGACCCACCACGACCCTACCGTGACCTGCCGTGACCGTTTCACAACCTCTTGTGACCCCTCTGCTGTGTACTCCAGATGTGGCCATGGCCCAAGGATGGGCCCCTGCTGATGAGAGATGTTGTTTCCGATGCCACCAGACTGGCCATGCTGTCCGTTTCTGCCCCCTGCCTGATACGCGTCTGCAGGTCCCAAGGGCCCAAACCTGGGCAGCACCATGTGCCCCCCAAATGGCGGAGGGATATGAGAAAGAGATTGCACGGCTCCGAGCCTGCATAGAGCTGTGTGAAAGAGAGAGGAGGACTCCCACTGGGGAGAAGAAGTGTGCCAGCCCCCTTTCCGTCCCTGTGCCTGCTGCAAGTATACCCCGATATACTATCTTGCAGCAGAGACATACCCGAATTGGGGCTGAGGTGAAGGAGGAAGTGAGACTGGCAGAGCGCCTAACCAGAGTGCAGCCAGAAGTGCGGAAACATGTGCCACGAGAGCTAGCCATCCAGGTGCACTTGGAGGCTTTCAGCACTGGCAAAGGGACCACAATGAAGGCCCTTGTTGACTCAGGGTGCACCAACTGCTTCATGGATTTGGAGTGGGCGAAAGGAGTGGGACTGGAGCCATCTCTCCTGCTGAACCCAATCACCATGTATAATGTGGATGGGACACAGAACAGGAATGGAAAGGTCCGGTATGGGATAGAGGTGCTGGTGAGAGTTGGTGACCACCAGGAGTGGATCCACTTTCTGCTGGGAAAGACCCAGTCCCACAAGGTCATCCTTGGGCATGACTGGCTCAAGCGGCATAACCCGGATATCGACTGGCAGAAGGCAGAGCTGAGCCTTACCCGCTGCCCCCCACAGTGTTCCCCATCCCCTTGAGCCTCTGCACCCCTGAAAATGAGTACCCTCGCATCCATGAGTATTCTGGACACCCATTTTCCCAACTCTGGCCCTACCCCCAATTGGCCCAGCCGCTACCCTTTGATGTTTAGTGAAGCGAAGTGGGATGAACTTCCCCGCTCCCGACCAGACTTCAATATTAAGATCGAGTTCAAAAAGGACCCTGAGCACCTCTCCTCCAAGCTGTATTCTTTGACACGGCAGGAGATGGTGGAGATGAACCATTGGGTGGATGAGCAGCTTGCTTCTGGACGAATCCGGCCCTCAAAATCCCCGTATGCCAGCCCCTTCTTCTTCAAACATGAGAAGGACAAACTGCGGCCAATCATCGACTACTCGAGGCTGAATGCACACCTGATCAAGGACAAGTACCCCCTCCCCCGCATCCGAGACACAGTGGATGTGCTTAAAGGAGCGTCGATCTACTCTAAGATTGATGCAAAGGGAGGTTTCCCATCTATGCAGGTCTGGCCCAAGCACCAGCACCGCTGCGCCTTCCTGACACCCCGTGGACTCTTCGAACCAGCTGTCATGTGGTTTGGACTGCAGAATGCCCCTGCTACCTTCCAACGCTTCATGAATCATGTGTTGAGGGAGGAGATTGCAGGAGGACATGTGAGGGCCTATGTGGATGATGTCATTGTGTTTGCAGAGGACTTGGCTACACACCGGTACTGGATGGATTGGGTCTTGAGGAAGTTTGGAGAGAATGGGTTGTGTCTCAAACTCAGTAAATGCGAGTTTGAGAAGAGCAAGATCATCTTCCTGGGGATGAAGATCTCCCACAACAGACTAGAGCATGATCCGGCTAAGGGTGCGGCAGTCCGAGATTGGCCACGTCCCAAGAATGTGAAGGATGTCCAGAGGTTCAATGGAATGCTGAACTACCTCTGCCGGCACATCCTGAATCTTTCTGCCCGGGCAAAGCCACTCTTCCGGCTGACTGGGAATGTTCCATGGAAATGGGAGGAGGAGGAGGAAGCAGCCTTCCGAGATCTCCGCCAGGCACTCATATCGGCCCCGGTCTTGGCTCTGCCTCAGGACAAAGGGAGATGGAAGGTAGAGACAGATGCAAGCAACCTGGCAACTGGTGGAGTGCTCTCGCAGCAGCAGATGGATGGAACCTGGAGAGTTGTTGACTATATCTCCAAGGCCCTCACTGCAGCTGAGAAGAACTACGATGTGTACGACAAGGAGTTCTTGGCTGTGATTCGGGCACTTCGCGAGTGGCGAGCATACCTCATTGGAGCAGAGGAGACGATTGAGATCTGGACGGACCATGCAAACCTCCAGTACTTCCGGAAGCCCCAGAAGTTGAAGCCGAGGCAGGTTCGTTGGGTTGGAGAGCTCCAGTGCTTTGACTTTGAGATAAAGTATTGCACTGGCAAGTCGAATACAAAGGCAGATGCACTCTCCCGGAGACCGGACTATGGAGAGATGGTGGAGGAGGATGCACCGGTGCAGGTTTTCCCGGAAACGGAAGTCCGTGTGTCATTCACATCGGAAATGGAGACGCTACTCCAGAAAAATAGTGCGGTACACATACAGAAGCCGGAGGAGCTTGATGATGAGTGGACACGAGATCGTGCTGGACTCTGGCGGAAGGGGATAGTCACTTGGGTCCCCCTAGGAGCTCGTGAGGCTGTTCTCGAGTTTGAGCATGACCTCCCCGCTGCTGGACACCCTGGGCCCCGGAAGTTGAGAGCAGCACTAGTGAAGGGTTATTGGTGGCCGGACATGGTAAAAGATGTGGATCAGTATGCCCAGGGGTGTGAGACATGCCAGCGGACGAAGCCCGACCATACCAAGCATGCTGCCCCACTGCACCCCCATCTGGTGCCCAATGGTCCCTGGTCGGTGATTTCATGGGACATAGTCGGTCCCCTCCCCCTCTCCCGTGGACATAATGCCATCCTTGTTATTGTTGACAAATTCATGAAACGGACACTGCTCGAAGCGATTGGGCTCGACCTCACAGGACTTGGAGCGGCGCATCTCCTCCGGGATCGAGTGTTTCGTGACCATGGAGTCCCTCACAAGGTTGTGAGTGACCGGGGGTCCCAGTTTGTGTCCCGCTTCATGAAGGAGTTCTACTCCATGATCCGGGTAAAGGCAAATCCAAGTACTGCCTTTCATCCACAGGCTGATGGACAGACGGAACGGGCGAACCAGGAGATGGAGATCTATCTCCAGGCTTATGTGGACCATCTCCAGGATGACTGGGCTGAATGGTTGTCCACTGCGGAGTTTGCTCTTAATAATCGTGAGCACTCAGCGACAGGACAGACACCTTTCTTCCTCGATTATGGACAACACCCATGGAATGGGGGGCTCCGGCCACCTTCTGAGGTGAACCCGGCGGCGGATGAGTGGATGGCTAAGCTCACGGAGTCCCGAAGAGCAGCCAAGGAGGCAATGGAGAAAGCGGTGGCAGCGATGAAGAAGAGCTACAATAAGGGGAAACGCCCAAGTCGGGAGTACTCTGAGGGAGATCTGGTCTGGCTGGATACTAGAAACTTGAAGATGGACCGGCCCTGTAAAAAGCTTGACAACAAGAGAGCAGGCCCCTTTGCAGTTGAGGAGAAGGTGGGACCTGCTGGGTATCGCCTCAAGCTCCCTCGGGCCTGGCGCATCCATCGGGTCTTCAATGAGTTGCTGTTGACACCATACCACCCCCCCTCCTTCCCTTCTCAGAACCTGCCTCCCCCTCCACCCCCTACAATTGATGACGACCACCTGGAGTATGATGTGGAGGCGATCCTTGATGTTAAGAAGGTGGGACGTGGGGTGAAGTACTTGGTGAAGTGGTTGGGATATCCAGTGGAGGAAAACACTTGGGAGCCCCGTAGGAACCTCACTAACATAACATTGCTTCTCCGGGACTTCTTCCTCTCCCACCCCGACAAGGCCAAGCTAGCTGGTCGGGACGCCCAGCCTTAAGAGGGGGGTGATGTTAGGATCGCTTATGTAAGCCATCCCAAAGTGCAGTTGTGGAGAAACTGGGGAGGGTTGTTGGAAGGTCACATGACCTGTGGCTGTGGTCAGATTACATAATCGTAAAATCACATGACCTGGGCCTGGGCGCATCACGTGATCCGAGAGGTCCGAGCGTGGGAACGCCGGCAAATGCCGAAGCGTTCGCTATATATACTATGTCTTTTCCATTCTTGTACCCTTTTCCCCTTATCTTAGTATTGTCATCATGACCTTACGCTTAAGTTGTGTGAGACCCAGTCTGATATTATCCCACTTATCCCTCAAAAGAACTGGACTCAATGGTATATTGAGTAGGTAGTTCTATATAGAGGGATCTGCCCTCTCTGTACAGTTGTGACATCGTATATATAGGTGAGTGGCCCTCCAGGGGCTGCTGATGTAAGCATAGCCAAGCGGCTATGCTTATTGAACTAAATATGGTATGTAGATTATGTAATAGGAAATATAGAAGGCCTGGGGCCTTACACCCTCCCCCACTGGAGAGGCCCCTAACCAGAGATGATGCGGAGGCAGTGCAGGATGACAAGCAGGATTGTAAAATAATATTAAAGGGGTGCATCCCCTTGGGCAGAGTTGTCGCCATGTCACCAGGCGCAATCCCCTCCTGGGGCCTTTGCCTGGTGCTGACAGGTCCAGCCAAGTGGTCTGCGTGACCTGCCCCCAGTTGGACAGTGTGTCACGAGTGGCACACCCTGGTGGGGGGTGTATTGTTAAACCTCCAATAGGCAGCCCTAGGGGGTTTCAGACAGTGGATGTACTTCCACTGTCTTCCAGGGGCATGTTGCCCCTCCATTTGTCCCCTGTCCTCTCCCCCACCCAGAGGCAGCACAGATGTGCACTGTGCCCTATGCACTCTAGCAGTGCATACATTCGGGGGGTATGGGAGGCTTCTCCCATTCAGCCAGCACTAGCTGGATGTCATCATCTAAGGGGGCATTCCCCTTTCACATGTACTTGTGTGGGTACATGAGTACAAATTTGTACCAGAGCTTCTTCAACAGAGACTCTGGCATCAGCAAATGCCTTGATTGTCTGTGCAACTGTCAGTGTTACTTTTGTGGTCCAGAGTCTGGACCATCACACAGGGAGGACTCTCCCTTTGATGGCCTGCGCATATGCCCCCTTTGAGACAAAGAGGGCCATGGCCATGGCCAGGAACAGGCACCGCATCCAGGCCTGGGATGGCACACATGCCATTATGGTGTGCCAGATGGCCACCTTGCATGCAAAAGACAGGGGTGAGTCCCCATCTTTATCAATGCCAAGGATGGCCACTCTGCCCATCCTTATTTCCTCAAAATAGCAGTGCAGGTCTGACACTGCGCCTCTGTCACCTTTTGGATTCATAGGGGGAATTTCCCCCTTCTCTCCTACAAAGGAGAGCCACAACTCTTGGGGGAGCAACAGCTCCCCAATGTCTATAAACTCCCTCATGGGAGGCACAACTACTCTCATCATTGCCAGCAGCAATGTCTGGTACAATGGATAGGAGGGTACTCCCCCTCCTGTGACTTCCGAGGGTCCTGTCCTCAGGGATGGGTTGCCCATCCCTCCACTCTCTTGCAACATCTGCCCTTGCAGATGGCAGGCTACCTGGTCTGCTGATTTCTTGACCCTGGCAGGAACTCTCCAGTTCCTCACCAGCCAGTCCTCAACTGGCATGGGTGGCTTAGCCACTGTGGCGTTCTTCTGGGCCTCCTTGACAGCCCATCGCATCTTCATCATGGCAGTCATATCATAACTGCTGTCAGGCACTCCATGATGCACCTATTGGTTGAGGGCAATCGCCTCCTCAACTGTCTTCAACTTGACAACCCATGCACCAGGTTTTATGGACACCCCAGATGGCCAAGGGTAGCCATCTGGAGCTCTGTCTGGTTGAGGGGCATTAAAGGGATAACCCCTTGTCAGAGGTGTGAGAACCATCTCTGAGAAAGTTCATTTATGCCTCAGTGAGGCATCAGGATTCTGCTGACTGACACCAGCAGGTGGAAGAGGGGGATATCCCTCTTCAAAACTCATGGGGATGTCAATGTCCCCTGTAGGCAGTGCTATGTCCACATACGAGACAGTGGTGCGGGCCCATTTTGGGTCCCACTCCAAGGGGTCCCTTTCAGGTCCCTTTCCCTTTGCTGTGGTTCTCAGTGTGGCAAGCTCCTCATTGGTGCTTGCCAACTTTTCTGTCAAGGAGAGAATCTTCTCCTGTGCCCCTCTAAGGTCTTCTTCAACCTTGTCCAAATTATCATAAGCTTTTTCAAGCTTTTGCTGATGACCCACACAAAGGGCACTGCCCTTCTCATTATCCTTGCACAAGTCTTCCAGCTTGCACTGCATCACCTCAAGCCCCAGCCCAAGTTTGTGCTTAGCACTTTCCTGCACTTCCTTAAGTGTTTGCTGAAACACTTCATCCAAGTGCAACAGCAACTCGAAGATATGACAATGGAACCTGATGCACTGAGGGCACCAGGATCTGTGAGTGATCGCATGAATCATGTGGTCTTGGACCCAGGGGAGGGCCTCCTCCACTTGTGACAATAACGGCTGGGACAACCCAGCCATTCTGATGATGCTTGTCAGCAACGAGTTTCCTGGTGCAAGGCCAGGGACAGTGGCAGAAGGGATAGCATGAGGAGATGGGGTCTCCCCATCAGATCATCCATGGTTATGGTTGATGGAGAAATAAGAAAAAGAGGGTGGATCCTCTTAAGGTTTTGTACCTGAGCCACCATGTGACTCAACTGTGGCTAATGACCTTGCGGTCTGGCTCAATCTGTTTACTACTCTGCATGGGTGCTCTGTCTGCACTCTGCTCAAGGATGCCTAGGCAGTGCCCTCCATGATTCCACCCCTTGCAATTCAAGGTAGTGGTCTAGAGCTGCTAGCTCTTTGACTCCTATATATGGCTCCCAAGTTGTATCCCCAAGATTCCATTGGACCTCACATTCTAGGTGGCGTCCTTCCCACCTATGGCCAATAATGGCATCGACCAGCCATTCCTCCTTTGGATCCATTCCAAAGTCATAAAAGACTTTCACTTCATGGTGCAGAAACAACATGTTGTTGCTTGGCTCATGTTGCTGTAGCCAGCTGACATGGAACATCAGGTGGATTCTCCTTGACTTTAGTGAGTCAGGGAGCTCCAGCTCGTATGTGGATGATTCCGGTCTACATGACCATATTGGGTAAGGCCCAATAAACTAATTCTCCCTCTCTAAATGGGTGCTCTTCCTGTCTATGCTGATTAGCATAAAACATCTGGTGGATGCAACTTTCTATGATCACGTCATGTGCCATTGAAAGGTTGAGTGCAGCCTTCTCTGCGAACATCCTTACTCCTCTGGGCTGTGCCCAGAGGTTGTCTGGCAACTCTGCCATCATCTGGGGCATATACCCATAGGTTAATTCAAATAGGGTGAACCCCATAGACATGCTTATCAGTGTGTTAATGGCGAACTTGACCATTGGGATTCGCTCCGCCCAATCTGTCTGGTCTGGCTGGACCACAGATCAGATTGACTGCTCCATCACTCCATCTGTCTGCAGATGGAAAGCTGTGGACATCCACAGCTTAACACTGAGTAATTGGTGAGTTTCCTGCCAAAAGGCAGATGTGAATCTAGGATCATTGTTGGACACAATCAATCCTGGCAACCCATGTAGTCTCACTACATGTGTTAGAAAGAGCCAGGCTAGCTCTGCTGCCATTACCTGTACTGCTGCATCTACCAGGCATAATATTGGTGTTTTACATGCCAATGCCTTGATCATCTCCATGCATCTATCATGGAGCGGCCTCCAGTGAAACATTTGCATTTCACTATACAGACTGGCTAATGGGCCAGTATATGCAGACAGATTGGGCAGGAACTGTCCAATGTACTGTACTAACCCAAGGAACCTCTGTACCTTGTTAACGCTTGTTGGTGTTTTCCATTTTATCCACTGTAATGTGGATTCGCCAGGCATCTATTATGTGCCCTAAGCAATCTATGCTCTTTGCATATAATGAGCACTTTTTCTTGCTCAAGAAAAGGCTGGTGCCTTTGAGGGTCTCAAAGACCATCCCTAAGTGATGCTCATGGTCCTCCAAGGTCTTGGAGAGGGTGAATACATTGTCTAAGTACACATGCACATACTTCCCCAGCTGATGACAAAATATGTGCATCATCAGGCACTGAAAGGTAGCAGGGGCATTACATTCCCCTATCTGCATCACCTGTGAGAACATGGTGCCCAAGACGGTCACAAATGCCATCTTCCACACCTCCTCAGGCTCTATGCATACTTGTTCGTTCGCATCTGATAGGTCAATCTTTGACCTATATGCGGCCTATATGTGGCTCTAGCCATGTCCTCTCTGATCTGATCTTGATCAGGCAATGGGGTAATATCCTGTACAGTGTTTGCATTCTGTTTCTGGCAGTCTACAACTGTCTGTAGCAGTGGGTTCCAGCTGCTTTTCAGTATGCACAGCATAGGAGCTGCCTGTGATGCTGCTCCTGCTTCCCACCAACCGTTAGTAATGTAATGGTTCACTTTCTCAAGGAATTGTTCCTTGAATGCCTCAGCACACCAAGGCAAGTAATAGTTATAGACTTTCTTTTTGTCTATCAAGGGTATATGGTGGTTTACTGCCCAAAATGGAGGCAGTCTGGGGGGGACTCCCCCAAAGAGTTCAGCATACTGGTTAAACCAGTACTCATGCCTGCCCTTGAGGTAGGCATCATCTTTCAATTTTACAGAGGCATTAGCCTCTCCCCCTTCCAGGGCTCACCCTTGTCACAGGGGCCCAAGTGTAGTCAGCTCTCTGGAGCTTCCTTCCTTGGCACACTCTTTCCCAATACATGGAGGCGTAACACTTCTGTTTCCTCACTCGGGTGACATAGCCTGAAGGGTTTTTCCTTTTCCTTTGCAGATATGGATTGCCCACAACCAGCATAGTCATCTTCCACGACTTCCTAGGCAGTGCAAGCAGGGTGAGCAGGTGAGTGGGGCAATCATGGTTTGCAGTCAGCAGTGCAAGTGGGATGGGCAGGGTGGATGTCACAAGTGGGTTGAGCAGGGTAGGCAGTGCAAGTGAGGCAAGTGGGGTGGATGATGGAAGTGGTGAGAGTGACATGGATGGCACAAGCATGATTACTAGTGCAGTACAAGCAAGGTGAACATGATAGACAGGTACTTACATTGAGGGGTAGGGTGACTTGCTGCCTGTGGACAATGGAGGTCTGAGATGAGTGGGGACAAGCAAGCACATCATCCTTCACCCATATTGTATATTCACATGAATCTGCAACTCATCTTAAGAAATGAAATTTTGTTTCCACATTTCATCAGTATTTCTTGTCCACATGGATGACATTGTTATGCCTTCCTGTCTCTACTACCAACTAAGGGCCTTCTTCTTCCATTCCATCTAGCATCCATTCAAGCCCTCCTCCATCTGAGGTGCTCCCTGTTGTCCCTATAGCACCATCAGATAGTCACCCATGTACCAGCATACCATTGCCCTTGTATGATTGTCTGCTCTCCTGTCTCTTCCCCAGTCTCTTCATTCAGCAATTGTGTCTCCCCCATTCTCCCCCATGTGTTGATAGCTGTGGGCCACACACATGCTTTCAAGCTTTGACACAAACTCAACTCATCACTTAACTGACTTTGTGAGATGGGGCATCCAGGACACCCACTTTGACATTCACATCTAGTCAACTTTGTGTGTCATTTGGGCATGGCAGTCCTGGACACCCACCTTGAGGCACACATCCAGTCAACTTACTTTGTACATTATGAGAGATGTGGGTGTCCTGGTCCTCCTGGCATGGCTTACCTGTATCTGTATGATATCCCAGCCTGCATCACATTGGATCTTGGTAGGTATGTAGGACCTAGGTTTGGCATGCTAAGAGTGAGTAGCACAGGTGGTGTAAGTAGGATGGAGGGTGGACAGTGTGAGTGGAGTGAGTGGGTGGCACAGGCAAAGTGAGTAAGGCAAGTGGCACAAGTGAGGAGGTGCAAGTGAGGCAAGCCATGTGGTGTAGCACCAATGAGGTGAGTGGGTAGGCAGTGCAAGCAGGGTGGATGGCACAATTGGGGGTGAGCAGCATGGGTGGCACCATTGGGACAAGTTTGGTGGACAGTGCATATTATCAGTCAATGATAAGTTAATATTTCCTTGTATTATTCATGACATGTCTGCTTGAGTAATGTATGTGTTAACTGTGCTCATGCTTGTCATACCTGGCACTGCTCATGTTCATCAGTCATTGCTTATGTGTGCCATACAGTGCCTAGGCTATGTCCATGCTGCTCATAGCAACCCACCTCCAGACCCTGTTCTTTTTTCCCTTCCCCAGGTAGTCCAGCACAATGCAGTTCTGCCTCCACCCCTTCCTTGCCATGTGCTATCCACTCTATGCTGCTTGTCTTGTTCTTGGGTCTATGTTAATCACAAGACTCCTAGACAGAAGAACAAGACAAGCAGCATAGAGTGGATAGCACATGGCAAGGAAGGGGTGGAGGCAGAACTGCATTGTGCTGGACTACCTGGGGAAGGGAAAAAAGAACAGGGTCTGGAGGTGGGTTGCTATGAGCAGCATGGACATAGCCTAGGCACTGTATGGCACACATAAGCAATGACTGATGAACATGAGCAGTGCCAGGTATGACAAGCATGAGCACAGTTAACACATACATTACTCAAGCAGACATGTCATGAATAATACAAGGAAATATTAACTTATCATTGACTGATAATATGCACTGTCCACCAAACTTGTCCCAATGGTGCCACCCATGCTGCTCACCCCCAATTGTGCCATCCACCCTGCTTGCACTGCCTACCCACTCACCTCATTGGTGCTACACCACATGGCTTGCCTCACTTGCACCTCCTCACTTGTGCCACTTGCCTTACTCACTTTGCCTGTGCCACCCACTCACTCCACTCACACTGTCCACCCTCCATCCTACTTACACCACCTGTGCTACTCACTCTTAGCATGCCAAACCTAGGTCCTACATACCTACCAAGATCCAATGTGATGCAGGCTGGGATATCATACAGATACAGGTAAGCCATGCCAGGAGGACCAGGACACCCACATCTCTCATAATGTACAAAGTAAGTTGACTGGATGTGTGCCTCAAGGTGGGTGTCCAGGACTGCCATGCCCAAATGACACACAAAGTTGACTAGATGTGAATGTCAAAGTGGGTGTCCTGGATGCCCCATCTCACAAAGTCAGTTAAGTGATGAGTTGAGTTTGTGTCAAAGCTTGAAAGCATGTGTGTGGCCCACAGCTATCAACACATGGGGGAGAATGGGGGAGACACAATTGCTGAATGAAGAGACTGGGGAAGAGACAGGAGAGCAGACAATCATACAAGGGCAATGGTATGCTGGTACATGGGTGACTATCTGATGGTGCTATAGGGGCAACAGGGAGCACCTGAGATGGAGGAGGGCTTGAATGGATGCTAGATGGAATGGAAGAAGAAGGCCCTTAGTTGGTAGTAGAGACAGGAAGGCATAACAATGTCATCCATGTGGACAAGAAATACTGATGAAATGTGGAAACAAAATTCCATTTCTTAAGATGAGTTGCAGATTCATGTGAATATACAATATGGGTGAAGGATGATCAGCAGGGGATGCACATGGGTTGATGATCTGAGGTGTTGTTGAAGGGTTTTTTAATGTTTTTTAATGTTTTTTGGGTTTTTTTAATAGTTTTTAATGGTTTTTCATAGTTTCAGAGTGCATACGCAAGGTTTGGGAGGTGTTGTTGAAGGGTTTTTTAATGTTTTTTAATGTTTTTTGGGTTTTTTTAATAGTTTTTAATGGTTTTTCATAGTTTCAGAGTGCATACGCAAGGTTTGGGAGGTGTTGTTGAAGGGTTTTTTAATGTTTTTTAATGTTTTTTGGGTTTTTTTAATAGTTTTTAATGGTTTTTCATAGTTTCAGAGTGCATACGCAAGGTTTGGGAGGTGTTGTTGAAGGGTTTTTTAATGTTTTTTAATGTTTTTTGGGTTTTTTTAATAGTTTTTAATGGTTTTTCATAGTTTCAGAGTGCATACGCAAGGTTTGGGAGGTGTTGTTGAAGGGTTTTTTAATGTTTTTTAATGTTTTTTGGGTTTTTTTAATAGTTTTTAATGGTTTTTCATAGTTTCAGAGTGCATACGCAAGGTTTGGGAGGTGTTGTTGAAGGGTTTTTTAATGTTTTTTAATGTTTTTTGGGTTTTTTTAATAGTTTTTAATGGTTTTTCATAGTTTCAGAGTGCATACGCAAGGTTTGGGAGGTGTTGTTGAAGGGTTTTTTAATGTTTTTTAATGTTTTTTGGGTTTTTTTAATAGTTTTTAATGGTTTTTCATAGTTTCAGAGTGCATACGCAAGGTTTGGGAGGTGTTGTTGAAGGGTTTTTTAATGTTTTTTAATGTTTTTTGGGTTTTTTTAATAGTTTTTAATGGTTTTTCATAGTTTCAGAGTGCATACGCAAGGTTTGGGAGGTGTTGTTGAAGGGTTTTTTAATGTTTTTTAATGTTTTTTGGGTTTTTTTAATAGTTTTTAATGGTTTTTCATAGTTTCAGAGTGCATACGCAAGGTTTGGGAGGTGTTGTTGAAGGGTTTTTTAATGTTTTTTAATGTTTTTTGGGTTTTTTTAATAGTTTTTAATGGTTTTTCATAGTTTCAGAGTGCATACGCAAGGTTTGGGAGGTGTTGTTGAAGGGTTTTTTAATGTTTTTTAATGTTTTTTGGGTTTTTTTAATAGTTTTTAATGGTTTTTCATAGTTTCAGAGTGCATACGCAAGGTTTGGGAGGTGTTGTTGAAGGGTTTTTTAATGTTTTTTAATGTTTTTTGGGTTTTTTTAATAGTTTTTAATGGTTTTTCATAGTTTCAGAGTGCATACGCAAGGTTTGGGAGGTGTTGTTGAAGGGTTTTTTAATGTTTTTTAATGTTTTTTGGGTTTTTTTAATAGTTTTTAATGGTTTTTCATAGTTTCAGAGTGCATACGCAAGGTTTGGGAGGTGTTGTTGAAGGGTTTTTTAATGTTTTTTAATGTTTTTTGGGTTTTTTTAATAGTTTTTAATGGTTTTTCATAGTTTCAGAGTGCATACGCAAGGTTTGGGAGGTGTTGTTGAAGGGTTTTTTAATGTTTTTTAATGTTTTTTGGGTTTTTTTAATAGTTTTTAATGGTTTTTCATAGTTTCAGAGTGCATACGCAAGGTTTGGGAGGTGTTGTTGAAGGGTTTTTTAATGTTTTTTAATGTTTTTTGGGTTTTTTTAATAGTTTTTAATGGTTTTTCATAGTTTCAGAGTGCATACGCAAGGTTTGGGAGGTGTTGTTGAAGGGTTTTTTAATGTTTTTTAATGTTTTTTGGGTTTTTTTAATAGTTTTTAATGGTTTTTCATAGTTTCAGAGTGCATACGCAAGGTTTGGGAGGTGTTGTTGAAGGGTTTTTTAATGTTTTTTAATGTTTTTTGGGTTTTTTTAATAGTTTTTAATGGTTTTTCATAGTTTCAGAGTGCATACGCAAGGTTTGGGAGGTGTTGTTGAAGGGTTTTTTAATGTTTTTTAATGTTTTTTGGGTTTTTTTAATAGTTTTTAATGGTTTTTCATAGTTTCAGAGTGCATACGCAAGGTTTGGGAGGTGTTGTTGAAGGGTTTTTTAATGTTTTTTAATGTTTTTTGGGTTTTTTTAATAGTTTTTAATGGTTTTTCATAGTTTCAGAGTGCATACGCAAGGTTTGGGAGGTGTTGTTGAAGGGTTTTTTAATGTTTTTTAATGTTTTTTGGGTTTTTTTAATAGTTTTTAATGGTTTTTCATAGTTTCAGAGTGCATACGCAAGGTTTGGGAGGTGTTGTTGAAGGGTTTTTTAATGTTTTTTAATGTTTTTTGGGTTTTTTTAATAGTTTTTAATGGTTTTTCATAGTTTCAGAGTGCATACGCAAGGTTTGGGAGGTGTTGTTGAAGGGTTTTTTAATGTTTTTTAATGTTTTTTGGGTTTTTTTAATAGTTTTTAATGGTTTTTCATAGTTTCAGAGTGCATACGCAAGGTTTGGGAGGTGTTGTTGAAGGGTTTTTTAATGTTTTTTAATGTTTTTTGGGTTTTTTTAATAGTTTTTAATGGTTTTTCATAGTTTCAGAGTGCATACGCAAGGTTTGGGAGGTGTTGTTGAAGGGTTTTTTAATGTTTTTTAATGTTTTTTGGGTTTTTTTAATAGTTTTTAATGGTTTTTCATAGTTTCAGAGTGCATACGCAAGGTTTGGGAGGTGTTGTTGAAGGGTTTTTTAATGTTTTTTAATGTTTTTTGGGTTTTTTTAATAGTTTTTAATGGTTTTTCATAGTTTCAGAGTGCATACGCAAGGTTTGGGAGGTGTTGTTGAAGGGTTTTTTAATGTTTTTTAATGTTTTTTGGGTTTTTTTAATAGTTTTTAATGGTTTTTCATAGTTTCAGAGTGCATACGCAAGGTTTGGGAGGTGTTGTTGAAGGGTTTTTTAATGTTTTTTAATGTTTTTTGGGTTTTTTTAATAGTTTTTAATGGTTTTTCATAGTTTCAGAGTGCATACGCAAGGTTTGGGAGGTGTTGTTGAAGGGTTTTTTAATGTTTTTTAATGTTTTTTGGGTTTTTTTAATAGTTTTTAATGGTTTTTCATAGTTTCAGAGTGCATACGCAAGGTTTGGGAGGTGTTGTTGAAGGGTTTTTTAATGTTTTTTAATGTTTTTTGGGTTTTTTTAATAGTTTTTAATGGTTTTTCATAGTTTCAGAGTGCATACGCAAGGTTTGGGAGGTGTTGTTGAAGGGTTTTTTAATGTTTTTTAATGTTTTTTGGGTTTTTTTAATAGTTTTTAATGGTTTTTCATAGTTTCAGAGTGCATACGCAAGGTTTGGGAGGTGTTGTTGAAGGGTTTTTTAATGTTTTTTAATGTTTTTTGGGTTTTTTTAATAGTTTTTAATGGTTTTTCATAGTTTCAGAGTGCATACGCAAGGTTTGGGAGGTGTTGTTGAAGGGTTTTTTAATGTTTTTTAATGTTTTTTGGGTTTTTTTAATAGTTTTTAATGGTTTTTCATAGTTTCAGAGTGCATACGCAAGGTTTGGGAGGTGTTGTTGAAGGGTTTTTTAATGTTTTTTAATGTTTTTTGGGTTTTTTTAATAGTTTTTAATGGTTTTTCATAGTTTCAGAGTGCATACGCAAGGTTTGGGAGGTGTTGTTGAAGGGTTTTTTAATGTTTTTTAATGTTTTTTGGGTTTTTTTAATAGTTTTTAATGGTTTTTCATAGTTTCAGAGTGCATACGCAAGGTTTGGGAGGTGTTGTTGAAGGGTTTTTTAATGTTTTTTAATGTTTTTTGGGTTTTTTTAATAGTTTTTAATGGTTTTTCATAGTTTCAGAGTGCATACGCAAGGTTTGGGAGGTGTTGTTGAAGGGTTTTTTAATGTTTTTTAATGTTTTTTGGGTTTTTTTAATAGTTTTTAATGGTTTTTCATAGTTTCAGAGTGCATACGCAAGGTTTGGGAGGTGTTGTTGAAGGGTTTTTTAATGTTTTTTAATGTTTTTTGGGTTTTTTTAATAGTTTTTAATGGTTTTTCATAGTTTCAGAGTGCATACGCAAGGTTTGGGAGGTGTTGTTGAAGGGTTTTTTAATGTTTTTTAATGTTTTTTGGGTTTTTTTAATAGTTTTTAATGGTTTTTCATAGTTTCAGAGTGCATACGCAAGGTTTGGGAGGTGTTGTTGAAGGGTTTTTTAATGTTTTTTAATGTTTTTTGGGTTTTTTTAATAGTTTTTAATGGTTTTTCATAGTTTCAGAGTGCATACGCAAGGTTTGGGAGGTGTTGTTGAAGGGTTTTTTAATGTTTTTTAATGTTTTTTGGGTTTTTTTAATAGTTTTTAATGGTTTTTCATAGTTTCAGAGTGCATACGCAAGGTTTGGGAGGTGTTGTTGAAGGGTTTTTTAATGTTTTTTAATGTTTTTTGGGTTTTTTTAATAGTTTTTAATGGTTTTTCATAGTTTCAGAGTGCATACGCAAGGTTTGGGAGGTGTTGTTGAAGGGTTTTTTAATGTTTTTTAATGTTTTTTGGGTTTTTTTAATAGTTTTTAATGGTTTTTCATAGTTTCAGAGTGCATACGCAAGGTTTGGGAGGTGTTGTTGAAGGGTTTTTTAATGTTTTTTAATGTTTTTTGGGTTTTTTTAATAGTTTTTAATGGTTTTTCATAGTTTCAGAGTGCATACGCAAGGTTTGGGAGGTGTTGTTGAAGGGTTTTTTAATGTTTTTTAATGTTTTTTGGGTTTTTTTAATAGTTTTTAATGGTTTTTCATAGTTTCAGAGTGCATACGCAAGGTTTGGGAGGTGTTGTTGAAGGGTTTTTTAATGTTTTTTAATGTTTTTTGGGTTTTTTTAATAGTTTTTAATGGTTTTTCATAGTTTCAGAGTGCATACGCAAGGTTTGGGAGGTGTTGTTGAAGGGTTTTTTAATGTTTTTTAATGTTTTTTGGGTTTTTTTAATAGTTTTTAATGGTTTTTCATAGTTTCAGAGTGCATACGCAAGGTTTGGGAGGTGTTGTTGAAGGGTTTTTTAATGTTTTTTAATGTTTTTTGGGTTTTTTTAATAGTTTTTAATGGTTTTTCATAGTTTCAGAGTGCATACGCAAGGTTTGGGAGGTGTTGTTGAAGGGTTTTTTAATGTTTTTTAATGTTTTTTGGGTTTTTTTAATAGTTTTTAATGGTTTTTCATAGTTTCAGAGTGCATACGCAAGGTTTGGGAGGTGTTGTTGAAGGGTTTTTTAATGTTTTTTAATGTTTTTTGGGTTTTTTTAATAGTTTTTAATGGTTTTTCATAGTTTCAGAGTGCATACGCAAGGTTTGGGAGGTGTTGTTGAAGGGTTTTTTAATGTTTTTTAATGTTTTTTGGGTTTTTTTAATAGTTTTTAATGGTTTTTCATAGTTTCAGAGTGCATACGCAAGGTTTGGGAGGTGTTGTTGAAGGGTTTTTTAATGTTTTTTAATGTTTTTTGGGTTTTTTTAATAGTTTTTAATGGTTTTTCATAGTTTCAGAGTGCATACGCAAGGTTTGGGAGGTGTTGTTGAAGGGTTTTTTAATGTTTTTTAATGTTTTTTGGGTTTTTTTAATAGTTTTTAATGGTTTTTCATAGTTTCAGAGTGCATACGCAAGGTTTGGGAGGTGTTGTTGAAGGGTTTTTTAATGTTTTTTAATGTTTTTTGGGTTTTTTTAATAGTTTTTAATGGTTTTTCATAGTTTCAGAGTGCATACGCAAGGTTTGGGAGGTGTTGTTGAAGGGTTTTTTAATGTTTTTTAATGTTTTTTGGGTTTTTTTAATAGTTTTTAATGGTTTTTCATAGTTTCAGAGTGCATACGCAAGGTTTGGGAGGTGTTGTTGAAGGGTTTTTTAATGTTTTTTAATGTTTTTTGGGTTTTTTTAATAGTTTTTAATGGTTTTTCATAGTTTCAGAGTGCATACGCAAGGTTTGGGAGGTGTTGTTGAAGGGTTTTTTAATGTTTTTTAATGTTTTTTGGGTTTTTTTAATAGTTTTTAATGGTTTTTCATAGTTTCAGAGTGCATACGCAAGGTTTGGGAGGTGTTGTTGAAGGGTTTTTTAATGTTTTTTAATGTTTTTTGGGTTTTTTTAATAGTTTTTAATGGTTTTTCATAGTTTCAGAGTGCATACGCAAGGTTTGGGAGGTGTTGTTGAAGGGTTTTTTAATGTTTTTTAATGTTTTTTGGGTTTTTTTAATAGTTTTTAATGGTTTTTCATAGTTTCAGAGTGCATACGCAAGGTTTGGGAGGTGTTGTTGAAGGGTTTTTTAATGTTTTTTAATGTTTTTTGGGTTTTTTTAATAGTTTTTAATGGTTTTTCATAGTTTCAGAGTGCATACGCAAGGTTTGGGAGGTGTTGTTGAAGGGTTTTTTAATGTTTTTTAATGTTTTTTGGGTTTTTTTAATAGTTTTTAATGGTTTTTCATAGTTTCAGAGTGCATACGCAAGGTTTGGGAGGTGTTGTTGAAGGGTTTTTTAATGTTTTTTAATGTTTTTTGGGTTTTTTTAATAGTTTTTAATGGTTTTTCATAGTTTCAGAGTGCATACGCAAGGTTTGGGAGGTGTTGTTGAAGGGTTTTTTAATGTTTTTTAATGTTTTTTGGGTTTTTTTAATAGTTTTTAATGGTTTTTCATAGTTTCAGAGTGCATACGCAAGGTTTGGGAGGTGTTGTTGAAGGGTTTTTTAATGTTTTTTAATGTTTTTTGGGTTTTTTTAATAGTTTTTAATGGTTTTTCATAGTTTCAGAGTGCATACGCAAGGTTTGGGAGGTGTTGTTGAAGGGTTTTTTAATGTTTTTTAATGTTTTTTGGGTTTTTTTAATAGTTTTTAATGGTTTTTCATAGTTTCAGAGTGCATACGCAAGGTTTGGGAGGTGTTGTTGAAGGGTTTTTTAATGTTTTTTAATGTTTTTTGGGTTTTTTTAATAGTTTTTAATGGTTTTTCATAGTTTCAGAGTGCATACGCAAGGTTTGGGAGGTGTTGTTGAAGGGTTTTTTAATGTTTTTTAATGTTTTTTGGGTTTTTTTAATAGTTTTTAATGGTTTTTCATAGTTTCAGAGTGCATACGCAAGGTTTGGGAGGTGTTGTTGAAGGGTTTTTTAATGTTTTTTAATGTTTTTTGGGTTTTTTTAATAGTTTTTAATGGTTTTTCATAGTTTCAGAGTGCATACGCAAGGTTTGGGAGGTGTTGTTGAAGGGTTTTTTAATGTTTTTTAATGTTTTTTGGGTTTTTTTAATAGTTTTTAATGGTTTTTCATAGTTTCAGAGTGCATACGCAAGGTTTGGGAGGTGTTGTTGAAGGGTTTTTTAATGTTTTTTAATGTTTTTTGGGTTTTTTTAATAGTTTTTAATGGTTTTTCATAGTTTCAGAGTGCATACGCAAGGTTTGGGAGGTGTTGTTGAAGGGTTTTTTAATGTTTTTTAATGTTTTTTGGGTTTTTTTAATAGTTTTTAATGGTTTTTCATAGTTTCAGAGTGCATACGCAAGGTTTGGGAGGTGTTGTTGAAGGGTTTTTTAATGTTTTTTAATGTTTTTTGGGTTTTTTTAATAGTTTTTAATGGTTTTTCATAGTTTCAGAGTGCATACGCAAGGTTTGGGAGGTGTTGTTGAAGGGTTTTTTAATGTTTTTTAATGTTTTTTGGGTTTTTTTAATAGTTTTTAATGGTTTTTCATAGTTTCAGAGTGCATACGCAAGGTTTGGGAGGTGTTGTTGAAGGGTTTTTTAATGTTTTTTAATGTTTTTTGGGTTTTTTTAATAGTTTTTAATGGTTTTTCATAGTTAGGTTAGTTAGGTTAGTTAGGTTAGTTAGGTTAGTTAGGTTTAGTTAGTTAGGTTAGGTTAGTTAGGTTAGTTAGGTTAGTTAGGTTAGTTAGGTTAGTTAGGTTAGTTAGGTTAGTTAGGTTAGGTTAGTTAGGTTAGTTAGGTTAGTTAGTTAGGTTAGTTTAGGTTAGGTTAGGTTAGTTAGGTTAGGTTAGTTTAGGTTAGGTTAGTTAGGTTAGTTAGGTTAGGTTAGTTAGGTTAGGTTAGTTAGGTTAGTTAGGTTAGTTAGGTTAGTTAGGTTAGTTAGGTTAGTTAGGTTAGTTAGGTTAGTTAGGTTAGTTAGGTTAGTTAGGTTAGTTAGGTTAGTTAGGTTAGTTAGGTTAGGTTAGTTAGGTTAGGTTAGTTAGGTTAGGTTAGTTAGGTTAGGTTAGTTAGGTTAGTTAGGTTAGTTAGGTTAGTTAGGTTAGTTAGGTTAGTTAGGTTAGTTAGGTTAGTTAGGTTAGTTAGGTTAGGTTAGTTAGGTTAGGTTAGGTTAGTTAGGTTAGTTAGGTTAGTTAGGTTAGTTAGGTTAGGTTTTAGGTTAGGTTAGTTAGGTTAGTTAGGTTAGGTTTAGGTTAGTTAGGTTAGTTAGGTTAGTTAGGTTAGTTAGGTTAGGTTAGTTAGGTTAGTTTAGGTTAGTTAGGTTAGTTAGGTTAGGTTAGTTAGGTTAGGTTAGTTAGGTTAGTTAGGTTAGTTAGGTTAGTTAGGTTAGGTTAGTTAGGTTAGTTAGGTTAGTTAGGTTAGTTAGGTTAGGTTAGTTAGGTTAGGTTAGTTAGGTTAGGTTAGGGTTAGGTTAGTTAGGTTAGTTAGGTTAGTTAGGTTAGTTAGGTTAGTTAGGTTAGGTTAGTTTAGGTTAGTTAGGTTAGGTTAGGTTAGTTAGGTTAGGTTAGTTAGGTTAGTTAGGTTAGTTAGGTTAGGTTAGTTAGGGTTAGGTTAGTTAGGTTAGGTTAGGTTAGTTAGGTTAGGTTAGTTAGGTTAGTTAGGTTAGTTAGGTTTAGTTAGTTAGGTTAGTTAGGTTAGGTTAGTTAGGTTAGTTAGGTTAGGTTAGTTAGGTTAGTTAGGTTAGGGTTAGGTTAGTTAGGTTAGTTAGGTTAGTTAGGTTAGTTAGGTTAGTTAGGTTAGTTAGGTTAGTTAGGTTAGTTAGGTTAGGTTAGTTAGGTTAGTTAGGTTAGTTAGGTTAGTTTAGGTTAGTTAGGTTAGTTAGGTTAGTTAGGTTAGTTAGGGTTAGGTTAGGTTAGTTAGGTTAGTTAGGTTAGTTAGGTTAGTTAGGTTAGTTAGGTTAGGTTAGTTAGGTTAGGTTAGTTAGGTTAGTTAGGTTAGTTAGGTTAGTTAGGTTAGTTAGGTTAGTTAGGTTAGGTTAGTTAGGTTAGTTAGGTTAGTTAGGTTAGTTAGGTTAGGTTAGTTAGGTTAGTTAGGTTAGTTAGGTTAGTTAGGTTAGTTAGGTTAGTTAGGTTAGTTAGGTTAGTTAGGTTAGTTTAGTTAGGTTAGTTAGGTTAGTTAGGTTAGTTAGGTTAGTTAGGTTAGGTTAGTTAGGTTAGTTAGGTTAGGTTAGTTAGGTTAGGTTAGGTTAGTTAGGTTAGGTTAGTTAGGTTAGTTAGTTAGGTTAGTTAGTTAGGTTAGGGTTAGGTTAGTTAGGTTAGTTAGGTTAGTTAGGTTAGTTATGTTAGTTAGGTTAGTTAGGTTAGTTAGGTTAGGTTAGTTAGGTTAGGTTAGTTAGGTTAGGTTAGGTTAGTTAGGTTAGTTAGGTTAGTTAGGTTAGTTAGGTTAGGTTAGGTTAGTTAGGTTAGTTAGGTTAGTTAGGTTAGGTTAGTTAGGTTAGTTAGGTTAGTTAGGTTAGTTAGGTTAGGTTAGGTTAGTTAGGTTAGTTAGGTTAGTTAGGTTAGTTAGGTTAGTTAGGTTAGTTAGGTTAGGTTAGTTAGGTTAGTTAGGTTAGGTTAGTTAGGTTAGTTAGGTTAGTTAGGTTAGTTAGGTTAGTTAGGTTAGTTAGGTTAGTTAGGTTAGTTAGGTTAGTTAGGTTAGTTAGGTTAGTTAGGGTTAGTTAGGTTAGTTAGGTTAGGTTAGTTAGGTTAGTTAGGTTAGTTAGGTTAGTTAGGTTAGTTAGGTTAGTTAGGTTAGGTTAGTTAGGTTAGTTAGGTTAGTTAGGTTAGGTTAGTTAGGTTAGGTTAGGTTAGTTAGGTTAGTTAGGTTAGGTTAGTTAGGTTAGTTAGGTTGGTTAGTTAGGTTAGGTTAGGTTAGTTAGGTTAGTTAGGTTAGTTAGGTTAGTTAGGTTAGTTAGGTTAGTTAGGTTAGTTAGGTTAGTTAGGTTAGTTAGGTTAGGTTAGTTAGGTTAGTTAGTTAGGTTAGTTAGGTTAG